>CM021772.1:21705200-21812055 GCA_011076525.1 Nettapus auritus | reverse complement strand
GGGGGGGGGGGAGCATCGATGCTCTCGGCGCTCGCCCGCTGCCCATCGGAGCCGCTCGGCTGTCCCCGCGCATGCGCGCTGCGCGCCGGCGCAGCCATTGCGGTGCTGTCAGGGAGGCGCTGGGAGCCGGCGAGGAGCGGAGCGGAGCGGAGGTAACGGGCCGGTAACATAACAGCGTAACTTAACGTAGCGTAACGGGACTTAATGTAACGTAACGTGGCTTAACGTAACGCACTGGGGACACCGGCACCTCACGGCGGGCTCTGGGGGGCAGGGGGCTCGGTTGGGCCCGGCCCGGTTGGGCCCGGCCCGGCCGTGACGGGGCCCCGCGGTGCCGTTGCAGGATGGAGTTCCAGGCCGTGCTGATGGCGGCGGGCGGCGGCTCCCGCATGACGGACCTGACGGCCAGCATCCCCAAGCCGCTGCTGCCCGTGGGCAACCGGCCCCTGCTGTGGTACCCGCTGAACCTCCTGGAGCGCGCCGGCTTCGAAGGTGAGGCGGGGTGGGGGGGAAGGCGGCAGCGGACTCACCCGTCCGGTGTCCTGCGGCCACCTCTGCCGCTGCCAGCTGTCGGCCTCTCCTCGTTGTCACGCCTTGTCTTGTCGTTGCTCGTCAGGGTAGCAGCCTTACGGAGGCCTTCTCTCCACGCCATACCTGATCGTGACTGCTCCTCACCCACATCGTGTCCTTTACTTTTAATTCTAGGCCACATCTGTGTGTGCTCCCTTCCTGCTGCCCCCCTCACCAAGGGTTTTCTCATCTACATGCTCAGCTTAAGTTTGGAGTCCTTCTGAGCGTTATTAACCTGGAGTTTCTCTCTCACTTCTTTCCCTGAATTGTTAATAAGAATGGAATGAGAAGCGTGTCAGCTCTCTTGGGGTGTCTCTCGATTTGTTGTTCCAGTCTGGCCTGAAGTTCAGGGTTACGTGCTCTGCTCGAGGCATTTAGTCCTTGTTGCCGCATGGAGCTGAGTGCTGGCCTTTAGGTAGAGCAGAGCAGGGGGAGCTGGCAGGCTGGTAGTGCTGTTTTCTGGGCCTTGTTTCACAAGAGGGCTCAAGTGATAAGTTTTTGGTGAGGTTCATTAGCATTATCTGTCATTAGATTTCTGTTTAGCTTTTCAGAGATGGCCCAAGTCTTTCTGTGGTGTTCCCCGTAACTTGTAAAACTTCCTGGTACCATTTGCGTCTCCGACTTTCACGCTTATATTTGTCTTTGCTTTTCTGCTTCTGCTTTTGTTGTTTCTTCTGGGTGACTGTGCTATTCTTCTGCACTTCATCTTGAGAAAGTGACTTCTTTTTCGAGCTGCTTCTCTTCTCTTTGAAGTTGTAGGGATCGGCTCAGGATGTACACGTGTTGTCCTTTCCATATGTCATACCATTTAGGGACATATAGTTTGAGGTCATTTGTTAGTGATGTAAGACATTTCTCTTTCATGTCACTGATTCATGCCACTCGCATAGTCAGCATTAAGAAACAAAGGGTAAAATAAATATAAACCTATGCCTTCATTTTGTTTTGTTAAGAAATTCTTAAGAACTCTTCTATGCCCTGTGAAAATTTGGACATGTAAGGCTGTATGTGCAGCTTCAGTAAGCCGTCACACACCTTCTTGCTTTTCTCTTGCTTCTGTCCTCCGACCAAGCTGACACTTGTGCTAATACTCTGATGGCGTGAATTCTCTCTGAATCATAGTTTTTATTAGAGTGGGATGTTTGGGTTCTTCCTGCTTGTTTACGTGAATAAGTCCACGGTCTAATTGGCTGCTTCCCTTTTGTCCCAACTGCAAGTACTTCATCTTGGAATGATGAAGTCTTCATTTTCGTCTTAATTTTGGAAAATATGCTTTCATGCCACCATTGATACACTTCAAATATGCTTTTACCTTTTTTTCTTTTTTAGGTGGCATGAGTTTGTTTACAAACTACTCCACTCCGCTGCCAAGCTGGTGCTCGGCAACAGCTGAACTATTGCGCTGTGATACTGTGCTTGGCAGTGTTGCCACAGAGGATTATACAGGATGAGGCTGGGCAAAAGGCAAAGCTCTGAAACGTTGATGACATTAACACAGGGTCTCATTGGTGGCTTTCAGTAGGTCATACTGTTGAGGGAGGGATGTGTAGTTTGAGGTGTTTGTTAATGATGGAAGACATTCCTCTTTCATCTTGCTGATTCACACCACTTGCACTCGTGTCCCTTTCAGTAACAGTCCCCCACCCATACAAAGCAAGAAAGATTGATGTCAAGTTCGTTAACAGCTTCTCTTCTGCGAAAGTTATTGCCAAAAGCTCTTGGTTCAATACTGCCATGCTTCACTGTTAGTCAAGCCTTTTGATAGTTCCATCAGGTACCGCAGATAAAAATTGAATGTATCCTATTTGTGATTTTTTTTTTTTTTTTGCTTGATTTCATCCCACTTTCCTCTGTCCTAGAGGTCATTGTGATTACAAGGAAGGAAATCCAAAAAATGTTAAACTTGGACACAAAAATGAAGCTGGACTTCGTGTGCATCAGTGACAACGCGGACATGGGTACAGCAGATTCACTGAGGCATATTCACCAGAAAATTAAGGTATTATTATTGTCTTCTATTGAACTTGACTGGAAGACATTTGTTTAAAATAATCTTTTTTTTCATTGTGCTTTAATAGTTGAAGAGCTGTACCGTGTAATACCGTTGCAGGTAACTGGATTTCCTGCTCTGCAGATCTGATTTTTGTATAGGTCATCTGGTGGGGGAACTCAGACAAGGTCAAAATGACCACAAATGACAGCTAGGAAGGCTGAAGCAAATCCAGGCTGGGCACGAGCTGCTTTTTAGCCAGAGTTAGCTTTCTGGCAGGTTAATTAAAACGCTGTATTTGTTCATACAGTATTCATACAATATCCTAATGTATGATAGCTGTTGTCCAGTTTGTGCTCGGGGAAGTGTTTCTGTAGAAATGTTCTTTGTCGTCTTAGCTTAGGCAATACACCAGTAAGTGAGTGAGCGTGGGTTTGGTTCTTGCCATTAGGCAGCAGTTTCCTGCTTTTGCTGGCTTGGTCCCATGACAAGCTCTTGGATAAACAGTGCCCAAGTATGATAAAGGGCTGATTATTGCAGTCAGATGCTGTTTTAATAAAAATAATAGTTTATTGAGTTTTAACTTCTAGCTGGACAAGCAAAAACATTCCAGTGTAAGGTGGAAATGCTTCTTGGAGCTCTTACCAAGATCTGGGATGGAATTTTGTTTTTGTGGTTGCCATAGACTTAATCTTTCTGATTTGTTCCCTGTCTGTTTAGGCTATCTTAGCCAAATTGGCTGTTTAAATAAAGGTTGCAACAGAACATCAATGGACCATTTAAAGTCCTGAGGTGTCTTTTGTCTTCAGGCTCTTATTGAAGGTAATAAACTGCAGTCTTAAGAGGCTGTGTGCTTCCAAGATAAAGAAGACAATCAAGACGTGGTGAAAATTTCCAGGCAAATACGGGTGTCCAGGTGGTACAGTGAGAGAGATTTGGCAAGGGATTAATGCACAGGCTAGAATAAATCAGAGAGCAAAAAGCAAAATCAACAAAATCACAGCTAAATTAACTGAATATTTGTCATGTGCAGAAATGCCCTCTGTAGTATCCGTTTGCTAGTATTTTTTAAATGTGTATGCAATAAGGAGATGTCTGCACTGCAAATTTTGACCCAGGCCTTACAGTTTTATTGTCTGTTCAGTGATCAGTCCAGCTGTCTAGTTGTCCAACTTTTTGGCATTCCAGGCTATTTTGCTTAGGGGAGGTCTGAGAGACCACAGCAAAGCATGTGGGGGTAAGAAAATAGGCTGTGTCTTTAGAGGAGGCAGCGTTGTGGTTTTTTTGTTTATTCCCCCCAAAAAGGACTTAAAGATGATGTGAGGCAACGTTCAAAACCACACAACTTTTCTTCAGTAAGCTTGTGCGTGTGAGTGGCAGCAGTTGCTTCTCCCCTTTTTATTCCATGGCTTTATTCCTCTGGCCAGAGAGGGACATAGTGGTCTCTTATTTGAAAAAAGCCTATATTAAATTCTTGAACAGATTGCTGCACTGTGCATTTTGGAGTCATTCCTCAAGTAAATACGTACCACTCGCGTGCCTCTTACAGGATATGCCCTCTCCTATGATAGAGGTGAGAGAACTACGCAGCACAGGTAGCTGAAAAGCTGCAGTATGTTGGCTCTGCCTGTGGTGTAGCAGGAGAGGGATCTCACTGCAGAATGAGTTTCCCTGGTGAAAACAACTGCTGCTTGTGGCCATAGTTTGCTGGCAGGCTTTTTGCAGCCCATGCCAAAGGCCTGATGAGGAGTTTAAACTGCTTGCTGAAACTTTTATTTGTCGCAAATTGAGTTAATTGCCCACAGACAGAAGAGCAAGTATGCTCAGTAAAAATGAGGTACCGTGGCACAGCGTGGACAACTTGCCAGTGTGCGATGCAAGTGACGTGGAGTAACGCCAAGGCTGTAAATGCGCTGTACGAAGTGTGTGGAAGGTTAGCAGAACTGATCGCAAATCCTGAAACACGGAGAAATGTCAGACCACTCTGAAGGCAGGAATCTCGTGACTTGCTGCCTTGTGTGGCCTTTGACTGAGTTCTGCCATGGCAGCGCTGCTGCTTGCTGCAGTAGATCTTTTTTGCGGTCTTGCACCTTCGTTAATGAAGTGTGATACTGTAAAGATAAGATGGCGAGATTAGATATACAGACTTGCATTCAGTAGCTTTATAAGAATGCATGTGTGCAAAGCTGAGAGAAGGTGGATTTCATTGTTTGTATTATCCCTTTGTGGTGTTGGCATTTTTTTGGGCAGGTAAAACTGTCCTGGTGTGTGGTAACAAGCAGTTGACTCCAGCAGTCTCACTCTTTCCTGTTGCTCAGGAATTGCATGAGAGCACAGGAAACCTGATCAAGTTTTTGTTTGCAGTTCTCCCACTCTACACACTGAGGCTTTTTTTGGACATCTTAACTTCCAGAGCTGATCTAGTAGATGTGTGCTCTTTGCTCTACTGGAACTCTTCCTGTTATCTTTGGCTGTCTCAGCCTACACCGGATTGATGAGGTACCAGCTTCATTAGGTGTTTGATATTGATTACATTTCTGAATGTACCTTTTTCTTGGATCCTTCCCACAATAAAGATAATGTGTTGAACTTGATTCCTAAAGCCACTTTTTTTGAAAAGTAATGAACAACAGAGAACTTGGTTTCAGTAAATTCCACTCGTTAGGTTACTAGGCCTGGGTGTCAGAGTGGCCTGGTCTTTACCTGGAGCTCTTTAACTGACTTGTGTGGTGGTGTTTTGTTGTTGTTGATGTTTTAAGATATTCCATTCTGGTGTCTGAATAGTGAACACCACTAATAAGTTTGTCTGCACAACTCTAGGACAGAACTGAGGATTAAAGAGATGAAGTAACTTACCTACATCTTTCTCAGATCTCTCCTGGCTCTTTGTGCAAGGTCATCTTTGTTTTCTGCGTGCATATTGCACGATCAGTTTCCTCACCTTGAAGAAGCCAGCAGGACAAGAGGTTAAATACAAGATGAAACTGTGTGGAGGGGAGTTTCTCATGTATATATAATATGTTTCCTTTTATGTAAGGATATGACAACAGTTTGTGATCTTTGTGACAACAATCCATCCGCTCCTTTCATTGCTTTTCCTGTGGACAATCCTGGTGTTTCCTAAGGATGCCTTTGGCTTCAGGATCCTGCTACAGTAACTGTACCTGCTGGCAGCCTCCAGAGCTACTGTTTCAATGTCCTCTCTTTGTTGTTTTTTGTTTTGGTATGTTTGATTTCACTGTCACTTTTTTTTTTCTTTGACCTTTTAAACTCCTAGTTTACTGCTAATCTTTTACAGGACAGACAGTGGGTAGCTGTTCAAAATATGAAAATGATGGTAAAACTGTAAAGGCTTGATTATTGTTTATATGTGGGGTTGGAAATAGTACACAACCTGTGTAGACTGACGGTGGTACTATAATAATGCTTTTGTTGAAACTGCAGTTTTACCACCATAGGGGTGTTTACAGGTCTCTGCCACCTCATGATCTATGCCAGTGGGAGAGCTTAAATGGGTTAAACAGAGAAACAAATCAGCTTTCCATGCCTCCGGGTTTGAATGAAAGATTGATGACCTTCCCCTTCCCCGGTCACAAACAGTGAAGGGAGCTCCCCTGTCCCAGGTGGGGCCTTGGCAAAAGGGTGGTACATAGGGAGATTTCATGTTCTGGAAGATGAGCCCATGTAGCTGAGTAACTTCCCTACAGGAACATTGATTTGTGTCTTCTGACTTCCATTTTTCTTTCAGTTGTTCACACATGCAATTATACCAGAGTAATTCTGAGGTAATTTACGTAGTGAAAACTTCAGTACTTTCCAAGTTACTGCCTCACCCCCAGCATGGAAGTGAGACAAGTCCAGCAAGACTTACAGGACACAGAGAAGGAGGCAATACCGTGGATGTTTTCTGCTGTGTGCCTGTCAGATTCAGAAAAGCTGTGTGAAGTAGTGGAATATACCCTTTACTAACTCATTTTGAAGGTAATGAAGAGCTATGTTGAACCAAGCAACTCTGGTGGATTGTAACAAGCAACAAATAAAGCAATTGTATCCTTAGGTTCCAAATGGGTGCTTTCCTCTGACTCTGAAAGGCAAATGTTGTAGGTCCTGCTTTGGTTGGAGCCTTGTCCTAATCTGTTATTTGCATTAAAGAATATTCCTGAGCTGTCAGTGAGTGCTTGAAATCAAAGCTTGAGTTAACATAGGTGTAAAATAAGCTGCTTTTGTGTGAAATGCAAATCAAACTCCCTCCTTCAGGAAGTAGGGTTTCCACCTCTCTTACTCTTTTGTCAACACGCTGCTGTAAAGGAAGAATGATGTTACAGGTGTGACAGGGCAGGTGCTGAGGTGTAATTTGATAACTCCCATGTTCCTGTTGTTATTTATTTTTATCTAGCATCCACAGCTTGCTAACTGCCAGGAGCACTGTGCTTGGGGGCGGGGGGGTTATCTCTGTAAAGAAGTGTGGTTTTTGTGTCTGTTTTTTAATCACGTGTAATTGCTTTCTCTTCCCTAACTATCTCCAGTCCTTGTTTCTGGTTTTCATTGGTGAGCAACGCTGGCTGGAGCATTCAGATGAGTTCAATCTGAGTAACAGGGAAATTAGTAAAAGTCCTTATGGTTTCGGTGGTGTTACCTGATATGCTTTCTACCAAGAGAAGAGATGCGAGCGCTGTCTGCTGCACGCAGTAGATGATGATGCAGTTTTGTTTTGTAGGCAGCTCATCTTTCAGTTGTGATTTTTTTCATAATTGGGGGCAGTAGACTGCCTTTTAAAAAATTAACTTCTTTTGATGTCTCTTGACGTTTTATGTAATGTAATCCCCTAGCTCTCTTAGGAAGGCTTCTCTTCTGTAGCTGGTGTTGGTGAACACACTTTTTTTTCAAGTCCTAATGTAAAGGCTTCTGGTGTGTCTGCCAAAGCTTTTTTTTTGTGGAGCCATTCTCTCCACTCTCTCACAGTTGCTCTGTGAATTCTTCAGTCCAGTTTTATGTCTCCATCCATTTAGCTTCGACTGCCTTCCTGAAAGGTTTCTTTCACGGTTTAGTAGACCTCCTTTGGATGACACATGGGATCACTATGAAAAATACACGTGTTGTGGCCTGCCATGTTACAGCACAGTAATAGTGTCAAGACTCTGGCTGGTGACACACAACTCAGGATTTGGGGGATTACTGATGAGCAATGCAACTAGGAGCCCAAAAGTAAGTCATGACATCTCAGAATGAACTAGTTGAGATGGATAGTGAGCAGCCACTGTGGTGGAGGAGGGAAAAGTAAACGCAAGAACAGAATGTATCAGGTAAAGTATTTTGTGATAACAATGAGAAATTAACTGCTTAAGGTGTGGGGAAGATTTTTTGCCTGGAATACTGTGGAATTGTGGAACTCAAAAGCATCAAATGCAGAACAAACACTAGAGAAGGAGATAAGGTATTCGAAGTGGAATATAATTGAGTTCAAAATGGCTTTGTGAGAAGGCTGAAAGTTGCAGGAAGGTTTTCGTCAATCAGAGCAGAATGGGATTATGGAACAGTCTGCCAGGATGGGTAATCAAGACAAAAAATCCCCCTACTTTTATACTGGAATGAGAAGCTTTTTTTTTATTTATTTTTGTTAAATAAACTAAGTAATGTGATACCTGGAATGGCAGGAGGCTAAACTCTGACTCAGAAAACCTTTTTGAGAACTGTATTTCCGTGACCTTCTGCTTGTAACATTCTTCAAACGGCTGCAGACCTTTCTGTGGCTTGCAGGTTACTGTTGACCAAAAAAAAAAAAAAAAAAGCGTGGGTTGTTGCTGTAGTTCACAGATCAGTTCCTCTAAAATTTCGGCCCCTCTAATATTTGGCCTCTTTACTCGTCTGCCAAATTTTACCAGACCCACACAGCTGCCGTCTGGTGCCGCTGCTCAGGCTGGGGCCTCTGCAGGCAGCAGGTTGGGAAACCTGGTTAAATCGTGAATGTTTCAAACTGTGGGTTGGGCGTGCCTGGATCGAGCGTTTGTCTGCAGCGAGTCTATATTATTTTCATCTACTGTTAAGCATTTTTCTCCCTCCTGTCACTCAGCTATGCTCCAGCCAATGATTAAAATGTGGTGTTCCAGCAGAGTAGCGGCAATGGAACAATTTCACATTTTCCTTCCTTGATGAGTCCTTAGTTGTGTTAATGGAAGCCCTGACTAATATGCTGTGAACTAATCAGCGTGGCTTCTGCTACTATCACTGGTGAGTGCTTGCATATGAGACGTTTCATCTCAGGTGGTCCACCTGGTTTTCCCAGCTTCAAAAAGTAAGATTTGAAAGTAATACAGCTCTTAAAAAGCAAAGCAAAACAAACCCTAGAAAGCTACCAAAAAGAAGAAAAACCAACTTGCTTTGAACAAATAAACAAAGCCTGAAACTCCAGATTCTCTTGGTATGTGCATCTTTGGGAGCCATGTTGTGGAAAGTGTGATGTCACGGTGGTGGTCTGTATGCTGCTGAGGGGCACTGATCCATGTAGTCTTGGACGGCATGGCTAAGCGCTTCACTTCCTCTGTTGAAAAATCTCCTTTCCAAACACATGATGTAAGTACGCTTGCTGTAACGGCTGGAAGGTGGAATCTGAATCCTTTTGGTACAGCCAAGCAGTTTGGTGAGCGTGGAAAGAAAAACCTCAGTCCCCATAATATATAGTTATGCATTTTTTTGTACTGTCAGTGGAAATAAAAAAAGAAAAAAAAGGAATTAATCTCTCTCCCCACAACTTAACTAACCATTCTGTTCATCTATTTCAAAATAGTAAAAAGAATTTCATCATTTTTTTTTTCGGCAGACTTGACAGAAAATGCTGTTTACTTGAGTGTCTCAAACACAAATGAAAGTCGCTCTCTTGATGCTTTTTTGATTCTCCCTTTCACAATGGCCTTAGCGCTGGGTGGGAAAAGCAGCTGAATCAGACGGCAGCTCACTGGGTAAGCAGATCTTGTTCCCATTTCTACCTCTGGTTCAGTCCATGAGTGTGACTGAAAGCTACCACCACTGAAGTGCTAGGCAAAATTAATTATGGATTGCACGCCCAAGTCCCATTCCCAAAGCACAGCTGATTGTTTTAGTGGGGGAAAAAAAATACAGCTAGACTGGCAGGTGCTCAGGCTGGCGATGTTGCTGGGGGGAATGATGTAGCACAGCCTGACTGTGTGCTTGATGAATGGGTTCGGGACTTTGCTCTGATCTTTATTTTTCCTGGCAGGATGAGAGTTAAAGGGTTCAACAGTTGTTGGGTTTTTGGGTGTTTTTTTTTTTGTTTTTTTTTTTAAAGTTACTCAGCTTTAGAAGTATGTGGCTAATTAAATTAATTATTTTGCTGCCAGGGTTTACAATGGATTGGGGTTAAAACACCAGAGGTTTGAATGAGGCAATTAGCTCTGAAGGTTAGCATCAAGAGTGGTTGTCAGGGCGTTTTCTGTGCTGCGCATTGTCAGCTAAGGAGGATGCCTTCCATTGTACACGCAGGCAGAAAAAAAAGGCAAAGACCTTAGATGTTTTGCAAGAAGAGCTGCTGACAGGCCTGAGCTGCCTCGGTTTTAATTGTTGCATCTCTGACTGTCCTGTCCTCTAGGCCTGTGCTTGTTCTGTCGACCAATGCCTCCTGTTTCCCTGTGGAAGTGTGTCGGAATTTCTCCTGTATTGCAGTGTACATCTTCAGATAGACCCTACGTGGTTTCTGATGAATCACACAAACTCAGTGTATTTTAGTTGCAGACACGGAAAGCTCTTTGCACGTGTGTGTAACTGAAATAATTTCTTTAAAAGCATTCTGCTAAATATCTTTTCCTGTTCTGTGTGAGCTGCTACGACCAGTTCTCATTTTGTGGCAGTAAATAGAAGTCAGTGTTCTTTTTTTTTTTGTAAATAGTCCTTCATTTTCCACTATTTAAAGTATATACAGTCTTGTGTAAATAATTTAATGTTCTATGTGTTGAAGGCAAACTATAGCTAGAGTATACAGAGTGTGAAACACCAGTTTGCACTTTGTAACGCTTTTCTTTGCCTTCATGTGCCCATTAGAGATGGACACATGAATGCTAACAGTTCTTTATTATCATCTCATTTTATCAGGCTTAGGAAGCCTTTTATATTGGTAAGTCAAACTCAGGTTTATCGTTTCCAGGAGTTGTTCTGTGATGAATAATCAAAAAAATGATGAGTCCATGTGAAACGGATTTGTGCATCTTATTTCCAAAGAGATTTCCAACTGTATCCTTCAGTTGCTGTCATTCCTTGGTGCTGTCAGTGGAGAAGCCAAATTCCTTCCATGTCTGAGCCCTCAAGACACAAACTGTGCCCTGTGCCTGGATGGGGACATGAAGACATCACCCTGGACTCCACAAAGAGAGCGAATTATGTAGGGCTCTGGTTGGTATTTCTCAGTGCTGGTCTTGTGTTGAATGTTAGGTCACCATCGGGTCTGATGCTCTTACTAATTTTTGGCTTATTTCCACTCTCCTTGGCCCATCCCCATGAGAAGGCAGCTCTGGCTTCAGGTAGGATGATACTTCCAAGGAGACATTCACCTACCATTTACGTGCTTTTCTGGAATGTTATTCCTTCCTTGTTGTCTGCAGCCTTTTTCTTTTGTTTTGAGCCTGGATGATTTCTACTTGTGTGGAATCATCCTGGACAGTGGTTTGTTTTTTTTTAGTTTTTAACAGCCCTTCCCTCATAAAAGCATGGAGCTCTTCATGGCAGCTGTGGGCTGTACAGCTGGCACAGTTACTCTGTTGAAGGTGACATTCATTAGTGAGTACTCATCCCTCGGAAGACAAAATGGAATTGTTTAGATCAAACAATTTCAGGTGTTAACCCAAGTGCATAGTTCCAGTTATTGGCAGGTGTGGGAGGGAAGAGATGCCAAATGTCAGCCCCTTCAGTCACAGTTACAGGGCTTTTTCCTGTGTCTGTTTTTGCAGCCTGGTACAGTCGTGTGATCTTGATAACAGGAGCAGTACCTCCTGCCCCAGGGGCTGTCACTTTGGCAGAAGAAAAATGCTCAGCATTGTTTACTTTGTTGAAAGCCGTGGTGAAGATCGGTGGACTTCTAGGATGCCTAGAACTTGATTTTGCATTTTTGTTATGTTAACTGGGAAACCCACGTAAGTTAAGTAGGTTTTCTTTTTTTTTTTTTTTTTTTCCTGAAAAGGGAATAACAATCATGTATTCAGACTTCCTTGAAGCAAGTTTAGGCATTCTTCTGTAATAGAACTTCTGTTAGCTCCTTTGGGAAGTTGGTTAAAATTCTGGATGCCAACAGTGGAGATTTTCAAGTTTTCATAGTGTGTTTCTCACACCAGGTGCTGCAGACCCATAACCGCAGAAGTGCTAGAGGAGAAAATAGCATTGGATAGGAGGTTATATAGAAACTTAGGATTCAAGACGTAGCATTTTTACGTAACATTGTGTGACTAGTTTTTACGGGAAAAAAGAAAGCATTTCAACAAAGCTAAAAAGGTTTCACTGCATGCGTACATTCAGTTCCGTGCAGGCTAGAAGGACTGACAGTGCCATTGAGCTGTGTTTCAAAGGGGCTGGTTCTGCTGAGCGTCTGTTTTGCGAAGCAGATTAGCATTTGGGTTTTCTCTTAGAGCAGACTTGACGCTGAGTGTTGTGTAATGACTTGGCTTGACCTTGGAAAGAGCGTTTCACACCACTTCTAAGATCATGCTGATACTAGCTATGGGATGGCAGAATGATTCCTGAGGACACGTGCTGCATACGTCTTGGTTTTTGTGTGTAATCTGGTTTTGAGACTGCAAGGGTCTGTTTTGATCCCCTAGTCTATAAAGGACTTTGCACACCATAAGTAGGGCTGTTAGCCCCAGACCCTATGGATGACTTGGTGTGTTTCTGAAAGACAGCAAGTCTTCATTCACACCCTCTTGTTGCTGAAGAGTCTATTACACTCCTTGGTAACTCATTCCAGATGGTATTTATCGTCCCTCTTAAAACACCTTGCCTTTTAGTTCTGTGTTGGATGCTGCTTTCGAGCCCTTGAACCAGTCATGCCTGCTTTTTGTTGTGGTGCCGGGATCTTCTGCTGCTTAGGTAACTGCGGGCTGTGGGCAAAGGCTGTCTTTCTCCTCAATAAGTTGAGCCAGTTGAGCTCCATTAGGACTACTTTTTATTATTATTGTTTGGATGACTACAGCACCTGACTGCCTAAGGCTCTGCTCGCATTAAGTGTTAAGCCTGGGCTTGAGCTCTGGGCTTTGGCAGCAAGCCTGCTGCTGTGCCGCTGCTGTTGAGCTTGGAGCCCGGCTGCGGCGTTCTCCTTGTTGTTCGTGGGAGGCAGAGTCCAAGAGAAGCCGTGCAGCGGGTCTGACAGCGCTGCCGTCCAGGTAGTCCTGGAAACCTTCCTTCCAGGAACAGGAGTGACGAGAGCGCCGTTCGTTTCTGGAGTTCTCCTGCCTGTGAAGAAGGGATCTGTTGGTGCAGTACGTTGAGCCAGGAGAGAATCCGGCTTGCCAGGCTCACCCTCCATGAACTGGAGAGCCTGGGTTGTGGGATGCTTCCCTGAGCTTTAGCACGTGTGGTTCTCGTGAGTGGCACAGCACATATTCTGCATGCCTTGCTTTTGGTGGCAGAAACCAGTCTCTTCTGTGGCATGCTTAGAATTTGGACATAAACACAGGAGATGATGCTTGGCCCCAGACAAACGAGGGAGCATAAAGAGGAGTTTGTGTGCTAGTGTATGAATGACATGCTGTGGGAGCCTGCAGGTGAATGCAGAACATGTCTTGGGTATAAAGGTTAGCCTGGCAGAACATAAACCTCCTCTCCTGGAAGACACAAGTGGGTGATAGAGCTGGCACCCTCCATTGTTCTAAGGCAGAGGATTTGGTAAATGACCACTGATGAAAGAGACAGGCTGTTAAAGAGCAGGTAAACAAATCATGCTTGATGTGACAGAAAAGGGGCGACTGGTGTGATTGCAGGAGGGAGCTGGAAAAATGATTTTTGGAGTTCTGTGTGAGTCGCAAAAAGCTGCAATCATTGGAACCAGAAGAGAAGATGGATTGTAAAGCTTTATGCCTAGAACAGAAGGTTTACTGTTCGCTAAGTAAAGACCTGCTTTGAAAACATTCTTAATTAGAGATGAATGCAAGTTCATGAGCTTAACTTGTGCTTTTAGTTGCTGATAACTGTAAATTACCCTTTTCTACCCCACGTGTCAGTTTCAGCAATAGGTAAGGAGACTTCCTCCTGGGAGGAGACAGGATGCCTTCAGGGCTTGAATATCTTTCCTGTTCCTAGCTTATATATATGTAAATTAAAAAAATATTGATTTTGGATGGTAGCTCTTGAGATAGAGAGATAACCTAAAATGGTGTTTTTGTTGTAGGATCCCATCAGATACAATGCGCTGGATGAGCCGTGTGATAGGACTGGGGTGAAGTCTCCTCCCCAGCTCCTGGCATCTTTCTTCCAGCTTTCCTTGGGAAGATAAACAGTGATGCTGACAGGCTGTGTGTGTGAAGGCATTCACATTGCCTTTAGGTATCCTCACCTGATGAATTCGGGGCCATCCAAGAAACGACAAGAGACTCCCTTGGCTCCTGCATTAGACTTTTCTGTTGTTTTTCGGTTGGTTGGTTTATGTTGTGGGTTTTTTGGGTTAGTTGGTTGGGGTTTTTTGTTTTTGTGTTTTAAGTCTCTTCCACTTTACTACTTTCTTTAAAAATAAAATAATAATAATAAAATCCATCCGTTGCTGAGGAGGGCTTGCTGCTGGATTTCAGACAGAAGGACACTGTGCTTCCTCTGCCCTAGAGCCTTAGGGTCATGAAGGTGCTAGCCTACAGCAAGCCTGCTGTTGCAGGGTAAACGCACAGCAGGTAAATGCTTCGTGTGTGCTAACAAAGCACTAAATCATGCTTTTCTTCTGAATCTTGATATCGAGGCCATTACAAAAGCAGAGTGGGAATTCCCAGCCAAAGGCGGTCATTTGAGTTGGTGGTTAACAAGATCCTCCAGACATCAAAAAAATAAGAGGTTCCCTGCTCCAGTTACATCAGCAGCCGTAGAGCTTCAAAGAGGTCACAGGTGTGGAAATTGGAGGACTCTTCATGGAAGCTGAGATAAAAAGGGGTTCTCTAAAGCCTTGGATGTAAGTTTTTCTGATCTGAAGAGTGGTGAGTAATGCGATTGCTGGGAGGTACCTCTGGCTTTGCCTGGAGCATGCGAGCAAGCAAGCAGAATGCTTGCCCACAGCCAGACTGTTCTTCCCCTTTCCACTCTTTAGAATAATAAAAGTATTACGCACAAACCCCGCTGTTAATGCAACATATGGGTGAAGTTCCAGGCTATTGTGTTTAAAACTCTCAGTCTTAATTCCAGCAGTAATTATAACTTGTTCCTCTCCCCCTTGTATGGTGAGCACCGCAGGAAGTGATGCAAAGCTCTCTGTGCATGTGTTAGCTTAGGCTGAGCGCAGGGACAAAGTCTATCTAATCTCTCGATTTTCTTCTTTTCCTGTCAAAGCCTCAGCTGTAATACTGCGCCTTTGGAAACTTTGAGCATTTCACCTCAATGTTTTGTCTGTCCTGGGGTCTGTTAGAAGCTGGTTCTACTGCTCGTGGATACTTTGCCTCTCTTCTGTTTATAATGCAATCTGACATTTGTTTTCCTCTAAGTCTTGAGGCTGATTTTGTTCAAATTAGAGATTTCCTTGCAACACATGTTTTCTCATTTTTCTGGTCCGCAGTTTTTGAGGCCCTCAGCAGTTAAGGCTACAAGGTCCTGCCCTTGTCTATACTTGACAGAAAAGGCATAGTGAATACCATTAAAAAGTCAGCGTTTGCTGCCAGCTATCTGTGGTAACCTTGATATCTCCTGTTTGAACAGAAGGGATCTAGCAGTCGTTGCTGAATATAAAAGAGTTTTTAGTGTTGCCTTTGTACGCAGGGTGTGAGAAAGTCCAAGGCTTTTTATTTATGCTGGTATATTACACCATATAATTGCATCCATCTTTTGATCTATGGTATGAATTAGTTCCATTGAAAACATGTTTTCTATTTTTAAATCGGTTGTCTTGAACTGAGCTCTTGAAACATTCTGCTTTTTGGTTTTTGTTTTTGTTTTTAGATGTTCCATATTGTGCTGGGCTTAGCGTAATTGTTGACATGTTGGGTTGGAGTTCTTTCTCTGTGCAGCTTTTCTGTTTTATGTACGAGTCTCTTGATGTTTTATGTTAGCGTTGCATGTAACCAGACTGAGCATGCAAGTTATCTCACCTCGCAGCTCTGCAGCACGTGTCTGACGGTGCAGTGCTGTTACCCGGAGAGGCAGAGCTGAGACCCGGAGCTCGGAGTGATTCCTTACTTGGCCGAGCAGTGGGTGTTCAGCAGAGGCTCAGCTGGAAGCCCAGGGCTCCCACAGCGGTCAGCAGGGGCGGTGAAACGCCTCCACAGAACTCACACCGTGGGTGGGATGAACACACCTCCGCAGCAGCTCGTTTCTCTACATCGATTAGAAGCTGAGTCTAAATTCCAAACTGAAGGTGCAAATTGCAAATCGGAGGTTCAGTGGGGTTACCGAGGCCACGGTGACTTCCCAGGGCAGTGGCGCATTCTCCTCCTATTTTCTGTGGCTGTTGCGATGCCCACAAACAGCCTGAGCTGTGATGCCAGCGTGCTAGAGCTGCTGTCCCTAGACCTGAGCAGTATTGCAGCATTTCCTTGCATCCCGCGGCTCACAATCATTTGCTCTTCTCTCTTGTTACACGTGCCTGGTATTTCCACGTGCTCTGCATGGCAGCTACAGCGGAAGAGCCCTGCTCTGTGACGAGGGCTCCTCTGTGCCATGGAAGCAGCATACAAAATAGCACCTATCAACCTTGGCAGAGCTGGAAAATGACAGAAATTTCATGCATTTGTTTCGTGCCCCATCCGTGAGATGGTCCTCCTTGATTTAGGACCCCTGCCTTGTCCTCCCCCCAGCTGGAAGGAGCGCTGAGCGTGCTGTTTGTAAAGACGTGTGCGTGCGTTTTTCTTCCTTTTGCAGTGGTTCTGCTCGGGGTGTGGACTTGCTGGGTTTTTTAATCACTTCATGTTGATTCTTATCGTGTGTTTGTATAATAGTTTGGGGTTGATGTAATCATTGCTACATGTATTTCATTAAGAGGTGTGCGTGTGTGTGTGTACTTAGGTGTTTGCATAATTCATGAAGTCAAGTATGTTCACATATTCCTTGTTAGCACAGGAGTGCATGCAGTAAGTGCCTACGTCTTTGTATCGGTGGCTCATTGGGAAGGTGCCCTGAATTTATATGGTATGTATAGAAGTATATACTTTAAAAAAACCACAAGTTCTACCATTTATTTTCTTTCTTCTACGCCCACCCTAAAAAAGTAAAGAAAAACACACACTCCTGCATGGGTTCGAGGATGGTTTATTTTTTCATTCAGCCATTAGTTTATTCGTTCAGGAGTTGTACACTGGAAAAAAAGTGCATCCATTAGACAGTGAGGGCTTTATTTATGAGGGTGGTGGTGTTTCAAAGGGGAGGCTGTCAAGTCCCAAAAGAGCCTTTCATGGTGTATTCTCAGCGTGCTTCTGAGGCCACTGCTCTGCTCATCAGGAGGAGAGGCAGAAATGTGGGCTTTACAGAGCAACTGTGTGTTTCACTGGTCCCTGTGCTCACTGACGTTTATTTACATATTGGGAGAGTAAATGGGTAGAACAGATGGCAACCAGACATTTGGTGGTTCTGTTCCCGTATGCTCCTCAGGGGTCTTGCATTCAGTTTTTGCAAAAAGCTTGTCCTATAGCGAGGGGAAAAAAGCCAGGAGGCTGTTCGCGGCTATGAAAGGCTTGTTGGGATTTTGCTGTAGTGACAGATCCAAGCGTTTAGTAACATGTGAAATAATTACAAGGTTTGTTTTACAAGTCCAGCTAATAGCTCCTTAAGATAAGTCCATCGGTGTGTCTGTCTCTATTATTATTACTGCTGTTTTCACCATTAGAGTGAATGCATTTAGATGCAAAGTCAGAGATCTATTCCTTCTACAAACTGTGTTTGAAAAGTACAGGTCTCTTTATATGGGTCCTGGATACATCTTGGCTTTTTCTGCAATTACTTTAACTCATTGGTGCTCGTATAAAAATGGAATACCTGAAAATTTTGCAGGCTTTCTCAGGGTATTGAATATGCATTTCTTCACTCTACAGTTTTGAAATGGAAGATTTCCTTCCATACCAAGTAGATTTTTTTCTTCCTTTCTTTGTACGCGCTGGAATGTCGGTGCAGATCTGTTCCAGAGTGCGAGGCAGTTTGCATTAGTGGTTTGTTGTTTTTTTTTCCCAATGTGCACATGTTGTTTGTTTTAGAGAAGTGTTAATTAAAGCACTTCTCCTGGGCAACACCGTAATATAAAATACACATTCTGAAAATGTTAAAAGGGGAGATGCAACGTAGGTTTTGGACGTGTAAAATATCTTAACCTGCACATTGTTCCTTCCAGTAAAGCAACCAGGTGTTTCTCAGTAAAGTGAAAAAAGAGAAATCAGTTCAGAATCAGATGAAAACTGAAGAGCTTGACCTTTTGTGCGGCATGCCAGATCAACAGTTCCAGTAGTTTGTGACATGGTGAATTCCAATGACTTATTGGTAAACACGTGAAAGTGCCTAGCATTTGTAGCAGACCCTGACAAACACAGTAAATACCAGACCTCAGTTATTTTTACCTTCATTGTAGACCTCCTGATATTTGATAAAAATCTGTAAAGCGAACCTTTTTTTGTAATAAAAGGTCAATGCTGTGCCATTCCTTTTTGAACCAAGATAGCTTTCAAAGTAAAAGTGGAATTCTTGATCCTCCATGAGAAAAGCAACTCAGATTTTACCAAGTCTTTTCTAATGTCCTTCTTATTAAATAACATCTTAAAAAAAGACAAAACTAGGAAGCCATGTTCTCCTTTGCAAGGAGGTTTACCATAGGAAATGATAGCACAGAATGTGAAAATGTTAAATGTCAAGAAAGAAACAGTCTTCTTGAGACGTATCTAGAAGGCTGATTATTAACAAAAATACAGAAACAAAACATATATATACCAAAAATACTGAAACTTGCTAGTTATTTGTAGGCAGTGCAGCTGAGATATTGTTAGGATGAATTAAATGAAGCTAATTACCAAACTAGTGGGTTCCTGGCAGTACACTCCACAACCCACAGGAAATGCAGAAAATTGTTTCAAAGTGAGAGTTTTTAGCCAGACTGTACTGGTAGTGTGCATGGCTAATGAAGCTGATGTGTCTCACTCGCTATGTGACCACATTTCTGTGATATGTGCGGCAGTTCCTTTATTTGCTTTGTAAGGCACTTTGGAATCCTGTGAGATCAAAATTAAATAAAAGCCTGTTATTAAAGAGAACCTAACTTCCTCTTTTTTTTTTTTTTTTTTTAATATGGGGTATTGCTGGTTTTAGGAAATGTATTTCTAAACTGAGCCCACCATCATTGCGCAATTACCGAGTAAATCACATCCTAGATGTCAGCTAAAAAGATTTCTTCAGAAGGATTTCTTTTCTACGTTGTTATATAACTAAAAGTAGCTATCATAAATACTGCAGGATTTCATGGCAGTCTTGAAAGCCATGGCTTCTGTGTCCCAGTTCCTTCCATTAGGAGCAGATGATGGCAATTTAGATTATTTCTTTATGACCCAGAGCTGAATAAGCATTAATCAAATAACTAATTCAGTAACAGCAGGACTCAAGAAATGTGGACTGGTAAAGCCAGTAACTATTTCTGGCAGAGTATGGCAGACCCCACGTTTAAAAAAAAAAAATAAAAAAGTTATAGGTATATTTATTGCTAAGTCGTCAAATGTTAATCCATATGTGGTCATTTGTATTTCTGAAGAGTTTATTTTTTTCTTCTTTGACAGACCGATGTTTTAGTATTGAGCTGCGATCTGATCACAGATGTCGATTTATATAAAGTTGTGGATCTCTTCCGGACACACGATGCTACTCTGTCCATGCTGATGAAGAAAAGTCATGAACCTGCAGAAGTGGTACCAGGACAGAAAGGGAAAAAAAAGCCAGGTATGTAGATTGGAATATTTATTTATTTATAAACATTAGTGAAACCACCATCATGTGCTATGTATATACATATCATATATGAATGATATATATAATTATCAATCATATAAGAAAGAAATAAAAAGGTACAGATACTCTGTTTTTCCTCAGATTCCCTGGTGGGGGTGTGACTTGCTTTTTTCCAGCTCAGAATTAAGTATTAGACTTGTGTAATTGTGCAGGCTCTGATCCAAAGCTCACAAGAGTTAAGGGAAAAGCTCCAGGTGACTGCAGTGAGTTTTGGATCAATCCCTAAATTTTTGTTACATATGAACATTAAAACCGCTAGTTTTTTTCAAGGGCACTCAGCATCAGTCAGATCGTAGCTGGGAATTTTACAATTGGCTGTCGGACCAGATTTAGATGGGTAACAAATACTTCGAGAAATTCTTCCCTCTTGTGCTATGTACTGAATTATCCTTCTGAGATCACATCCAGGAGCCTTTCAGTAGGCAAAACTCCCACTGATTTCAAGGATTTGGTTAGATGCTTATCTTGTCCTTCTTACTATAATATCTCAGTGCTTTGTGATCTTTAATGTATCTATTCTCACAACACTGCTGTAAGGCAGGGCAGAGCTATTATCCCCATTTTACTTCTATGCTAAAAGTACTAAATACCATACAGTTGCTCCCATACCATGCCTCTCATTTTATTTTAATGGTATCTGTTAAATTGCTGAAGCTTGATTATTGCCAGCTTAGTGGGTCCTGGTCCATGATTAAAGCTCAGAGGCAGTAGAGTAATACGAATAAGAAAGCAGAGCTTCAAACTGTTTGAGAGGAGCGAAACGCAAGCCAGCAGTTGGACTACGTGTGTGTCTGAAAGTGGAGGAAGTGTGTTTTTTAAAAGAAAGCTACTTGGACAAATATTTTCTGGAGCAAAGAATAAGGATAACAGGACTGAAAGCATTTTGCACTTAGACTTTCATACAGCTCTAAACCTCCCTGTTTTTGAAAAGGCAATCTGAGTGATAATGGCACAAAAAGCATTGTCAAGAGCATTACTGTAGCCACGAAGATGAGCATTCAGAAGCTATAAATGGATGGATCTATGGTTAAACATCATAGCACACAACATGAACTCTGAACACATACGGTGGGGGCAATGAGGTACACGAGGACAAACAAGATCCTTTGAAGACTTAACAAGTGTGTAAACGCTCCAGGTTGTGCATGCATTCTTAATTTGCTTGTGAGCAAATCCTTTTTCTGTGGTTCAGTGTTCTTTCACAAACAGCGAAAGAACCCTATTTCCACCAGTTCTCAGAACTCCTTTCTCCCCTTTCCAGCCCAACTTGCAGAGTCCTCAATTTTATGCTTTTTGTGAGAGCTGTGCACTCTTGAGAGCTTTTACTTTTAAATATTAAAAAAAAAAGTCTCAAAACCACAACAGATCAAGCTCTTCTTCCAGCATCAGTCATGACAGCATGGCTGCAGAGCATCACGGCTCGTGTGTCTTGCTTGTACCTCTTGATGATACAGAAGACCTTAAATGTCACCTGCAGTTTGATCAGTTCTAGGAGCTGAGCCATCAAAACAACGTTTCCTGAAGAAATCTGCCAAACTTTTTGCAGCAAAAACAGAAGTCTTGAACAATTATGTGAAGCTGCGGTTTTTCAAAGATTTATAGTGAAGCGAGATAGTAAAAAGTACACTCCTGAGACACAGCTCGTCAGCCCTTACTGAATGCCATGTTTCTTCTCCAAAGAACTGGAATACCAGAGCTTTTCAAGGGAAGGGCCACCCAACCGTTTAAGCTTAAGCTAGCTACTTTTTTTTTCTTTAGCCTTAGAAGCAGCTGAACTGTTTTCTGTGAAGTTTTCCCCATGTTGCTTTTAAGGCAGGCACCTAGCATTAGAAATTTTGTACCAGTTAAAATTGGAGAAAGCTTACAAGCAATCAAAGACAGGATGTTAACAAGGAGTGTGTCAGGCAGCTTTTCATAGTAGGTGGCACTATTGGCTCCTTCTGTAATTCATGGCACGTACGTGGTTCTGTATATACTTACTGTTGGAAGCGTTATTATTAGGAAGTGGATCCTTAGTCCTGACAAGCCACTAAATATATCTGGGGCTTTATTTATTGTCTGTCTTCTCCTACAAATTCATTAATTTTTGAGAAAGAACAGTAAGACTTACCTCCTATGTCTCATAGTATCTGATACAAAGTCATTGCTTTTAGATTATTAAGCATTCAAGAACTGTGATGAAAGAAGCAGTTTTTAAATTAGTGTCAATTGCAGTATTAATCAGCCATGGACTCTGATTTTCTGAAATTCTTGATGTAATTCAGTTGTGAGTTACAGGTGACGTTCACTGGCTTCTGTAGTTAGAGGATCAACTGTTGCTGATAATCATCTCGTTGGCTTTTTAAATTGATTAATAAGAGGCATGGCAATAAAAAAAAAAAAAAAAATACAGCAGATACAGCAGAGAGCTGGTGACTGGTACTAACCCAAATAAAGAAAGTGTGTCAGGAATTCAGGCACCCAGAATGGAGCCATGTGCTTAAAGGTGATGTGCAAGGGATTGGGGTGAGAAACAGTGTCTGAACCTTTCTGTGTATAAAGAAAAGCAGAAAAGATGAGGATGGTGACTCTTCTGCTTGTTTTTCTTGTCTTGAAAGCAGCAGGCATGTCATCACTGGTATTCCCTGTGTTTGCCAGAAGACCTCGTGGTGGTCTTGCAGGCTGCATCGTGTGAATTCTCTCCCCTTAATTGAAAGGGTGGGGATACTGAATCTTTAACAAAGGTGTCTTTTTCCCAAGTGTCAATTAATTATGTTTGATTAAAAAGCATTTTAGAAAATCTGACTGAAAATTATTTCTTCTCCCTACTGAATTGCTCAACCCCCATTCTCTTGCGATGTGATTTCTTTAGGTCATCAAAGCTCTCGGAACTGATGGGATGTAATTTCTGGGGTAATTAATAAATTACAATAGCTGTGTCAAATCTAGTCAAAATGTATCTATTATGAGGAGGGAAAATGTATCCTGTATTCTATTTTCATATGTTAAACCATTTTTTTAGTTAACATCACTGCAGGTTTAACATCTTTCTCATACTTTGCTCACAGAGATATAGCAAACTAGTCATGTGTTCATTCTTCCTTTTGTCTTTCCTCACAGAGCAATGCCAGTGCGATTTGTGTCTCTGGGTAATTGATTTTAATCAGAATTTTTCTTTTTTAAATTACGAAAGTAAAGCTACTTATTGCCAATGTACAGGGGAAAGCTTCCCCTCACCTGGCGTCTGCTCCAAACCAAATGGTGCTCTCTAGCAAAGTGAGCTTTATCCTGATGGTACTTGATTTGTCAGCCTTACATGTTCAGGCCTATTTTTGTATTTCTTTGCTGTATGATTAATTTCTGAGAAGAGGGTTTGCCTGATCACTTGGATCAAAGGCTGCCAGTAGGAGAGCTTTGAACAGCTGTGTAGATTTGACTTTATTTTGATAGTGGCTATTGCTATGGTAACTCTCAAGGAATAAATATGAAGAAAATAAGGGATGGGGCTGAAGTGGGGAAAATGGGGTTAAAAATGCAGTTTGGCTGTGAAAAGATCTTAAAGAATTAACTACTTGTTGAACGTGCTGTTATTTCTGTGTGGTTAAAGGCTTAGAATTTAGGAGATTTTAAATCTGCAGGTTTGGCCCAAAATAATAGTATTTAGTGGGAGAAAAGTTTTTTGTTAGAAGTGTAGCATGGCATTCTTGTACAGCCTGTGTTTCTGTAAAAAGCAGTGTATGGGTGCCACAGGAGTTGTGTTACATACCATGCGAGTGTAAGCTGCTGCCACTGAATTCTTAAGGTGTAAAAACCTGTTCGAAAATAAATGATTTATGTTTCAGTAGACCAAAGTCACTGTTGATGTGCTGTCACTGATTGCAACAGATGGGAGTTGCCATAAAAATATATGGGTCTATTCAGTATTCACTCGCTTGGCAGTTTTATGAACAGATACTTGAAAGAAGTTAACCCACCCAGAAGCATCAGTGGTAGAAGCCTCAGAATCTATACCTTGATGTCTGTGTGTGATCTAATATTTCTGTTGCTATCTGTATTTGTCTGAAATGGGAGATCAGTTGCAAAGTAGTTGTCTTAACTCTCTTAACTCTCCAGACCACCTGATTCTAATGTGGAGTGATTTATGATGAGGAAGAAGCAGCTGGATTTTGAAGAGCTCTCTGCTTGCAGTTGAGGGAGAGAGAGAGAGAGAGAGAAGGAAAGCACTCTTAGCATGGCTCAGGGTTGAGTGTTACATGTCAGGACCTGTAGTTGGCACCTTCATAAAAAGGATGCAAAAAACTGCAGGGACAGTGTTTCAAATGTTGTGATACATGTGTATCAGCTACCCTGACTGAAAAGCAGTCAGTATTATGTAAATAAATATTAAA
Source organism: Nettapus auritus (assembly GCA_011076525.1). NCBI lineage: Eukaryota > Metazoa > Chordata > Aves > Anseriformes > Anatidae > Nettapus > Nettapus auritus. The sequence goes on along the minus strand of CM021772.1, from coordinate 21,787,971 downwards.
AATAAGTAAATATTGTGGATTTTTTTAGTTTTATTGCAAATTCATTGATTTACAGGGTCAGTGTGAAACCTAGTATTTTATATTTCAGAGCTTGGTGGTGGTCCCATTTGTCTTCCCAGCATACATTAAGATAGGGTTATATAATTTTATTTTTTTTTTATTTTTAACTTCAGTGGAGCAGCGTGACTTCATTGGAGTGGATGATACAGGAAAAAGATTGCTCTTCATGGCTAATGAAGCTGACCTGGATGAAGAACTTGTCATTAAAAGATCCATCCTTCAGAAGTAAGCTTATGAGTCCCTGTAATAGAAACTGAACTTGGAATGGGGGGGAAATAACTGTGGAGTAGGAGTGATTGTTAAAGACAGGAAAGAGAATGAATGGGTGAAAAGGTAACTCTCCATGAAATGAAGCCAGTGTCGGTGTAGTTCAGATACGACTTAGATTCAGATATTCAGACGTGGTAGGCCTAGGTCCATAGATGAAACTTTAATCTCACTGTATCTGAGAAAGGCTCTTAGGATATCATGACACTCTTCATGCATATAAGGCATAAAACTTCAGCTGTGTTTCCTGGCCCAAAAATATTAATTAGAAAAACTTTATTGTATCCACCATTAAATTGCATTGAGGATTTGGATAAATATGTTAAATATGCCAGACATAGCTAAGCTTTCTGTGCAGCATAATTCATATCCGTTAGTAGAAGAATGAAGGATGGTTTGTTGTTCTGTATGCTCTTCTGTAAAGTGACTTTAGTTTTCTAAGATACATATTGTCTGACATCTTCTGTGGAAACTCTGCTGGCTCCTTCAGGGACCAGCCTTTGTAGTCCGTCCCAGGCTGACAGTCAGGCTTTCACCTCTGTGAGGTTAGACACCTGCAGGGCAGTCATCTGAGAGCTGGGAAATTCATCCATGTGGACCCTGTAAGTCAAGGATGAGGACATCTGGGGTCTGCTCCCAGATAATCCCTCTGTGAAAATGCCTCTGCAGTATGCTGTAGGCCATGTGAAATATCTGAGCTTTAACAATCCTCTGCTAGTTGTAATCTTTCCTTGAACATCCTGCTACCAGATGCGAGGGAGGTGCTGTATGGCTGCGGAAAGATGACTCGTCCTCTGCCAAAGTTGAAGGATTACCCTAAATGATGGTGGCCAAAAGTGAGCCACTCATCACTGCTGTGATGGAAAGAGCCTGTCCCAGGGTGTCGCCACTGTCTCTCCTTTCTTTTTTTCGTTGGTTATGGCAGGGACTGAGCTGCAGGCATGCATTCTGTCCATATGCAGCACTTACCAGCATAATATGGGAAATAGAGCACTGCTGCCTTCTGTGGTTTTGAGTGAACAAAGGCTAATGTGTCTATTTTGAGCCAAGCAGGAATATTTTATCTACTGTTAGTGATAGGCTTGTCTTTATGGCTTGCTCCTACCACTAGCAGGCAGCTCCGATCTAACAACTTAGAAATTGCTGTAACATATGTGAGCTTATTTGACCTCTGATTTTACAGGTTCATCTAACCAGGGGTTTCTCATTCCTGTTACCCTATAGCTAAATTAATCAGGCTTTATCCTGTAGGCCAAACTTTGCCTTCAGGAGCACCTGTTCAGTTATGTTGTCTTCAGCAGACCTTCCTGAATGTAACGGTTTGGGAACTGGTAAATGTGGTGTTGGTAATACACAGATGGGGCAAAATGTTTGTGTGCCTGTCTTAGCTTTGATAGCTGTGCATATGTAAATATAAAGTGTTAGCTACCTTCCAAGTAAAGCCTACAGATGACAGTCTAGGAGCAGAGAGAAGATCTGGTAAGTTTATTTACTAAAAAAAAAAAAAAAAAGACATTTTCAAATATAGTCACGTACTGTAAACATTCTCAAGTGGAGTCTACAAGTAGCCAAGACTGTGATTTTATTTTGAGATTCAAAGGGTAACACCTCAAACAGCCTGGCAGTTCGAAGTATCAGCCTGAAGCTTTGGGCCGGTATCTGCTTGGGTGAGGCCCTGATGTTGCTGTTCCCTGAAGCTGCCTGTTGTGGACGCTGGTGTGTGCTCTGTTTTACAGCTGCCATCTTGGAGAAGCTGTGAGGGAAGAAACAGACTATAGGGAAATTGTCAAATATTTTAATATGAGGCAATTCCAGGGTAGCAACAACTGTGGGAGCTCTAGGAAGACAAAGTGTTGGCAGCTGATGAAGTTCTAACCACTGCGTTGTCTAGACCTGCTCAAGCCCCGACTTTCTCATGTGAGAAACAAAAGCAATGCCTAAAACTCTCTTTGAAGTCTTTTTTTATACATCATAGTAAAGCGAGAAAAAAAGGAGCAAGCCCAATCTCGTTTTCTTCGTGGATCACTTGAAGTGACTGACTTTCAGCTACCATGTTGGCTGTTTCTTGATCTCTGGACTTTGTTTTAATGAAATAGCAGGCGTTGTGGCAAGATGGGAGAATTTCCAGTACACTCATTTGTTCCTCTGCAAAATACAATAGACATCTTGAGGGTGTTGCTTTTGTTTGTTTTGCTTTTAATGGGCCCTTTGAAGGGTTATGGTGGTCTTGTTACATGAACTCTAGAACTCTTTCAGTGCTTGGTTTGCTTTTCAGATCCTTTTCATTTTCTTTTCCTTTTTTTTTTTTCCCAACCCCTCCTGCTTTTTAAGGAGGGGGTGGAAATGGGGACAGGGAGGGAGTGGTCGAGAAAATGAGAAGAGGGAAGATGAGCTTTTTTGCTAGAGCTAAGAATCTTGTTACTGGTAAAAATCTAGATCTGGTATAGAAATGGTTCAAAGAACCTTTGGCTTCCCCTTCTCTCAGGAGGGAAGTTCTGTTGACAAAACATCCAAAGCTGTAGAATGCAAATTTAAATCCTTGAAGAAAAACCTTTTTCCTGACCTTTGCCTTTTTCCTATCATTGGATTTCACACTCTTCGCTCTCCTGCCATAAAAGAGCAGCTGGTGGGGAGGGACAGGGGAAAATACACATTCTCCTGAGTACCTGTTGAGTATTAAATGTTTGTTTGCTCTTGACTCAAGTATTTTTGTAATAATGCAAAGCGTTACAGAAAGAAACATTTTAATAGGATTTCTAAGTTCGTGTTGTACGCAACTCTTTTTCTCAGTTTGTTTGGAATTTCTTTCCAGGACTTGTTGCTTTGATTTGTTTGTGGGTGGCTTTTTGTTGTTGTTGTTTTTTGAAAGTCATGGATAGCTGTGTTGGTTTTGAGAAATACCTCTCCTTCATACACAACAACATGGAGTCTTGATTTTTCTCCTTTGATTACCAGAGCAAATTTGTGAAAAGCTTTTTTTTTTTTTTTTTCTCTCCTTTCTGTGCTGTTGATCACGGCAGTGACAAGTCACACAGGTAGCACAAAAAACAAGCACAAAACAGGATCAGATAGAGCCATTCAGTTATATTTTGGTGCCCATCAGGATGGGCTGGGAAACAAATGTATTGGTAGTGCCTAGAGAGACTAATGCTGCTGGGGAAAGGATTTTCAAGGAAATGGTTCCCTGTCTGGGTAATGAGAGCTTATAAAAAGCCATGAACAGCCTGCGCATGTCATTCACTCTGGCAGATAGCTGCAAGATGAGATACTAGAACGAAAGAAATACAGTTTGGGGAAGTTTCAGAGCCAGTTTAGGGCTCTTTGAAGAGGAAAAAAAAATAAATCTGTGCTCATCCCTGGAGCCTGGTTTTGCCAGTGACATCTCTCTGACTTAGGGCTTGGCAGCGTGAAGGAGTGAGGAAATGATGAGAATTCCATAGCTGCCTTTTTTGTTTTCAGAGAGAGATGGGGCAAAGGTATTTGTTTTCAAAGCGCAATTACAATGGACGGGGAACTTTTTTGCTCCACCTCAGATATTTATGGTCATGCAAAGTGAGACAGTAAAAGACACCTGTTGGAGCAGGTCTAAATTTGGAGCATTTCCTTTCAAGATATTGTGGGCCGTGTAAGGGTGAGTTCAGTCTTCGTGGGTGTTCCATCTGCACAGACGCAGGTGCAGGGCTTCTCCCAGAGAATATGTTAATAAATCACCATGACAATTCCAGCTACTTATTACCTCATGTGCTTCAGACAGAAAGGAATACCTCATCTATAAATACATGTAGTACTAGCATTAGGAACCTTGCAGAAACAATGCAGATCTGTTTTTAAGATATTTTAATAGAAGGAGGGGGAGAGAGGGTAAGACGGGGGAGTCTTTTCTTCCCTTTCCCCTTGCATCATGAGAATAAAAATGACTGGTGTAGTGTAATTTTGAAAGTCCGCATTGCCAAGTGGGTAGGTAATGGGAGTTCAGAAATAGCTTTGATACACTTGATTTCCTTTCTATCGCCTTGGGATATTGCCTTTTTTTCTGCTGATAATTTGTCTTAAATAAGTGGATCGTATATAAACACTGCAGCTTCCTTAGCTTTTCTGTTCTCTGCCACTGCTCTCCCTGGGAAATTGGCATCTCTGAAATACTCCACTACTCCTGTGGTGGCTCATTTGTTTTTTCTTATAAAATAGAATTCCATGAGGAAGGATGGGGATGACACAAATACAGGCAGATGCTCCACTGGGTAAAGCATCCTGCACTAGATCATGGGCAAGATGTCCCCTTTTAGGGTTACCCCCTCCACCTTGCCCTCAGCTGGATGTATGACTGAATACTTCATCAGTCACATGTCAAAATGAGTTGAATTACTTCTCACAGATAAACAGCAAGACTTTGATAACTTGGTTCATTTTTCCTTGTGCTGTAGTGAGTGGTTCCACAAGCAAAACCACTGGCAGATCGGAAAGGAGGGATGTGATAACCCAGCTCAGTGGGGGAACGCTGAGGAGCAGCTCGGGACAGACCAGGGAGCAATAACTTTTATTTGGGCTCAGCTGTCTAGAGGATTAATATACATATGTTAGCTTTGTGTTGCTCCCATGCGGGGAATAATGATAGTTTTAGTATTAGCAAATGTTTGTTACTAAGTTTTTTTTGTATTCCAGTGATTTTTTTGAGGAATATTGTGGAAAGATGTTGGATGTTTCTTTTCTCTGAAACGTGGCTCTTTGAAAACAATGTGTAGAGCTTCATGGTTTTGCTGCTAGTCCAGATCTTTTCTTGCAGTTATTTCAGATCTGCTCTTTTCATAAATAAAAATATTTTTTTCTGACTAGCATCCAGAAAATAAGTCAGGTTCATTTTTGGCTCCTCCAACGCAAAACCAGGAATAGTGTGTGTAGATTTAGGTAATGAGCCTCTTGCAGATGCACAAGCCAGAGGAGAATCTGGTTCGCCTTCCCAGAACTGAATTAGTTTCACAGTACTAGTAGGAATTTAAAAAGTTGTAAAAAGTTATTTTAGCCAGTAAAGCAAGCGGATCTGACTCTGAATCAAAACAGGGAAACTAGGTCTATTGAATAAGAGGGTGTGATTTTTATACACTAACTTCTCAGACTATAACCACACTCTAAAAATCTTGGTGTAGCTTTAATCATATTTCTTTACGGAAGAGGACTTTGCTAAATGCTTCAGAAAAGATATTGGCATGTGAGTTTTTGAGGCGTGAGATGCTCATAAGATGCCTTTGGAGGTCCTACTTGCCTGTTTAGAAGTTTCTAAGTTCCCTAGGAGTAACTGCTGTAGCCTAAGAGGCATTCATTTTCTTAGAAAGTTTGCATTTTTGTTATGCATTTAAGCCTTGCTCTGCTTTTTCTGTAAATATGTTGGGGATGAGTGTAGCCTCCAACTTCAGAAACTGAGTATTTTTAAATGAATCATTGTTTAGAAGACAGATTTAGCCAAATGTAAGGAAGACATTAATTTGGTGCTTTTGTATGTTGTGCTTGTACAACAAACATGAATGCACTATTACAGCAGTTCACGAGACGTTGGACGTTATATTTTAAAGAGCTGCTATTACTTATTTTAATACTGTTGCTTCCACTGGATTTTATTGTGTTTTGCTCCTGCCATATTATTTTATTGATTCAGTGAGAGGTTGGAAAGAATGTACAACGTGTTCATGTCCTGCTTATAAAAGAAAGGTCGTGCAATGTCTTGACAGCTTATACAGGTAAGAGGTCATGAATCTTGGAATCTGGAAATATTAGCAAGGACTTCTATTAAATTTAGCTCTAGAAAGATTTATTGACAACTGATTTTATTTTACTGCAAGATCCTTGCCAGCATTACGGTAAGCGTAAGACTGAAAGCAGAAAGTTTGAGGCTCAGCATTTGGTTTCTAATTGCAACACACATTTACTGACATTGATTGTCATTAGTCGCTTGTCTGATGCTGTGGTCACAGATAGACATTTAGTCCGTGACTTGGTTTTACTTTTTGAAGGTTTCGAAGTAGGAAGAGGTGTCTGTTGTTTGGATGCTGTGGAGCACATGGGACACGGTAAGTGTAGTGCTCTGAATGAGTCACCAGGTTGGATAATACTGAAGCTGAATCTCATTGTTAGCCTAAAAGAAGGTTGGCTCTTGAAAAGATGTCAAATGTCCTATTCATTTTTTAAAAATGTGTCTCAGTATTTTAGTACAGTTGCCACCGTGCAATTTTTATCAATGCATTGAGTTTATTTCACAAAGTAGGCAGGAAAGTTATCCATCACTCATTTCTATGACATATTTCCCCACGTTGATCTAGATGTAACCTGTACGATGTGGAAGTTCATCTCAATGGTCTGGTTAGAGGAGAGGCACAGAATGATCAGTGTTCTGCTCTCAACATGTGTTTTCAGCCATCGGGTGTATTTGGAGAGGTATTGTGTAGCTGCCTGTTGAAATCTTAGGGGTTCACCTTGTGACCAGCACCCCCAGAACGACCGGTAAGCAACAGAGGGGCACAGACTCCTTATTGTGTGCTTGGGATGGTACAGAGGAAAAAAGCCAAAGGTCAGAGGAGTTATCCCTACTTGTGTGAGTGCTGTCAGGCTCTCCCCTACCACATGTCAGCCATGTGTTCCTCATCAGCGGGATGTGGAACTCCATGACGCAGAGCAGACTGGAATGCGGAGTTAGTTAACACCCGCCGTTGGGGAATTTATCAGCCAATGTGGAATACGGGGGGAGGAAACAGCCTAGTTTAAAGCAAAGTAAGGGTGAAATGAGGCATGTGACTGTTCCTCTTCAGTTAAAAGGTCTGATTCTGCTTGGGGCTGAGGTCCTGATTCCTGAGTGTGACCAAAGCTTACTCCTGTGGTTTGCCTACCATTCTGCATTTCTATTTTCTGGGGTTTTAATCCTTTAAATTGTCGTGCTTAGCAGAAGTTTTCTGCAGCGTTCTGGAGGCAAACACCCTTGGGAATTTTGTAAGGAACTATTCATCTAGCTCACGCTAAGAAACCCGGACTTTGAAGAGCCTTTTCTTCATCGTGGATGCTGAGATCCCAAACTGCTAACTTGCAAGGATACCTAAAAGTGATAGTCTCTCCGTGAATATTAGCTACACTCAGTATCAATTGAACTGTAGTTGCCTAATTTTTTTAATGCTGATCTGCTACAATTATCTCATGGCTACTGTGAACTCTAACCTGCATGATTTATTGTACTGTTTAGCACTGCTAAGGACATTGTTGAAGTCATAATGGAAAGAGAATATACAACTAGCTGGTTGAAGGTATGTGTGCCCAGGATCCCTTCTTGGGTTCGCATTTGACTTTACTCACAGCAAATATATATCTTTCAAAATGTTTCCATTCATTCAGAACACAATGCTGAATTCCCTCTTGAATAGCTGTTGTGTGGTTCTCCCCAAACAGCATTGTGCTGGCAGTTTCTGGAATTACACAGGAAATGAAGAGCATAGCAAACTTTCCTTTCTCTTGCTAAGACAAGCTCCCCGGGAGTTTTTCCAGTAGATCGAGTAAATAGCAGAGATCTATTCCTAAGGGCACCATGTCCTCTACAGTTCTGCTTTGAGAAATCCTAATTTTCTCTGGCTTTAAATCCTTCCTTTCTCTTCAACAAATTTATTGCACCATTTCTCCAGCTAAAGAAGATTAGATTGAGATTCTTTTTACAGGCAGTAAAACTTCTTAGCCAGTTGCCTTAGAGATTTCTTATAAGACTTTCTCCTTCCCCAGTCACCGAATGTGCAGTACCCTGGTAGGAATAAAGAGAAAATGCCCATTGGACCTTGGTATCCAAATTGTCAGTGGAGAACGGAATACCTAGCACGATTACACAGTTTAAATATAACTTGTGTGTACCTGCATACCTCTGTATTGGCCAGCAATAGGTGTTGGTATTGCTTTGGTTGATCATTTTGTATTCCTTTAACCTGTAAAAAATAAAAACTGTGGGTGGGGAGCGGACAGTGCTGAGGAGTATTCATAGTTCAGATCAGTGGAAGCTCAAGATTTGGAAAAACCTGACTCAGTCAAAACGTACAGATTTTAAAATGGAATAATTTAAGGCGTTCAGACAGAAAAATTTTGGCTGATGGACTTTAATTAAACTCCAAAGGTTGGAAGCAAACCAGTAAGAAAGCAAGGGAAATTCAAGTTAAAGCTGAACTTCTAGTTTTTCTGCATATAAATCCTCCAGCAGCTGGTGATATTTGCAAGAGCTCAAGAGACTGTCTTTCAGTGTTCCCTTTGATTTTTCTTTGCTTTATTATTCCCAAGCCGTAGCATTAAACATCATTTCGGAGGCCGTGCTTGTCCCAAACTTCTCTCTGTTCCATCTCTATGGTACATGTTTTCACACATGTATGCATATATGTGTAATATATAGCTTTGTTCACTACTGCATTGGTACAGCATTTACAGAACTAGGTGTGTTTTTTTTTTTTTTTTTTTTTTTTTTTTTTTTTTCCCCCAAATGAGCTACAGCGTTGCTGAAAATACCTCTGAAATTCCCACTTCTGTGACTTTGAGCCTTCGCCAGGTAGAATAGTAATAACAGAATCACGGCCAGCAGTGCCATAAATTTCAGCTAAAGTATCGGGTAAGAAGGCTGATTTCTGTTTGTACTGTTGTTAGAGATATTTATGCAGGGCAGGTCTTTCAGCAAGTGTGATTATTTTCAGAGAGGCCCTCTCTCCATTCTTGCATTAGAATGTTCTGGGGATGTGTGTGGGGAATGGCACCTGATGAACTGCAGTCAGACAGAAGGAATAAAATCCCTTGAGAATGAGCCTTCTCTCTCTGGCTATTTTTCACTTCTAAGGCCACTCGAAAAATATTGTTCTTCAGGTAGATCCCTTTCTGAGATCCCTGTGTTAGCATTTGGGTGCCTGCCATTTTCCCAGAGCAAGAAGCTACTGAAGACTTAAGCTTTTCAAGTAGGAAAGTATGTGCACACACATTTTGCAGCACCAGACGCTATTGAAAGAATAATGGACCCTTCCCACATTCAACTCCATTCTTCATGTGCTCACTCCCAGACCTCTGGAGCCACTGTGCTAGCAAATGATTACATTCTGCTTCTCTTCCGTAACTCTTCCTAAACAAAATGTTAATTGAGATGTTGATTTATACAATTTAGATTCCTTTGGTAAGTCAATGTAGTTAAAAGGTAGCCTCTGGTTATTGAGGGAATGGATCACTGAGCCAAATTAATGCTCGCTGGTATGTTTTTCTGTATCTTACCATTTGGGAAAATAGTCTTTGTAAGGTTTAAGGAATATGCCTCCTGCATCTGTTGGTTTTAGATGTATGCCATGATAGGGTAGCTCTAGTATGCAGGATTCTGTGTGTTCTGGTTTGTATTTTTAGGTGAAGAAAGCAATCTGAAAAATAAAAATTAAATAATATTTTTTTTAAAACACAGCATTTTTTGCTGAAGTCTAAAAAAAATGTATAAAATCATGAAAATAATCAACCTTTATGTTCACAGCAGTAGAGTTCTCTTGTCCTTTAGGTGATTTGGTACTGGAAAAGGTAAAAATTAACATGTGAATTGTTACCTGTTTGCATTAAGAATGCCTTGTAAATAATGTACAAAGAGATTTCACTTCTCTGAGGGGCTTTACAGCCTTGAGAAGTCCACTTAATGTTTGTCTCTCATAATTTCTTTGCTTTTTCAAATGAACACAGTATTACTTTTCCTGCCTCATAGGAGCATAACTCATGAATGTTTATGTCAGTACTGTAAATGTGAAACACTGCTCTGAGTGCAGAGTGTTAGCTGCTGTCTTTCCTGCGTTTCGAATCAGAGCAGTGCTTGTTGAAACAATCTGCAGGAAGCAGCTGATGTAACATACATACAGCATGAGCTGCGGGTCATGTTTATACCTAGCTTTTCAGTTTCAGCCACTCACGTTGCTTTGTCTGTCAGACCCCAGGAATATTTAAATGTATCATTGTGTACAATAGTACTCATTCTCCAGTTTTTCATAAAAAAAAAAAAAAAAGCATTGGACATATGGTGAAAATTGAAATATGTTTTGTCTCAAATCAACAAGCCACTACTCCTGAGTGCACGCTATGGACTTTTTAGATAGGTGGCTCCTTGCGTACACGTGCTCTGGTTTTATGAATACCAGCTCGAGTCTGGCACAGCTCGGAGTCTTGCACCTGAGTTAACACGCAGCTGTCGTGCTGCCAGGGCCAGCGAGGGAACTTTACCAGCCAGCTTTGGAACCAAAGCAATAGTATAGCATAGGCTTTCTCAGCTCCATGTCTCTCTGGACAGAGGAGAAAAGGTGATGCTTATGTTTTTTAATCCTTGTGTTCGTTTTTGCTGATGACCACTTGCAGTTTGGCCATGTGGTGATGATTATTCTGAGATAAGAACTGAGTTTTTGTTATCTTCATGTGCACCTTTGGTCATCGCTTTCAAGTTCCACCAAAATGCAACTACCAAACAATTTCATTTTTTACAGCTCATCAAATAGCTTGCTTCCTACAGTAGGAAAGTAATTCTCTGAAGGCTATCACTCCAAAGACTAACAGCTTTCATTTCCTCTGAATGTTTTTAAAGCATGCCAACAATTTCCAGTGGGTGATCTGCTTTAAAGTCTTTCAAGGTGCTTTGGACATCCATGTGTGACCTGCTTATCTACTTTTTAATGAACGAGTTAATGCTTTCTGAATCACAGGTTGTGGTAATAAACAGTGATACTGCTCTGCTAAATGCCTCAAAGATTGTGTGCATAAATGAAGATCTAGGATGCTAGGAAACAATCCCAAGCTGTGCCAGGAGAGGTTTAGATTGGATATTAGGAAGAATCTCTTCATAGAGGGGATGGTTAAGCACTGGAACGGGCTGCCCTGGGATGTGGTGGAGTCTCCATACCTGGAGGTATTTCAGAGACATGTGAATGTGGCACTGGGGGATGTGCTTTAGTGGTGGTACTCAGCAGGTCAGGATGATGGTTGGACTTGATGATCTTGAAGGTCTTTCCCAACATAAACAATTCTGTGTTTCTAATGAACGTGTAAGTCAGGAATACAATGAACAGCAGAAATGCCAAACGCCAGGGCTAAAGCACAGGTGAGTAACCTGCTGCAAAGAAGTTTTGTCACTTGACCTGTTTCTTCATTTTCATTTTTGAAGTCATGAAAGATTATTTCACCATTTTGAAGGCAATGGGTAGTTCTTGATACAAAGATATGAATTTATGCTGATTTCAGCGACAAGAACTGGCTGTAAGATTTACTTCAAGTCTCAATTCCAATATCCAGAGTCTTAGGCTACTGCAGTTTCTTCAGGTTTCTAGGTAAGCTGACACGTAGCTGGTGAGTGAGTGTTTGTCTTTGGTCACTGCCTGCAAAGTTACTGAATGGTGGAGAGGTAAAATCTGAATAGAGCTGTTCAGGGTAAAAACGGTTGCAATTAATGGGGTTATGGGAAGGCATTCTGTACGTTAGGGGGTTGAGACCACAAGCGAATGTGTGCTGTGCATGTCGGGGAGTTGAGGACAATTGCAGTGCATGCAGGTGAAAGATAGTGGGGCCGTATCTTCGGAAAGGCTGAGCTGATTTCTTTACTCATCAAAATTGTTGATCCCCGCTTGCTGTGGGCCAGCTACAATGCGGTTATGGAGAATAAGATGAAGTTATTGAGGAGAGAAATTATGGAGCCCCCAAAACATTAATTGCCTATAGCCCCTGACTTCAGCATTGTCTCCAAAAGTAGATAATTTCCTATTTACACTTACAGTTGATATTAATTCACCAAATTCTGGAATGTTTGGCTTTTAAATCCAATGGGAGGAAGGAGTGCCAGAGACAATTTGCACTGAAGTGGATCAAAATACTGTGGAAAAAAAGTGGAGGAGAACCCGTTCTTTAGAAGTCTTGTGCGTTACCTTAAGCAAAAACATCCACTTCATTGCCACTGTTTGTCCTGAAGAGAATCCTGCATTCACATCTCTCAGGATCTGATTTTGTCAGCCTGTTGGATAGCTGAGAAAGACCCAAAATTGAGGTTAAGAGTTGCAAAAGTAAGAAGCAAGTGTTCTTCTCGTATTTGACCATTTTGAGCTGACTTGCGAAGCTGAGATTTTCACTAGAGTACGTTTTGTATGCTTTCTGAGTGTCTTCTATTAATGAAGTTATTTCATTGCTGAATGACAGCAGGTTTGTAAGCACTGCTATTGCTCCTAGCAGCACTTTGAAAGGAGAGGTGATTCTCCTCGCCAGAAATAGAACTGCTGTGCTATATGGTTTGTACTTCCAGAAATTCCTTCAGGGCTTCAGTTTGTATTTGATTTTTGGCTGGTTTGCAAGATTATATGATCCAATTGATCCAGTCATATTTTTAATTGAAAGCATACATAACTTGTATACATTAAAAAGTATCGTTTGCGTGTAAGGAAGAGCCCGCGAGTGTGTGTTTGAAAGTTCTTATCTGCACCTGGGCATAGAAAAAGTTTAGCGAGTGGTTTTGTGTGTATCCGTTGTATATTTCTTTCTTTATTTTTTTTTATCGATGTACGTCAGAGGTCTAAATACAAATAAAGTGTGCTATGCGGGCTAATTAAATCAATGCCTCTGTGGAAGAATTTTGTTTCTGGAATTGCTCTTGTAAATCTGAGATATAAACAAAAACCTAGTTACTTTTATATCGTTTTCCTCTGCCTCATGTACGTGATTGTGGAAGTTGGAGAGTTATATGTTTATGCCCATTTTTATAGCGGAATATTTGCGTGGCTGAATTTTTATTGAAGCATAATTCCTGGTTTCCTTAAAGTTGAGCAAGACTACTGTACAGTGGGAACATACATTGGCTTGAGTCACTGTGCAAGGCTGTTCGTTTCGAAGCTGTTGAGGCAGTGAATTGTTCTCCAGTGTTTCTTCATTAGAAGTTGTTTGCCACTTTTGTAGAAATTGCGGCTTCAGCCAGTGAAAGTAAATTGGAAGCTTTTCCTGAAAGATGGATGCACAGAGAGCAGCATGTAGGCCATGGGATCTCCCTGTCCCTCCTTCTCCTGCCCCACCTGCGGGTGATGCAGGTACCAGTTCATTTTCTTCTCTTGCATTCCACCTGCATGCCTGAGCAGTCTCCAGAGGCTGTGTTTAAGCTGATTTTAGTTTGTTCGTTTTTAGTGGGTTTGCAGCATCCTTGTAGACTGAGCTCATTGAGCTAGTTCCTTTAAAATGTGGAATGCAAAGAGAGTACCTGTCGTAAGAGTTTAGAATGTAAATGGACCGTATGATTATGGTTATCATCATCACCATCATTGGCATTAGATGTGAAATTCTGGCTTTCTGATATCAATCTATTTTCTAATTAATTCTGAGATACTCATAAAACCTACCGTTTGCAAGGAGTTTATCTTGGTGTGAGTGATCAGACCCACAACTTCTGCAGAAGTGCAAAAGCTCCCTTTTATTTCTAATAGCAAAATACTTTGAGAGCAGAGCCCAGAAGTTCAGATTTGAAGAAGGAAACATAACGCTAGTCTTTTAAAGCTTCCTCTTCATTTTGGTTCTGCTTACTGCTTCTTACCTCTCTGATTTTTTTTTCTTAATACTGTTCTCTGCGAAAGCAACCTTTGTAGACTTGGCCATTTTTTCATATTGCTAATGCAGTCTAGAGGCTTAGCACAGGTCTTTATAGTTAAAGCTTGTTTCTAATACATTTTTTCCTTACAAACTAAGGGCAGGACTGTACACGAAATCTCTGTTATTGTATTTGTGCTTTGTACTCATGTACTTGTTGACTGTTTTACAAGCCAGTAACGTAGTAGCCACAGGCTAGGAAGCTTGCCCAGAAATCTGGCATATTTAATTAGTGCTAGTAAACAAGCAGAGTTTCAAATTTAATTTTTCCTTCTTTAATTCCTATAAACCTCAAGCCATTTAAAACTTAATTTTGACACTAGTTTCGTTTATGCAGTTGGATAAGGCTGAAGCAGTCCACAACCACAGAAGGAATAGTCCCAGTCTCTTCCAAGCAAGAAGGGAATAGAAGTTGTTTTGTTTTAATAGCATTTGAGGTTGCCATAAAACTGTAAATGATAATCTTCAGGTCATCCACCATACATTTTCTTTTTCTGTTTGTGAGGCTAAGTGTTTCAAGATGAGGCAATTGCCCTGCCATGGGTTTAGCCTTGTAAAGGAGAAGGACTGGATTTGTTGCCACTCTGCTCTTTGTACAGAGCAAATTATGGAGGCATCTGAACTCTCTTACCCGCCGTGGCCAGATTATTGCTTCTAGTCCGTGCGGTTTAGGTCACTACCACAGCTGGCACACTTGGTAGAGAGCTCAGTTGCTGTCTTCTCCTCTTGCTTTTTCAGTCCTGGCTCGTGATCCATGGTGAAAATGGCTCTGTGCTACTGCTTTTTTCATTAGGGACTACTTAAGTCTAGATTAATGATATTTCTTCTGCTAACTTAATTACTGAAGCCAAGCTGTCTCCTGACGAGAGGGCGTGCCAATGTCTCTGCATCTCAGCCATAAAACGATTGCTAATTTTAGCAAAGAGCTGGACTTTGTAATTGCAGCTGAATATATATATATATATATATATATCAGTATTGAAATTGTGCAAATACCCTGAGCAGTGCCTTAATAGCTGTCAAGACAGCTTTTCCTTCAAGACTTGTTTTAAAAGAGCAGTGACTGTCTCTTATAATTAAAGGCAGTTCCCACCTACCGTACTGAGGTAGCACATGCTGAGCTGTGCAGAACAGCACTCTTCTTTGCATGAAGCTTTTAATTCAGCAATAATCATCCAAGGAAAGAAGTTAACCTGCAGCTCAGAATATCATCTCGCTGCATTGAATTTGCCAGAATTTATTCCTGTCCACTGCAATGTTCTGTCACATTAGCATTGTGTAAAAGGCGCAAAATTCCTTCTACTTAACCTCAAGTTGTTATCCAGATCCTAGTAGTGGGCAAAAGATGAGGAAAAATATGGGAAATCCAGCTCTGTCCTCAGTGCAGCGCATGTTTATGTTCAGTTGGGCTCCATGCTGTAGTACTCCAAGCTCCGTGTCACCCTGAAAGCATTTTAGGTGTAAGCTCAGAGTAGTGTCATGCGGCAGCTTCTGGTATGGCTACTGACAAATCTGGAAATTTGAAATCATGAGTAATCTGGTCTAACCAGAAACTAATGCAGTGTGGTTGTAACTGCTGTAATTACTTGTCTTAAAAATGCAAATTTGGACTTTGGGTGGATGTTAAATTCTTCTTGTGGTAACAAATGTTCCTGTGTCCTTTTTTTTCCCCCCTTGATATTTATGTTAATCATCCCCTGGTATTTCTGATGGTGTTTTGTAAAACGCCAGTTACCTATTAAAAGAATTACTCAGAGTTATTTTTGTTTGAAAAATGAAGAGTTGTCTGCAATTGGCTTCAGCCTGACTTCAACTTTCCTTTGGTTTTGAATTCTGTTGTCACTGTACAACAAGAATGATGCATTCTCTAATTTTAAGGCTTTGTTTTAATGACAGTTTTATCTGATACTTTCAAATTTTTGCTAACAAATAGTATCGGTTTTTTTTGAACTAGAAAAGTATGCAAGTATCTCTGCATTGCGTGTGTGGTGTTTCTATCGCTTGGTGTATTTCTTCACTGCAGAACTGGGCAGTGTTCTAATGCTGATGTCATCCTGAGCCCTGACGGCCTTCTGTGTCCGGAAAGCTCCTGGCTCGAGGTTGACGTTGCCCTACCTCCAGGCTGTCGTGTGTCTGAGGATGTATCTGAACACGTGGGCTGAGTCATGACTTGAGCTTAGCCAAGTCAGGAAACCCCTCTGTCTTAATTTAGGGAAGCAGGATTCATCAAGTCTAACTGCTGACGTCTTACCTAGTTTTTCCTATAATGTATTTTTCTTATAGGTACCTATTCAGTGTTGCTGATGTGTGTGGAACAGCCCGTGTCCTGGTTGTCACAGCCAGGTTCCCTCTGCCGTGGCAGCACAGCCACCTTTTATGCCCCCTTTCCTTTAATTTCTGCCTGAGGCGAAGCCCGTTTGCTTAGCAGATAAATTGTATGACATTTTTAATTGTTGGGATCTTGTCAGTATGAAGAGTGGGTACTGTGCTATGAAATGCTAAAATGCTCACGTTTCAGTGGAGTTGAGATGTGCATGGGTATGGCTGCAAACCGTGTCACAAAGCAAAAGTGCGGCAGAAGCAGTAGGTCGCAGGGGGAGATGAAAAGGAAGTCCAGGTCAAAGTGCCAGCTGAGGAAACTTCAGACCCTCAAAGAGCAGGAGCTGAGTATAACTCCCTTGTAGATGAAAGAATTGAGCATTGCCAGATTTACTAGAGGGCATCCCATATATGCTGGATTTAGGTAGTTTTCGGTAATTAATGTGTAGCACTTGATTTTTTTTCCCTTCTGTGGGTTCAAAGCTCATGTCTTCTTCCCTTCTAGACTGTAAGTGCTGGGGGGGAGCCAGGTGCTGCTTTGTCCATCACAAAGCAAGTACTGCTCTCGTCTCGTCTGTCCTGCAGTTCTTCCATCTCAGCCTGCTGACCGGCGATCTGACTCTCGTTGGGTTGTTCTCTGTCCCATGAAATGTAGCTGTTTCGAATGCAAGTGAGGAAATTCTAAGGAAATTTCTTAGAAATTCTAATTTCTAAGGAAAGACCCACAGATGTACACCTTCTGCCACTGGAGCCCATTTGTCGAGTGAAGATCCTGGCAAAGGAAAGTGAATGATCAAGTATGGCCTATGCACAGTAACAGATTTTTAAAGGGGATTTTTTGTTTTAAGGAACTGATGGTGCAGATGGGTTTCACAAGGTACCTGGGAGGCTTCTCACGAGGGGATATCCAGAGGTATGCGGGACAGCTTCTGTTTGTCCTGCATCTGGGCCCTGTGAAGTGAAAGGGAAATGCGTGTAATGCTCTTTCCATTGGGTTTTCCACTTCTGATTTTACTTGCAATTTTAAGGGAATGGGGGAATTTCTTTTAGGCCATGAGTTTTAATAGTCCAGAGGTATGTGATTACCTCAAATCGCCAAATTTTGCAGATCCTACCTCTTAAATTCTAGCCACAAGTAAAATCCTCCTCACCTAAGGGGCACCGAGCATCTGCTGAGGCTCCCTGAGCAAGGCTGCGATCCGCGAGTTGCGGTGCTGAGCACGGTTTTGTTTGCCTTCAAGTCTAGGGCAGTGACATAAAGAAATTGTGGCAGCCTTCCTGTGTTTAAGCTATATATTGCTAGTGACCTACAGCTTTGACCCAGTATTCAGTTTCACTGTTTCCCATGCATTTACTGTAATTATTTGATTTAAGAAAATATATCATATGTCTTCTGCTTAGCCCTTTGGGAACTGGCGTAGGAGGGATCAGCAGGAGCTGCTGTTCTTCGGTAGCCTCTGTACAGTCCTCCAGCTTCAGTTGTTTGCTTAAAACTTGTTCCTCTTATGTGTTGTCAACCTTTCAGCCCTGGTGATTTTAGCGAACAATTGTTTGCTAAGGTGAATTTCCACTAAGCAGGAAGCAAAATGAGCTGAAAATTGGAAATCATTAGGGTTGCCAGGTGCAGACTTTTAGTTCTTTCTTGTCCTTTAGCAAAGAAAGCATTTCCCAAAGCTTGATTAAATCTCTCAAATCACAGTTTAGCCCAGCATAAGAAAAATAAGCTCAAATACCAGATCTGAACGAAGTGACTAAGCCACGTCCTGTTGCGTTGGAATTGAATTGGTTGCAGTGCACGGTAATCTACTTCATTGTCATCCCAGCCTGAACTGTAGCATCAGATGGTTACATAGAATGTGCATAATAATAAGGCTTACACTTTGTATATACTGCTTTAAATATTTTGGCACACCACAGAAAGAACCTTTACGTGCGAGGCTTGATTAATCCTTTTCCTCTGTGTATAGAACAAGTAGCTGCCAGAGCTCAAGGGTAAAACCTATTAATAATGTCTCTCTGGCAGTCCCTGCCCTCCTTCAGAGTGTATTCTATTCTGTTCATACCAAACTCCGTACGTATTATCATTTTGGTCTCTCTTTTGCTTTCCAAGTCTCTGCTTAGCACTTGGGGTGTCCTAGCAGGCTTGCGTCTAGTATAAAAGATGTGCACAAACCCTGGTTTTCAGTGGAGGACAGAAAGAAGTGGGTAGGGTGGCTGTGGGGAGCCCCAGCCTTTGTGTTGTTATATCTTACAGCTGTTAGCGCTCGGTGTGGCAGAGGAGACCCCTTGAACCAAGTTTAGGGAAAGTGCTGACCCCAGCAGCTGTGTCGGCGTGTTCCCGGGGGGATGCACGTGCATGCAGCGATGTGGCCATGCACCCAGGGAGCATTGCTCTGGCTTGGGGTGGGTGAGAAATTGCTGTTCCTCTCATTTTCCTAAGAGGAAGCTGAAGCAGAGCGAAGAAAAACTTTTTCTAGAGGGCTATGGGATGAGCTGGTCACGTAGCCATCAGCACCCTAGCTGTTTAATGCCAAAGTCAGATATATTAATGTTAAATCACGGTGTTGAGCCAAGGTAATGACTCTTTCAGGTCACACTGGCCTATTGTAAACCATTCCTGACCTTGAACAAATATTAATCCTGAGCTCTGACTGCTAACCTATACTCTCTGTGTTAGAGAAAATGATTTAATCTTTGGCTTTCGATGAAAGTAGGTTCCTTTACCAAAAACTTTTCAACATGTTTTTTGTCAGAAGTAGGTTCATAATTTGTATTATACTCTCATGGGTATATTAATAATATAATACAACAAAGAAAAATGGCACGTGGTGAAGGTTTTAAATGAAAAATATTTATTATTCAGCAGGCTTTCGAGCAACTTAGGTCATTAGATCAATAAAACATTTAGATTTTGAAACTACTTGCCATTCCTGATGCTGGGCCTCTCCAGAGCAAGGGAGAGGCTGCTGGAGTCCGGTGCTCCCCAGGTAGGTACCGGGGCTGGTGATGGGGTGGCTGATGTGAGAGCTGAGCTGTAAATGTGCCACGTCCTCTGGGGACCAGAGCGCATCTTACCCTCGTGGTTTTGTGAGTAAGGTTGTTATCAAAGCGAAGGAAGAGAAATGGTGAGTGCTCGGGGTGACTCGGAGCTGGGAGATGGAGGTCAGGGTCACTCGGGGCCCACGGCATGTTTCATCCGCCAGGCAGCAGGACCTGATACCGTCTTCACATCCAGCTTGGGGAGGGCATTTCTGCCAGGCTGTGCCCCTTTCCTCACCGTGCCAGCTGTCTTACATCACCGAGGTATTCTTCCTAGCACGAACTGAACCAGTTTTTCCACCCGAGGAGCAGCAGCATCTAATTAAACCTCCCTCGCCCCTCCTTTGGAGCCTGGCGAGCGGGCGCCTGAGCCCAATTTTGCAGGAGGGCCCCGGCGAGGCCGAGCCGTGCGCTGCCTACAGCTGCTGCAGTTCAGCCCAGAGGTGGCAGCATTTCACTGGTGGGCAAAGGAGGGCCCGGGATACAGTGGGGACATTCATTTTGCTAAGTGCTTTGGGAGCTTTTCGGCCAAAAGCGGTGTGTAAAATTAAGGTCATAAGGTGTCTGGGATTTTTGAAGAGCCAACGTAACAGTGGCCTTTTATGATTAGGGAGTTTACAGCCAAGAGCTGTCCCGTAAATGAGCAATGCGATTTGGGGCTTTTTATTTTTTTTCCTTTAAAAGCAGGAATGCTCGAGACATTAAAGGTGGTCTGGCAGCTTTTGCTGTAAGACTTCTCTTGGTGTTGATCTGTGCGCTGGCTTTGCGTCAACGCGAGAGCACCACCAGGCAAGGGTCAGCCCTGTGCGTTGGACCAGGGTGGTGCCCTTCGTGCAGGAGTACAGGACGTGTTGTGGGGGAGAGGGAGAAAGGAAAGACTTTGGCTACACAGACTTTGAGCTACTTGCAATTAAGTAGAAAATAAATGCATGGAATCCATTGTCTGTACTTTTAATTTTAGTATTTTGGGGGAGGTGGGCTGGCAGGGAGATGAACTAGCGCTCCGTAAGCCCACAGGGGACATAAGTCACCTATCAGATCAGAAGGCAGGTTAATAGTAGTCATGATTGGCTTTTTATTGTGTCGTTGCTCGGATTAGTGCTGGAGAACAGATAGCCCCAGGTCCTTGAGATTATTTAAAGGCCTTCATATTTTTCCATCAACAGCTGTATGGAGTTAAAGGGAAGGAGGCCATGGGATTTCTCTTTCTCAGCTAGTTTATTTGTGAGGTGGTGAGGTTAATGTGGCAATATCCCATGCTTAGTAGAGAGGCTTTTTGGCTTTAAGCATTGTGTGTGCTCCCTTCAGATTTATGATTTTGACCCCAGCCTGGCATTATCACACTGTCAGTGGGAGTGCAGGGCCGGTTTGAACCTCCAGCTCTTGGTGGTAATCTCTCTTAATTAGTTTACAGTTGAAACAATTGTCCGTCTTTCTGCCTTTAAACAGGGGAAGTTTGCTCTATCAGTGGTTCACTTCCCTGAGGGAGGAAATCCTGAGAGAGGTTATCAGGAAGAAAAAAGCTCGGGCTCCGCTTTCAAAGCGATGCCATGTAGGAAGCATGCATCAATCCTGTTAGTACTGCTTATTATTTCACAATGGCGTGTGAGGAATTACGGGCGCAGACCTTTTGAAGGACTCTCGCAGACCTTTATGCGCTCTCGTCCCGAGTCAGGATTTTGGGGAATTATGTGCTAATAAAAGCTAATTTTACACATTGAACTGCATTCTTTGAAATTGCTCTTTTAATTGCCGATCTTTTCCCGACTTCTCAACAGATCTCCCTGAGCCTCCTCATTGTCGACTTTCTGCCAGGGAGCCCTCCATGCCTCATCATTAGGGCTAAAATCTGCCATCACTTAACATAACACACACAGCTTACAACCGGGAGCAGCCCCCTCCCTTGCACGGGAGCACAGACAATAATAGCCGCTATAGTGGCAGCGCCAATGGGAGTTTTACCATGTATTTTAATGACTCGTGCTTGATTACATTTGCTAGATTGAACTGAAGTTCATTTAGTAATTGGTATGATTCTTCGAGGGTTCACATTTGACATTCCTCGCTCATTAAAGAGCTCCAACAATGGCTGTTGCAACTTTCATCTCTACGGTGACCCTCTCAGATATATATCCAGTCCTTTGCTTTTGATAAACTACCCAACCCAGCGTTCATTAACACTTAGCCATCTGCAGCCGGCCCCTCCTAGCACCTTCTCCGTTGCTTTGATGGTGTAATTAAAAGCGTTCGGCATTATCTCCTGCGGACCGATAAGTCGAGGTGCGTCAGCTCTCAGCGCATGCATTGTTTGTTGTTCGGTTCTCTCTGTATCAGCTGTTCCTTGCGACCGGCTCATTTTTCATACGCTGTAAAGATTAGCTGATGGAGTGGGAGATCAGAGGCATGAGAAGGGAGCATGGCTTTCAATATTAGTAACCAGATGCTCATTTGAAATGGTGATGGAGCTTTGCTGTTATCTGTTAGATTATTTATTTGGCTCCTGTTCTTTTACCTGAAGATAAACTGGTTTGAGCATTAGTCAATGAAAATTAGCATCATCTTTAGTGGCTTGTTATGGATAGAGCGCGCTTATCAGTCTGGTTTAGTGTGGCTATTCTCTCCTCGAGTCTGGTTTACAGAAATCACAGCTTTGTTTATGCATGTGCCTAAACTTGCCTGTTTGACCTTTGAAGCTGTGATTATAATATTAATCTATGGGACTATTCTGTTGCAAATCACTTAGGTGGTCTGTATTTCAGAGGATTTTCATTGCAGGACCTCCCTCTTGTCCAGCATGATGTTCCGTTATTGTTAGTATATTCTACATTGAAAGCCAACTGAGAGTGGCGCTTCAGTACCTCTTGTCTGGCTGTCTTATGTTTTGGGTTTTTTTTTTTTTTTTTTTTTTTTTTGGAGGGGGGAGATTCATGAAGCTGCAGATAGGATAGTACTGGGCTACTGTCTGTCCATTTACACAGATTTTATACAACGTTGTTATAAAGTTGCTTAGCTACAGTAAAACTTAGTACAATACTTGCAGGGAGATACAAGCTTCAGCCCACAAATCCTTGGTACCCTGTGGTGTAGCTAAATAGTGTTATTCCAGCTTGCAGGTGGGGAGACTGGATATGTGAAAGCTCCTCAGACATTGGCAACAGAACTAGTATTTATTGAGGAGTTGCTGCTTTACTCCTCTGCTTGATGTCTAGCCCTTGTAGCCTTCCCCTGCCTTGTGTTTAAGGGGGGTCCTGAATAGGGAGAGAAAAAAGTGGCATTCCGGCACTGAAACTGTGTCCTGTTTGTCATCTTCAAGTTACGAATTGTTTTTCTTTTCCCTCTCCTTCCTGCATTGCATCATTTCTATTTTTTTTGTTTATTTTTTGCCTTCTTTTATTGGTTTGTTCATCTTACCTGCTCTCTTCCCAGTTTTACTTCTTGACGTTTGTCTCCCTCATTTCAATAAATTAACATAACTCAGTTTGTAAGTACGAGGGAGTGCTTTTTCTCAGACAAGATATGAAAATTCTCCATCCCCTAAATCCACAAAATGTGGAAATCATCATCAGGATGCAGAGCGGTAGCGAGTCTGCAAATTTCCAAATGCAAGAGCTCATTAAAGTCAGTGGATTCTTTTTGCATAAGGAACATTGCTATTTGGGCTGACTTCCACAGGAACATCTGGGCCACTGATAACATCAGTACTGGAGCATTGCTAGGTGAGCTCATGTTTTGTTAATGAAGTAATCTACTGAAAGTGTGTATATCATTCTTTAGTATCACATACTCTACTCTAAAGTGCCATACTACCCTTATAGGAACTTTTCTTTACGAGTGGGGCTTAGAGAATGTCTTTCTAGTTGTTAATGCGCCTGTCTTGAATGGAGTGACTCTCTTGAGAAACACCATCTACATTTATACAATGTTAAGACTTAAATACTTCAGTAGTTTAATGCATTAATCAAGAATTACACTGGAAAAAAAAAAAGGCTTATTAGGACACCTGATATTTCTGGTAGCTTAGGTGTTAGTACTGGTTTACTAAATATATATATCTCTACTGGCCCAAGTTGTGAGTGATCCCTCTGCTGAGCTGACATCACAGACATCTGACTTTAGTGTCTCCTGGAATAAGAAAACAAAGGTTGGATGGAAGGCACTAGTAAGATGCATTTGTTAGCCTCGGAACTGTGAGTCCAGCTACAGATATTTGGAAGCAGTCCAGTGCAGTTGGGCTGTTGGTGGGTTTTGTCTTTTCTTTAATCTACAAGCTGATTATTCTTGTGGCTTTTCTGTCCTGAGAAATAGTAGAGTGTTCGGGCATCCAGAACATTCTTAAATGGAGCTACAGGTGTGTAGAAAAGAAGGTAATATTGGCATAAAATATATATTTGCCTTGAGACAGGTTACATGAAGGTTTTCTACTATCTAAGATCAGAAAATGCATAAAGAGGAGTAATAGATGAGTCTTTCTGCTTTAAAGCTTTGTTCTTAAAATAGTGAAGCTGTTAAAAGACTTATAAGTTACTGAAATATTAACCTGCCACTGGTCTGAAAGGTAAGACTTCCCTGTTTGCCATTGTTTGGCCAACGATGAGAGGGAGTTTTACTGATCTTTTCCATCTTATTGGGCTGGAGAGGCAAACGCTTTGTAATTGAGCTGTGAAAGTCATTTGTAATGTGTAGCACAGGAAAGATGAGCAGACCCCATCTCCTTCTCCTATTTGCCTCCAGGAAGAGCTGGAAAAAATACAGTAGTGTTGTGTTTGCTAGCGGAACATGCACAGCCTTGCATATTAAGGCAGGCACTTAGCCAGAAGCTTTGAATTATTGTACCCTGACATTACCCACTGTAACTTTTAGCACTCTGGGCCCATTACTTTGGCTTCCTGCCCAGTAATGTGCAATTTCCACTTACATAAGAAGATGTAGCAGGAGTAATGACTCCTTGGAGGAGGTATTTTCTTTCGCAGCAAATCAGCCCAGGGCCAGCAGGTGTAAGTTTATAGACACAGTCCAGTAATGACAGTCTGCAAAGTTCTCCTGTCTCTCAATCCAGCAGAAGATGGAAAGGAAAAGATCTGCCTTAGCAAATTTCTCACAGTCTGCTGACTTGATTACAAAGTCAAACTCTTGCAAATAGCCATGCAAAACTAAGTGATTTTCCTTTTTTTGTCTTCCAGGCACCCCAGAATGCACATCAGAACAGGGCTGATGGATGCCCATCTCTACTGTCTGAAGAAATATGTGGTAGACTTCCTCGTAGAAAACAGGTAAGAAACCGTGAAGTAGCAGCAGGTGTTGGCATTGACACAGTTCATACTAGAGCTTTTAAAGGAAGATTTGTGTTGTTAAATTGGCTGACATACAACAGAAATGTAAAAGAAGCCAGTTAAAAACAAAAAACAACAACAACAAAAAAAAACACTTTACAATAAAAACAATACCAAGAGTTATGTCTGTTATTCTTTTTAATCTAATAACAGCAAAAGTGAAAGCTAAAAGTTTTGCCTCGTTTCTGCATCTCTTGTTTTCCCAATGTAACTGTGCTTCTTGGCTGCTCATTTCACCAGGGCTCCCCCATTGTTAGGGCTGTGAATACATTTCTGACCTCTGATTTCCCCCACCACAGTCTGTTTTGGCCTTTGGAATCACCTTTTCTCTCCCCCTTTGCATCCACCACCACTGCAGGTGGGCTATCTCCGTAGCATCCTATGTTTTTAGCTTGTGATGTTCCTCTGTCAAAACTCTGAGACCACCCACTGAGAGTAAGAAAAACATCCATTTATGGAAGTGGAGTAGGATCTTAGCTATAATATTTCATGAAATAGCCAAAAAAAAAAAAAAAGCCCAACTGTTTATCTTTAAAAAAACAAACAAATGAACAACCCCCCTCGCAGTAAGTAGTTCACTTTTGGAATTGATGTCTGGTTCCTAGACCTTTTACAGCTCTCTCATGTATATTACATATATTGAATGCTCACTGAGTTCTCAAGAGTTTTTCTCTCTTTTAAGTAAGATGAAAGATAAAGGGGTTGGGTGAGGGTTGTGTTCGTAGTGCTTTTCTTAGCAGATAAACTGATATGTGAGAAAACCTTGTGGGTAGGTGAGTAGGGGGATTTGTGGTGGTCTTGACCATATAGAAACGTGGTGATGCAGTTGTACGCATGATTAAAGGAGCTCTTCCAGAATACGGTTCTGTGAGTGAGTTAAAATTAAGTGGAAAATCTGTGTTAACCCCCAGGGCAATTTCTTGCCATGCATAAGAATAAAGCTTATCCGATGCTGTGACTGGCACGTGGGGGCATTGTGCAAGTCATTTTAGATCCCATTTATGTATGGGAATGTCTGAAAGGTGAGAAGGCTTCAGATGCAGCAGGTAGTTTAAATCTAGAATGAGCCCTTTATTACCTGTATTTTAAAAAGTTGGTGATGTTTTGGACACTTGGTAGATCCTGTGGTAGCATGAAGCAGTGTTTATGCTTCTGTTTTGTCATAATACGTGTAGAGTTAATTTCTGGAAATCCCAGCCATCTAGTTTTGCTGGCTTAGACGTTTCTTGAATGTTAGACATTTCACACGTTCATTTTTTTTTCGCTTGGTACTTCATTCTGTTTTGAATTTAGATCATTAGGTCTGTGGGACAAAGGACAGTCTTTGTCAGACGTGTCACTGTGTATGACACAATGAGGCCTCTAAACATAAACTGTGATCATTTCACATTTCAAGGCTTTATGCCTTGGTAAAATCTTTAGTTTTGTCAGTGGTAGGATTTTACCTTGTGTTAACCAAAGCCAGCAGAGTGAAATTCTGCTCTGCACTCCTAGTTGCCCCCAGGTGAGCTTAGAACAAGTCTACTGACTCCTTGCAGGTTTGACCAGGGCTTTTTCTTTTTTACAGAAATCATTCTCTTGTCTTCACTATTTTCATGAACCTGTGCTTGTTTTGCACGAGGCTTCCATTACAAACACATGATCATAGCAGCTAGACGGTGTTTCTAAGATCTGATCACATTTGCCTTACCTAACTGCCTTATGCTCTTTGGAGAGAATATCTGCTGCATATTCCGTGAATTGGGAGAGTTGGTTGCTAGTAATGTGCTTAACTGGCAAATCTGGAGAATGGGACTTTTGCCATGATGAATAACTTGGGCTTTCAGGCTTCTGGCACTGGTGGGCACTTGCAGCTTGTTTTTCTTCTCTGAGGAAGGGGAGGATAGTGCATACCCTGAGATCTTCCCATGTTTGGCAGCAGTACGCCAGGACTTTTGAAAGACTCTGTAGAATAATTTTGCCTCAAAAGTCCTGACATTCACATAATTGTTTGGCTTTAGGGATTCTTTTTAATACCTTGTTTTTTCGTCTAGAGGGAACCTACGGTAAGACTTAGCCTCTCTGCAGTTTTGCACCAGGGCTGGAGAAGCTCAGATGCCTTGTTTAAGTTGTGAGTGTTTAAAACTAACAGCAGGGACTAAAGTGAACAGTGAAGCTCTTGTATGGTGCCAGGAAGTACTGACACAGTGTACTTCCTCAATATTACAATATTTACATTGTGTTAATATTTTAACAGCGGGGCTTGATGGCAGGCAGAACACCTTTTTTTTTTTTTTATTGTCTATAGCTCAGTGAAGCGTTTACACTTTTTTTTTTTTTTTTTTAATTTTGACATACAAGAGCAGAAAAGATGTTGCCCAGCAATAAAAACATCAGACCCTACAACTGGCTATAGCTCACCATTTTGTAGAGGAAAATTATGATTACTTCCAGGTCAAAGAATTGCATGAAAACTGGCTGTGTGTGGGATCTGTTGCTCCTAGTGGGATAAAAGCCCAGTGTAGTCCCAGTTTAGCTGCAAAGAGGTGGTTAAAGTGACAACAAGCTCTCCCACGGTGAATGTAGTTTGCATATAGCTGCACCTGTAAGGGTAAATTGATTCCTCCACTATGATCAGCTTAATATCTGTATTACATGCATGTGAAGTCTGAAATCACTAGCAACTAGTGTGAAAACAGGAAAAAAAATGTGAAATGGCTGAAATTTTGTTTTGTCCAAGTATATGTATCTTGGCATAAATGGATTTGAGTCAACTCTGTCATATGAGACCTCTGAAAAAAGACCCAGCTGATAATTCAGCTCCAAAATGGAGTCATGATGGCAAGGTTTTATCAGCTCGACCACTGTCTTGCGTTGTGGTACTGGACAAACTCATTTTTTTTTTTTTCTGTACACTTGTTTCCTCTTCTGGTTTGTGATTGCTTGGAGAATAACCTGGTTTTGTTTGGCACCGCTGAGTTTCTAGTTTGGGGGGTATTAGGAGAGGTCAAAATACTATTTAGTAGTTGGATATTCAGTTCATAAAAACACATGAACTTTTTTACTATGAACTTTTTTAAAAGGTCTGAATAGTAGATTCCCCTGCCTGAAGTTTTATTGCACTATAGGAAACCAAACAGCTTCCTGAGTTTTAAAAAGCAAAAATCTGTAGTGCCTTTGAATAGAAGAGGAAATGGTCTGTTTATTAGAACCCCTTCAACTATGTATGTACTGACAGAAATCGAAAATATCACGTCCCTAACGTTTAAACCTGGGGAAATTATTTTTCAGGGGATGAAACTGCTTTTTCTTTCCTGGCCTAGGAGGAACAAAATGCATTTTGGCAGTTAAAACCCCCATCTCTGTTTATCTCTCAGCCCCTAGTTTAACAGTGAGTCTTAGTGAAACCTTCAAACGTGTGGCAGTCCTACCCTGTCTGAGTCTGCCCAAGTCAAATGCATGTGGTTCTTGGGGAACAGCAGCAGAAATTACTCCCCCGAGCAGTTTGTTCTTCCCCACAGCTGGGAGTTGCTCCTTCCCTCCTCTCCGCACCCCTGCAACACCAGGGAGGACTGAGCGTCTGGAGGCTCCTTCAGCAACTCAGGGCAGAGCCAGGCTGAGCTGCGTGCTCCGGAGGCCAGAGGTGTCCCAGCTCTGCTCTGGGACAGGCAGCTTCGTCCCTGCATCCCCGTGGATCCCTGGCACTGACGGTACCTGCCAGATTCATGAGAGGTTGTGGGCCATTCCCCTCTACCAAACAGATTTATCCCTTCTGAGCAGGGGCTGGGGCCTCACCGTGAACAAGCAGCAGCTTGTTCGGGCTGAGTTTTCTGCTGGTTATAGCTGTCCGTGGGGTTTTTCTCTGAAGGGACCTTTGGTTCTTCCCCAGGCTCCCCTCTGCATCTGTGTAGGCAGCGTTACTGAGGTTTTCATGCTTTGGCAGTGGTACTGAGTCTGCCAAATTGTAGCGCAGCTTTGCACAGAGCTCCGTGTGTGTTGGGGGGGCGGTTACAAACCTGATTTCCCTGTATTCGGGCAACAGCTTTTCTTTCTAAACATGTCGTTTTTCCTTTCTAAACATTTCCCTTTTCAGAATAAAGCAAACCCGAGGTGCTTTCACTCAGCCGTAGGTGCTGTGCTGCGTGGAGCCGGAAAGGCGGACGAGTGCTGGCCGCGTGCTGGCTGCCGGAGCTGCACTGCCAGCACAGGGCAGCGATAGTTGAAGGTGAACACCTGCACCGCAGGATGAACTGCACAATATTGCTTTTCTTCAGAAGATCATTAGGCGGGCCGAGTCAGGAGGCTAGACAGCAGCAGAGGCTGTAGCTGGCTGGGGGCACGGCTCCACCCCACAGCTGGCGGGCCTCACACCCCTGGGGCCCTGGGGTGGCAGCCAGCACAGTAGCCAGTCCCCTTTTTGGCACTCTCCTGAGTGCTAGGTTGGAATCCTGCCTTGTTGCTGCATTCAGGGCAGATGGAAGAAGAGAGTCCTTATTCCTTTTTTCCTTGTGAACTTCATCTGGAGCGGAGGGCAGGATCTGGGCCTGCGCTTTGAGCCCGGCACAGACATTTCTTTACTACACGCTGACAGTTTGCTTGCTAACAATCCCTGCAAAGCCGCTGGCAGAAGAGATGTGATTAAAGGGAAATTGTATTGTTGTCTGTGTTCTGTTTCTTCCAGGTTCTTTCTAAAGCTCTAACCTCATGAAATAAGTTAGCTGATTTGAGGGGAAGAGTAAATATAAAGCAACCCCTTCTCCCGCAAAATTTTAACATGGTAAATTCAAACTTGTTTTGAAAATTTAAATATTGAAGGTATCTCTCTCTTTTTATATCTTTTATATATGTTGAAAAGTATATATGTAATATGCATTTGTAATACATGTGTATATGAATTATGTTGCACCAACAGTCAGTTGTGCAGGTACAGACGACATCTGTTAGATGTGTGAGGATTTCATCCTGTAGATATGTGAAGCCCACCATTTCTACCTCTCATTGAGGAATACCAGAAAATCAGAAAGCCAGACTGAGGCTGCTTAAAACAAGGAAGTATATGGTCGTACTTACTAAGTTACTTCCCAAAATCATTGTTTTTCAATGCTGAGTTCACAAAGTTAAGTACCTGGCAGTTAGGAAGTGCCGCAGCTGAGGCTTCCTGTGCAGCTTTTTAGTTCTTTATGTGCCATGTGTTACGGTACAGTCCCCATTTACATGGCTCTGTTCTTTTTCTCTCTCACTATTGCTTCGTTTGGCACCTGATGCTCAGTGAAGGAGATACTTTCTAAGATGGTATGTAATTTCTGTAGATCACATGAAGGCCACCCACCTTTATTGCTGTTCACTGTTTAAACCTTGTTCTGAAGACAGCCTAAATACTTTCCTTTCAGATTCTTGATGCTCCTCACTGACACTAGAATGGGCTGCATGCATGTCATTAACTATCTTTCAAGCACCTCTATTAGCAAAGGAGTGATCTGTTTCCATTCTGAAAGGGGGAGGAAACACAACAGTTGAAATTCAAAGCATCTTTGTCTTAGGTGTGCCATTTTTCAGACCTTAATATTACGCACAGCTCTTAAAATGATGGGAGAATGTTTTCCATCGTGATAGTTGTCGCAAGTTGATGCTGATCAAATCAAATGCACTTAATCAGTGGCAACCTGCAGAAATTAGGTTTGTGTTCCACATTCAGCAGCATCTGTAAACTCCTCTGACAGAAGTGAATTGAAAAAAAAAAAAAAAAGGGTTCTTCTGTCATCATTCATTTACCTTAAATATTAGCAGTTCTCTTCTCCTCTCGCAGCCCTCTGCCTTGTGTATTTAACACACATGTTCTAACAAATGAGGCAGTCATTCTTCTGCCTCATTACACAGCCTCGATTCATCCCCAGGGTGTAGTCCATGTTTACATCGGGTGAAGAAGAGATCGAGGTTGGAGAGAGAGGAAAAGTAGGTGAATGTGTTTTTGAAGGATTGTGTCAAAATGTGTACACATGAGGTCTTATTTTACTTATACAACCTTAATTAGGTCTGTTTTTTCTTAATTTGAGTGCTCAAACTGTTACCCTGATGTTCATTTAGAATTGTATGTTTGTATATAAAAATACATATTAATTCTAAGAGTGTCATTCAAATTCAGTCAGGCTACTGTGACTCCTGCTAATGGAGTAGCTGTTATCAGCACAGATTTATCACCTGCTAGGTCAGCCAGCAGAACGAGATGTGATGCTCTCAGCTTCAAAGAATATCCAGCTCAGCCTTTGTAACCTTGGAGTTACTCCGTGGAGTAGTGCATAAGCAGCCCAATTACCTTGCAGGAAGAGAGAGAGCATGGAGCATGCCCAACATAGAAGGACTGAAAAAAACGTAGCTGCAAAACAGATCTTTTCCAAGCATGTGCAAACAGTGGTTTTTCAGACTTAGTTTGATGTAGTATGGGCACTTTTTATGTTTACAAATGTAACGCCCTGACGAAAAAAATGACTGTGTGCCAAACTGCAAGCATGAAAATGCAAGAGCTTTTCAGCAGAGCAGTTGAAATATTTTTAACATGGACAAAACAAAGTATTTTTCCATAATTTTGTTCTTGGAAATAGCTGAGACATTTTTTGATGAAGCTATCCAAAAAAAATCAGCTTGAGGCAAACACCTGGCATGGGTAATTTCAGCCAAAACAGTTATACTTTGGCAAAGTTTATAAACAGTTGAAAACAGAGACTTACAATAGGAAATGCTGGGCAATTTATCTATAGGCACCCCGGTTGTGCCACCTCTGAAAGCTGTCCATTTTTTTTTTTTAAAGCAGATGCCATTTTGTGTTTGCTCAGATGTTATGGCTGCTCCATTACGCACAAGGGTAGCAGCTGCATTTCCTAAAGTAAGGAGATATTTGGACTTAATTTCAAGAGTCTCTATATATCATATATATTAAAAAGTAGGGGATTTTTAGCACATATCTTCCTCTTGTACATTAGAGCACTTCACATACTCTTGTGGTGTCCTTTCTCGTTTTTCCTCTCACTCCATACAAAGAGCAAGGTAAAATTTGTATTCTGTAATATGTTAATGTATTTTGCAAATCACCGTGTTGTCCTGAATCGAGTACTTTTGAATTGCTGGGTGTAGAAAAAAGCCACTGTTTCCAGTGTAGGGTCACCTGGGACTTGGGCAGCTCTGTTTTGTGGCCAGAAGGAATGATGAAGGAATGATGTGCGGTGCTGGAAAGGCAAGAATGACAAACAGCAGCCCTGCGGTCACTTTGAAAGGCCTGAGTAAGCGTTTGCAGTGCCTCGTCCTGGGAGTGCTGAATGCTAACACTTCACCTGCCGCCTGGGAATCGTTTTCCCTAGGGAGCCTTCCCTAGGGGGTGCAGCCGGAGAAGGCTGAGCTGGAGGTAAGGCACCGAGGCGGCTCTTCTGCAGCTCTCCCAGTGCAGAGAGCTGCCTGCCAGCGTTTGCTGGTGGAGAAACTCTTCTCTGAGCTGAGCAAAGTCGTAGTAGACTTTATAGCCAAAGTCGGTATGATTTGTTTGCAAAGTTAAACACTGCTTTTTCTGAACTGCTGAAATAAATAAGAGCAAATTGTGTGAGGTCATAGAGCTCTGCTTTTCCAAGCTGCTTCAGCTGCGCTCCCAGAGCAGCTTTGCTTCTCAGCTCCCCTCGACCCTGTCCAGAAAGCCTCCGCTGGGCCAGCCCGGGGAGAGGAAGGTTTGCTGCCTCTGTGCTCCATGTTCTGAAATCGGCGGCTGGGAGAAGAGCTGCAGTGCAGCCACCCTTCTTTTCCCCAGTAAATGACGGGGAAGTCTGGGGAAGGCAGAGGGTCTTTGCAAACTGGAGGTGCGAGTGACTTGTGCTGAAGCTCCTGCTTGGCCGGCTGCTTGCTGTGCTGTACACAAAGGCCCCCGCAGGTTTATATTAAGGTGCTGCCCAGACTAAACCAGTGCATTTTTTTCTTTTTCCCCCTCTAAATGCCTTTTTATCATTCAGGCTGTCACCTGTGTTTCCTGGCAAAAGCTGCTGGCTGGGGGAGGTCTGGCAGAGCTGAACGCCCAGCTTGGTGGTCTTTGTGTGGCTGCCTGAAAGATGGCTTAAAACAGAACCTGCTCTGTGAATACCTGCGAGTTAACATGTGTCAGCCGTGTGGCTGGAAGGTTTCTCCTCTGCTGTAAAGAGAGATTTTATAATGAATACTTTCCTTGTGATTAAAATGGGTAGATAAACAAATAGCTCCTACAGGAAGTATACTGTGTGAGGACAGGGCAAATAGATTGTAGCTCTCCAAACAAGGAAAGGGAGAGGGGGAAAAAAAAAAAGGAAAAAAAACACCAAGCTCCTCCTTAGTGCATTTAATCTATTAGAATGTGAAATAGCAATTTATCTTTCCCATTTCCTTTCCTTGTCAAACATATACAGCTGTTGGAGCTTTCTCTGTTCCTTGCTAGAAATGCAGGGACTTGAATTTGTTGATGCCGTCCTCCTCCGGAGTATCGCTGCTTTTATCATCCTTCCATGATACCAGTTGTGCTCTCTCCTGAAACCTCAGGGGAAAAAAACGTAATGATCCAAACTAATTTAAACAAATGATGATTCTTCTCCAAATCATTTCTGTAATAAATATAATTACTCTTCCTGTTAGTGCACTAGCAGGGAGCAGACAGATCTTTGGATGTGCTGAATTGGAGCTGATTATCTCCATGACTAACTGTAAATCTGTCTTTGAGACCACGGTATGCTGTACTGCTCACGTGCCTGAGATGCTTAAGCATACTTGGTCCCAGTTTGCACAGTATTCTGTTCGTGCAAGCAGCTCCTAATGCAAAATTCTGTAAAGAAAATGTTAAAAGTTGTTAATTTGTCCTCTAACCATGACTTGCAGAATTAGATAATGACCTTTGGGTTTCCTATGAGAAGTAAACATATGAAAGATGTGGAAAAGGCTTTTCATTTGGCAATGCAAATACTATAGAAAAATTTAAGTTGGGGGGGGACCTCTTGCAGTCTCTGAACTGTCCTCCTGCTCAAAGTAGAGCTAATTTATGTGTTGCTCAGGGTTTTTTTTGCAGTTGTTTTGAAAATCTCAAAGGATGGAGACTGGGCCTTGTCCCAGGACTGTACCACTCACTGGAAAGTTGTTTTCTTTATGTCCCAACTGGAATTTCCCTTGTTGCAGCCTATGTCCATTGGCTCTTGCCCTATTACTGTGTAAGTCTGAGAAAAGTCTGGCTGTCCTCTGTATCGCTCCGCTTTTGGTAGTGGAAAACTGTAATCAGATCCCCCTGCAGCCTTCTCTTCTGCAGGCTGCGCAAGCCCCGCTCCCCCAGCTTCTCCTCGTGCATCATGTGCTCCTGGCCCTCTTGGTGGCCTCAGCTGGGCTTGCTCTGATCTGATAATAAACAGTAAAAATTAACTATTTTTTTCCACTGTTTCATGCAGTTGCAGTTTCCTTGGGTAGCCTTCAGTCAAACTGGTGTTTATCTTCATACGAGACAGGGATTTAGAACCAGTGGTGAATGATAATTCTTTTATCCATCTGCGTGTGCTTTTCTCTCTTTTATTTATTTATTTTTAAGTCGTTGCCACTTGGAAAGTATCATCCTAAGCATTCTTTCATCAGTGCGGTACTGTCTCTTCCCCACAGCACTACTTGCATGTTGGATAACACTGGGGGTGGCCAGATTATCTTGTCTTGCTGGACATTTTCCTGTGAGGATGCAGTCCTTCCCTGTGATGCCATGGCTTATTTCACTTGTATGTCACTTGAGAGTAATTGTTATATAAAATTGTAATTATTTCCCTACTGTTCTACTTTTCATAGTTATTGTATTCTCGATATTAGTTCAAAACCGAATTTCATTGTGCCTTAGCCCAGTCCAATGAAATGTGAGCAGTAATAAAGATACCTATAACACTGTTGCTGACTTTATTGTTGCATTGGATTGTCATGGTGGGAAACTAGCTTCCTGCGTATGGAAGGGAGAATAAGCACTGCTAGGACACACATGCCTGAATAGAGTAGGTAAGAGGTATCTTCAGCAAGTCAGTGAATTACAATAAAGAAAAATATTTTTTTTTTTTTTTTAAAGTAAAACATTTTAAGCAGCTACAGCCCCGTCTATAAGAAACGTTGAGTGCTGTCTAGTTAAGTTACCAGCTTTGTAGAAGTCACGGTCCTCAATTTAGAGAAGACATGATCTTTACCTAAATCAAAGATGAAATGTAGGACGTAGAACATGTTACACCAGACTTTTCCAGATGAACATTGAGTAAAAGTAGATTCATAAAGAGGAGGAGATGGAATGCATTGGCCAAAAAGCTTTGTCTTAGAGTTCTTCAAGAAAGGATAGTGACAATAGACACACAAACAAAAAAACAATTTAGTCATATCACAGGACAGTAGAACATAGGAGCTGACCTACCCAAGGGCTGGAGCAAGGGCTAGTGATCAACAGCTAGGATGAGATTTAAGGTAAGAATGGTTATTGGAGAGAAGGAAATGAGAATTGTACAGGTGAAAGCACGACTGGAAGAATTAAGCATCAGAGCTTCCAGATTACCTCTCAGCCTGATGAAAAACGGAGTGTGTTGTTGGGACCAACTGGGAATGCATCCATTTGATTGCAGAAAAACAAGTGATACAGAAATCTTCAGTGCCTGTAATGCAGCCTCAGTGGAGCAGGGCAAAAGAACTTACCCACACAAAGCTGCAGATATATAATTTTTTTTTGATGCTGAGGTGTTTTATATGGACAAATTCTGAAGTGCTTAAATCTATCTAAACATGCACTTACCTGAAGTTTACGTAGTTCATCGGCTTTATGGATATGTGTCAACCTGACAAATGCATCGCATGCATGTTTGCTTAGGAGTTTTATGAGAGTGCCTCTGTTTGATACAGTTTTCAGAAAAGGAGCCTAATTTCAAAGGCATTTAGAAAATAGCTGGTAACTCAGACACAGATGGTTGCAAAGGCGGAGGTGGGAGAGAATGGGGGAAGATGAGTTCTGGCAAGGAAATGCATTTGGTGCAGGTGCGCTTGTTTTAGAAGAATGGGATGCTGTCTGGGAATGAATGAGATCCATTCCTCAGCAGCTCCTACGACCTGCCAAACACCCTGGGTGGCCTCCGACGGCCTCGGAGACTTTTGGTCAGGGAGAAGTTCTAAAAACGTCTAAACCCGCTGGCATTCCCAGGCAAAAGATGCGTTAGTCTGGTGTCCCGGGCTGTTTTGTGAGTGGGCAGAGTTAAGGTTGCTCGGATGACCTGAGCTGGGTGCGCACACGCTTTCAAAGGCTTTGAGTGTGTAGCTAAGGAGTTTTAATTTCTGCGGTCAGTTTTTGAGAAAGCTGCCTTGTTTCCCAAAGGGTTTTTTGGCAGAGGTGGGAGCAAATCCCTGCTCCTTCAAGTGCATCCAGACTCGGGAGAACTCAAGAACAGCTTTTATGTGGTTTGTAGCCCTACCATCCCTTCTGTGCTTTGATCTGGATCCTCTCTGCGTTGTGGTGCCCGTGACTGTCACTTGTGTGCTGCCTCCTGCCTGCCCCCCATCAACCAGAATGCAGGATGCTGATGGTGGTTCTGCAATTTTAGGAAGTCGTTCATCACCCTATCCTCCAATGCAAAGCTGTGCAGTCATCCAGGCTTGCTCTGCGATGGCTTTTGAAATGCTGTCTCCAGCCATTATGAATTGGGAGAAGGTTGCTGTCAGATTTGAAGGTTTTGGTTCGAAAATAGTATGGAAAGACAAATGAAGCACAAATGCAGTCATGTGGAATTGCCTTTTAGCAGAATGTTTCTCAAAGTTTCCTTCTGTTCTCTGCAGGCTTTTAGCTCCAAAAATAAGAAAAGGCATTGATAAATATGTTAATTAATGTGAAACTGGGGGAGATGTGAAAAATTTACTCTTTCTGTAGTAAAAATGTTGAGAGTAGAACAGGACAAATAGAGTGTAGCAAGAACTAACTTCTGTTTGATGCCATGAGTGGTGCTGGGGATTATTGCATTAGGCACAAGTGATTGCCTGGTAGTTTAGGGGCTTGCTTGGTTGCTGTAGAGTTTTCCTTTATTATAATTAGGCCTGGGTACGCCAAAAATATATATATATATTATTGAAATTATCGAAAGTTACAGGGGCAGATTAGCCTTCTGCAGGGCTGTGGAACACCCTTTAAATTTATAATTTGATATTTTTTCCTTTTGTATGAAGTCCTTGCCTGCTTTCTCCGCATTCTTAGCATGTCTCAGAAATTCCAGCATTTTTAGCAGTGAATCAGTGAGAAGAAGGGGAAAAGGCCCGTAATTGCTTTTTCCATTGTGCTTGTTAAAACCGCATTGTGGGAAATGGACCCAAACACTGTCTTTTAAGTGGTGTTGAGTCTGAGGCAGGTGGTATTAACTCAGGACTGCATTAACTCTTTTCAAATCTCTTTCCTGTTTCCTTGAGGAAACATGCCTGGTGTATATATGTGGCAAGGGCTGTTTGCCTGCCTCTCGCATTGACATTTTAATTTGGTCCATGATATAAATATCATTTCCCTAATCCCCCTTGCCCTGACCCTGTTTTGTCTTTTCTTCAAAGTGAGTTGACTTTTTTTTTTTTTTTTTTTTTTTTCCCTGAAGGAGGGGGGAGGAGATGGGAATGGTGGCTGGCTGCTCTAGTTTGGAGCATTAAACGCTCAGGGAAAAAATCTCAGAGTAACTGTTGTTTCTTTCTTTGTATTCACATGGAAATTTTTAATCTCCATCAAAGGATCAGGAGAAAATAACGTTGAGATTCAACAAGAGAGCTCCCAGCTTACATGGAATTTTTAAATGTTATTTGGCTTTATCCTTTAAGCGATGAGAACCATGAACTATGTACCTACAGGGTTCAGAATTAACTTTTTCTTCCAACACACCCTCTTTTTTTTTTTTTTTCCTTTTCTCTCTCCCTGTTTCTTACATCTTTATTGTTCTGAATAAACATGCAACTTCTTTTGGCCAAAACTATAAGTGCCTTAGGATTTGTTTAGTTGTATTTATGTATACATTTCTAACGTTAATTATGAGCACCAGTCTGAAATACAGCCTCATGTTCTCCTTTTGATGTGATCTTAAGAATCTCAGTGCAAGGCCAGAGAGTGAAGATCAGAACCCAACCCACTGTACACTCACAGAGTCATACAAAAGCTAACATTACACTATTAAAAAAAAAAAAAAAAGACAGAACTGGGTAAGAAAAGGGCTAATAATCTGCTTGCTTTAGGAATCACAGATGCTATCTGCGCCTGTAGAAATAGCTGCTTGTGCTAATAATGATAGCGAGACCCCCTGTAACCAGTCCAGGGAGAGCAATAGCAGATTTCACAGGTGGGTGCTGACAGCAATGGTACATTTCACGCTTCATCACAGATTAATAAAAAAAGAAGGATATTAAAATGCTAATACTCATTAATACTGTTTTATGGTGTTTAACATTAAACATGGAAAATGAAAATGAATGACAACTGGTAAATGGAACTGACAGTCGTGTTCAGGCTTGTAAGGAATAGCTGGAAGAAAGAAAAGCTGGGGATGCTCCCATCCTACAGCGGGTCTTGCCAAACAGCACCTCCTAGTACCCAGACGTTTGCAAGATGACTTAAAGTTAGACTTAGATAGACTGCTCTATTGCTGTAAAGTACTTGATGAGATTTTTTTCTTTACCAGCATTGGTCAGAACCATTATTCTTTGTGTTGTCTGAAAGAGAGCCTCTGGCAATACGTACATATGAGGAGCAGAAATCACAATCCCTTGAAAGACTGTGAAATAGATTTGTTTTTAAGTTAAGCTGATCATCATTTTTGTTGGTTGGGTTTCCCCAAACTTGTCTTGCATTTCAGTTGGCTCCATTGTTCTTCATTTCTCACAAAAGTTTCAATCAGCTTGTCTTCATCCCAGAGACGACTGTATTTCAGCAACAAGTTTAATCTGACCCTCTGTGATCCATAATATAATAATAGATACAGACTTCAAACATCCAAAGAGACTTAACTCTGCAATATCACAGACTGTTCTAACTTCTCCTTAGCTATGTTTAAATGTGAAATTTAAAATGCAGGATATTTTCACCTAGTGTTCTTAACGAGCTAAAATTTTGACTTCCACCCAGACCTTAACTCCGCCCTTTCTGTCATACAGAAATGCCAGGAATACTGGGAAGACATCATGGTACACGGGGACCAGGGATAAAGGGATTCTAAAAGCATAGTACTTCTTTCTCCCATGGTGATAGTACTCAGTAAAGTTACAGTTGTTTGGCCAAGTATCCGTTCTTGTATCTTAATATTTTAGGTTTTAAATAAATTTATTATTGAATATCCTAGTTTTATAATCCCTAAATCTGAGAAGAATTACCAGGCCAGTGCAGGATAGCTGACTGCAAATGAGTGTTGTGTACTCTGAGCTAACATTAAGTATACGACTTTTCCCAGGAATTCCTTTGCTGTTGTGTTGTTGGTTTTTGTTTGTGTTTTTTTAATCTAGTCTTGAATTTCCAGCTGTTTCGTGCACATACACCATGAATTTCAGCTGTCCTGTTGTCTTCATTTCCCCTGTGTATGCACCGTCTCTTGATACACTTGCTGATTTCCGCTTCTGTTGTGACCTACTACTTGAACAGAGGATTCCTTCCCAGATATATTTATTCCTTTTATGTGCTTGAAATATTATCAGAATCGACCCATTCCAGAACTGCTGCCATCTCTCGTTTTTCTCAA
This sequence comes from Nettapus auritus, assembly GCA_011076525.1. NCBI lineage: Eukaryota > Metazoa > Chordata > Aves > Anseriformes > Anatidae > Nettapus > Nettapus auritus. The sequence continues at coordinate 21,748,625 of CM021772.1, read as the reverse complement.
GAGACTGAAGCCACATTAGGTGCTCCAGGGCACCCTTTCCTTTATAAGAAGCAGTTTATTGGCACTGTCAGTCTTGGTTTAATTGAAAACCTGCTACTTGGCAGTTTAATTGAAAATCTGCTACTTTCTGCTGAGGTGAAAACAGACAGATATCACTTCAAAAATAAAATTTTGGGGAATGAAAAACCACGAAAAAGGCTTGTCACTTTGGCTGGAATTTACGAAAGCATGTTTATTTTGGCAAATGGTCCTCAAAAGCAGGTTCATTTTTATCGTCTCTACAGTCTGGATTAGCCTGTGAGGTGTCAGACCATGGTTACTCAAATTTGGCTTATTACTGGGTTTTTGCCAAAATTTTCTATGCCCTTCTCTCCTTCTACCTACCCCTCCACTTTCTTTCCCCTGGATGTAGTAGATTTTTCTTTATGTTGATCTCAGTGGGTGTTTCATTTGTACTTCGTGCTGGAGGAAATAACGTGCTTAGAAACCAGGTTGATGCCAAGTTTTATAATTTGAAGACAATTAAAAAAAATGCTTTCTTTAAAATAAGCATCTTACACTTCCTAATTCTTAATATACAAGTGTAGTTCAGAATTTTATTATAAGAATTTTTATCACACTGAACCAGAATACTCAGTTTGTTTTCCCTGATCCTGGGTTACAGGCTGGTTGGTACTTCCAAACTCTTGATAATTGATTTTTTTCTTTCGATTAAGGTTCTTCACTCCTATCCCTCCTTTGATTTGAATTCCTTTTCTAGTCCCAGCCAGATGTTTGCTTTCCCCAGTTGTTGACAGTCAGATAATATTCTCACGCTATCACTTCGTATATCCACGCTTGCAAGATCTGTCACGAAAAAAAAATAATAATAATAATAATTTTTGTCACTATGAGCCTTGCTGCAAATGTTTTAATTCATTCCAAAGGAAAATTCCTTTAATGTTACGAATAAATTCTGCTTAAACAGCAAGCAAAGGCAAACTTTCCCATTTTCCCTTTTCCAGTAAGAAGGGTGTGTTCTTGGGCCACATCTTATAGATGACCCAGAGACTTTCTCCACCTTTGCCGAAGGAATGTGGCTAATGCTTCAGAGAATTGCAGGAAAACTTCAGGAACTTTGCCAAGAAAGAGTAAAATATTGAAAACCAGGCAAAACTTTGTCTTTCCACCTTTCCACTGCTTTCATTTCCTACCGTGTTGTGTTGTCCTCTGCATCAGACTATTTAAGACTGCAAAATACTTGGCTATTTTATAGGTAATATATCTTATAAACGCCATGGCCAGCCTCTGAGGGAAACACAGGATTGTCGGTTTTGGATGGAGTATAAAACCCAAGCAGGAAATCATTGCTGAATGGCACAGCTGCAGGCAAACATTTTAGGCTAGTAAAGTGCCCATCTGCACAGCCACACGTGGGGCAGCAGTGGCAGAGCGCGCCTGCAAATGGTTAGCACAGAGAGGGTTTGTGATCAGTGGGTGAAGTGGTTTGCATCATTAGTTCCTGAAATGCAGCTATCTGAAGACAATTGTAATATTATTTTAAAGAACAGAGATTGTAGACCAGAGCTTTCCATTTTCTTTAAAGAAAAAAAAGGCAGAATTTCAGATGTGGGATGGGTGAGATGACCCCACTGCCAGATTGAGAATGTGGCATGACCTACAGTGAAGGACTGAAGGAGAAGCCTGTTGAGGAAAAGGAAACACCAAGTTTCTTCTTAAATTACATTCGGAACTGGTGATCTGGGCTGAACTGGTGATCACATCTGAATCCTCCTGTCAAAGTCAGAGATAGGAAAGATTGTTCTGGCCTTTAGTTTTGTCTGTGGTGTTGAACCTGCAAGGGTTGTGACCTGTGTTTCATAACACATAAGCTGTTTAAGATCTCACTTAGCTAGAGGGTTTGCCAACTTAAAATTGCTTTCAGGAAACTCATTCTAGCATTTTCCTCTTTTAATTTAACCTATTATTTGTTCCTTGCCTTGCTATTTTCCATTCTGAATAACTCCTATTTTTTTGCAAGTTATCATTTGATGAGTTCATTTAGTCGAGCTCTCTCTGTTTAGTTTTCCCAGTCCTTCCCCTGAAGTTTAGCACTTCCTGTTACACGTGCCAACTTTGGGTTTGTTTTCCACATGATTTTCCCAAGCACTACTTTCAATAATCCACAATTCAGTAACTAAATGCAGATTGTTAAAATAATGAAACAACAACAATAAAGCTCTTTTAAGACTGCAGCTCATGCACTGCAACTGTAACAATGATTCATTTGTTGGTGTTTGTTTTTTTTTCAAATACTTTATTGAAAAATAGAATTACCTTCTAGTAGCCAAAATCAAATTACAGGGGTTATAATCTCATTGTACAGTAGGATTTCTATGCTGATATTTGTCTATTGGGAAGGTTTCTTCTTGATTCATTGTAACGTATAAATCAATGCAAGAGGGGAGATAATCTAGTGATCGTGGTCATTGTTTAAGGCATCGGTGGCTTAGGTTCAAGTCCCAGCTTTATCACAAACCTCTCACAACTTTTCTGACTCTTGCTGTTGAGGTGTCAAAATTAATATAGCAAAAATTGAAGTCTGTACATGGAGAAAATGCTGAATTCTTTGGAAGCTTTTCTATTGAACTTGATGTATATTAGATCGTTGTGCCTAAAGAATGTGAAACTTGGAGCCTAAACTTGTTAAAATGTGTTGATTTCTGTTGGTTAGAGGACTGAGACTTTAAAGTGCTCTTGATGGTACGTATGTGCAGGAGGACATCATTAATGTCTATATCATAAATATCTTCATTTAAGAATCAGATATTTCAGATATCCTTGAGCATTTCCATACTTTTGTCATAAGGAGAAGGAACTTCTTTGGGGTTTTATCCTCTCTTTTCCTGTAAACAGATGCCATTTTTAAGCCATGTAAAATGGATTTCAGTTGTTGCCATTGTGGTGTTGGCAGTGTTCTGCATTCCATCTGCACACAACCATGAATTGCAGGGTGATGCCTTATTAAATTATAGGCATTTCTGTTACGATATGAAGATGAAGCTTTTTCCTTGTTATGAATCTTACTTTATAAATTAACGTATTAAGAAAGCATGTAACTACTGGACATTGCCTTAGTGCCACGTATCTTGGACTATCTGGCATTTGGATTTGTCCTCATGAAAAACTGCAAAATGCTAATGTTACGCAAAGAAAATGAAAGTATGTGAGTTTTAAAGTTCACAGACTTCACACGTGCATCTCCTTCCCCAGGTCAATCACATCTCTCCGGAGTGAACTGATTCCACATCTGGTTAGGAAACAGTTCTCTTCTCCTACATCACTGCAGAAGGGACTCAACAACAAAGAAGAGGACCAAAAGAAAAAAGAACAAGCATCCCTAGGTCAGTATGACTATCAAAAATTCAGTGAAGGTTTTAAATCCCATATACTATAGCTGAACTTTTGCAAAGAGTACAGAATTAGCCTGAAAAACTAGTTTTGCTTTTTGTTGTTATTGTTGTTTGTTTTTTCTCTTCTACTTTTTGATAACAAAGATTCTAGTAAATTTTGAAGAGTATTGTGCATTTTACAAATATTTTTCTCCTCATTTATTTTGGTGTAAATCAAGAACAAATCAACTAGGTGCTCTATTTTTTTCCCCAGAATCCAGTATAGATAAATGCACCTTTGAGAATGCAATTTTAGGAGGAAGTTCCATTGCGTAGGGCAACAGACAAAGCCTTAATGACCCTGTGCTGGGAACTGGACAGGATCTCAGATGTTGGAATTTATTTTTAGCATTTCCACAGTCTCCTTGTCTGACCTTGGGCAAAACATTGCATTTGTCTTGATCCCTTGATTCCCACCTGCAGAATAAAAATAAGCACTTACTCACTAGATGTGATAAAATCTGTTAATGATTGCTAAGTATCTAGCCATTCAGATGATGTGGGGCAAAGATTTCTCTTCAACAACAGTATTTTAATAGTACTCCTCTTCAGAAAGCATTTCATTAAATCCTGTCTAACTTCATGCATGTGTGTGTTCTCCAGACATTTATAGTTTCATAAAGGAAGATAATAGCTTGCTGAAACCTGCTCCAGATAACTCTTGTTGGAATGATCATAGAGGAGATATGAATGAAACGCTCCATGAAGGAAAAGTACGCTGCTACGTCCATATAATGAAAGAGGGACTGTGCTTCCGAGTGAATACTCTGGGGTTGTATATTGAAGCTAACAGACAGGTGAGAAAAATGAAGAAAGGGCATGTGGGAATACAGCAGTTTGTGGGACATTTTGGTCTTCAGGAATGTCTCCCAGTGATACAGCTGAGCAGTGTGTGGGAACTGAACCAGTGCCACGTTATCTATGCACATCACCCTCCTGGTTGCTGGATAGGGACGTCAGACAAGGAAACAGTTCCGTCACTAATTTCCTCCATAGCTTTGATTTAGCCAAGAAAACCCCCACCCCAGATACTCTTCTGGTTTTTGTGGGTGACAAGACCTGTAGTCAGAGAGTCAAGAAATGTGGAAAATAAGGCTGGAAGTAGCCTCAATAGATCATCCAGTCAGCGTCCTTCATGTCCCAAAGGCAAGATCAGTTCTGACTGGACTCTTAGCAAATGTTTATCTAAGTGATAATGGCAAAGATTATTAACGTTTCGCAGGAAGTCTTAAAACTACCCATACATTCTGAACACCTAATACTTTCCATTATGAAAGAATTATTTTTTGAACAGGTTTCAGTACATTGGCACGCCAGGTAAATACAGAGGTGATGTGTTGATCTGTTGCAGCTTTCATTTACTTTCACAATACTAAGAATTCATAAAATAAAAGGTCACAGGGGAGGATTATAAAAATCCTAGCTAATGAGATGATGATTAAAAGCTTTTACTCCTAACATGAATTATTTTTTTTTACCTACACTGGCTGATGCAACTTACAAGTTCTCACTTTACTCTCCAAGTGATGAACTTAATGCTGTGAGGGTGGACAATTTCCTCTAGTTTTGCAAGATTGTAAGGGAGTGCAATAGGGGGTTTCTCAGGGTTTCTGAGGTTTCTCAGGGGCTCAGGGTTTCTGGAAGTGGGGCTGGGAGAGCAGTAAATTGTACTGGGAGTCCTGGAAATGGTTCCTTGCCTTTGCCCTCAGACTGAGTCAATTTCTTTTTACTAAAATTAGTGAATGAATTTATGCAAATTAGAATTGCAGCATGGCAGAGTGATTTCACACACTGGAGCTTTTTCTCTTTGGTGCCTCAGAGGAGCACAGAAAGTTTTTAAGTTAGGGATGTGAGAAAGTGAGGGGGGAGGCAGCACTGCTGTCAGAAAGGGAAAAATTTCCCCAGGAACATCAGGAACAAGTGTGCCCAAAGGGTTAAGGGAGAATACCGCTTGCTAGGGGAAGTGTGCATGTACATTTGGCAGCAGCCACTTCAGTAAAAAGTTATTGAGTTGAGCCAGTCAGACTCCATGTGGGTTTTGGTGGTGCTTGTTTTTTTTTTTTTTTTTTTTTTTTTAACTAAATATTCTACATTTTGGTCAGTTCAGGAAATGTGTTTGCTCCTGGGTGGTACATAGAATTAGTGTTTTGAAATCACTCTGGGGCCTTCAACGTCAGAGAGGATTTTCTTTGAATTTTTAACTTTTCCAGAATGGTAAATTTTCCAAGGAAACTATGTGGAGGTAAAGCATAAAACGGAGCTTAATGATGGGTTGCGAGAAAGGAGTTCTTCAGTGCCCCTGTATTTTGTTTCTCTTGTTAATCCTGATAAAAGATTCACGTATAGTTTTACGTCCTTTTTTTTTTTTCCTTTGTTTTGTTGGTCCCTCATGAAGACTTCTGGTTTCTTGTTTGCTCTTGGTCTTCACAGACCAAATTCTGATTCCAAGCAAAGCCTGCACCTATAATTTTGCTGTCCTAGAGGACAGACTCGCAGAGCAGTAGCAGTCCAGTCCAGTAGCCGTGGGAAGGAATGGCATCCTAACCCATTGCCCTTCTGGTGAGGAAACACTTTACTCACATCATTTCACTTCCAGCTGGGTTTCTGGATGCCTGCAGCCTGTGTGTGGGCAGGTGGGTTCAGGAGGGAGTTATCTTCAATAGCAGGAAATAGTTTCTTTGTAAGATGAATTAAATCCAAACACATCTTAAACCTTCCCTTGACCCAGGCACTCCCTCTGACTCCTGCCCCCTATCTAACCTTCCTTTTCAGAGTAAAATGCTTGAGCTGGTAGCTTTCTTGGGTCACCCCTCAGGCTGCGCTACCACCAACTGATTCTAATAAGGGTTTTGCTCTGGCCGGTAAAATCCTTTATTTATTTTATCACACCACCTTTCTACTGAGGGAGGGCAAGAGCCTTTCCTTGTTTCTTTCCCTTCCCACAGAGCAGCACTGGACAGCAGGAATCCTTCCAGCCTACGCTGTAGGTAATGCCTTGGTGTGTCTCGGAGCTATCTGTTGTGGCTGCCCTGCTGTGTGGCAGGTGAGGACAATGTCCCTTCACCAAGCCAGTGTGTAATCCAGCTGGGTTGGCCTAGCTTGTGGTGTTTTGGTAAGCTGGTGGTTTTCTGTAATGCCTGCATCTTGGACTGAAGGATCTAACCTACTTTGTTGGTTTTTAAAAAACAAAGAAAACGCAAGTCTAGTAGGAAGACATCTCCGAGATGTGAAGAGTTACAGGTATAGAAATGTCTACTGGGGACAGCAGGCAACCTGAAGAAGTAGCTCAGAGATGTGAGCTCATCTGAGCTCATCTTATTCATCTGAGTGAAGTATCAACTGTGAAAATTCTTATCATATGAAAAACAGCACTATTTGCCCATCCTTGCACGCTGGAAGGGAAACGGTCTGGTCATATTATGAATATCTGAACAATTTCCTGCAAGTATCATCTCATTTGAGATCTTGAGATATTTTTTTCTGATCTGATCCCAACTCCTTCAGATCTGTAGGATCTGCTTCTTGAGGTTCACTCCCTAGCTATCAGCTCTTATTATCCCAGCTTTCCAAGGAAGCCATTTTACAGTATCTCACTGGATGGCAGCTCCTTTCTAACAAGTGTGGAAATTGCTACCGACTCATAGCCAAATTTAACAGCAATACAGATCTGGAAGATATAGCTTTCCTAAGAGTTTTGTCAAAATAGGTGCCTAGGAAGGGAAAAGAGACTTAGTGAGTGGCATTTCCTCTGCCTTCGGGCAATCCCAGTTATACCCTCACCGTGCTGACACAAGCTGCCCTCCCTGATGGACAGTCAGCACATGCATCCTGCTGGTCAAGCAGCACATGCAGACCTCCACACATCCACAGCACGCCCTGCCTCTCACTCAGGCACGTGGTCTGCCTTGGCACAGACCTCTTTGCACTCACACATTGGTTTGCCACCTTCTGTACCTTCTGTGTTTCCTTGCCTGCCACCTCTGTCACACCAAGGTGCATCAGACGTTGCCTCACGGCTGCAAGCGGCTCTGTGCAGAACCATTTCTGTGCAGCAGTGTGTCTGCAAGACTCCTGCCTCGCCTGAGATCCTCGTCCCTGCTGTCATCGCCTCTCCTGTGGTGTGTGACCTTGGCCCCAGCCTGACGCCAGGAGAAGCAGAGTGCCTCAGGCTGCTCTTTCACCTAGAAAAGGGGGAATAGATAGCGTGATATCCCGTCCTCCTACTGCACTGGCTCCCCTTTCTTTTTGGGAGCCAGCTCAGAATTGTTCTCAATGGATTTGTTCTTGGCTACCTAATGGACCATGTCTCTCTCTATTACCGTTGCCACTTTGTCTGCTTATCAAGCACCTGTCTTCTTTCTGTCAAGAGCCTTTTCTTCTGCAGCTTTCTACCATCTGGAATAGCTACTTGATCAACTGTAGTTTCTTTCTTCTTACACATCTGACATACTTTTTTGCCTGCATCTCAGCATGCTACCTTATTAAGTGGGCTAAACATAGTAATCTTTTATGCCAGATTCTTTTATATTTGATACTACTTGCATCTCTCTGCTGCATTAGTGAATGATAAAAACATTTTGAAGTGCATTTAAAGTGGCAGATGATGGACAAACCTTTATAGTAGTATATGGGATGCCAATGTGTCCTGCTGGAACCTGCAGCCTGCTTGCTGCTGGTGAGAAGCTGAGTTTAAAGGGAGACATGCAGTACATAGCAGTGGGATATACCTGCCTCCTTTGCAAATGGGAAGACAATAAACCCCACATATCCAGTTGCAAACTTAAAATTCAGGAACCTACATTTTCCTATAAGTTAATAAGTTTATGATATAAGTGCAATGGAAACCAAAGCCTTCTTCGAGCTGTTTATGTACCATACAGATACAGCCTTGTTGTTTTAACTTACGGTTCTGGTTTCTTCATCCAGGTTCCCAAACTATTGCTTAATTTGGGCCTGGAAGAGCCACTGGTTCATGGGTCTGCACAGATCACGGACAGAGGCATGGTAAGTGTTCCCTCTGTTCGTCTCTGCTCTTTTAATACAGTCTGCATGCCCCTCGCTTCAAGAACTGCTTCCTAAAATTCAGTTCCACTGTTGGATGTGAAGCTGAGTTCTGAAGTACAGAACTGCAGTGTGAGTGGTACAGCCCAGTGTCTGCTTTTAGGCTCTCTCTTGAGTTCCTGCCTTGCAGTTTCTGTCTTTGAACATGTTTGGTAAATTTTAATTTAATTTGGTAAATTTTAAAATGGAATTTTACTGAGCTAATAAAGCTTGAGAAGACCATCCATCTTTCTGTCTATGAGACAGGGCCCAAATATTTGGTCTTTCCTCTGTCAAGAATCCCTGAGGGTAGAGCAGAGTGTGCTCTGTGGATGAGTGCTTGAGACATGCTGGACGGAACACATGTTTGGAGAACACATTTCAGAGACCTCCAGGTGCTTTTGCCAGTTTCCATTCTTTTCCTCCCTAGGTTGGATCAGACAGCATCATTGGGTCATCTACGCAAGTTGGGGAGAAGACATCCATTAAACACTCCATCATTGGCAGCATGTGTACCATAAAGGACAAAGTTAAGATAACGAACTGCATCATCATGAATTCTGTTACAGTTGAGGAAGGGTATGTTGCCTCTTTGTATTTCAGTCCCCTAACTTTTCTGTTTCCTTTTCTAGATAGATTCTGAGTCTGTAATTTTTGTCCTGCAAGTAACAGTTGATCACAGGAGAGATGTTTCAAAGACACAAGTCAGAAATGTCTCTGTAAACAGGCTAAAAATGCAGAAGTAAAATGATTTAATGAGTGCTGCAGTCTTGAAACATAGTTTGTTCTTTTTAGAGGAGATCATACCATCTTCAGAATGTGGAAGGAAGTTAAGAAAATGTATGAATCTGGATAGATTTGTGTGCTATCTTTCCAAGCTTTATTTTACTAGCTGGGTCTATGAGTATACCTTGAATCTTTGGGTCAGGAGATATATTTTAAAGTGGTACGCTTACCAACTGGAAATGATGTTATCACCTTTAAATATTACAACTTTCCCTGTCATTTTCTTTGATCTTTTTTTTGTCATCTTGCAAGTTTTAGTTTACTACTGCATATGCTGAGTAATAGAGTAAATGAGTAAATTTTTCAAAGAGAAAATCTGCCAGCCGGTAGAGGTTTCCCATGCATTAAAGACACTAACTAAATAGGTAGCCTTGAACTGTTCATTTCTAAATGTGGGAAAAGTGGCATATATGTAATTGTTGATGTCTGCATGCCCCCATCTTTCCATACAAGCTGGCTTCCTGTGGATGTCAGCGGAAAGGAAACTGCTGATTGAGTCTGTGCAGGCCTGTATAAATTCCCTCCTCCTTCATGGCTTGAGGTTTGCTTACGGCCTCAGGAAAAAGGCCAAACTCTTAAAAAACGCCAAGTTGGCTCTGGAACCTACATATCTGAAAAACAAAAAACCCAAAGGATGTGGGGTCTGTGGAGGATACTACTGTTACATAACTAAATTACAGGTAAGTATGGTACCTTACTGCCAAGTGTTTGTCTTTAATAGAAATCCACAGTAATTTCAAGCACATCATAAATCAGAATTCCTTTGAGTATAGAAAATAGCTGGTTTCCAGTGCAATTGCAAATGGATCCAGTATGGCTGTATCATAAATGCTTCTGTCATAAGAAGTACCAGAACCTCTCTTGTTTGATCGTGGGACCCTCTGTCATTTTGATTAATGAATTGATGCCACAGTCATAATAGTATGGGTTCTGCATACAAGGTGAGCAGCTCTACCACAGAGGCAGCTGAGTGTATAAATAGTGGTATTTTCATGAGAGTCCCAAATTAGCTTGTGTTTGTCTTCACTATTACGTAGTAATACTGTTTTCTAAATCCTAAATCAAGCTCAAGAGTCATTATCATAAGCATTCAACAAAATTCCACAGGCATTATAAATACGATAAGATATTAAAGCTAACTTTTTGGATCATATTTATTGAATTTCTGGAAAACAATTTATTCTCTGGTCAGTCTCAGTGAAAACAATGTCACCACCGATGAATGAAACATCTTGCAGTCCCTGGAGTTTCCCCCCTGAGTAGCCCCACTGATGCACTGGAGTCAAATTTTTAATCATTCATCGGCAGCCAGAAATAAGATCGTAGACTGTGGAGCTTCATTTAAAAGCATCTCATAATTCGTATTGCGTAGATCTACACAGGTACAGCGCTGATGAAGTATTTTTTATTGCATCATTGTAATCTTTAAGATTAGAGAGGGATGAAGTCATGCATATGCAGGTGGTGAGATACAGAAGTATCCTAGCTGCTAACTTTTGTTGAAAGAGGTCTTGCTTGTAATTTAGTGAAAACAGTTTCTGTGTATTTTGACCTTCTTTCACGTATTTGATTAAATCTGATGGATTTTTGTTAAAATGTTAATGATTCTGAAACATGTTGATGGACCCGTTTGCAACAGTTGGATAAATTGTACCGGGGTTTTGCTTTAAACTGCTCACAGTGGACAGCTTTGCTTTACAAACATCTCTTCTCCCAAGCATTTCTAAGTAACTTGGGCTTTACCTAATCACCGATAAAGAAAATGTCTTCACTTGAGCTGAAAAGTCAGGATATGTTGGCTGATATGAATCAAAATGAGCAAATGAGCTCATAAAGTGCCTTAGCAGATCTTTTTTTTTTTTTTTTTTTTTTTTTTGCATAGCAAATGTTCTGATGTAAGCCAGCTTTAACACCATCTGATGCATTGCATATTAGAAACTTCTGGAATTGCGCTGAGAAGTATATAAAACTATCATTTAATGAATATATGTTCTAATGCTGACATGAGCAGCACCAGGAAACTAATGGACTACTGTATTGTATCCTAGTCACACGTGAGTGATAACTGAAGGCCAGCCCCAGCTCTGTTCATTGCAGGAATACCAACCTGAAGCAGTAGGCTGAGAAGACTGCCGTAGGGCACGTATTATGGAAAAGACAAAGCTGTTTAGATAACCCAGAGAAGAAAGAAAGATCAGGTAAATAATTTGTGAAAGTCAGGAGTCTGGGAACAACAAAGTGCAAAAATTGCTCAGCATTCTGTTCTGAGTTCATTTATCAAGAGCTGTCATTATTCATGACGCAGCCTTGATATTTTTTTTTTTACCACTTACATCACCTCTAGCTTCTCTGGGTTGAATCTCACCTTTGTGTTTTTTGCCCCATCTTAGCTGGAAAAGTGCTCAGCAGCTTTGCTTAATGGTGACAATACAAAGCAATATGTGATGATGTTTTTATCTCATGATGGTTCCCTGTAATGTTGTGAATTGAGGATGCTATTGGACATGCCGTAGTTTCCGGAGCTTTGGGACCCACAAACTACATCTCCAAACCAGAAAGATTTGCTACATTTGATACCAGCTTTTGAAATGGATAAATAGATTCTGGGCAGATGGGAACACCACAAGAGGTTTAGTACAAAACTAGGTTCTTATTGTTAGGCTGTGGTTGGCTTGTTATTGTAGAAACAGGGGTTATGACCTAGATGATGCCCTTTGAAACAGTTCCTTCAAAACTGAATGGTTCAAGAAACTTGATTTCACCATTGCATGCTGTTTTCAAGTTATGTTCCCTTACCCAGTGATGGCTGATGTGTCTGATATTCTGCAGGAGCAGTAGCAGGGGTTTTGGTTTTCCCAGCCCTGGTGTGTAGGGCTTCTGTTAAGCTATGTATGTCTCCTGTGAAGTGATTTGAGTAGATATGAATCCCCCCCTTAGAAGAGATTACAGGGGATTAAAGAAGTTAGCAACGCGGGCAAAATAATTGCTAGTCCTTTCTTAATGTGTTTCCCACTGTGAGCTAATTCTTCCATCAATGAGACAATAAAATAGCGAAGATTACATACGTGCTGAATGATGGCCATCCTTGACCAAGCTGGGAGGGACGTAATTTATACAACAGCGCAAGTGCTGAGAGATGCTGACTGCCCAGGTGACAGGCTGTGGCGGGGAAAGGCTTCTTGTTTCCCTCTGCACAGCTCCCCAGAGCTCAGTGACAAATGGCTGCACTGAGTTACGTGGCTGGAGAAAACTTACTCATCGAGCTGAAATTATAGGGCACACAAAAACTCCGTGTGTCTGAATGCTCCCGCGGTAGCTGTGCACATCCTCAGCCTGGGTTGTATTTCGGGCTGACCCTTTTGTTTGTTCTGTGGGTTAGGTGTGGTGCCATGCAGCAGGGCCCCTCCATCCCCAGGTCTTTGATGTAGGGGCACTCTCCTTCCAGCCCGCTCGCCTCCCAAGGAGCACGCTGTAACACTGGCAGCCTGGGGACTTGGCAGGCAAAGGAGGTGACACCAAGCACCGTGAGCTGTGAGAAGGGCAGGGGGTGGTGTGAATACTGGGTGCTGGGGAAAGTTAGACGAGTCTCACTGGGAAACGGGGTAAACCTTTGGGAGCTCTGATATCTCAGCAAAAGGATAGGCTGGATAAAAATGTGCATGGAGGACTCAAGTACCCACATTGTGGGGGAAGGACTGACACCAATTACCGTGATGTTGGCTGAAACTAGCATCTAACTTGTTCAGTCACACAAAGACAGTAAGTTATGGGTTGGATTGCGTTCATCACACTCTGGCTACTTGCGTTGAAGTGGGTGGCGCAGACGCTGTAACGTTACTCGGTGAGTGGACTGGAGCGAGACCACGTGCGACTAGTTAACCGCTGCTCTCGTTTACCACATGTCTCCAATTTATTGCTACTTCTCTTTGAGAAATGTACAAAGGAAGAAAACAACAAGCAAGCTGAGCTGGATTGACTACTAACTGCAGATTGATTGTGAAGTTTATTGGTTGTTTCCTCAATAGTGCCAAATCAGCACCTGATGTAGAAGCACTGAGCGGTTTGAAGAAAGTTGTAATTAAAACCAGGATGGAATCGAGCATTTATAGGGGTTCAGCACATAAGTGGTCTTTTTCCCATTGGATAATAGCAGTACAAAGGAATGATCCTACTGCCAAAGCAACATTTTGTTGAAATTGTAAAATATATTTTACAGTGCATTCCCTCATGAGAAAGAATGAGGAGATGAAGTCGTTTCCAGCACCATAGCTTGCAAAGCTGGGAATAAAGTTGTGCTTATGCTGGGATTCCCAAACTTTTTGTGTTCTGAGCTGTTGTCTGCTGGACGCTCGGTCTCACAATACCAATTGCACCCCTGTCCTATGCTAACCTTAAAAGGAACAAGTCTAGAATAGGTTTTGCAGAAGGCACATGAAAAGTGAGTACTTAACTCAGAAAAAGCATATGCTCAGCTTAAATATGGATAAAGTATACATAGATGTAAAATGTATCATGGATGTAGATAGGTATAAATATATGAATAAAGCTACATACAGTGCTTGCCTGTTAAAAGGGTTCTTATTTCTCTTGGTTATGTAGCAGTTATGTTCTGTTCTTTCTCTCCCACCTTTTGGTTTTATCTTGTAAACTGTTTTGGTCAGGAACCATAATTTTAACCCTCCTATTTAATTCAATGCACATGCTTCATAAGATACTGAATAGAGACAGCCTCAGTTCAACAGAGTTTGCTTTCAGGAAAGTAAATTGAAGGAGAGAGGACAAACGAGGCAAGCAGTGAGCGGAAAGCAGTTAGGCTCCTTGCAGGGCCAGTGTTCAGTTCTTTCAACAGAAGTTGAATTCTGCTGTATTGTGTTTAGGATATTTCTCATATACTACCTGTTATCTTGTGAATCTCTGAACCATTATTACTATCAGCTCCTCAAAAGAACATTTTCTTCTGGCTAGCTTCCTGGTACATCAATCTATCTCAAATAAATCACCTGTTCTTTAAACTCAGATACAGATGTTTCCCTGATAGCGCAGGGAGCTCTTCCCCATTTTACAAACATCTTGTACGCCAAATGTTGAACTTAAAGCACAGGTCAGCTCTGAAAAGTGGTATTTTAAAACAGCTCCTCTCGTTCTGCTGATCTTCTTCTTCAGGTGGCCAGAGTTATGTCTGACTTCAGAGCTATAAATAAGCTTCTGCCTCCTGCTAGCCACATGGCTCTAATTGAAGAGGGGTATGCGTGTTTTCAAAGCATCTGATTGCTCTCGGGTTTTGGTGGGAATCTCTGTGTAAGTGCCATCGGTGCTGTTGAAAATTTTCCCACCCTGGGTATGGAAAAGGAAGAAATTCTCCCAGTGCCAGAATTTTTCCTTTAAGTTCCTAAGGGGACTGTGGAGTTGAACAAGTTCAGTGTAGCTCCAGGAAGCCAGTCTCTGTTTTTAAGGGCAACTTTAGAAAGTCCTCTTTTACTTGTAAACCTAGCCTGTATGATATGGAAGTTGATTTAACCAGTTATGTCCTACGGAGGGCTACAGTGCTCAGTCCCGAATTGCCCTTGAAAACCCCAGGGAAAACACGTGTCGGTTATCCCTGTCAGTCTGACTGGGCCAGCTGGTGAGCAAGCAAAGCAAACTCAGCGATGGGAGTTAAGATACAGCTTTTCTGCTCTGTTACCTTAAAATAGACACAGATAGCTTTTCCTGGGCATCAGCTGTGCGTGTGTAAAGCCATGCAGGATGTGGCCCTTCCACTCTGTAAGAGATAATCCAGAGGGAGGTCAGTTTTCCTGCCTAGGGTTTCCTGGTGTGAAACTGGTTTCAGCGTGCGCTTTTGCTGAAGTGTGCAAAACCGGGCTTCCAGCTACATAAAAGGCCACCAATTTGTTTGTTCCGAGATCAGCTGGATTTATCTGAAGTTTCAGAGGTGAGGCACAACCTTCCAGGCGACCTCCCCCAGCAGCCTAAGTTTCACTTAATAAAACAAGTTAAGGTAGGTTTGAGGCAACCCTTTAAGGTCAGTTGAACTTTCACTGGAAAATACGAGTGCTGGCAAGTATACGCAATATGTAATGCAAAATGTTTAGGGTGTGGGGAAGAAGTGTAAAGGAGCCATACCACAGCGATGAGCTTGGCTAGAAAAGAGACATAAAACAAGTTCCTTAGTGAAAACACCCTCAGAGACAGGTTAAGAATTTAGGGGGCTGGTAGAATGTTTTTGTTACCCCCAAGGGGAAAAACAGGAGATCAAAGCCCAAATTCACTTAAGAATGCTTTCTTTGAAATGTATCTATAAATTATAGCACATACTGCTGGCATCTATTGTAGTCTTTGGTATTTGCTTGAGAGTATAACGTGAGATCCGCAGTACCCTGAGTTGGCTCCTAAGTGTGTAAAACTAAATGTTGGTGAAGGCAACGTTTGGGTTCTCAAGTTTCCTAATTTTGCCTCTTCCCTGCTTCCCATGCTCTTTGTGCCTCGTCCCTGTGACTGCGTGTCCCAGCCACTGACACGCAGGCTGAAGGGGGGATCCTTGAGGGGTTACTGGTAGGTTTGAGAGCTCTCTGCCCGCCTCCTTGCCACCTCTCCCCACCATTAAGGTGCCTGCCGTGGCTGTTATCTCTTTGGTCAAGGCAGAACGGGATGTTGCTCCCAGGGGAATCCACAGCTGTTACCCCTCCGTCAGCAAAGTAGCTGCTGAGGCATGTCACCCTTGGCTTTTAACTCCCAAATCAGCCTCTCTGCTTCCTAGCTCATCCGGAGGAGCAAGAGCCCTGACTTCTTGGCGCGGCGGAGCATTGCCCACGGGCCGTCCTAAGTGTTACACTTCGAGCTCTTTCTTCAGCTCGAGTCTTCAGTTTTAAGCGTTGCATTTTAGACACCTCATTTGCTCTGCTTCCCAACGGAGGTCATGTCGGCTTTTTGGCACAATTGGATTAAACCAGCAGACCTGGATAGCTTCCACTGGCGTTTCAGGAGCTTTGCTGTAAGGCAGACCTGTGACATTCATACCTTCCTAAGCTTGCACAACGCGGGCGAGAGCTGCAGTTTGAGGTCTTGACCTCGGTTACTTAAGCCCCTTTCTCCCAGGAGCGTTCATCACTTTAATCACAGAGTCCTAAATAATCAGTGGGTAGCCTGTAATTAGGGGGTTGTGTCTTGGACTCCTGCAGCTTGCTCCCGGTGTGCTGAGCGCGGCGTATTTTGATTTCCCATTCCCCCAAAGGACGTTTGATCTCAGATTTACACGTTGGAAAATTACGAAGGGTACAGCACCTCAGTCCCCTGGCAGCCTTCCTGCTTTCGGTGGTAGGTGCCTTTCTTTTCTTAAGTGTCTCAGCGCTGCAGCAATTGACACACTTGATTTAAGGGTTTGATTTATAGACTGATACTCAGGCTGAAAGTCAGCAGTTCCAGGGCCGCATAAATCAGCCTGTCTCGGGGACTAATACTTCCTTATTTATAATTTCGACAGGAGATGGAATTCTTTCTCAATTCTTTACATTTCTTTCAGATGTAATCGACCACCCTGTCCTTTGGTTTAAAGCTATGTGGCTTTGCCACAAATAGAGGGAGGGGAAAGCGAGCTGAGGCCAGGAATCGCCGCGCTATAAAAGCTCCATATTGTGAGCTCTTGGACTTTGCTTTCTCCCGGCTTCCTTCGAGCCCACACAAGAGATGGACTTGAGGTTTTTTTGGCTTTCTTCCCCTCCCCCCCCCCTCCATACATACGCTGACCTTTTGGAAAAATAAATAAAAGATAAAGCCGGACCTGGAATGTTGCAGAATGTGTGTACATTTTGCTCTCTGTTGTTTTCTGCTGGGATTAGTTGTTTACAATGGGGGGGAGAGGGAGGGCAGAGGAAGGGAGGTCTGTGGCCTTAGCTGAAATTAGTGGCATTTCAGAGTGATCTTGTTAGGTGGTCTGCAGTTTAAAGACCTAAATCCTTGTAATCCCCCCATGCCTCCTTGGCCACTACTCCTTTTGCTCTTGTTCTCTCACTTTCGGGAAGAAAAAAAAAGCCAGAGCCAGCCTCGCTGTTGCAGATGGAGGCGTGTAACGTACCCGCACGCACGCGTGCACGGCCGCGCACACACTCACTCTCCTGTGCTTTCCTTCGTAAGTTGTACCTGTGGAATAAATTAATGCCTTAGCTCACCGACATCTCCATCTGTTACCACTACAGGACCGGGCTTGTAAAAATGCTCTCTCTAGAATGCAGCCGCGCACCGAATATTTTTATTTATTTTCCGCAAAAACGCTCGGCTGCCAGACTCCCAGTTTGTGATTGCACTTAAAACAAATTCAAATTGAAATTTCAGCCATAAATCAAATGCCCCAAATTAGTTCCTCTTGTGGGTTTGAACATGCTCTTTGGATTTTAAGGTCAGGAGATATCCGTTTTCACAGTGCTGAAAAGTTTAAAAATATACTACATTTTAAGGGCACAAAAATAAATATGGTTTGCATTATAAAGCTTTACATCAAATATGTGCATATGCACACACACACAACAACTTCGATGAAGCTGACTGCTGTCGGAGCACCTTTGAGGACTAATGGCACCTAATTGTTAAGCAGGGCAGGAAACCCAGTGGCTATTTATCCAAGGAGAATACAGCACATTGCCCCGAGATGTGATATTTACCCGGTAAGAGAATAAAAGTTTATTCCTTACTCTTCAATTTAAAAAAAAAATAGTAAAAATTAAATAAACACACAAAATACTTCTCTTGGCAGGCTTTCTAGCATACTTTTTAGAAAAAAAAGGCATTTACAAGTGGTTTCAAAATGGCTGTGTTACATCTGTCAGCGGGTGAGGGGAACACCCACAAATTGTGTTTTTATCTCCTGAAGTTTTGTTCCACTTGAGCAATAAAAGCCGGATTCGCTGCTGGTTTGTGTGACTGGGCTAATCTTAGTGCTGAGCACAGTTTTAAAACTTCTTCTCTTGGTGGGGTTTGTAAGGTTTAAGAAGCTCCCGGGGTGGCGGGGTTGTTTGGTTTTGTTTTACCCTGGCACTGGGGAAGGTTTGCAAGCACCTGGCACAGATGTGTTTGTCCTGGTTCCCTGGGCTGTCCTTCCAACAAATGGTTTGGCAGGACCCCCCCTTATCTTTGATGTTAATGTCATCAGCACTTTCTTGGTTACAGTGCTGTTCATTCCCCGGGAGTTGAAACACTCCCCAGGCAGGCAGGCTCTGAACACATGTCCAACATCCCCAACAAGAGCTCAGATCCCCCCTGCGCTGGTGCCACGGGGGGCGAAGGCAGCGCCACAAGGTCTCAACCTACCCACGGCTCTTCTTGTGCCTGGAAGAAGTGATAGATGGTGGGAACCTCAAAGCTGCCGGGGGAGCTCTCTCCTGCATATCTCGAAGCGATCAAGGAGGAGGTATTTGGGAGCAGGCCTGTTGGATGGGAGCCATTTCAGTGGGCAAAGAGCAATCCCTCCCATCGCCTTCGCTGGTCTTGTTGAAAGCCAGCTGGGGATGGCAGTGGTGGTGGGCAGTCCTCCCTGTACGGGTTCATCTTCCAGCCCGATTTCTAGTGCTGTGTTCCCCCAGTGAACGCTGCTGCATGAGATGATGGCCTGAGCGGGTACTCGGGGCCACTGGAAAGGAAGCAGCTCGTGACAGTGTGAGAGCAAAGGCAGGCAGGGGTCTGCTGTGTATCTTTGCCGCTTTTTATCTTATTAACATGTTAGTAAAAACCTTGCCAAGGCAACCTGAGCTGGTTGCTTGTAGCATAATTGCTCATGTTGCCTCCTTGTAGGTCAGAGGAGGGGGAGTTTGAGGCGAGTTAAAAGAATGATTGTTCAGAGAGGACAGTCTGCTCAAGGGGAGTCGTAACTGCTAACCACCGTGGCTGAGGTCCGTTTTTATTGCTTTTACTCCTGCAGAATTAATGCCGTGTTTGTGAGGCAGATGGTTTCTGCTCTGGCTCACATGAGCGACAGAATTGTTAGAAGTTTAATGGCAAATTCTCTATACTAGATAAGGGCGATGTGTATGCAGGAAAATACCAGGGACTCATTTCAGGATTGGCAGAGTGGAGTGAGGATGGATGCTTCTCTTTCCTCCTGAGAACCATGGCTGGCTCTCCATTCAATACAAAATGGAGGCCGAGGGCTTTGACCTGGTACCGAAACCCCTCTATGCTCTTAGTTCAAACTTCAAGATACCTCTTCTGTTCCCGAGCCAGCCAGACGGTGTGGTGCAGCCATGTTTCGCTGGTGCAGTGAGCAGTGGTGAGACCTGGGGCTGAGGCTGCGGGTGTCACAGAGCAGTTAAACTGTGGAACTCACCATGCAGAAAGTCACTGAAACCAAAAACTTCAGAAACAGATCAGCTGTTTGACTGAGGGTAGTGAGAATATCCACGGTTGTAACTATCATTAACAGAAATGTTGGGGAAGAGATATGAAATGCCATGGTTCCGCGTAGAATTAATGTGGAGGCACAGACGACTTCCGTATCTGTGTTATGTATTTCACTTACACCCTCCTCCCAAGCAACTGGCTTGAATGTATGTTAGACTTAGTGTATTTAGGCATTTCTTAGCTGGATGCCTTCACATTCTGTGTCCTTCAGTGATTTCTACCTGTCTCTGCACACATAAAAATTAGGAAACAAATCATCTGCAGGCACAGACCAACGTAGTAATTCACTCAGCATATCTAGGTGATCAGATCGGCAGATTTGAAAACTGGTTACCACCAGTTCAAAAACATTTTGGAAGAAGGTTACTTTAGCTGAAACTCCATCCTATGTAGATTTCAGACTTTGGTGTCAACTGGCGGAGCAGTTCCAGAGTTGCAGTGTGGGTCTCATTGGTTTAGTACTGTGGAGTAATTGTGTTTCATTGCTTGAATGTGAAATGAACAAAGCCAACCAGCTGAGGTATTGATCTTCTGCCCTTTCTGACCGTCCCTTCTTAGTGCCTGGCAGGCTGGAACATGTGAAACTTCTCAGCAGAATTCACAGGGAAGGACTGGGCTGCTTCTCCTCCTTTTAGTTGGGGAACTGAGAGAAAAGTGACCCGTGCACTTACTCATACAGTCCATGGAAAGTCTGAGACCTGATCCACATCCCAGTTCCCAGGCCAGTGTCCTGTCTGTGAAATCCTCTGGCAGGACTTCCTCTGTTAAGGAAACATACAGGAAAACTGTTCTATCAGGAGGTAAAACTGGAAACTCTTTTTTGCAAACCTGTTCTGGCAGCTGGGTGTGAGGATCAGCATAAGAACAGTGCAGTTTTTGAGAAAAGAGCATAACAGAACCTACTTACAGGATTGTATCGTAGGCTTTTTAGATGTTCTGTTGGATTCCTTTGTTTTGTACCTGTCATTTTAAATCATTTTCTTGCTTTACCTTGTGCTTGCATTATAGGTGCTGTCTTCAGGGCAGTGTTATTTGTCATAATGCCGTGATAGAGAAGGGTGCAGACATCAAAGACTGTTTAATTGGAAGCGATCAGAAACTGGAAACCAAAGGTAAGTAGAGGAGCTGCATTTACAGTGCATTTATAATTAATTTTTAGAATTTCCTCATCAAGATTTTCTTCCTGTTTCTTCATAAAGTGCCAGTGAACAGTGGCAGCTCTACAGAGTGGTGTCCTATAATATTGTTTTTTCATGGAAAGTACAGTTTCTTGGCACAAGAGTAGTTCAGGGACTTGCTCCTCAGAAGTTGGCAGACGAACTTTGTTGTTATTATGAAGAACAAGATTGGGTGCTGAGACACTCTTTTCCCAGAGACCACAATTAGATCATCTTGAAGTTGTCCTCAGCAGAAGGAGCTGTTATTTTGATTAATCCTCTCTGTGAATGTCAGGGGTGGCGCAGTCAAATTATTGATCAGACAGACACCCTTCTCTATGTGCTGGCAACCAGGGGTGTCAGCGTGCTCCCATTCACCTTGCTCCAAGCAGGAGCTCAAGGTGCAACATCACACCAGGAGCTGCTCTGCTCAGTACTAAAACTAAGGGCGGCTGCGTTCAGATCTGCTTTAGTGAAATGAAATGTTATGTTGGGGTTTCAGAGAGGTTACAACTATGTGGCCCTAATTTGGGCAAACTTAGGCCGTCCAATCAAGCTGTGAGTGGTGAGGACTTGGTAACCGCCTGAGTGGAACTGTTGATTTCCTGCCCGAAGAGATAATGGGCAGGAAATGGCTGTCTCAGTGACTGCATCCCAAGCAGAGGGCTTTTTAATGAATATTTATGGTTGGGGTTTGGCAGATCCCTGCTCTAGGGTGTGGACTGAGGACAAAAGTGAGTTCCTTTGCAGGCTCCATGTGAAGTTGTTTAGTCAGATCAGGATTTGTTTGCTTGCTTTGTCTTTATAGTATATGGGTGGTTTCCCAACTGCAAGTGTCCTCACACAGAGCAGGGTTTGCACTTAATGTCGTATGGCATAACCTATTGTCAGCAGTGCATATGGAAATTTGTCCTTTAATTTGAAACTAGGAGTAAAAAAGACCCACAGAAACAAAGTGGGTCCTGCAATTGTGAGTCTTGGATACTATAGGAAATACCCAGCGAGAGTGCTGTGCACTGTGGTCTTGGTCCCCGTATACCACGGTCTCTGCCTACCCGTGGCTTTGCCCAACACCTCACTCTGAATCGGTGGTTTTTGTGGGTTCGTTGCCTGCCTACCCATGAAGATTTGCACTATTCATGGTGCTCCATCTGTGCCTTCCCCTGAGTACGAGTCAACAGGAGAGCTGGATCAGGTCACACTTGGTTGTTACCCTCCAGTTTGAACTGTGAGGAAACAGGGTGTAGATTTAGCTAATATCTCAGGAAGAAAGACTGTGCTCAATTTCTTTAGTAGATCATTTCAAACAGAGGCATCATGCTTTGACCTCACTCATGTCTGTTGTGGTAGTCTCTTCCAGGGTACAGACCCTAGTCTGGTTGATCTTGGTATGGAAATCATTCTTTCTTCATGATCATCCTTGTCATCCTTGTCTGAACAATTTTCAAGGCCTGTCAACATATTTGGAGGGAGACAAACGGGGCTGGAAGCTGTGGTTCACTTGCCTATTCTTGTAGGGCCACATGCTCACCTCTCCAAAGCTTAAATCTACTCCTCAGTGAGTCTGTGGGCCTTCCAGTTAAACTGTCCAGGAACGTATGATTGACGTTAGCAGAGACGTTTGAGTGGATTATGAATACACCATTATGCTGAGCAAGAAAAAATAATACAGCCTCAGTTCGTTTCCCTGCCTCAGTTTCCTAACCGTTCTGGAATTTCTTTGGGCTGGGGGTCAGGTTCTCCTCGGTGGTCTGGGATTTGTCTGTGAAGTTCATGACTTATTTCCTGAACTGTGGAGTTTTTCCAGCCCAGCATGTCTCTTCTGACCTTGCCTGGTCCCGCAGTAAACTGGGCCCTCTTTTTTTGCTGTGAAAGCATGCCATGACTTCCTTTCCCCTGCCCAAGACTTCCTGTATCTCATGCCAAGCTTTTGGTGTGGCCCTGGAAGTCTGTTTCCATATTCCCCCTTTCATCAAGACTTTGGCTGTGTTGTTCTGTTTGGTAACTTTTCCTTCTTCAAGCTCTAGCCTTCACAGCCAGGTTACAAAAAATACTTCTCTTGGGTTGCAGCCACCTTTTGTTGCAAGCTGATCGCACCTCGGCAGACGTAAGCGGTAGCAGCTGGCTGTTGACCCCATTCTGGGAGTTACACGCTAGAAACCACCTCAGCAAAGCTGCACACACCTTCCCAGAAAAGTTAAAGGAGAAAAAAAAATGCAGTTCCTTATTCCAAAGCATCGGCCAGGATTTATCAAAGGGACAGAGTTCCCTGCACCATCCTGCACAGCCCTGAGTTGACTTTGCTGCAGGACCGGCTGTTTGCTCCCGGTGAGCCCTGGTCATGCTGCCCAGGAAGCTCAGGGTACAAGAGCTCTTTGAGCCACTGACCTCCTTTCAGAAAGTGAAACTCTAGTTCCACGGAAGGAGGATGGCAGAAGAACAGCTACCACTAATGGTAGGCAAACGTAACTCAAACCAGCTCTCATCCTTTTCCTTCTGTGGAAGAGGCAGGGGCATGTTTAGGGTGGTCCAAATGGTGCAGCTGGGAGTAATGGGATTGAATTAAGCACAATTTAGGTTGGATATCTGGAACATGTTCCTAACGATGTGGTCTGGTCGGCTGTGGGATAATCTCCCTGGGGACCTGGTGGGAGACCTCATCACTCAATAACGGGCTTGGCAAAGCTCTGGACACCTAAATAGAAGGAGCACTCCAGCCCTGGTTATTGGGGTAGATCAGATGCAGCCTGTTTGAAACCGAAAGGAGAGTTAGAGACAGAGGGGGGCCAGGTAGCTGTCAGCAGTGACTACACGCCCCATCACAGCATTGGCCAGACATGGTACTTTTTAAGTGCCTCTGCTAAAATCGTGTTACGGAGTTTTATTAAATTTCTGTATTTGCAACCAGTGCCTCCTGAGAGTCGTGCTATTCTCTTCCTACTGCTTTTATTGCCATGCGAAGGAAGCATCCACTTTACTTCCTCTTTGATTCTTCAATTTAAGAAATTTGCTACTGGCGAATTAACAGACAGGCTTTGTGAAAGCTCCTTCACCCAGGTAACAGTTAAAAAAACATGTTGGTACCTAGGAAAAGGAGGTAATTATTAAAGGGATAGGAAATGACAGGCAGCAGTTCTGAAAGAGCTTAATTGCACAAAGCATTCAATCACTGCCTCTGAGACAGTTATTACGATTACACTCCAGCCTTCTTGATGAAACTGTTTTTTAAAGAGGAGCTCAAAAGCAGCATGCCCTCGTTGGAACAGGGCTAGGGAGAGGGAGTGCTGGTGATGGGCCAGCCGAGGAGTCAGATGAGCCCCAGAGCCAGTGAGTACGATTCCCAAAGGAGTCATTAGGGCAGATCCAGCAGGGAGCATGTTGTACATCTGGTATAGGTTAGTCAGGAAGAGGCGTACCCAATAAATTGGCCTAACCTTTCTTCAAAGGAACACGGAGAACAGAGATGGTAAAGACACACACATAGGTTATAACCAGCAAAACTGACACAGAACTCATCGCCTTATCCCTCACCTTCATCTCTGTTGTCCATGGGGCAGGGATGTTTTATGTGGATATTAAGGAGCCAGTGTCATCTGGGGACAGCTTGAGTCATTACACACCCAAAAAGTGCATTACAGCAGTGTTGTTGCCACAAAGTGTATTTTCAGAGAAGGAAAAAACACCAGCATTCAGGCTGCTGATGTAATCTTAGCTTGGCATCCTGGTACATACGTAGTAGGAGCACTATCTCCATGACCAGGATGTAGGCTAAGACTTCGCTGTGATTGTTCCTATGCATTTTTATATTTTTATACCCATATATTTTTATTTGCTGTGGTGCCCTGACACAGACAGCATGCAGAACGTACTGCTGAGTGCATGCTGAGTGTGGGGTTGTTCCATATTTTTCATTTTCCTGTCTTTTTTCAGTGTGAGTCTGAAACCTTAATTACGCTATGCAAGAAACAAGATCCTTTCTGTGGCCTTTCTGCAACATTTGTCATCTTAGTGCTTCACAGCTGTTAACAACCTCATTTTCATCTCCTCAGCATGAGCATGGTTGCATTTTCCTCCTATTTTGCAGAGACCTGAGAGGCAGGGAGATGCTGATCGTGTGCCCATTCATTTTGACTGCCCAACTTAGTGCTAACGTTGCACGTTACGTGTGGCATTCCCTAACTGTTACAGACTTGGTATTTTAGCCTTAACATTTGCTTTGTAAATATTTGGAGGGAGGGTTCAGTCCACTGAAAAAAAAAAAAAAAAAAAAAAAAAGAAAATTATTCGGGATCATGTTGGCTCTTGCGTGGATCATTAGCAACTCCAGGAACTTGAACTCCATTATAGAGCTTCTGCTGCTCCAGCTGATGGGAACTGACAGTAGTGGGTCATCCTGAGCTGGGTCTGGATCAGGGCAAGAGGAACTTTGCCAGGAGGTTTCACAAATGCCCATGGGTGTCAGCAGCCCTGAGATTCGCTCCTGGTGCTGGGGGGAGAAGGCTGTAGTTACTGCAGACTGTACTGCTCCTGCCCCCCACATCAGCCCTTGGACTATATCACCTCTTTCCTATCCGATGCTGACTCCTACTTCACAGCTCCCCACTAGGGCTTTGTTTGAACACTGCTCTCATCCCATTCCCAGTCTTCTCTTTGTTGTTGTTGTTGTTGTTTTTGTTTTTCCTCTAGTCTTAATCCCACAGACATTTTGTTCTCCTCTTTCACTTTGTTATACCCAGACACCCACCTGACTCCTCCTCTGGTCTGACCGTGGATGCTGTTTAGAGTTCCCTTCCCTAGCAGTCCCCTGCTCCATTTCCCACCTGGCACTCGCCCCCTGACTGCTTGGAGTCAGCCTGTATCCCTTTCTGACCTCTGTCATGTCCAGGCAGGATCCCTCTGGGCACCAGAGGGAAGTGGTTTGGTGCTGAGCGCTGCACTGGTCCGGGGAGCAGGGACACGAGCAGGGGAAGCCCTGCATCGTGCCTGCACTTCCACAGGCACTTGGTGCAAACTGTCTCTGGAGCTTTTAGCTGCCCTCCTGAGAACATGTGCAAACCGAGATTTTTTCCAGAGGCTTATCACGTAGCCAAAAGCGTGTGGTTTCTCACAAGAACAGAAAAAGGCACATATCCAGTAAGGACTGGCTGCCGTTTCCGATCATTTTCCAAATCCCGTTCCAAGCTTGGAGCCCTAGGACTTCTCAATGAAACAGAGTAAGATTGTTTTATTTTAAGGAGGGCCAAAGAGCACATTTTTCTCTAATGTCATCCTCAGAAGGCAGGTAGGGTTTATGAAGCCTCTACACATGAATGGGTGGCTGCTTGCAAGGATGCCTCAGCCCAGCTGAGCGGGATGGGGACAGGAAGGAACCGATGGGCTTTCTGATGCTCTTGCTGCGTTCAGGCAGGACCAAGCATCTGCTATTGCAAGATGCTGAGTACCTCCTGGTGAAGTCTTGGGGAACTGAAAATCCTTAGCACGACACAAGGTCGGGATCAGAACACACGCTGCAGTGCAGATGGGAGTTACGAAAGCTTGCGAAGAACAGACTCAGACTAAACAGTGCACACGTGTATTGTGCACTGGGGTGCAAGATGAGCTGGAAAGGAGGAATGGTGTAAATTTGAAGGGAGACTGGGAGGTCCATATGACTTGTTCCCTAAAGCAATTTAACTGCTGAACGTCCCTGACAGAGATATCAGCTGGCAGGTAGTTCTCTGAAGGAGTCTTTTGCATCAGTGACACATTTCTAGTCTGCTTTCCAAGCTGTATAAAAATGGTTTATGAGTTCTGGCCTTAGCGGTGGCAGAAAACTTCCCTGGAACATCCATCCAGCGATGCTTTGTCCTCCCCTCAGCCTCCAGGGCTGGTTGTGCTGTCACAGTCTCATTCCCAGCCGGGGAGGTTGAGGCTTCCTGAGCGAATGGGTTAAAGGAACTGCCACACTCGCAGCATGTGGATTGTGAAGCCTCCCCAGAAGGCAGCAGTTCGTAACCTTGTGGAAATATTTGTACATGCTCCACGCAGAGAAAATAACCTCTTGTGCTCGGCTAGAGCTCGGCCACATGAAAGAGCCAGGAAGAACACCCCAATGGATGTCTGAGAAAGGAAGGGGACCTCGACTTGTGTCCAGCACAGCGGGCAGCGGTCTCCAGGCAGATACGAAATTGCTGCCGTCCCGGTGGGAAGTGTGGACGGAGTCTTTCGGATTGACATTTCTGAGATCCCCGCTAGCATGTGCTGCGAGGGGCTGATAGCCCTGTGGGAGCACATCCATCACTACAAACCAGGCCCCTTCTTAAAGGGTTGCTGGGACTCTGCCACAGCATTAGGATGCTGTCTCCTTGCTGTTGTGCACATCCCTAGCTCCTCACCTCGCTTTCTCTTGCCTAATGTTTCTCCTAACACCCTGAGCAATCACTTTCCCATACCCTGAGCAATCACTTCTCCAATGAAGGAGTAATCTCTTTCCCATTCCTTCCTTCCCCGCCGTCCATCTGCTCCAAGCCCCAGCAAACTCATCTCTCTCCAGGCACTTACTGCATTGTTGCCTTTACCTTTATGCTCCCGAGACATCCCTGGATGGATTTAAGGGCATTAATCCAGTGAAAGATGTCTCTGCCTATGGCTGGGGGGCAGACAGGATGATCTTTAGAGGTCCCTTCCAACCCAAACCACTCTGCGATTCTCCACCAACACTGGGTGAGCAATGAGATAGAGCCTCATCTGAACCGGGAGAGCACAGGCACCGTGCGCTGGTGTTTGTAGGGTGTAAGACAAGAGCGAGATCTCTGCCTGGGGCCTGTGTCGGAGCCCCCAGCTGTCAACCAGAGTTGATTTCCCTGGAGCTATCGCCAGACCCAGCATCCCAGGGAGGGTTGCACCTCCCTCCCAAAGGCTGCTCACACTCCAGAGCCCCTTGAGCACGGCCGACCGCAGCACAGCGGGGCTGGCGTGGCCCTCGGGGCAGCTCTGAGACACTCCTGGCCTTTGGGCACCCCGATCTCTGGCAATCCCGTAAGTTCAGCGTGGCTGGGGAGAGAGCAGGCCTTGACTGGAAAGCCCCAGTGCTTCATACACACAAACAGCTCGGCCCCCATCACCTGCTTCCCTTCTTTATCTCTACGTGTAATTTAAAACACCCTCCAGCCTCCCGAAGCCAAGCTTCAGCTGCTTCCCATCCCCTGAAGCCCCTTCAGTTCCTCTCCCCCCACAACCTGGCCGCTTTTCCCCGGGCCAAGCATCACTGCAGAGACAAGTTGCTCTTCTCTCCCACTTCTCTGATCCTTTCTGTCCTGGGTGAGTGTGGTAGGAGCCACCCACGGCGTGTTTTCGTGCATGCGTTTGTGCAGCCACCCCGCCCCCCCCCCCCCCCTCATTTTTTAAGTTAAACTATCTCTTGCTTTAAAGAGAGCAAATACACAGCAGTGGCTTTCATCACTGCTGTATAATAGAGCAGTAATTCTGTGCCAGGGACTGTTTTCTATTTTATTTTAAAGGGTTTATAAAACAGTGTATGTAATTGAGTGAGTAAACTGAACGTTTTCTGGAGCCCCTGAGGGCTGGAACTTCGTGGTGGTCCTGGGCCTAGGCCCTAACCTTTTTTTTTTCTTTTTTTTTTTTTTTTCCTTTTTTTTTTTTTCCCTCCCTTTCCCCTCCTTCCCCTCCTCCTTTACAACCCCAGCGTTGCCACCAGCAGCAGCGGCAGCAGCAGCAATCTGTCTGGGGCTAATTGAGCAAACAACAAGGAGATGCTTTCACGGGGCTCTTAAAGGAATGCTCCGGCATCCCCTCGCTGCGAGCGGCCTCGCAGGAACCTGCCAGCCAGGCTGGGGAGGGCCTCGGCCCCCGGTCCTGGTGGTAGGGTTTGTGCTGGGCTCTGCAGTCATTTCCGCCCCGCTGTTTATTTGCATTACAATTTGGTTTTAGCCGAGAGCACCGAAGGCTCTGCTGCTGCTCCCCAGCTCTCCCCGCGGCCTGTGCGTATGTTTCTGAAGGGGCTCGCGTACAGTATGTGTAAACACACGTCTTCCCGAGCAGGAACGCATACATAACGCCTGACAGCTTTTTGATTTACGCTCAGTAAAACCTCTGCGGACGCTCGGTTCAAGCACCCGGGCTGACTTCAGGCTGGGCTGCGTCAGCAAGTTGAATCAAAGTGCTAATCAGGAGGCTGGATGTGTTGATCAGCTCTGGATTCGCTTAGCACCAGATGCTCCCAATCTGAGAAGATCTCGTTGAACATGATTTAAGGTTGCAGAGTCCAACTCGAAGGCTTTCTCAAAGTCCTTTCTCTAATCCCTCTTCTTTCTCTGTGGGCTGAATGCATCTGTAACCCTGCCAGTGTCAGATAAAAGGCAGCCTGGTAAGAAATCCCTAATGGGGAGCTGGGGAAGGAGAAGGGAGCCTGAACAGTGAAGCATGTGAGGTACTTGTCCCTCCTCCCCCCGGAGTTTCAGGCAGAGTTTCTGCATGAACTGAGCTTGCTGGTACCAGCCAGAGCCACTGGCAACTGGCAGCCTCGGCTGATAATGAAACGCTCCCCGCAGCCCGGCTCCCGTTGGCACACCCGGCGGAGTCTGAACTCCCTTTCCTCCGCGAGGAGGGCTTCGGGAAGGGAAGAGGGAAGCGGGGTGAATCCTTATCTCCCCATCGCATCCCCCTGGGGTGCGGAATCGGGCTTTGTTTCTAGCAAAACCATTCCCTTTATCGCTTAAAAAACCTTTCTTGTGGATTCGAGGCAGGCACATTCATGCGTTTCCTTTCGGCCTGTACAAGGAGAAGGGAGTTTGGTGATTTCATGCCATTCTGCCAGATAGCAGCGACACGCCGGGCGTGCTGTGTGTGCCAGCAGCAGGGATCGAGGCAGGATGGGATGGGAGATCAGGGAGCGCAGGCTCTGGTTTCCCTTGGGGCTTTGGCAGGCTGCGTAAACTCTCGAAGCTCGTTGCTGCCTCAGTTTCTCCACCTGTAGAATCGGAATGCTCTTACTCACCCGCTCTTGAAAAGCATTTTTAGCTAATCAGATGGAAAACACGCGATATCGGAAGGAGGCTGCAAGCATGTCAGTGCAAACTACAAATAGTTCGTACCAGCTCTGCAACAAAGTATGTGACAGGGCCCATCCTGGCCCCGCACACAGGACGGTGCAGGATGCTGTCTGACACGAAGCAAAAAGTTCCTTATTAAAAGCTATTGCTACAGATAACCTATATATAGAACCATAAATTGACACGGTGCTTCACAGGCCTAGATGGAGGCATGTTTAATCTGCAGAGGCATAACGTAATTACTCCCACTGGATGCCGGCCAGAGTCTTATTCACATCACAGAAATCAACACGATAGGTAGTCTGCTTGGAGGAGGTTCAGGAATGGAGTCACAGGAGTTGCTACAGGGCCTGTTTGAGATATATTGGGAAAGTTGTTGGGGGTGAGGAATGTTACTGCAAGAAGCGCTG
Source organism: Nettapus auritus (assembly GCA_011076525.1). Taxonomy (NCBI): domain Eukaryota; kingdom Metazoa; phylum Chordata; class Aves; order Anseriformes; family Anatidae; genus Nettapus; species Nettapus auritus. The sequence goes on along the minus strand of CM021772.1, from coordinate 21,718,365 downwards.
CAGGTTGGATTTGAGGTACCTTGGCAAAGCTGTGTGAGGTCCAGGACGGGAGGAGAGAGAAGCTGAAGGCTGGACTTGGGGCTATTGGCAGGGCTGTGCTGGAGATGCTGTGTGGTGCTACCTACATCACGCCTGCACCTGGCACACGCACAGTCCCTCGTTCCCCTGCGCGCTGCATCCACCTCTGCTTGTCCTGCTCCAAGTGCTGGAGATCGGGCTCCAAGCTCCAGCTTCGAGCTCTGAGAAGTTCACTTGAGGCTCCAGGACTGTCAGTTGTCGCTAAATACCCTGAGCAGAGGAATAAATTACTCCACCTGATGCTGACAGTGAGGAGTGACTCCTCGTTCTTTCTTTCTGCCTTCACAAGGGATCTCGGAAAGGCGACCATGCAGCTCGCCCTGCTCCGTCCTCCAGGCTGAGGAGGATCTGTGTGGTTGTGGGGTCAGGGCTGTAGCGGGAAATTACCTTGCCACAGTCCAAATAACTCCTTGAAGGTGGTAGAGCAGTGTTTAATCAGACCTCTTCTGGAGTGATGATTTGCTTGGTGCAAAGATAATGCCGTAAACTCGCAACCAAGAGAAGCATCGCGTTGGCTCGGCCACTTCTGGGATTGCCAGGAATTTCTTTATGTAGCCGAGGGTAGCATGGTTGTTGTTTTGCAGCCGTCTTGCAAAATCTGCTCCTCCAAGGGGAGGAGTTTTAGATGGGTAAATAAAACACAACCAGTTATTTCCATTATCCTTGGCTGCTTCCCCCCGCTGCCGTGTAAGATGTTAGAGACAGCACAGCCTCTGTCGGTGCATCTCAGCACCTCGCACGCCTGGTGGTTTATGCCAGGCACCCAGGATATATGAGCCTGTTGTTATTCCTGGGGAGAAGGGGTGCGAAGAGAGCCTCGGGGCAATGTTCAAACCACCTGAACTTCTCCTGAATCGGTGGCCAACCCAGAGCGATTTGGATCCCCCCCCCACTGGGGTGGTACCCTGAGGACACCCACTTGGAGCACACAGGCATTGTGTCAGGCGCCGAGGCCACATACTTGGTTTTTTAGGCACTGGGCTTTCAGTTTTGTGTTTTTATTATTTTGGCTTGAGATCCCTTATTCCCAGTCCTTCCCTGACAAGCTGCTTTTGCATTTTAAATGGGAGGCTCTTTCAGTACAGTGCATTAACAGCGCTGGGGCAGGGACTGGCACGTTAATGTGTCCTCCGAGCCTGTGCCGAGCTCATGGGAACAGGCAGGAGTGACCTTGTCCGAGCTGCCCCTCCACCAAATGTGCTCTGTGGGAGCCTGAGGTGGGCTGTCCGCTGTTACTGTCAGAGATGACAGCGGTGCTCGGAGACCTTGCTTCATCTCAGCACTTTTGGAGAGGGTCTGTCCAGATTTTTTGAATCCAGGAGGCAGAAGTCAAAATAAAATAAAATTTAAGGTGGGATTGCCGAGAGGGTATTGTCCCGTCTCGGCAGTGGCCCCTCTGATGCTTGGCAGCCCCTCTCCTTCCAGCCCCGGAACAGTTTGGGGGCACACCGCACTCTTTACGGCCGGGGAGGATTGCTGGTCTTTAATTTTGTGTCAGGTCTCTGTGTTGGATGGCGATGGTTCTCTGCATGGACCTAGAGGTACACCTGTCAGCAGCAGCTGGGACTTCCGTCGGGCCTCTGCTGCTTGGTAGTGACACACACACGCGAAAAGCCTCATTAGAGAAACCTCCTGATGTTTAGTCAGTTGTTTAGGCTTCTGCCATGTGTGTGGGATCATGTCTGAGAGACGCCAGAGACCAAAAAAGGGCAGCAAATCTGTGTTCGAGTTCCCTAGAATCTGCTTTTCTCATTTGTTTTAAAGATGCAGATTTGAAAAATGCAAAGTCTGAATCACTGCTCTAAAACTCAATTCCTCTTCTTTTCCTCCCTCTCTCTTTTCAGCCAAACATGTTAATGAAGTCATTGTGGGCACCGAGCAGCTGATGGAGATATAACCCAAGTAGGTTTTAAAGATGATTTTATGGAAGCGAGCAGCAGAACCAGATGTTCAGCATCGTAAGATCATCCGTATGGATCCCTACTGGCACGGCTCGCCCTGTCACTGCTCCTTTCCCGTTCGGCTTTGTATTTATGTCTTAATAAAGAAGTATTTACAGAGCCGTGTGTGCGCCTGGCCCTCCCCCCTCATTGAGATGCGCGCGGGTTTGTGCCGGGTCTGGTCAGGCCCCGCGCGCCCCGCGGACGCCCTGTACTTTTCCAGCAGAAGGGCGAGCGGGGACCACACAGACCGTGCCCACACGGACAAATTGCCTCGCCGACCTCGCTGTGGTACACACCGAGTCCCCACAGCTCCGCACCATCCCCGATACCAAGGAGGAGCCGATGGGGATGCTGCTCCTGCACCTCTCCAGCACAGGGAGTCTCAGCTTCACCAGCCTCCTCCTCTTCCTCCTCTCTCACGGCACTGCCCCAAAGCACAGAGATGTTTAAGCTCTGCCAGTGATGTAGCTGAGGACTTGGCACTCGTTTCCTCCGGGGCTGAGCTTGGTCCATGACTTGGAAATCCTGCCCAAAAGCGTTGCGAGGGGACCGGAGTGATGGAGGAGCAGGGAGGGAAAGCAGGACACGAGCAGTGGGTACCATCTGCATTATTTCGGTGGTTTCTGGGCCCCAGGAGGTGCGTTCCCACATCCCGATGGTCTGGGGATGTGAGATGAGTCGAGAGCACTAATGTGAAACGCACAGCCTTGTGGTCAGGGGTTGTGCCAGGATTGTAAAGCACCTGGATGGGATTGAAACACAAGCTGTTCTTTAACGTTTAGAAATTGGACACAAGTTCCTACCTAAAAGCTGTTTATTAGAAGCTGGTAGGATTCAAGGGGACATTTATCTAAGGCTGGCAGCTTGACATCCAGAGGTGCTTACAGCAACTGGCTGGAGTGAGATTTCATTAACTGCAGTGATAAATTTTAAACGTGGGCACCGGTGTCCCCCGAGGAAAATTACAGTTTCCTAGCTAATTTGACAGAAGAGAGATTATAATCCAGACATTCCCGGAGTTTCATAAACAAAAACCCCTACTTTAAAGGACCGGATTGGAATGGAAAGCATGGCTGGGGATGAGCTTCTGGCTTGGAGGCCTTTTACAAGCTGCAGGGAAAAAAAAAAAAAAAAAGAACCATGCTGTAGTTCAGCTCGGGCTTTGTGCTAAAGGTTTTACCTCGCGTATGTGTGCAAACATGTTCCTAAACTACAAACCCTTTTTCATCCAAGTATCACGGAGGCCTTACAAAGGTTAATAAAGAGAGGCTCTGCGAGGGAGGGGAGCACAGCATCCGTTTCGGCTGTGCAGGGACAGAGCAGGGTTACCTTGCTCAGCATTTTATTTGGTGGCAAAGCCAGCAAGAGAGACACACGGGTGCTTTGACTCCTGGTCCTGTTGCTTAAACACAAACCTTTTTCTTTTTAAAGATCCATCCTAACTTCTGAGAAGTCAGCATCCCATAACAGCCACTGCTTTACCTTCCTCGTGCCTTAATTACAAGTTAACGTCTCCCTTCGGTCCTTTTGTTTAGCTAATTTAAGAAGAGGGTGGGGGGCTCTTTACTGTGTCGGTTAGAATTTAGCATTAATTTAGTGTTCCCTGACACTTGAAAACCTGGCCGGGATTTGAGGCGTTTTCTTTTCCTTTTTGCCTTTTACGACCTGCAGGTGTTTGGTGTGAGATAAAAGTAGATCCCAAAGTGAGATTTCACAGCACAAATTATCAAAGTGAAGATTCACTCTTGATGTAGTCTACGTGTGTGGCAGTAATTATGAAAAATAATTCGGGATAATAGGGCCTTCAGGAATCCCAAGGCGGGCACTGGGTTAACCCTTCCTCACCTCAGCTGGGCTCCGGGCCGCTGCCATCCTCAGGTGAGCAGGGGGTGGGTCGGGAAGCCCTACGAACCCATGGGGGTTTGAGGGGATCTTGGAAATTCTTGTCTGTTCCTGGGTAGCTGTGGATGTGACCTGGGTCCTCATTCATGCAGGTCTTCCTGAAGGTCCAGCCTGTGCTTGCTGCCCACCAGCGTTGAGGATCATTTGTCTCCTCACCTTGCTGCTCTGCCAAACCCCACCAGGAGAACGTTGCAGCTCCTGCCCCTCGTGGTGGTGTTAACACCATGGCAGTGGTCTGCAGGCGACATCTCGGAGAAGATGGAGCTTCCCAGCTCTGCGGGTGTTGGTGCTTTCCGAGCGGGCTTGTCCTGAAAGCTTCCTGGCAGATGTACGGCTGGGGTAGACGTGAGAAGGTCCTGGTGGTGCTGTGTCACACGTGGTGCAGCGGGGACTTGCCGTGGTGTCCAGGAGGTCACCGGCAGGCAGCACCCCTGATCCCTGGGCTTCACCAAGCTCTGTCCCACCAGCACCTCCTTGGTCTGTTCTCTGCCCCTTTTGGGGGAGTCTGATGGTCTGATTTTCCCAGTGAGACCTTCTCATCCCAGGAGGCCACAATTTTCCATACAAAATCCTGCAGGTCCCAAGAATGTCAGGGTTTTGGGGAGGAACCTTGCGGCCTCTGAGCTGGCCCATGCCTGCAGTGAGGGCCGGTGACTGCCTGTCCTCTGCTGTGGGGAGATTTCTGTCCGGGGGAGCTGACACGTGCCTGCTCAGCTCTGGTGAGCGCGGCCAGCTCGGCACTTTGTGCTGCCCGGTGTGTGCTGGCCTCCCCCAGGACGGCTGGGAGGGAGGCAGTGGCCCTCAGTTGCTGCTGGGGGTCCGTGCCAGCCTAGCCCCGGTTCTCGAGGCTAGAGGATTTCATCCCCTCCTTCTTGCTAGCCTGGCTGTGAAGGGCTTTTGCTTCTTCTTAGCTGGGCTTGGTCACCTGCTGCCGGGTACTGCAGGTCCTGGGACACCGCAGAGGCCACCAGTGCCGTCCCGTCACCTGTGATCACTCCTGTGCCCTCCGGCCACTCGTTTTAAAGGGCTGAAGATCGCAGTGGGCAGCCAGAGATGGCTCTGGTGGCATTGCAGGCTGCTTGGGACCACCATGCTCTGTCCCAGCCCTACAAGCACAGCGCCCGGGGCTCTGCTGACTCCTCAACCGAGGGCGAAGGCCCCTGGGAGCAGAGAAGGGCCGTTCTCAGGGGGTTAATTCAGGGATGTGGAAGTGCCCCGGGGATCCATCCCACACTAAATACCCCAGCATCTCTGCCCAGGAGCCATGCCATGGCCAAGGCTCTCTGGGTCCCATCCATTTTCACTCCATCCCCTGGGAGCCAAGGTCCACAGACGCGCCCGTGCCGCCCAGACGGGCCGGCAGACGAGAACTTCCTCCCGGGCCCTATAGACAGACATTTTATATACGTTAAAATGCGCCTGTATATAAATAAGGAAAGCAAGGGTTTGGGAGAGCTCGAGTCTAAATAAACTTGTATGTTTAAGGCTTTTAAAATGCTAATGTTGAATTTCAGGGGTGTGTGGGGGGGGAAGGCAAGGGGGTTGTTGGACTGAGCACCGAGACAGCTGATGAGCTTGGATCCGTGCCTTTACAATTCAAGGAAAATGGGATAGTTTGGGGAGGAAAAAGGGATTTTCTTGTTTTTGTTTTTAGTAGAAAATAAAAGAAGCTGCCTTCTTATTTGCCTCCCTCCCCCACTGCCGGGGCAGCGAGCGACTGGTGTTGTATGCATAAGCTATTCCTTTGTGCAACATCTAAATGGTTAATTGTGTTTGAGGAAGATGTACGGGCGAATGGAGGGACCACCCAGCAAGAGACAGACAAGAAAGAGCGATCTCTGAAATGTTTAACCAGAGAGAGAGCAAAGTTGTTTAAAAATATTTAATTTACAACATTCCACACTGCTGATTATAAATTGGCCGTCCAAAAACACTGCTGCGTGCGGGGAGGGATCCAGGCAGCATGAAACAAATTCTTGTGATTGTTTTTCCTATCTTCCTCCGTCCTTTCCCTGGGGAGCTTAACCCTGCGGCGGGACTCGGGGGGCCGGGGGCAGGAACCGTGGCGAGCGCCGATGTCCCCGCGGTGCTGGTGGTGGCACCTGCACGGGGCTGGGGCGCAGCAACCTCCGGCACCCGGGGGGCTGGAGGGGATGGGGAGAAGGATGGAGCAGTGGTGCTGCTGCACAGGGAAGGGCACTTATGGGGTGGCCGCCTGGTGAAACGTGGCTACACGCCTTGCAAAGACCCCGGCAGCTCCTCGTGTCTCATTTTCACACCAGGATCACCCCAAATGATCGGGGGAACGCTGTGGTGGTGGCCGGGGGGACCTGGGGAGTTGAATCCAGCTGGGTTGTGCTGCCCTGGGACGTCCCCACCACGGTGACACTGCTGTGTCACGCAGACGTCGCTGGTGGCGATGGGACGGAGCCAGGGCCTGGGCCCTTGCGGGGTAATTGAGCAAGAGCAGCATCTCCTCCCTGCTGCGGCCCTTTGGTGTCGGGGGCCTGGAAGAAGGGAGCCGGCTGCCTTTGCTCGCGGCGGCCTCTGAGCCATGGGTGGCTTTGAGGGGCTGAGCTGCAATTTGGGACCTGTCCCTGGGGGGGACGGTCCGGGCAGCTCCCCATCACCTGGGGACGGCAGAGACGAGGGGATGTGAGAGGTGCAGGGACCCAAAAGCAGGGGCAGATTATTTTTTAGCTAGCAGAACCCCGGCTGCTTTCATGTCCCTGCTGCCCTGGTACCCCCAGCAGGCAGAGGGCAGGGGTCTCTCCTGTTGCTGCTGGCTCTGCTGGCAAAAAGGGGGCACAGGCAGGGCAGTGGGGCCATTCCCCAACCCCTACCCAGCCTCGCCGGCCACCTGGGCACTTCCTCGCGTGTGCCCAGGGCCCCGAGCAGCCGGGAAGGGTTTGGCCGCTCGCCCCAGTGGCGAGCTCGGCTCTCGGTGGCTGAACCGCCCCAGGCCCTGCCAGCCCCAGCCGGTGCTGGGAGCGGAGACAAAAGCGCTTGTGTCCTCCTGCCAGCAGCCGGCCCCGCCGGGCGGCAGCCCGCCCTATTAAACCGTGCCCGCTTCCCATGCGGCGGGGGCGCCGGGCAGGCTGGAGGGCCCTGGGACCCCTGCCCCGTCCTCCCTGCCACTGCGGGACCCCACACCCGGCGGCTGGCACCGCTCACGGGGGGGTCCCCAGCTCCTTCCAGCTGGGGCAGGATGAGACCTGGAGGTGGTGGGCGCATCCCTGCCGCCCGACCCTCCTGCGCCCCAGCCCTGGGGGCGCGGGGCTGGTGTCACATCCACTTAGAGGGCTCCGAAAATGCCTCGACCTGACACCTTGTTAAATACCCACCAGGGGTCACAGTTCCTGGGTTTCTTTTTCCTGCTTTTCCCTTCGCCCCGCTGAGACGTTTCGGTTGGCAGGAACTCCCCCGTGCTATTAGGTATCTTTTGGGGAACAAGAAACCGAGATCACTTACAAATTAATTTGGAGTTAAACCTACAGAAAATGAGAAACATGCTGCTTTGCAGGAGAGAGCGCTTGGCCAGTGATCAAGAAAAATACATCAAACCCGCCTGGTTCGGTGCGTTCGGAGGTGGCCGGGGAAGGGGGCTGCGCTCCCAAGGTAGCCGTCAGCTGCTTTGGGGTGCGTTTTAATGGGGCCGCGGCCTTTCCTCCCAATTAAAACCATAGCAAACAAACAAAAGGGAGAACCTGTTCCCCAGCGTGCAGGGGATGCGGGGAAGGCCGGGGTGTGCTTGCCCCAACCCCACTGCCTTTGTTGGTGGGGTCTGGGGACAAAAGGCTCCTGCCTTGGCTGTGTGGGGACAGGGACCAGCCATGGGGATGGCTCCTCCACAGTGCGCCCGCATCCCAGGGCCTGACACCGGATTTTCCCCATCACCACCCCCATGGGGCCAGGGCTGTGCTCTCCCTGCTTGCCCCAGGCAGGTCCCCAAGGTGGGACCCCACACCATCTCACCCCACAGCGGCTCATTGGGGTGGATGCTGGGGACCCCGCGATGCCAGGGGCTGGCACGCAAGTGGGTCGAGGCTCCGGGGGCAGCCCCTGTGCCGGCACTGCCGGGCACTCCCGGAGGGCCGCGGGCGCAGGGCTCACATTGTGTCTGTGGCGCGAGCGGCTGTGCAGGGAGGGGGCCGGGGGGAGGCCGGGGCGGGCGGAAGAGCAGTGATAAGATAAAAGGTCTGCTTTCCCATGCCGAGGAGCCAGGGGGGCGCGGGGCGAGCGCCGAGGCCACCCAGGTTTCAAGCGCTCGGCCTCGGCGCCTGACCCCGGCACATTCAGAGAGCACTTCCTAAATTTGTCTCCTGTGTTCCTGACTCACAAGCAATTTCCTCACCCATAAAACGGCGTCGGCATGAAAGGACTGGCCAGGACACCAATTACTTGTCACCGTTTTACTCACCGGTTCGCAGCCCCCGGCGGTGCCCACCCCCTGCAGCATCCCTCTGCCCCGTGCGTGGGGACACGGGGACAGCCGGGGTCCCCTGTGCGACGGGGAGGTGCCGCAGGGCACGAGGATCTCCGGTGCCTGGCACCTGGTGGTGTCCTCAAGCAGAGGTGCCCTATGCTTGCAGTGTTCCTGGAGGCGTTTCCCAGCCCAGCCTGTGATCAGGGCCGTATCAGCTCTGAGTCCCCACAATGATGTCCCTTTGGCATTAAGGATGCTCCTGTGTGGCTGCATGGAAAGCAACAGGGCCCCAAAATCCCCTCTCTAGGGCATGCACGGGCTTGGGGCTCGCTCCCCTGGGACTGAGCAAGCACAGTCGTGTCCTCACCCTGGCATGGTTGTGGGATGCACGGACCCTCCCCCTCCAGGTGCCTTAGAGTCCATCCCTGTCCCCTCTCCCTGCCCCTCTGTGCCCTCCCCAGATCCCTGGTGCCACCACTGGCACTGGCACAACCCCGCCTGCACCCTGGGGATGAGGAAAGGCTGGTGGAGTGGAGGGCAGCCTGGGGGTCCTGGGAGCCCCCCATTCATGGCCCAGGAGGGTGCAGGAGCTGTGCTGCATGCCTGATCCCCCCAGCAGCCCCCAGTTGCCCCCAGCAGCCCCCAGTTGCCCCCAGTTTACACCAGTTGCCCCCAGCAGCCCCCAGTTGCCCTCCCCACAGTGATGCTCGAGGCTCGCCCAGGGCCGAGGCAGCGCTACCAGCGGCCGCCGCGCCACGTCGGCTGCTAAACGGGTTTTATGGTGGGATTTAGGGACTTTTCTGCCGGGTAATTGATTTGCCCAGGCAGTAAAAGATCAAGGCCGGCTCTCAGGCGGTGGCTCCCGGCATCTGCCCGCCGAGCGGGGACGGGTGCAGGCGGCTCGGGCACGGCCGCGGTGCGCGGCGTTGGGGCGCTGGGACGCGATGGGGCGAGCGCTGCGGCCCCGGCCGGGAGCCCCCTTGCAGCCCCCCCCCCCTCCCTTCCCGGCCCGCATCCTCGCACCCCCTCCCCAACCCCAGCACAAAACAGCCCCCAAAGGAGACAAAAGGGGCTGTTTGGGGACCTGCCACCTGCTAGTCCCCATCCTACAATACCGCAGTAAAGAGGCACCAAACAAAGGCCTTAAAATCCTAAAGGGGCCCATTCATTAGGGTGACAAAGGGGGAAAGAACTACATTATCATAATTAATCCCGGTGCTGGCGGTGGGTGGCAGGGCCCTCTGTCTTCCAAGGTGGTGTGGGGACGGCCGGTGTCACCACGTCCACACGCTATTGTGCGCCGTGGCCTCGCGGGGCTTAGGGGGGTTTTAAGCTCTGTAAACACCGCGGGACCCCCCCGTGGCTGCCGGGGATGCCGTGTGTCCCTCGTCCTGTCCTGTCCCCTCCCCAGCCGGGGCCGCCTGCCCGCTTGCTGTGGTCCCCCAAAACCTTGGGCTGAGATGGGAGGTGCACCTGCCCCTGGGACAGCCGGGATTTGGGAACGCCTCTGGTCCCGCTGGCTGTGCTGGGCCTGTCCCCGTCACCACGGCCCATGGAGTGGCATGTGGCAGGGACCCCTTCGCTCCCACCCCAGGGCTTTCCCTGGCCACAAGGATGGGGCTCCATCCCCTCCCCACTGACACCACAGCCCTGTTTTTGAGGACCCCGGGGCCTCTGACTTGAGGACTGACATCTATCCCCCTCCCCTCTGTCCTAGGGACCCCCACCACCGCTGCCTGGGGGGAAACTGAGGCACGGCATGGCACACAGAGGTGCTTGGGGCTTAGGGGCTATGAATGCCCCACCTCTAACCCCACCCTTCCTTCCACATCCTCTATGGGGACATGGCATCCCATGGGAACATGGCATCCCTTGGGAACACGGCATCCCTTTGGGACATGGCATCCCTTGGGAATATGGCATCCCTTGGGAACACGGCATTCCTTTGGGACATGGCATCCCTTGGGACTATGGCATCCCTTGGGAACACGGCATCCCTTGTGGAACACGGCATCCCTCGGGGACACCCCATCATGGCACCCGGTGCCACGTGGAGCAAACCACGGGTCTCCCCAACACCTCCTCCATCCCCTGGCCACCCCAGGGCCCCCGGGAGCCCGCGCCCGGCTGGGGCCGGCGGCCAGGCGGGCTGTGCCGGCGGTTCGCCGAGCACCATCTGGTTTCCAACTAACAAACGCCCGGCGCTGGCTCCCGGCAGAGGACTTGCTGCTGCTGCTGCCGCGGCTGTTTACAGCGTGCCGAGGCTCTGGCACGGCCCCGACGAGTCCCCTTCAGCTTTCCCCCCAGCTGCACGGCTGTGCAAAGCCCCAGCTCTGAGTCCCTGCCCCTGCCCGATCTCCATTTCCCCCGGGCCCTGTTGTTGTGCTGGGGCTGCCCGTCCCCCGGGGTGTCCTTGGGGGCTTCCCCATCCCGTTTGCATGATGGGGTGGGATGCACAATAAAAGGGGGGTGGCGTGGGGTCCCCAACCCTGTGTCCCCTCTTTGGGTGCTGGCTGGGTGGCGTGGTGCCCCCAGTCCCATCCCCACACCCCAACTATCCCCCAGAAAGCTCCCAGTGCATCTCCACGTCTCACTGGGGCAGGCCTGGGGGCATCCCCAAGGCGGGGGGACGAAGCCCTGGGCCCCCACCCCAGGCTGCTGCTCCCCTGGCCACTGGTGCCGCAGAGCCACCGCGCAGGGTGGGGGCTGCGTGGAGCCATTTGCCTTTAATTGAATTTATTTGTTACAACCCCAAACAATGTAAAGCAGGCTTCTCCCAGGCTCCAGCTGCCTGGCTGCCCATTAAAATACCATCTAGAACAGCAAATCCCCCCTCCCGCCTTGATATAAAACAGCCGGTCAGCACCAAGCAGCAGGCGAAGCCTCCCCGAGCGCCAGCCTTTCCCCGTGCGCCCTCCCGCTCCCCCGGGGCCGCCATCCTGCGGGGCTCAGCCCCTGGCCCCGAGTCCCCTCCTGGGTGGCCCTGGGGGACACGAGGGGGACCCGGAGCCCTCGGCACCGTGCAGAGCCGGGGTTGCCCCGGAGCTCGTGGCATGGTGGCATGGCTCGGCGCTATCCCACCCATGGGCGTTTTCCGGATGGGGTTTCAATCCCGCTGGTGGCCTCGTGCTTGGGGTTGTTGTCCCCAGTCCCTGGGGTGTTTGGGGTGCCCAAAGCAGCCCCATACCACGATGCTCGGGGGCTGTGGCACACTGGGGTCCAGGCATGGGGGTCTGGTATTGCCACAGGCGAGCCGGGATGGGGCCGGGACACCATCCCGGGGGTTCGGTGTGCATCCCGAGGCTCCCCGACCACATCCACCCTACTTCACAACCCGCTGAGCCCCAGGTGGAAGCCGCCGGCCACAACCAGGAGGGTGACGGGGAGCGGAGGTTGGGGGGACGCGGCGGTGCCCCGGGGCCAGAGGAGAGGGAGGACAAGTGAGTTATTTCAGATGAGGTTTATAAAAAGCAGCAGCTGCCCAGCGGTAGTACCGGTCCACCGAGGAATGGGAATGGTGGAGCTGTTAATAGCAATCAGGCACAAGAAGTGCTGAATAGCTGTTTCCCTTCTGTATTTGGGGAAACGCCAGATGCTACAGGCCTGTCGCGGGACAGGGGAGAAACCCTTTGCGCGCCACTGACACCCCGAGAGCTCAGCGGGGCTGTGGCCGGGGGCTGCCCGAGGAACCCCAGTTATTTTCTGGGGGGGTTCCCCCTATTTTGGCCCACAAGGGGGTGGCGGGATGAGCCCCGCTGTTACCAGCCACCCCAAGGAGGGTGACCGGTGGGAGCAGCACCAGGTCTGCTCAGCAAAGACCCGAGGAGGGTGAGGGATGAGGAGAGGTCCCGTAAAGCTGGAGCAAAATCCTAATTACCACACAAATTAGTGCAGCTGGTTACCCTTCGCCCCCTGCCCCATGGATGGGGGGTGTCCATGTCCCCCCATGGCAGGGGATGTGGCCGTGCTTGGGAGCACCCCAAAAAGTGGGTCCCTTCCCTGTGCCCCCCAAACGCCTGGGGGATTCTGTGGTGTGGAAGGAGGGGATGTCCCCCCAAGCCCCTTGGGGGGGGGCACGTGGCAGGGGCACTCAGCCCTAAGGAGGGACACCCACCCCGTGGGCATGGTGGGTGGGTATGGGGTGTGGGGGGGCACCTGGTTATGGGGAGAGGTTATGGGAAGACGGTTGGGTTGGCCTTATGGGGTGGGGGGAGGCAGAAATGGGGGGGGAGCACATTTGGGGTGGCATTCAGGGGCTACCCACTATTTTGGGGGGGCACCTCTGGGGTATGTCCTCACCCCTGGGGGGGGGGGGGCATGTATGGGGAAGGGATGCTCCCCTCCAAAATAAAAAGGGAAGGGATGGTCCCCCTTTGAAAATAAAGGGGAAAGGGTGCTCCCCCTCTGAAAAAAATGAAGGGAAGGGGTGCTCCCCCCAAAAAATAAAGAGAAGGGATGCTCCCCAGCCAAAATAAAAAGGGAAGGGATGCTCCCCGTCTAAAAAAAAAAAGGGAAGGGATGCTCCCCCTGTCAAAAGGGAAGAGATGCTGCCCCCCCCGAAAATTAAAGGGAAGGGATGCTGCCCCTCTAAAAAAAGAAGGGGAGGGATGCTCCCCATTTAAAAATAAAAGGGAAGGGGTGCTCCCCCTCCAAAATTAAAAGGGAAGGGATGCTCCCCCTCTACAAAAAAAGAAGGGAAGGGATGCTCCCCACCCCCAAAATGAAAGGGAAGGGATGCTCCCCCTCTAAAAAAAGAAAGGAAGGGGTGCTTCCCGTCCATAAAAAAAATAAAAAAGGATGCTCCCCCCAAAAAGAA
>CM021772.1:21686391-21704800 GCA_011076525.1 Nettapus auritus | reverse complement strand
CCCCCCCCCCCCCCGCCCGCTGTAATCCCACCCAGGGGGGATGCTGAGCGCTAGGTGAACCCCCCCTTCCCCCCAAAAAAATCCTGACCGTCCCCTTCCCCGACTCCGCAGGGCAGGGCCGGCGGCCGAAAGGCCCCGCTGTGGCTGCGGGCCCGCTTGCAGGCGCTGCTCTTCGCCCTGGGCTGCCGGATCCAGCGGCACTGCGGGAAGGTGCTGTTCGTGGGGCTGCTGCTCTTCGGGGCGCTGGCCGTGGGGCTGCGGGTGGCCTCCGTCGAGACCGACATCGAGCACCTCTGGGTGGAAGGTAAGCTCCGAGCCCACCCCCATCCATCTTCCCCCATCCTCCCCCGGCTCGCCCACCCGTGGGAACGGCTCCATCTCCATCCCCGTGGCTGCTGCTGTCCCCGGTCCCCCCGGGTTTTGTCCCCACGCGGGGCAGCCGTGGGGTGATGCTTGGCTGCGGGATCCCGGCCGTGCGCGGTGCCGCTCCGTGGGGTTCCCCCCGCGGCTGTCCCCGCACGTGGGGTGCCGCCGGCGGGGCTGTGCGTGCCGGGGCTGCCCACGCGGGTCCCCCCATGCGTGTTTTTCCCCCTTACACCCTTCCCCTTCTCCCGGCTGCGCTGCCGCCCGCTGCCCGCCCGGGAGCATCCCCCGGGGCCGGTCCGGGCCGCGGCTCCCGGAGCGCATCCAGGAGGGGAGCAGGGAGCGGGGCAGGGTCAGGCCGGGAGCAAATCCCCATTTCCGAGGGGAAACCCTGGCTAAAACCCGGCCCTTTGTTATTAATAAGCGCGAGCACAGATTTCTCTTGCCCCGTTCCCTCCGGCACCCTTCCCGGCCACTCGCCCACTGCCACCTCCAGCCGGGGAGGGTGGCCCACGGGTGTCCCGTGGGTGCCGTGCCGGGTGCCGTGCCGGGTGCCGTGCCGGGGCAGATGTTGCTCAGCGGAGGGGTGTCAGCCATCTTTGTGCGGGAGCGCTGCCTCCTCCCCCACGCCCCGCTCCCTGTGTGGTCCTCAGCTACTCTTGGATTTGGTTCAACAATAGAAGCAACTTTGCTCTCCCACCCCCTTTTTTTTATTATTATATATACATATAAAAAAAAGGGCCCCGCGCTCCCTCGCTGCTCGCACCCCCGGCCCTGCAGCCCCCCCACCTGCTCCCCACTCCCGTGGGGTGCTTGGCCCCGTTCCCGTCCCCATTGCCCTGCACCGCGTAGCAGAGGAGCCCGGCGGTGCCTCCCGCTCCGGATGGGGGCTGCTGAAGCGGGGACGTGATCCTGAAGTGGTTTCCTCGCTCCGGTTGTGGCTTGGGCTCTGTGGGGTTTTATTCTGCTTTTTGGGGTGAGCGTTTGGTGCGACTGCAACCGGAGCCGGGGAGGTCGCTGCGCCTGTTGCAGAGGGAGCAGGGCTTGCGGCACATCGGGTTGGAAAGCGGGATGGGGAAGGGGTGTGGGGACGGCTGGAGGTGTCCCCAAAGTTGTCCTTGCTGGCACATGCACCCCGCTCTGCCACCCTGCTGGTGTGGGGATGGAGAGGGGGCTCTCAGAGGAGCCGGCTCTTCCTCCCAGCCAGGGCATCTTCCCGGTGTTTTGAGCTGGATTTTTCCCCTGTGGTCAAACGCTGCTGAGCAGGGGGTGCTGGTGGTGCTCTGCAGGGTGGTGCTGGCTCGGGATGGTGCGGCTGGGGTGGTTTCAAGGCGTGGAAAGACGGAGGGACGGACAGATTTGCTGCTCTCCCTCAGCTTCGCGTGTCAGCCCTGTGGCTGCCTCCCTGCCCTGTACCCATCCCGTGAGTGTTTGCCTCTTCCCGGCCTCCCTCTGCGTGCTCTGGCGAGATCAAAGCATCCCCCGATGTCCTCGGCTGTCCCCAGCCCTCCCTGATCCCCATTCCCATCCCGCTGGTGCGGGGTGTGCATTATCAGGGGCAGCAGAATGGCTTCCCGGACCGGGTGTTTGGATCCTGAGCATTTTCGTATGTGAAAACCCTGTGGATTTTCTCGGCCACCCCCTCCTCCCATCCCCGGGTGTGTGTCGCTGTGCTGTGAGTCTGGTGCCGGCTGGAGGCAGCTCGGGGCTGGCAAAACCTGGGTGTCCCCAAAGCCTTGGGGGCCCCCCGAGGCTCCTGCCCTGTGCGGGTGGGGAGACGTTTGTAGGAACGTGGTTCCTCCCAGCCCCGAGGCGGTGCTGAAGGGGCAGGCAGTCCCGGCCCCATCCCATGGCCCAGCTCGCAGGCAGCGGGGTGGCCGAGGCTTGTGGGGAGCCTCTGCTGACCTTCAGAAGCTGGTCCCTGCCTGCTCACCTGTCTATAGACAGGCTGAGGGGTGCAGCTCGGTGATGCTCCATCCCAAAACAAATCACCCAGGAGAGGGATCGACCTCCACAGGCAGAGCAGAGGCTGTGGGAGGCTGAGTGCAGCCTCCTGCAGCCCGGCAGTAGGGACACGGTGTCACTGTCCCCCCCCGAGGAATGGGGTGGGCAGCCCCCCCTCTGCCCCATAGGGGCATTTCTCAACCGTGGCCAATGAGGGAAATTGTGGGGTCCCCTGTCCCGGCTCGGGGGTGTCCCCAGCCCCATGAGTCACCCCCAGCCCCTGTAGGATGGATGGGGTCTGGCCGGGGGGTGCTGTTGGTGCCCTGGGGTTACCGCCTGACCCACGTCCCTGCCTGGGAGATGGGAGGGAGGCCGTGTCACCCCATAAATTGGACCCGACTGTGGAAATGTTCAATTAGGCTCCTCCGAAGCAATTAGCCACTCACAGGCTTTGAAACCCCGGCTTGCAGCGAGTGTTGAGTTACCTTTAGACACCTGGCAGCTGTTCCCGGCTCTCCCAGGGCGTTCGTAGGGCCAAGGGGCCGGGGCGGTGAGCTCCGGGGAGGCAGAGCCCTGGGTGGTGAATGGCCCTGCCTGATTTATAGCGCCGAGGGCTGGTTCAAAGGAAGGCCGGGTTAATTCCTAACCGGAACAGCCGAGCGCCCCGCGCAGCCCTCGAGCTCTCAAAGAGCTGCCGAAGCCCCCTGGAGAAGCCCCCATCCCTCTCCCAGAGAGGTCAGGGGTACCCCAAACGTGCTGGGGTGTGGGGGTGAGGGATGGAGATGAGTGCACGGTGTGGGGCTGGGGGGGGTTTCCTCCTTGTTCCCAGCCTGGGGCATGAAGCTGAGATTTCTCCCTGGTAGCTTTTGTCCTTCCCTGACCTCTGCCATGGGGCTTGGCACGGGGTGTCCCCCCCTGCTTCTGGCACCCAGCGCGCAGCCGGGGTGCAGCCCAGGGGGTGTCCCCATGGCGGGGGCTGGTGGGAGATGGGATGCATGGAGGGGGCTGCCTCCATCTGTTGCTGCAGCAAGAGGAGCACTGGAGAGCAGAAAGCCCCAGTAAGAGCCGAGGGTGGGTTTAAGCACCCTCCCCACCCCGCTTCTGCCCCAGCAGGAGGCTGTCCCCTTGTCCCCCCTTCCCACGCTGCTCCCCACCGCGCGTGGGACCCCCGGAGGAAAGGAGGGGGATGTGTGTGGGGCAGCAGCTGTGTGGGGAGGGGGTGCCGTGGCCCTTTCTGGGTGGGCACACGGAGAGGTGGGTGGTCTGGCCGCCGGCAGCGGGTGGGTTTGGAGGGGTGAGATATTGGCGTGGGGCAGGAGCTGGCTGTGTGGCGGGCTATGGGGTGGCTCGGCCCTGTGCCCCAGCTGCCACTTTCCTGCTCCGTCCCCAGGCGGTGTGTGGTGGGGACAGGGACCCCCTGCTCCTCCGTGCGTGTGGTGGCACTGGTGTCACCCCACGGGGTGAGAAGGGGACCCTGATGCTGCCACAGGGCCCCTCCTGGCTTGGTTTTGGGACCCTGCGTCCCCTTCTGGTCGTGGGCTTGGGCAGGGTCTGGGGGCATCCTTGGGACCTGGGGCTCAGGGCAGCAAGGGGCAGTGATGTGCTGCTGCCGTGGGGTGCTGGGGTCCCCGCGCCCCATTATCCTAAAAATATGAAAATGGGCTTTGTTGGCTTGCTGGGCTCTGACACTTGCTCCAAAGCCCCCCTCCTGCGGCCCTGCTGGCCCCACAAGCACCATTCTGGGGTCTGGCCTGAAGATGGGGCGCAGGCGGGGGCTGCCTCCGCTTATTTATCTTTGGGAGGCCACTGAGAAATCTCTTGCCTTTCCCTTCCTTGACAGCTCGGTCAGCTTTTCGGGCTGGAAAATTTTGCTAATTAACCAAAAAGTCTGGGAGACTCTTTTCAGATGGCTGTGGCTTATCTGTGCGTATCCATTTTGCTTTGCTTTTCAACTTATACATTTTTGTTTTCCTAGGAAGCTTTTTTTTGTTGTTGTTGTTTTTTCTTTTCCTTCCCTTTAAACTTAGACATATCCCCAGCTTTAGGGAGGGGGCTCTCCCTGCGTTTTAAGTGTTGTTGGGCGGCTGGGAGGGGGCAGCGCGAGGGACTGAGAAGAGGGTTTTATTATCTGCCTCTCCCTCGGGCCTGGAAAAGTGGTCTGAGTTCAAAAAATTCATTTCTTGCCTGAATGAAGCCAGCAATGTGGAAAAATTTCACCATTCAGAGCGGGATGAATGTATGTTTCAACCACACATTAAGTGACATTAGCAAGCAGTGGAGTGCCTAATGTGGCCATTTTTCACAGCAGCCAACAGAGGGGGTGATTAGCATAATTAGTACAGGCAGCCCTATACATATGGAAATGGCAAATGCCTAAATGCCAACACCAGTGGAAATTTATGTCAATGCTGACAGGAGTCTTAGCGGTGAATGGTTCCCAACTGAATCCCCTCTCCCCCTTTTTCGGGGGTCGCGCTGTCCCCTCGGTCCCGGCCGCACCGCTGCCGGCTCCTCACCCCCCCCTTCAGCCTCGCTGGGAACGGCCACGCAGGGATTTGGGGTAATAAAGACATTAATTTAGCTCTGGCCATAAACAAAGGCTGGCCGGGGCCGGCGGATGGGGAGCTGGCCCCAAATGGGCCGTTTATTTATTTATTTTTATTATTATTATTATTTTTCGGTTCCCCCTCCACTGGCTTTTTGGAGGCAGAGCCCTCTTTTTACTGTATTTATTTAGGGAAGCGTCGGGAGCGCTTTTGTGGGTGTGGAAGCAGAGCCACCAGCCCCCCTGGTCCCCATGCCTGGGGACACCCCACTGCCACCCCACAGGGATGGGGACGGCCCCGGTGCGGTGCATGGCCGTGTTTTGACAGGACGGGGCCGCGGGGCTTTTCGGGAGGCCGGGACAGGTAAAAATGGCTCTTTCAGCATGCCCTCGGCGAGACTTCCTCCAGAGCAGCATGGGTCCTTTCACAGGCTCCCTAATCCAGCTAATCCGCCCCACAACACTTTGAAGGTGGCCTCCGGCTTGCACGCCGGTCGGCACGGGGAAGCGGATGGTGGCAGGGCGTCTGTCCCCCCCCCAGTGCCTCAGGACCCCCGTCTGTGGGACTGTGGGGTGGTGCTGGCATAAATGGGTCTCCCCATGGGGGGTTAATCACGTGGGAGTGTGTGGATCCCTGCAGGTGATGTGCTTTGACTGTGCTGTGGAGCAGATTTGGACTGCGGTGTCAGCACCCGTGGGTGCCCCCTTGTTGGAGCCCGGTGGCCACATGGGTGCTGGAGGGGTCGGGGGTGTCCCCATTGGGATGCCAGTTTCAGGATGGGCTTGGTGTGACCTCTCCTACCGTCTATCAGCTTTTGAAGGCTGGCATCCTGGATTTTGCCCCCATGGGACCCCCTCCTCCCCCTTGCTGGGGGGGTGGCACTAGGATGGTGACAGGTCGAGGACTAAGCCCCATCCAGGGCTGTCCCTGCTGGTGTCTGTGTCCCAGCTCCCCATTACACCAGGCAGGGCCTGACCTCTTTTGGAGGCTGAGCACAGGATGTGCTTGGTCCTGGCTCTCCTGAGCAGTGACAGCAGCTGGCGGTGCCTAGGGCCCGTCGGCAGGGTGGCGGCACTGCTATGACCGAGCCTCCACCCACTCCTGGGGGACAGAGTGGCCCTCCCAGCAGGACATCTCCCTGGTTTCAGTGCCTTTCCACAGTCTATCTTCCTCACCTCCATCCCCTTAGACTGTGCCTGGTGGTGACAGCCCGTTGTGGGGCGGGTGGTCTGCACTATCCCGCTCTCCCCACACTGATGTGCCAGGCCTGGTAACCACACCATGCTGTGAGCTGGGGCCGTCTGACCCCAAACCCTCCATGCTGTGTCTCAGGGGTGCTTGTGAGCGCTGTGTCCCCAAAAAGGGGGCCTGGAGGAAGGTACTGCAGGGGGCAGCGCAGTCAGGGTGGCCGGGCAGGGGGCAGGGAGGCTCCTGCCCCACTCTGTAATTTTGCAGCGGACACCGTAATTATGGGGTGGGCTCCCAATTACAGGGTGGGCTCCCACACGGGCAGGAGGATGCTGTGCCCGAGGCCTCCCATGCTGCCAGGACCCCGTCCTCTTCCTGGCACCAGCTTGGGCACCGTGGGTGTCCCCCACACACCCTCGGGATGTTTGGGGTTCAGCCAACCTCCATCGCCCCCCGGGGTGAGCTACGTGGCACCCTGCACCTCCGCCCCATGGGGATGCTCGTGGGAGGCCGGGCAGCATCGGTTCAGGGAGTTGGGGGGCCATGGCCCCCCGTAGGTGCAGGGGGTGCTGCTAACAAGCAAGACCGGGCCTCTGATTGGAACCAGAGCGCCCTTTGCATGAAAAACCCGAGGGCTCACTTTGTTAATTGGAGATTTTTTTATTTTTTTTATTTACATACAGTTCCTCATTAACGTGCTCATTGTTGCTATCATGGCGCTCCCTGGCCCCCTCCCCAAGCCCCCCCTTGCAGGGGGGGACACGCAGGCCGGCTCCGTGCCGCGTGGGGCGTCTCGCCCCGTTCCCAGCCCCGGGCCCGGCCGTGCCGTCCGGCGGGCGCGCGCCCGTTTGAAGTGTCCTTGGCAGCCCCGCGCGCGCTGCCTTGTCTTTTCATGTTGCTCTTTGGTTAATTAGGGTGTTGGAATTTGAGGCTTCCTCACTGCCTTTGAAGCTTGCTGACGGCTCGCAATGCCCTGTTCCAAATTAACACTAATTACAAGGGATGGCTTTTTATTTTCTCTCTCTCTTTCTTATTTTTTTTTTTATTTTTATTTTTTAACTTGGAGGGGGGGGTCGCAGATGTGCGGCTCCTCCCACAGCGCTGCCTATGGGGCATAGCAGGATGTGGCCCCCAGGATGCGGCCGTGGGGCTGGGCACCCCCCCTTCCCTTAGCCCCAAGCCCCCCCACCCATCCGTGTGGGTTCGGCGTGGGTGGCACGGCCGAGATCAGAGCAGCTCGGTGCACCTCCCGCCCGACCTCCCAGCCTGCTGGGAAGGGAAGGGAAAAGGAAGGGGGACGGTCCCCCCGCGGCACCCACCCTCCTCCTGTCCCCAGCCCCCGGGCGCCACATCCCCTCTGTCACACGCACACAAAGGCCGTGTCCGTGTGTCCCCCCCCGCCTTACTCCCCAGCCCTGGCACGACCTCCATCGCAACTGGCATCTGATGGACACCAGCTGCTCCCCAGCCCAGCCAGGAACAATAAAGGCGCCCCCCCTCCCCAACCCCCCCCACCGCCCAAAAAGCAAGGAAAATATATTAAAAAAGAAGAAAAAAAAATCAAAAATAAATAATAATTTTTAAAAAAAGAAACCACCAACCCATATAATAAGTCATTAAAAGGGAAGATTCTGCTGCTTATTTGCGGTCTTGCTCTGGCCTCCTCGGTGCTGGCGGGGGGCCAGGCCCGCCGGGGCCCCGGCCTCTTGCCGAGGGAGCGTCCCGGCGAGGATGAATCCTGCCCCGGCTCTGGGCAGGATCCGGCCCCCCTGCGAGCGGAGCCGCCCCGGGATGTGCCAGGGTGCTCAGCGCCCCCGGCTGCCTGCGGCGTGTGGGGTGTCCTCAGTGGGTGGCACCGGGGTGGGGGCTTCATCCGAAGTCCTCCCCCTGAGGTAGGGTGCTGGGAGCAGGGTGGCCGGGTGCTGGAGGCGCTGTAAATAAATGTGTGTGACTGCAAATGAAATCAGTGCCTTCGGGGGGATTGTTGGCCCCACTGGTGGCAGAGCCCTTGTGCTGCCTTCGAGGATGGGTCCTGGTGGGTGGTGGGGGTCCTAGGGTGCTGGGGTCTTGAGGTCCCTCTTGCTGAAGGTGCCGAAGGTCTGGGGAGCTCCCAGCACTTTTCTGTCCCCAGGTGCTCCTAGAGAATCCCTGCCTCTGCGGGCACCAGTGGTCTTGGGCATCTGTGATGAGGGAGCGATGGGATGGATGCGTGATGTTGGCCTGTCCAGCTGTCTGGGGGCTTTCAGGGAGAGCAAAGCCAACCGAGGCTGGAAGTGTCCGCATGGTGTTGGGTGCAGGCTCCCAGGGCCACCAGCCCTGGGGTCCCTTGGGTGCAGGCACACGGAGGATGGAGCAGCTGGGGACCCCTGTGGCGAGAAGTCCCTTGGGTTTTGGTGGCACCACCTAATTAACGCTGCAGGGCCAGCTCGCTTCCCCGGGCGTCCCTTACGGGCAGGGTGTTTGGGGAACAGGGCTCTGGGGTGACCTCGGTGCTCACGGGGCGCCCCGTGGTCCCCCTGCAGCGGGCAGCCGCGTCAGCCAGGAGCTCCGCTACACGAAGGAGAAGCTGGGCGAGGAGTCCGTCTACACGTCCCAGATGCTGATCCAGACCCCGAAGCGGGAAGGGGAGAACATCCTGACGCAGGAGGCCCTGCAGCTCCACCTCGAGGCGGCCCTGGCTGCCAGCAAAGTGCAAGTCTCGCTGTACGGAAAGTGAGTCCAGCTCCGGACAGGGACGGGGACCCCCGCCGTGCCCCGTGTCCCCCCCCCCAAAAAACCTTACCATGCCCCTCGCCCTCCTGTGGGCCGAAGCCCGTCCTCACGTCCTCCCCCTGCCTTTGCAGATCATGGGATTTGAACAAGATCTGCTACAAGTCGGGTGTCCCCATCATCGAGAACGGCATGATCGAGAGGGTGAGTCCTGGCCACATGTGGCACTGGGCACCCCGTGGCTGCTCGGTGAGGTTGCACCGTGGTCAACCCCCCCCCCCCCAAGAACTGGGCCACAGGGGGTTTCCAGCTCCAGGTGCTGCAAACAACCCCCAGACCTCCAGCTCCTCCACCAGGGAGGGGGCGGATTTGGGCAGGTAGCGGGGGGCACGACGCATCCCCGCCGACCCCTGATGCCTCTCTCCCTCCCGCAGATGATTGAGAAGCTGTTCCCCTGCGTGATCCTGACGCCGCTGGACTGCTTCTGGGAAGGGGCCAAGCTGCAGGGAGGCTCAGCCTACCTCCCGTGAGTGTGCGGGGGGCTTTGGGGGACACCACGGGGCCGTGGCACCGGGGACAGTCCCCATCTGCATCCACCTGGCCGGTCCCGGTGGCACCGCCGCGTCCCCGCAGCGGGCACTGCCACCCCACCGGGGATGGGGACATGGGGACAGAGAGGTGCGGGCACCACACGCAGGTGCCTGGGGCTGCTCCCTCTGTGCTCAGGTCCCCCCCTCGAGCCCAGGAGGGTGGGGGGGCCAAGGGGGGGCTGCATTCCTTCTGTTTACAGGCGTGTTTGTCCGGGAGAGCCCGGGCAGACTTGTGCATTGTCAGCAAACGCAGCCCCGCGCTTTCTCATGCTAATGCTGCTCTGAAAGCTGCCCGTTGCCAAACAGATGAAATAGTGGCCTTATTCAGGCTGCTGCGGGACGGGAGGAGGGGAAAGGGGCCTCAGCGTGCCCAGCCAGCCCTGGGGGTGGGGGACACCGGCTGTCCCCTCTCCCCCCCAGACCCTGCATCGCCCACCCCAGCCCGGCCGGAGCGGGGAACGAAGCGGACCGGGAGCAAGCGGGGCGCTGCTGGCTTTGTCCCTTGGGGTCTGCAGCGTGTCCCCGTGCTCGGGTGCCCGGCCGTGGGGTGGCACCGTGGAGGGGCAGGAGCCACCTCTCCCCGCTGCGGTACCCGGCCGGGCAGCCCCGGGGACTCTTCCCCCTTTTTAAGGCTCTGAGGGGTGAGCGGGGCGGGAGCTGGGAGAACAAAGAGCGGCAATCTATGGAAAGACAAAAGGATTTGCCCTGGCTCAGTGAAGCAAGCGAAAGCAGATAAAAGGGGCTCTCTTTGGAAGCGGCAGCAGCTCCGGTTGGTATGTGGGAATCTCGAGCGCCCGGCTCCGGCCCAGCCAGCCTTCATGAATTATTAGGCTGCATTTCTCCCCAGAGCCCACACTCGCTCGGGGCTTTTTCTTCCCCTCTTCGCAGTGCTGGGCTGGGTTTGTTGGCTTTTTTTTTTTTTTTTTTTATTTTTTTTTTTTTTTTCTCGGCGTCCTTTCTGTCTCAGAGAGAAGCCGGGTGAGGCAGGGAGCTGGCCCTGGGCAGCGTGGCCATGGGAGCAGGGACAGAGCAGGTCTGGGGCAGAGCATCTGGAAAAAAAAAAACCTTTTTGTGGGTACCCAAGCTCCCGGCACAGCCTTGCTCTCCGTCCTGCTGCCCTTAGCAAAGCCCCAAACCCACCAGCTTTAGGCCCGGCCGGGCTGCAGCATCCCCTCCCCGCTATCAAGACATTAGCCTGCGGGCAGTAATCGCCCTGACTGCTCGCACGGAGCGGGGCGCGCGGGGCCGGCTGCCCCCCTTTGTCCCAGCCTAACAGGATCAGGCACGCTACTTGACTCGGGGCACGGCCCGCTGCGCTGGGGCGCGGGGACGCCGCGGGCAGGCGTCCTGACATCCTTTCACTCTGCCTTTGGGGCACCCCCTCAGGGATTTTGGGGTGCCAACCTTGTTCCACGCCTGGGATGGGGTCTCGGGGTGGGGGTTTCAGCATCCCCCGTGCTGTTCTCTCTGCAGGGGCCGCCCCGACATCCAGTGGAGCAACCTGGACCCTCTGCAGCTGATGGAGGAGCTGGGGCAGTTCACGTCCTTGGAAGGCTTCAAGGAGCTGCTGGACAAGGCAGAGGTGGGGCAGGCTTACATGGAGCGGCCCTGCCTGGACCCCCGGGACCCCCACTGCCCCCCCAGCGCCCCCAACAAGCAGAGCCAGCAGGTAGGTGATGACCCATGAGGACCCAGCGGGGGCTCGCTGCTCTACTGCCTGTCCCACACCTCTGATGCCTCCTCCCCTGTGCCACCAGAGCCCCGACATCCCGGCGGAGCTCTCGGGGGGCTGCCACGGCTTCTCCAGGAAATTCATGCGCTGGCAGGAGGAGCTGATCTTAGGTGGCACAACCAAAGACTCCCAGGGCAAGCTGCTGAGGTACGAGCTGTCATGGCACGCGGGTCCCCGGGCACGGTGCAGGGTCCCTGTTGTGGTGCCCATGGGATGGTTTGGGGCACGGTGGCCTCATCCAGCACCCAAGGGCACCTGCTGTAAGAGGGGTTGTCTGGGAGCATGTCTGGGGAGGGGTCAGTGCTTTGGAGCAAGGCTGGGGACAAAGGGGACAGGGTCCATGTGTCCCCATGGGGCTGGGTGGGACTCACCCCCGTGACACAGGGTGCCACAGCCGGTCCCAGCAGGATATGTGTGTGTGTCCCAGTGCCGAGGCCCTGCAGACCATGTTCCTCCTCATGAGCCCCCGGCAGCTGTTCGAGCACTTCAAGGATGACTACGAGATCCATGACATCAGCTGGAGCGAGGAGAAGGCGGGTGCCATCCTGGAGGCCTGGCAGAGGAAATTTGTGGAGGTGGGTACTGGGGACAGCTCCCAGCCCCTGTGTGGCACAGCATCTCCCCCTCTGCCTGGGTTTCACGTGGCTGTGGGTCCTGGCACCACTCTCATGGTCCAGTGGGTCTCCAGCACCCTCGGAGGCGATGCTTAGCCCCTGGGTCCTCTTGTGGGGGGACGTGGGTCTTGTCTAACGGGGGGCATGCCCTGCAGCTGGCGCAGGACTCCATCCCACCCAACGCCACGCAGAGCGTCCATGCTTTCTCCACCACCACGCTCAACGACATCATGAAGTCCTTCTCGGACGTCAGTGCCATTCGGGTGGCCGGGGGTTACCTCCTCATGGTGCGTACACCCCCCCGTCCATCCCCCCCATCTCTATCCCTCCCCTCTGCGTCCCCACTAACTTGCTGCGCTCCTCCAGCTGGCCTACGCCTGCGTCACCATGCTACGGTGGGACTGCTCCAAGTCCCAGGGGGCCGTGGGCCTGGCCGGGGTCCTGCTGGTGGCCCTCTCCGTGGCCTCTGGCCTGGGGCTTTGCTCACTGCTCGGCATCTCCTTCAACGCGGCCACCACGCAGGTAGGTGCCAAGGGAAGAGCCCTGGGTCCCCTCCTCCCGGGCGGTGGCCATGTCCCCGCTCCGAAACCATCCCCACGCTGACACCGGCTGCTCTCTGGCAGGTCCTGCCCTTCCTGGCCCTCGGCATCGGCGTGGATGACATGTTCCTCCTGGCTCATGCCTTCACCGAGACCAGCCAGCACGTCCCCTTCAAGGTGAGCGCTGAGCCCTGCTCCCGGGGCTCCCCAGCTGCTCCCCGTGCTCCCTCGTCACCGTGTCCCTCTGTGCCCCGCAGGAGCGGACGGGCGAGTGCCTGAGGCGCACGGGGACCAGCGTGGCTCTCACCTCCGTCAGCAACATGATCGCCTTCTTCATGGCAGCCCTGGTGCCCATCCCTGCCCTGCGCGCCTTCTCCATCCAGGTACGGCCCCGGTGCCCACCTGGGGAGCGGTGACCCCATCCGTGGGGTGGGAAGGGCCCGGCTCTGACGTGTCCCTCTGCCTGCAGGCGGCGGTGGTCGTGGTCTTCAACTTTGCCATGGTGCTGTTCATCTTCCCCGCCATCCTGAGCATGGACCTGCACCGGCGGGAGAAGCGCCGGCTCGACATCCTCTGCTGCTTCTACAGGTACCGCCTCTGCCAGCGCCATAGAGGATAGGGCTAGCCCCTGTGTTCCCTTCCACAGTGGTTATGTTGGCAGCCCTGCCATCACCATCCCCTTCTCTCTTCCCCACAGCCCTTGCTCCTCACGGGTCATCCAGATCCAACCCCAGGAGTTTGCAGACGCCAATGACAACCATGCCTCCCACCCGTCCCCCTACGGGCACCCCGGTGTGGCCACCAGCACCCAGATCACCACCACCGTGCAGGCCTTCACCCAGTGCGACCCCTCGGGCCACCACATCGTCACCGTCCTGCCGCCCACCTCCCAGGTGTGCACCTCACCCGCCGTGCTCCTGCCGCACGCCGACCCGCTGGGCTCGCAGGTCTTCACCCCCTCCAGCTCCACGCGGGACCTCCTGGCCCAGCTGGACGAGGCCAAGGGCGGGCGCGAGTGCGTGCCCCTGCCCTTCTGCCGCTGGAGCCTCTCCGACTTCGCCCGTGAGAAGTACGCCCCGCTCCTGCTGCGCACCCAGACCAAGGTGAGACGGGGACGGGACGGCCGCCCCGGGACGGGGATGGGTGGCGGGGGACGTTGTCTTGACCCTGCTGTCCCTGCAGGCAGTGGTGGTGGTCCTCTTCCTGGCGCTGCTGGGGCTGAGCCTCTACGGCACCACCATGGTGCACGATGGGCTCTACCTGACGGACATCGTGCCGCGGGACACCAAGGCGCACGCCTTCATCTCGGCCCAGTTCAAGTACTTCTCCTTCTACAACATGTTCATCGTCACCAAGGGCGGCTTCCACTACCCGGGCGCCCAGGCCGCCCTGCTCAGCCTGCACCAGGCCTTCAGCACCGTCAAGTACGTGGTGCGCGAGGGCAACCACGACCTGCCCAAGATGTGGCTCCACTACTTCCAGGACTGGCTGCGAGGTGAGGGGCATCCCTTGCCCTCCTCCCCATGCCCTCCCCTGCCCAAGGACCCCCTCCCCAGCCTGCACACCTTCCCGGGTGCCCGGCATCCTCTGGGAGCCCCCAGGGTTGGAAGGTGCCCACAAAGTGCTCAGCCATGCCAGGTGTGCCCCAAGGGATGCTCAAACCCCATGCTGTGTCCCCAGGGCTCCAGGCCACCTTCGACAGGGACTGGCAAGCTGGGCGCATCACCCACGACAGCTACCGCAACGGCTCCGAGGACGGGGCGCTGGCGTACAAGCTCCTCATCCAGACAGGCAACAAGAAGGAGCCCTTCAACTTCAACCAGGTGGGTGGCCACAGGGCTGGGGACGGAGCCATGGGGCTGGGGACAGAGCTACAGGGCTGGGGACGGAGCCACGGGGCTGGGGACAGAGCTACAGGGCTGGGAACGGAGCCACGGGGCTGGGGACAGAGCTACAGGGCTGGGGATGGAGCCACGGGGCTGTGCCATGCCCTGTGCCCGGCACCCTGCTCACGGCCAGTCCTGCTCGCCCCCACAGCTGACCACGCGGCGGCTGGTGGATGAAAACGGCATCATCCCCCCGGACACCTTCTACATCTGCCTGACGGTGTGGGCCAGCAACGACCCCCTGGGCTTTGCTGCCTCGCAGGCCAACTTCTACCCGCCGCCCCCCGAGTGGATCCATGACAAGTACGACACCACGGGCGAGAACCTGCGAAGTGAGTGAGCGCCTAGCGGCATCCCTGATGCCCCCGAAATCCTTCCCAACCAGAAGACCCCAGTCCCTGCATCTTCCCTGCCCCACGAGAAACATGGGGCACCTTCCCTCATCCCACAAGCGCCCCCTGATAGAGACACATCCCCTTTTGCTCCCTGCTCACCCCCTGCACCCTACACCCTGAGCATCTCCCACTCCTCAAGCGCTCCCCAACCCCATGGTGCCCAGGCACGCTTCCTGGCTGCACCCAGGCTGGGGTGGGCGTCTTGGGGCTGCCGTGCTGCCCATGCCCACCCCGTGCTTTCCTCCCTCCCCAGTCCCAGCAGCCCAGCCTCTGGAGTTCGCCCAGTTCCCCTTCTACCTGAGCGGGCTGCGTCGCACGGCCGATTTTGTGGAGGCTATCGAGAGCGTGCGGGCCATCTGCCGGGAGGCCGCCCAGCGCCACGGGGTGCTGAGCTACCCCAGTGGCTACCCCTTCCTCTTCTGGGAGCAGTACATCGGCCTGCGACACTGGTTCCTGCTGGCCATCAGCATCCTGCTGGCCTGCACCTTCCTCGTCTGCGCCCTGCTGCTGCTCAACCCCTGGACGGCCGGCATCATCGTGAGTATGCGCCCCGCCGTGTGGAGGTGGTGGTGGGTGGGGGACACCCATCAGGAGGAATCGGGGACAGTGGGTGGATGGAACGGGAGTTTGGGGCATCCATGGACACAAGGGTGAGGGCTTCCCCCAGTAGATAGGACAGAGGGACACCACCAGGAGAGCGGGACGGGGCAATAGGGTGAGGATGCCCTGTATAGAGGCTGTAGGGTCGGGCATGCCATGCGCAGGTCAGAGCCACCCCCCACTGACCCTGCCGCCCCCCAGGTCTCCATCTTGGCCATGATGGCAGTGGAGCTGTTTGGCATCATGGGGCTGATGGGCATCAAGCTGAGCGCCATCCCCGTGGTCATCCTCATCGCCTCGGTGGGCATCGGCGTGGAGTTCACCGTCCATGTGGCCTTGGTGAGTGACAGCAGACCCCAACCTGCTTATGGGGCACCCCAATTCCCACCCCAAGGCTTTCTGGCCCCCTTGCCCCACATGCACATGGGAACAAGCCCCCCGTGACCCCTTCCCACCCTCTGCAGGGCTTCCTGACAGCAGCAGGGAGCAGGAACGTGCGCTCGGCCGCGGCGTTGGAGCACACCTTCGCCCCCGTGATGGACGGCGCCGTCTCCACCCTCCTGGGCGTCCTCATGTTGGCCGGCTCCGAGTTTGACTTCATCATGAGGTGAGTGCCGGGGGCCCCATTGGGTGCGGGGACGGCTGCTTGCTGCCCCCCAGAAAGCTGTGGCAGTGGGGGCTGGGGAGCGTGGCAGCCTCCCTCCAGCTGGTGGTGGTGGGGACACGGGGCAGCTGGTGAGGACATGTCCCCATCCTGCACGGAGCATGGGGGGACGTGGGGCTCCCAGAGGGAACGGGGAACACAGGGCTGGGGTGTGCAGTGTTTTGGGGTTGGGGTGTGCAGTGTTTTAGGGTTCAGGGTACTGCTTGCTCAGCCCCCCACCCGCCCCCCGTGCAGGTACTTCTTTGCGGTGCTCACCATCCTGACGCTGCTGGGGCTGCTCAACGGGTTGGTGCTGCTGCCAGTCCTGCTCTCCGTCATCGGACCACCTCCCGAGGTAGGAGACCCCCACCCCTTCATCACCTTTCTTCTTCCCCCCATTGCTCCAACCCTTACCTTCACCTTACACCCATCCCTGCCTTGCCCAGTCCTAAATACACCCCACACACCTCTTGTCCCGTACTCACCTCAGCCCATCCCTCGCTCTTTGCCATCACCTGTGCTTTGCCCATCCCCTCTTTACCCCATATCCAATTGTCCCATCCCTGCTTGACCCCCTTCATCCCAAATCCCCTTCTCCCTGTATCCTCTTCGCCCCACAAATCCCTTACCCCATCCTTCCATCACCCCCCGCTCCCTGCCACCCCACGCTCCCCCCATCCTTACGTGTCCCCGGTACCTCTGACTGTCCCCTCTCCTCCCAGGCATCCCCCATGGATAACGGCCCCCGCCTGCCCCCTCCGGAGCCGGTGTCCCCGTGCCTCGGCCCCGGGGGTCTGTACATCCGCCGTGCCCCTGCCTGGCCTGCCACCTTCACCGACACCTCGGACACGGAGTGCTACGGGGACGGCGTGGGGCCGGGCAGCCCCCGGGGACCGTTCATCGTGCCCCCTGCCCCGGCACACATCCTGCTGGAGGCCGGCAAGGACCCCAGCTTCCCCCGCATCACCGTGAGTGTCTCCGCCAGGGGGCTGGCGACTGGATGGAGCGAGGGGACGGGGACACACAGGTCCCTTGTGGGGTGGCAGGGTGGTGCTGGGGGACTGCCGGAGATGCTCAGCCCCCCTACACACACCCCACTCCTCTCCTTCCCAGGTGCTGAAGCCCTACAAGGACAGCCCGGAGCTCCAGGGGAAGAAGGAGCCATCCCAGCCCGCACCCCCGCTGCCTTTTGGGGAGCCGTGCCCCGCACCACCCAGAGACTACCCGCGCCCCACGGCACCTCCACGGCCGGGCCAGCCCTGCTCGCCCGGCACCCGGCCAGCCCCGCGGGGCACCCTGCCCTCCTACAGCACCCACCTGCAGGGCCCCGCCGGCAGCTACACCACCGTCACGGCCACCGCCTCGGTGACGGTGGCCCTGCACCCCACGCTGCCCGGCTCCTACCCCAGTTTCGGCACGGACGTGGACAGCCTGGAGGAGCCCGGCGTGCCCAGCGCCGTGCCCGAAGCCTTCGAGATGCAGAGCCTGGGAGGCCACGGGGCGGGCGTCCGGCGCTAGGTGAGCTGGGGACACCCCCTGCAGTGGGGACCGGTGGCAGCAGCCCAAGGAGCCAAAGCACCCTGGCAGTGCTAGCTGGTTGGAGTGCTGCTGCAGGCTGGTGCACAGCATGGAGGGGGTGCAGGGTGGGTTTTTGGGGACCAAACTGAGCCCCTTCTGTCTCTCCGCAGGTCACCGGTCCCGCGGATGGCACCGGCTCGTGGGCTGCTGGCGTCTCCCAGCGCCCGGAGGGGCACAGAGGGTGCAGAGCGGGGTCGCCCGCGTCGTGCTGCTAATCGCCCCAGCGGCGATGCCCCGGTCTCGGCCGAGGAGGACCGGCCCCCCATGCCTCCCCCGACCCCGCAAATGGGCTTGGCAGGGCAGGCTGGCATTTCTATGCAAGCTGTGTGCAGGCCGTGCCGTGCCACCCATCCCCTGCCCGGGGCTGTGCCGACAACGCTGTGTCCCCCCCCCCCCAAAAAACACACCTCCAGGGCTTGGGGTCACCTGCCCCCGGGCCTGTGCCCCCCCCAGAAATGGAAGCACTAACCCTCCCTCTATTTCTGGAGCTGCTGGCACGGCGGGCTCAGCGCCTGGCCCTCTGCCCTGCCACCTTCCCCTGCGCGGGGGTCACTGCCAGCCCCCCCCCACCTCCTGGGACCCCTTCCCTGGGCCACCTGCTGGGCTGCCCAGCCGGGGTGCCCCCCTTCCCGATAAGGGGGGGGCAGCCCCAGAGCCCAGGGCGGGCACCTCCCCCCCACCTTTATTTATTGCAAAGGGAAACTTATCTATAGAGAGATATATATTTTTAAGCTTATTTTAAAAGATTTATTTCTCAGCCGACGGCCTCGCCTGGCTGCCCGGGGTTCGGGCAGACCCTTTGCCAGTGCAGGGCTGTCCCCCCCCGGGGCAGGGGCGCAGACCTGGGTCATGCCCCCCCCTCTCTGCAGGGTGCTGAGCGGCCACGTCGCTCCCTCCGTGCCTCAGTTTCCCCACTGTTGAGCACGGGAGGGATGGAGATAAGGGGACATGCTGGGGGGGGGGGGGGGGGGGGGGCTGTTGCTGCCACCACACAGGCAGGGTTTTTTGGGGGATCCTTGCTGTGCCAAGCCCCCGGGATGTCCCACGGCCATGGTCCCACCTGCTCGGCACCCACACTGCCA
>CM021772.1:21668560-21686291 GCA_011076525.1 Nettapus auritus | reverse complement strand
CTTGGAAATGGGGGGCCCCCCCCCCGTCCCCCCCCCCCCCCAAAAAAAAAAAAATCCCATCTGTGTCCCCATCCCGGGCACCGTCCGCGCCGTCACCCAGCACTTTAACTCCAGCGGTGTTTGCCGTGCCCGCCGCCCTGGCCCCCCCGGACACTGCCGCCGAGCTGGGGTGGCCCCGGGGTCCCCGTCCCCGTGCCAGGCGTGGGCACGGCGGGCAGCCCCCCCTCCTTATCCCCCCCCAATGCCATCTAAGTTATTTATATCAAAGAGAGCAAAGGTTTATTTTTGTAGTTTGTACAGGCGGTAGTGGGGACCGAAGGTTTATTTTTAAAGAGTAAATATATATATTATATATAAATTACCTGCCGTGTCTGACCCTGTCTCCTGGGGAGCGCAGCTGGAGGGGGGGAATTGGGGTAGACACAGCTGCTTGGGCAAAGGGGGGGCGTGCAACAGCCCTGGGGGGGGATTTTGCAGCCCAGGCGATGCCTGGCATGGGGCTGGGTGCTCCCTGCTTCCTGAGCACCGCTGGGGGATGTTTGGTCCTGGTGCCGCTGCTCGCCTGCTGCTGCAGCACAGCCCCACTGCCGGGGGAGGGCAGCACGGCCCCGGGAAGGATGGGACCTGGCTGCGTGGCCAGCGGTAGGGCTGGGATAAAGGGTCACTGCGGCCCCTGGGGTCACCACACGCACTGTGTGGGTGCCTAGGCATCCTTGCACCCACCCCATAACCCAGCTCCCAGCCTACATCTCTTTTTCCAGCTGCCCCACAGCCCCCAACCGGGGTGACCTCATATCCTGCCCTAATCCCAAGGCTGTGAAGCAGGAAAAGCACTTTATTGATGCTTCAGCAGTGCCCAACCCCACAACCTTCCTCACTGCAGAGCACCCAGCCTGGGGCACAGCCTCTCCCCAAACCCCCCGGTGGGGCTGGGGGGGGCACGGCCCCTACTTGGCATGCGGGTCCAGGTGCCGGTGGTGGTCGCGGGGCCGCGTGCCGCGCCGGGGCCGGCAGAGACGGGAGGGCACCCCGCTGCCACGCCGCAGCGCGTGGGACCTCCAGGCTGCCGCGATGCTCTCCACCTGGGGTGGGGACAGGGATGGAGACATCAGTGTGGCACTAACCTTCCCCCCCTAAATCCAGCCCCTCCAAGAAGAGGGCGCAGCAGCTCACCGGGATGAGCAGGTCCCGCTGGTTGTGGCTCTCCAGCGTCGCCAGCTCGCTGGGTGCCAGCAAGGGTAGGCGCAGCTCCTGCACGGGCAGGGCAGCCACCTCAGACACTGGGCGCTCCAGGACGGCCTGCAGGACATCCAGCTCTGCATCGGGCACCGGG
Organism: Nettapus auritus; assembly: GCA_011076525.1. Classification (NCBI taxonomy): domain Eukaryota; kingdom Metazoa; phylum Chordata; class Aves; order Anseriformes; family Anatidae; genus Nettapus; species Nettapus auritus. Next base: position 21,684,958 of record CM021772.1, on the reverse strand, counting down.
GGGTGTTTTGGGAACCCCTTGACCCTGCTGTGCTGCACTCACCGAGCTGACATGTGCCCACTCCCGCACGGCTTGCACCAGGTCCAGCTCGTCCACAGCCAGCCGGTCGCTGCGCAGCACCCGTGCCAGCACTGTGTCGGAGAGCTCGTGGAAGCCCCGCGTCCTCACCACTGCCTGCAAGATCACTTCTGGCACCAGCACCCATGCCGACTCCCTCCTTCACACCATCCTGCACCCCAGGACCCCAGTCCCATCCGCCATCCCCTACCCTGATCTCAGCAGCTCCCCCCCACAAACATCATTTGGTCCCTTTTCCCCCCTGTCCCCAGCCACCCCATCCTCACAGCCCTTCTCCCCTGCTCCCTTGCCGTGTCCCCATTTGCTCCCCAAGCCCTGCAGTGCCCCCACTCCAGCCTCCCCCCCAGCCCGCGGCCGTACCGTGGTGCAGCTCTCGATGAAGGCCAGGCAGTGCTGCTGGAGGTCCGCCTGCCCGTAGGTCACCGCAGCCTGTGGGACAACAAGGACACCTGCAAGGGGGCCCAGGGCAGGAAGGAGACCCACCCCTCCAAAAAAGAAAAAAACAAACTTACAGAGAACCTCCCCTAGGCCACCAGCCCTGAGGTGTGCTCAGGCACCCAGGTAAGGGAATTATCCCCGTGCATGGGTGCCAGCACATGGGGATGTGGTTATGGGGCTGCCCATCCCCAGCTTTCCCCACCTGGGCACAGGGTTAGCACAGAGCCCCCCGATGTGCATCAACACCCTGGTGCCACCCCCCAGCCTGCCCTGTATCCATATTCCCCACTGCAGCTGGAATTTGGGGTGCTCTTCACCTCCCCCAAGAACAAAACTCGTCCCTGGGCTGGCTCTGCTCGCTGCTGTGCCCTTCTCAGGGCACCAGGACATGTCCTTGTCCCCCCCCCCCCATGGTGGCTGCCCATGTGTGTGGGGTGTTTGGGTGCTGTGCAGCATCGCCTGCCCCGCTGCCGCAGTGGGGACCAGCGCTGACGCAAGCTGGGGGTGGGCAGAGCGAGATGTTTTCTTCAGGTTTGTTTTGTTCTGGGGTTTTGGGGTTTTCTGTTTGTTTCCTCCGAGCCCATTTTAGCTCTGTTTATGCCATGGTGGTCAGGTACCACGTGCACCGAGAGCTTCTGCACACCAGGGCCAGCGTCTCGCCCCAGGGGCATCGCTTCAGGCCTCGGGAGGTGGCAGAGATCTGCAGGATCACAAGTGTAGGGCCGGTCCTGGCAGCATCAGCCACACCATCCATCTCCCAGTGCCTCCCAGTTTCCCCCAAATGGTGGCAATATCCCCGCACTGGGGAGCTCTGGCTGGCCCTGTGTGGGGGACGATGCCCTGGGGACACCGCCCTGCCACGCTCTGATGGCCTTGGTGGCTCTTGCAGCCCCAGAGGGACATCCCCAGGGGACAGGAGGGCTGCTGGGCTGGGACGGGAGGGAAACCCAGCCCCACCACGCAGCCAAGGGCACGGGGGGGGGGGGGGCAGGCCAGCTCATGCCCCAAAATAGGCAAGGTTATTTTTACCCTCCGTGATGCTGCTTGTGAAGCTGTCACTGTTTTTTTTTCCCCAGACTGGTGTCCCCCCCCACCCTGAATATGGCCCATTGCCCACACAAGGGACCCAAGCACCATCCCCCTGGCACCAGGTGCCCAGGGCTGCTCACCTGCAGTGCCTCACAGACCTGCTCCACGCTCAGCGTGTCCTTGATGAACTCCACGCAGAGCTGGAAGGCAGAGGCGAGAGGGTGGGGGACCCAGCACCACCACCACCCCCCTCTGTGATGCTCAGCACCTCCTGAGCCTCCAGGATATAGGACATGGGACATGGGACATGGGACATAGGACATGGGGCGGAGGTGCCTCCAGCCCTGCAGGGTTTCATAACGCAGGGCTGGGCTTGGGGATGAGGGTTTGCAGCACGGCGTGCGGGCAGTGATTCAGCCGGGGAGCGAGCCTGAGGTGACCAAACACCACCAAGCTCACACCCCAGGGCAGGTCACTTAGCCCTGGCCGTGGTCACAGCCCTGGTGACAGCAGCAGCTGCTGGGTGACCCCAGCTCTGCCCGTGCCTGCTTGGAGAGGACAAAAAAATCGTCTGCAGCCCCAAAAGCAGGTGGGACGCAGCCAGACGGGCTCCCTGCCACCCACCCCCGCTGCCTCCCACACAAAGGGGACTCGAGCCACGGAGAGGGGGGGCAAAACGTGGGGGCTGAGCCAGGGTCAGGGTCTCTGGGAAACCCGAAATGACGTGATGTGCGGGGAGGAGCTGCCAGCTGGAACAGAAGGGCCCTGAGTCACCGGCGGGGACGGGGGAGATGAAGTCACCCTGCAGCTGGGGACAGAACCACGGGCTTCCCCGGCTGGCACTTGGTCACTTGATCCCCCCATCTTTACAGCTCCCCCCAAGGCACACGGAGCAGCTCGGTCCCGGCACGGTGCTGTGCGGAGGGAGGGGAAGTGCTGGGTCACGCCATGCGCCCAGCCGTAACTCACGTGTCCCCACTGGGACACTTCAGCTCCCTCCCCTTCCTCGCCCCAGCCCTCTCCCCATCCGTCTGTCCCCAGCCCTGGTGGCGTGCTCCCACAGCTCCGTTTCACTCCCTGCTCCCCAGACTGGGGATTTCCCAACAGCAGCCTCCTGACATGGCCTGAGGCGCCTGGGCGATGGTGCTGGGGCTTTCCTGCTGCCCTTTGTGCAGAGGGACATGCGAGGTCCCGTGTCCCTCCCTGGGATTCCCCAGCTCCGGGGGCGGGGGGGTCCCAGCTGCTGCTGAACCCCCAGGGCGACCTCCGGGCTCGGGGAACAGGACTGAGCCTATGCACATGGATGATGCACCGTGGTGCTGTCCTCAGGGCCACCTCCAGCCATCCTCAGGTGCCCCTTAGCATGGGGACACAGGGGACACACCACCCCAGGTGCAGCAGGACCATACCTTGCACAGCTCCTGCAGGCCGTACTCCACCGATGAGGTCAGCACCTCCAGTGCCTACAGAAACAGAAAATCCCAAGCTGGAAGGCACCCATGAGGCCCATCGAGCCCAAATTTTGCCTCCGTGCAGCACCACCCAAAAATCAACCCCCTCCCCAAAAAACCACCCCGACCTCCAGCCCCTTCCCCACTCACGATGTGGCTGTTGAGGGTGACGCTGTTGGTGTAGAGGAACTCGATGACGGCCAGGAAGACGTCGGGCTGCACGTTGCCCAGGACGAAGGGGCCCTGGGGTGGGATGCTGCCAGGGGGGTCCTCACCGCACCCCAGCATCCCCCGGAAAGCCTGGCAGCGGCACGCCAGCACGCAGCGGTGCGCGAACACCCGCTGCTGCTCCCGGCCCACCACAAAGGTCACGTCACTGCCGAGGAGAGGGGACCATGGTGGGACCCCCAGGGGCTGGGACAGGTCACAGGGTGCCCCCCCCCAGCCCCATCACAGCCCCATGGTCCCGGGAAAGGGAGTGGGTGAAGAGCAGGATCCCCCATCCCAGCGGGGTGATGAGCTAGGAGAGGTGCACAAAGGCATGGCCCAGCTCTTGTGGGGAACAAAGGGATGTGTGGGGATGAAAGCAGGGCCCTCAGGGATCTCCTCAATGCTAACAGCAAAGATATAAATAAATAACGGAATAAATGGCTCCGTGGCCCTGGTCAGTGGGGCAAGAAGAGGGGAGCGAGGTTCAGGCTGAAGGCTGTAGGATGCGGGGTGTGGAACATGAGGCACAGGGTGCAGAATGGAGGTTGCAGGGTGCAAGTTGCAGGTTGTGGGATGGAGCTCACAGGGCAAAGGATGTGGGAGAAAGGCTGCCAGATGCAGCGTGCAGATTTCAGGCTGCAGGATGGAGGCTGCAGGATGTGGGAGGCAGGACGCAGGAATTGGGTTGAAGGCTGGGGACAGCCGGGACCTCTCGGCCGCTTCCCTTCTCAGCCTGCGGAGTTTTCTCTGGGATTTCTCTTCTGGGTGGCCGGCATTTCGGCGGGGATGGGGATTTCCTGTGACAGCACCACCAGGCTTTGGGCACGAAGAGGTCAAAGAGGCCCACGCAAGGCAGCCACCCAGCTCCGCTCCCCGCTTTGGGAGGACGAGGGCAGGATGTGGCCCCTCACTGCCAGGGGCCAGGCCGGGCCTTCACTTGCCCCAGGGCTTTGGGGCAATGGAGGCAGCAGTGACAGAGAGCCAGGGCAAGGAGCAGACATGGGATATGCCACCAAAGCCTTGCATGCACCACGGGAGCTTCGGGATGTGCCAAAGCCATGCACGCCCCCATGGCCTCCCCGCAAGGGCCTCCAGAGTCCTGTCGAAGGGCTGAGGGCCGCGGGGAGGCACTGGGGGTCCTCGGCCTGGCGGTGAGGGAGGGTGGGGGGAGACGGCGGCCCCTCACCTGAACTGGGGGTTGTTGACCAGGGTGCGGAGCGCGGCGGTGAAGGCGGCCGCCTCGCCCTGCAGCCGCGCTGAGCAGGATCGGGCCATGAGGGGAGGCGGCGGAGGAAGGCGGCGCGGGAGGGAGGGAGGGAGGGAGGCTGGCGGGAGGCTGGCCGGCACGGGGAGGAGGCCGCCACAGCACGGCCCATCGCTAGGGAAAGCTGGCAGGAGGGAGGACGGGTTGTGGGGGGCCAGGGGGTGAGCAAGGGGGGAAAAGGGGGCGGCGAGTGGGGAAGCCCACCCTTGGCCATGCTTCACACCAAGGATCTGTGTCTGGTGGGTTTGTTTAGGATAGCAGTGAGTACAGGCATAGTGAAAGCACACCCTGCCTTGCACAAACCCAGAAGTGACGTGAGGGGGATGCCTGTTCCCCTTCCTCCCAAGTCCCGGGGGATGGGGACGTGATGGGGTGCCCCTGGAGGGGCCCAGCTTTCCTTGCCAGCGATGGCGGCAGCACCCGAGGGAGCTGAGTCCAGCTGCCAGCGTGCTTGGCAGCGGGAGCTGGCAGCAGGCTATAAATACCTCCGCGGCAGATAGGAACACAAAGGCCGGCTCCACTTTCCCCAAATAGATCGCAGCACGGCCAGACAAAGGCGCATTGATGGGGTGGCTGGGATGTACCAGCTGGGCTGGGCTCCGACGGCGAGGAGAAAACCCCGCTTGGGGCCGGGGTCCCAGCCAGATCTGCCTCAATTTGGGGCATCAGAGCTGCAGGACCCCCGACACATTGTGGGGTTCAGCTCCCCCAGAACCAGGCTGTGTTCTGTGGGTGCCCACCCTTGGGTGCCCACTGTCCCATACGGAAAGGGGATAGGTACCCAAAAGATGTGATTTTTTTTTTTTTTTTTTTTTTTGGGGGGGTGTGAAAACTGGGGTGCAAAGCAAGGTTGCAAGCTTTCCCTTTGCTTTTGACACCCACAAAACATTTTCAGGGCTGCCAGGAGATGCTGAGGCCATAGGGGACATGCCTGGAGCTGCTGTCCCCAAGCTGGCTGTGGCCCAGGCTGCAGCTGGCACAGCTCTCACGGAGCTGGGGGCAAAAGAGGACAACAGGGCTGCGCAGGGACCAGGAAACAAAGAGTTACGGAGCCGTGGATGGGGAGTTGCAGTGTCACGTAGCAACACTTCACGCTCCAGGAGCTCACCGTGCTTGGACCCAGGGGACAGAGGGGAAGAGGTCGGTGCTGGGCAGCCGCGGGCACGGTGGCTGGAGCTGGGTCACGCAGGGAGCGGGGCTGGGGGCGCGGGTGGGATGGGGTGCAGGCAGGAGGGCAGGGGGATGGCACGTGTGTACGTGCAATGGGTCAGCCCCAGCTGGATTGGGGTCCCACAGAAGTGCTCAGAGCCACCTCTCCCCTCCAGCCTGCCCATATGGCCGAGCAGCCAGCCCCAGAGCTGACCCCATCCACTCAGGTGATGACCATGGATGGCACCGAAGCCCCTCAGCCCCGGACCGCTCGCCGAGGCTCCAATCCCACAGCCCCAGCACGGAGCATGGAGGAGGGCAAAGTGCCACAGCTGCTCTCCCGCCGCAGCTCCACCCTCAGCACCCTCCTGGCACCCCTGGCCAGCCGCCGCAGCTCGCTGGGGGCAGCCCCGGGGGGCAAGCGCCCCTCCATCGGCCCCTGGATGCTCCACAGCCGCGTGAGCTTCTCGGGGCTCCCCCTTTTCCAGCCTATCCCCGAGATCCGCCTGGAAAACACCTACAGGATGCGGCCGGACAAGGGCTGTGGCTTCAACGCGGGGCGGGTGCAGCAGGTGCTGGAGAGGGTCCTGGAGGGGGTCCTGGGGGGCACATCCTACAGCCCCCAGGGCAGCGCCCCGCTGGTGCACAGCCTGGCCGAGCTGCTGCGGTGCGGGGCAAAGGAGGTGGTGCCGCCCCGCTACAAGCTGGTGTGCCACGTGCTGCTGGGCCAGCACGGCCAGCAGAGCCTGCTGGTGGCCAGCCGGGCGCTGTGGGACCCCGAGAGCGACAGCTTTGCCTCGGCCACCTTCTCCAACGCCTCCCTGTTCGCCGTGGCCACAGTGCACGGGCTCTATTTTGAGTAAGGGCTGCCTTCCCCCCAGCCAGCCGTGGAGGGGGAAAGCAGGTGGAAATAAAGGGATTGGAAACAAAGGGATTTGTACAAGCCCTGGGTGGATTAGCTGTGGAGCTACTATTACATGGGGAGCCAAGGGGATTGCCCACGGTGCCCCTGCTTGATGCACACTGTAGTCTCTGCTGCCGTGGCTTGCAAGAAGTCCCAAACAGCAGGATATCTAAACGAAAAAGCTGCATCTCCCCTGAGGCTGGGAGCAGGCAGCAGCCCAGGGCTGTGCCCTGGAGGACATGGAGCAGTCCAGCCCCTTTCCCACAGCCCAGGCTGCTCCCAGCCAGGGCAGGAGGTGAGGGATCTTGTTCAAAGCAAGCCTGCAGAGCAGGATGAAGTCCATTAAGTCCCTCGTCTCGCCTGGCTGCGTGCCCAGCTCACATCCCATGACACCAGGCAGCGCAGTGCAGCCCACAGCCTTGTCCCTCGGGCAGGAGCCATAGCCCCTGCTTTCCCCAGCACAAGCCCCGGAGCAGCTCTGACACCAGGGGAGAGGTTTGGCAGGAGCAAGGAGAGGCTGAGGCAGCTCCAGGGCTCTGGAGCTATCAGCAGGATGCAAATCCTCCTCCTGCCAGCCCCAGGGGCACAGAGGTACAAGATGAGGCCCTTACATCCATCCTGGCTCTGGTCCGTAAGGTCTTCGGGTCTGCTTAAGGCACTCAGGTCGCCCACCAGCTCCCTCTCCTTATCTCCTGACCCTAACATCACCAGGAACAGCCCCAAAGCAAGGATGAAGATGGGGATGCTCTGCCTCAGTTTGTAACCCCAAACCCAGCTCCAAACACAGCGGAGACAGCTTGCCCTTACACAAATAAAGTTTTATTGAGGTAAGTCAGGGACAGGGGAGCTGCACATGGACAGACCAAGAGAAAATAAATAATTCCATATAAATAAGATGCATAAATAGTCCCAACCTGGCAGAGACTGCCTCGAAACAAGAAACCTGCCCTAGGTCACAGCCACACAGGGGCTTTTCCAGGCAAGCCCATGGATCCCTTCCCCCTGCCCTCTACCAAACCTCAAGTTGTACCAGACAAGTGACAATTCAGGAGCAGCCAGGGCCCAGCTTGGCCCCTCCTTAGTGTAGCAGTTGTGGAGCAGCACGAGCCAGCCCACGCAGCGCCCCACACCCCTGTCCGTCCCCTGGGGGGGGTCTTCTCCACCCCACAGCACCAAGCCTCGAGCTCACGGCCATGCAGAGGGGAAAAGGCAGCGATTGCCCACAGCCAGGGAGCAGCACGGGTGTGCAGACCTGCTGCCAAAATCACAGCCACATGTGTTCAGCGGTTGGCCGCTGAGGTCCGGAGTCCAGCTGAGCACCACAACACACCTCCCATTCCACAGGAAGGCAGGAGGAGACCTCTACGTCCAGAGAAGGTCTCTCCAAAGAACCGCACTAGGCATCGGCCCGCTCCTGGAGGAGCTTGAGGATGTATCGGAGGCGCTGCTGGAGCTCCGGCGAGCAGCCCAGCTCCTGGATGCTGCCCAGCTTGTAGGTGTAGGAGTTGCGCTCCCGGTTGATGTAGGTGACAAGGCAGGAGTGGTCAGGCTTGCTGATGATCACCTTGGTGTGGTCATTGTAGAAGTTCACCTAGGAGACAGGTGGGGCTTGGCTTAGCCTCCCGCAGCGCAGCAGGAGCAGGGATGGAGCCAGGCTTCCTGCCTCAACCCGTTCCTCCTCCCCAACCTGCCTGGGAGCAGCCCCACGGCAGGAATGCACCCATCCACTGACATGCCTGCCTCCCAGGGGGCTGTGACCAGCAGCTGGGGCACCAGAGCAGCACCCTGCACCCACAGCTGGTCTTTGCATTAGGACCACGGTGGGCAAGATCTAACCCAGGTCATGAGTCCCTTGGTGGCTTCCCCAAAGTGGCATTCCCACAGCACCCTACACGTACCTGGAGGGTGCCACTGCTGAAGAGCATCAGCAAGGCCTGGTCCGTCTTCACCCACTGCAGCAGGAGCAGGGCTGGCTGCCCAAGGTCATCTATGCTCGGCAAGTCACCTCCCTTAGGGAGAAAGCTCTGCGTAAGGGCCTGGTCCCACACCGGTGAGCACTGCCCTGCTAGCAGGACACAGCCCCAGGGGCTCCACCTGGCCACAGCCTGCGACCAGGGAGTCCCACCCAGGTGACAAGGTCAAGCCAGATCCCAGTGACCAAGCTAGCACCTACCTTCATGAGATGCTGCTCCATGTAGGACGCGAAGTAGCGCAGCACGCTCATCTGCCCCTGCAGCTGCTCGGGGACCGCAGACACGGGGAAGGCAAAGTGCTTGCTGTTGGTCTGGTTGTAATGCACCATCCTGGCAGGGGGCACACCGTTAGCCACCCCTGCACAGCCTCCCCTTGCCCTTTCCCACCTGTGGGGCCATCCCGAGGATGCCAGCCCCTTCCCCAGCGCTCACTTGTGGTTGGGGGAGAGCGCCATGTGCGTGCCGTTGTTGAAGAGGACCCCGATGCTGCGGTTGGAGAGCTGGTAGCCAAAGCCGTACTTGTTGGAGTAGTCCACCCACTTGCTCACCCAGACAAACTGCTCGTGCCGGGCCAGGGAAGCTGGGTTTCTGTCAGCTGGTGGAGAAAGGAAGGGGGTGAGCAGAGCAGGCAGCCCCTGTGGGGTCGGGCAGTATTTGGGGTTCCATCTGAGGTTCCCAAAGCTGCACCAATGCCTCTACACCCTCTCCCAGGGCAGCCCGGCTGGTTTACCTGGGGGCATGCAGGAGAGGCAGGTCCGCAGGAGCCGGACGGCCGACTCGATGATGGCAGAGGCGGTGATGCAGTCTTCAAAGGCTGCGGAGGGAAGATGACAGGCCGTGAGTCAGCCGGCCCCGCTATCAGCCAGGGCAGGGCAGGAAGCTTGGGGCAGGTGGGGTGGCCCGGGCAGGCGTTGCTCACCCTCGCAGCTGCTGGCCATTGTCCCCCGGATGGACGGGGACACGGACTTGTGAGAGGTCTCCTCCACCAGCGTCTCCACAGGGCTGGAGCCGGTGCTGCGGCAGGACCCGGGGGTGGCCTGGGGGGGGGGGACACGATGTCAGCACCATCCCGCATGCTGCCCCCGGGAGGGGTGCACATGGACTCGGGGCTGCTCTCACCTCATTCCCCTCCACGGTCTTGTAGCTTATCTGCCGGCAGATCGAGGTCTTCATCAGCCCAGTGACCAGCTTGGAGATGTCGTCCTTGTCCTCTGAAGGGCCTTTCTTGGCTGGGGAGGCAGAAAGCCATGAGCACAGGGGATAGGGACATGGGGCCACCCCTCCCGGCAGGCTCAGCTCAGGGTGGCAGGCCGCTGCCTCCCACTTTCACTTCCCAGTTCTCAGGCAGCAGCACAGGGTTTCCAGGAGGAACTGTCCCTGTGGGTTACAGGGCAGCATCCGCTCCCCAGGCGCACGCCCATGCCAGCCACCAGCAGCGGAAGGGTAGGGACAAGGCAGCAAGTGCTGTCCCAAGCAGGGGACCCCCCAGCAGCATTCTCCAGGAAAAAGGGGACCCACTTCCCCCCATAGAAAGGGTCACCAGGAGGTTCCCGTGCAAGCACATGGGCTCACCCTTGGGTTTCTTCTTCCCGAAGAGTGTCTTGGTGACTTTAGCAAAGAGACTCTTTGCTGGGTTGGGGGGGCTCAGCTCCGGAGCCATCACGCAGCTGCTGGGAGGGAGCTTCTCCGGCGTGTAGCCCTGCGGAGGGGTGAAGGCAGAGGTTTGGTTTCCACCACCCACGTGCTTCATGCAGAGCGGCTGCCCCGGGCTGACCGCAGTCACTCACAGCCCTCCTGACAGCCAGCTTGCATTTCCGTCGGGCCTTGGCTCTGGGCCTGGCATTCGGGTATTTAGGGATCAGCGGCATGGGAAGCAGCCCATGCTCTGGGGACAGGGCAGCAGGGAGCACACCGGATCCCTTGGTCCCTCCGCAGGCAAGGACAGAGCCCTGTGTGACCCCAAAAGCCTCATCCCACCCAGAGAAGGGTCGAGGCAGGACTCCTGCCTGCTCACCTTGAAGAACTCATGGTCCAAGATCTCCTCGAGTGTGAGGCGGTCCTGGGGGTTGCGCCTGAGGATGCCGGCGATGAGGTGCTTGGCGGGCAGGGAGAGGAAGGCGGGCAGGGTGTACTCCACCTGCTTGATGCACCTGTAGGTCTCCTTGAGGTCTGAGGTCTCAAAGGGAGGGTTCCCACACAGCAGGGTGTACCTGGGAGGGGATGCACGTGCCACGGTCACATCCCCGCCGGGTTCGTGACTCAGCAGCACTTAGAGCGAGGAAGCTGGTGGCGTTGGGACGGCCACACCTGGCTGGGAGCACCGCTTCCAGCCCGGCAGGCTGCACACGCATCCGGCCACACTTCCTCCTCGCGACTGCCGAGAGCAGCAGGCCAGGAGCCCCGGGGACTGGGACAGGGCTGGCAGGAGGCAGCAGCCCCATGGCCCTGCCCCACAGTGGAAAGCCGCGCAGGAAGCTTGTGGCAGCAGCCAGCGAGGGCTCAAGTCACCAAGGCAGCGCAGCTATCGCTCCCCATGTAAACAAGCCGCCAGCCACCGATATTTTCCATTGCTTATCTCACTTGTGGGGTGGTTGAGCTTTGAAGCAGAGCTCGGTGTGACAGCATGGCCTGCTGCTTGCAGCACCCAGGGTGCCCAGGGGCACCTCTGAGCAGGATCTGGCCACTTACTGCCCCTCTCCTGCTGCCCTTCAGCATGTCACTGACACAAATCGCAACAGGACTTCCCCAGGGCCCCCCCCACAGCCCCCACCCCACTCCATGCACTTACATGACACAGCCCAGCGACCACACGTCCGACTCTGGGCCGTGGCCCTGCCGCAGCAGCACTTCGGGGGCCAGGTAGTTGGGGGTCCCACAAATCGTCCTGCGGGGCAGACAGCCAGCTCAGAGCCTGCTTTGCATCCCCCACCTCTCCCCACCTAGGATTCAGCCTGCAGCTCGTCTCCCCCCCTAATTTGAGCCCCACAGGCTCCCTCCATCCACAATGAACCCACCCCCAGCTCCCGGGGGGCAGCAGCAGCTGCTCATGGCGAGCCGTCGGGAAGAGCTCGTCCTAGACACAGCCAGGAACGGAGCCTTTGTGTCCCAGCCCGCACACCCGGCTGGGCACAATAGCCATAGCGAGCGCATTGTTCTCCCCGAGGGCTGCGGGCACGCTCCTGGGGGAACCACAAAGCCCCCAGCCCCCTCTCCTCGCCTGCAGCTGGGGCAGGAATTGCTCCAAGAAGATAAAGGAAAGCTCAGGCTTACTTTTTCTTCTGGTCAGAGGCGTCCTGGCAAGCAGCTAGACCAAAGTCCCCCACTTTCAGCTCCATGTTTTCATTGATGAAGAAGTTGCCTGCAAGACGATGGTGACACGTCACCGCCCGTCCCTTTGGCTCACTGCTCCCCACATGGCTCCATTCCCACACATGACACTCACCCAGCTTGAGGTCCCGGTGCAGGATGCCCTTGAGGTGAAGGTATTTCAAGCCGGAGATGATTTGTTTGAGGTAATAGCGCACTTCGGGCTCCAGCAGGGTATGGCGGGCCTTCCAGATGTGGGCCAGCGACTGCAGAGGGAGAGAAGGCAGCTCGGTGACGGCGGGCAGGGATGGCAGGCAGCTGTGCTGACTAGGCAAGGGGCAGGCAGGGTCAGAGCCAGTTCTTCCAGGAGTTGCACAAACAACTGTCCTGCCATGGCCAGGAGCTCAGCAGGCTCCCTGCTTGGCACAACCAAGGGAATCACAGGGCTTTTTGTGGTGGCACCGGGGGCTACATGCTGCCAGCATGGGCAGGCTGCTTAGGAAGGACTTGAAATCCACGGTGTCCCCAGCTCCACTCGGGGACACGAAGCCCTCACCTTCCGGCTGCAGTGCTCCAGGAAGATGTAGATGCTCTCCGCGTCCTCAAAGTGGTGGGAGAACTTGACGATGTGCTTGTGGTGCAAGTCGCGGTGCAGCTCGATCTCGTTGGTGATCTGAAAGGACGCAGAGGCCACGGGTGAGCGCAGGGTGCCTGCTGGAACCCCAGCACCCCCTCTCACCCCCCAGGCACCCACCTTCTCCCGCTGGTGGGGTTTAGCCACCCGGCTGTGAGGAATGACCTTCACAGCGTAGGTTTTGTTGCTGGAGAGGTCTGTCATTTCGTAGCATCGTGCAAAGCCGCCCTGCAAGGGGAGAAGAGGTGGTTGGGGACGGTGACAGACAGCTCCCCGCCCCTGCCAGCTCCTCACAGTGCAGCCCGGGGAGCATCACGCTGCCGGCTGCTGCATCGCCCACTGAGATCTGAACCACGATGCTCTCGAGCCGGGATTTTCTTCACCCAGTTCTCGTAAAGCCTGCCGGGCGTTTTTCCTCCCACCACTATTGGACTCCGGCATCTTTCCAGACGACACATCGCCCGGAAAGCCCTAAGCAGGGCAGGGGGACCGGAGGCCACCGAAAGGCAGTGCGCGATGGAGACAGGTTTTTCCTGCCGTGATGTCAGCCTCGAATCTGCACACTCAGCTGCCGAGCCCGCCCGGGCCGGGCTGGGAACAAGCTGCCTCCTCCTACACAGCGCTCGCAGCGGGAGGAAAAGTTGCGTGTGCCGCAGCCCGAGCGGCCGGGCCGGCACCCCTGGGAACCGGGGCAGCCTCCGGCCCACGCACACCCCGCGGGCAGCCCCGAAACCGATCGCGCCTCCGATAAAGGCGGCGCGGCCGGGAGCCAGCCCGGTTGATTCACGGCTCCCGGCCCGGAGGAAGCGGCGCGGGGGGTCGGAGAGGGCAGCAGTAAGGCCCCCAGCCCCCTCCCCGCTCCCACCCCCCCGGAAGCAGGGGGCTCCCCGCGCACCCCGCTGCCGCCCCCCGTTGTCCCCCGGTACCTTCCCGAGCAGGCGACCCTTGCAGTAGGAGCGACCGGAGAGCGGGTCGGTGATGAGCCGGGTGGTCTCGGCTGCCCGGTTGGGCGGCGGCGGAGGGGAGGGTGCGGGTTGTGCTGGCAGGCAGGCGGTGGTGGCGGCGGGGAACGGGAGAAAAAGGCCGGCGTGCTCCATGGCGGCTGCGGGCGCGGCCCCGGTCCGGCCCCGGCGCTGCTGCTGCGGCTCCTCCGCCACCGGCGGCCCCGCGCACGTGGCCCCGCCGCCGCCCCCCGCTTGGCGCTGGCGCGCCGGGGATCCCGCCGGTTTTATCAATGGGCGCGCTGACGTCATCCGCGAAGCCACGCCCCCTCAGGGCGGCCCCGCCGCGCTCTTAAAGGCGCAGCGGCACGGATAAAGGGGGTGGGGAGGGGAAATTGGTGGGGAGGGTCGTATGAGGGCATCCGGCCGCTGTCACCTTGCTGTAGGGGTTTGGGGGAAGGAGACAGCTCTGCCCCTACGCGGGGGGGGTCGGTAAATACACACCCACCGCAGATGTGGCCCCCCTAGGCACAGAGACCCCCACGGACAGGCTCCCTCTAGGCACACGACACCAATTGACACAGGGATCCCACTCAGAGACCCCCAGGGGCACGCGGAGACCCCTCCTCAGCTCCCTTCCGTCTCTCCCAGGACCCGCAGACCCCCCTCCCCATGCACACCTAGGGGGGATTTTGAAGCCCACCTGTATGCTGCAGACCCTGACCCCCCCACACCTAGCCTGGGTGCCTCCCCAAAGCCCCCACTCTGTCCCAGGGGGGTCGCAGCCCACCCCAGGTGGGGCACTGGGGACATGGGGGGTGACAGGAGATGCAGGTGGGCTGCCCGGCCACGCTGTCCCCTGGGTCCGTGCCCTTGTGCCACGCGTTGCTGGCTCTGGCCGTGCTGGCCCCGATGTGCAGTGGTGTCCGCAGGGTACAGCGGTGCCTGTAGGGCGCTGTGCCACCGCGCTGCTGCTCTCTAATGGCCGTGGGGAAGACACGTCTCAGTGTCACCCAAAATAGGCCACGGGTGGGTGGATGTAGGGCAGCAGGACTGGCCAGAAAACCATGGCACCTCACTCTCTGGGACCAGCAGCGTTGCAAAAGCCACTTGAAAGCTGATCCCGTTGCCCTTCAGGGTAGCAGGACCGTGTGAGTCCCTCGCTCTGTGCCAGTTTCCCCTCTGCTCCCCTGGGCAGCTCGGGGCTCTGCTCACTGATGCTCAATGTGCTCCTAACACCCCGAGGGTTTGGCATGAGCACCCCTGGCCAACCAGCCCCACATTTCTCAGCACACCCCCTCTCATCCTCCGGGATGAGAACTGAACAGACCTGCCTGGAGGGAGAGATGAAAGGCTCTGGCCCTGTTTACCTTCCTCTTGGCTTTCAACCTTTCGCGGAGGAAGTGTGTGCAAACACTGCCCGGCAGCATGCCCGGGTTCCCCCTTCGGGGAAAGCAGCCGCTTTCCACTAGGGCCCCAGGGCTCCCCTGGGCACGGGTGGCGTCACGGTGCACCTCTGCCTTTCCAACGGAGGCCCCGGCTCGGGGCTCCCTGGGCAGAGCTGAGTCAGCTTCTGGAGGCAGCACGGGGGTGGAGGCACCCAAGGGTGCAGGGAGGCCCCAGGGAGGTGCTGGGGGCAGCAGGACAACCTGCGGGGGCTCGTCCTGGGGCCTCCTGCTGGGATCCACTGGCTCTGTTGCTCGCTGCTGGCTCCTGGCTTGGGTTGGGCTCAGGTGGGTGCCCACGTCCCCCCTGGGTCTGGGGCAACACGCCGAGAGGGATGGAGCCCGGGAGCTGCTCCCCCCACCTGCTGCTCAGCCCTGCTGTGATGCACGAGAGCATCAGAGCATCGCAGATGGGTGTTTGCCCACGCACCGAGCTCGGGCGGGTAGGAGGAGAGTGAGGTTTCATGTCAGCAGCCTGCCAAGCCTGCAGAAGGGGAGGCTCGGGGGTGAGCCCACTGCTGCCTGTGGCTGTCAGGTTGGAGCTACAAGGAGAACGGAGCTACAGGAAGGAAGCCACAAGGAGAAGGGAGCTGCAAGGAGAACAGAGCCACCTCTTTGGGGAGGTGCCCAGCAGAACGAGGACACGCACCCGCTGCAAGTTGCATCGAGGAAAATTCCACCTAGATGTTAGGAAATGTTCTTTTTCCCCTCGAGCATGGCAAATGCTGCAGAAGCCCGGAGAGGCTGTGGGACCTGCGTCCTCCACAAAACTCAGACCCAGCCTGGGCCCCCCCTGGCCCCCTCCCCTGAAGCTGGGAAGCCAAACCCGGCTCTCTCGGCAGCTGCTGTAGGGTGCAGGCAGCACCCGGGCAGGAAGGGCACAGAAAGGGCCCTGGGACAGGAGAGCTGCCTGGGAGGGGTGACAGCCCCAGACCTCTCAGGAGTGGGGTTTTCCCTCTCGCTCAGGACTCTCACCCTGCAAAAGATGCCGAGGAGGAGGGGAGGGTGACAGAGCTGGGGAAGGAAGCGGCAGCACCGGCTGAGGAAGGGCCGAGGGGAAGCTGCAAATCCAAGCAGAGCCACCTGGAGGGAGAGATAAAGGGATCCCGATCCCTCCAGGTTAAGGCAGCACTTGGATTTGGGGCTGTGGGAGGCAGCCTGAGCTGGGCAGGAGAGCAGCCATTGGATCCCAGCCCCACTGTGGTCACCTTGCTGAGCATTGCCAAGCCTCTGCTCCCCTGCTGCGTGCCTCAGTTTACCCGGCTCCTCGGGGCAGTGTGCACAGCGCCGTGAGCCCATTCCCGTGTTTTTGGGGTGTGGAAACACAGCTGTAGGTTGTGGTGCTGTGTCCGCCTTCCCGGCCGGGTGTGGGTTGGAAGGAAGTCGGAAGGGGCCCGATAGTGCTGGAGAGGGCAGCTGGCCCCATTGTGGCCCCTTTGGTCCCCATCCTGCCACCTCCTTGTCCCAGCGGGGCTGGGGGGCGCATCGCCCCCCTAGGTGGGGAGCAGGGGGCTTGGTCCTCTCCCCCCCCAGGAGAGCAGGGAATGGGGCAGACCCCAGCCCCTCTGCCATGGTT
>CM021772.1:21562302-21668160 GCA_011076525.1 Nettapus auritus | reverse complement strand
CCCCCCCGGCAGCGAGGCGGAGCCGGGCGGCGGCGGCGGCGGCCGGGGGAGCGCGGAGCGGCCCCGGGGAGCATGGGGCGGGCGGCGGCCGGTGAGCGGCGGGGGGACGGGGACGGGGCGGGGGGACACGAGGAAAAACCCGGGGGGGACACGGGAAAAACCCCGGGAGGAGCAGCGGGACGGCCCCGGGGTGGCATCCCCGGGGTGCGGGGACCCAGTTGCGGGGTGAGCGGAGGGACCGTGAGGGGGGAATTGGGGAAGGGGTGCGGGGAGAAGCCCCCCGCTGTGGGGTCTGGGTGCTGGGGCCGCAGCGGGGTGCCCATCTCCTCTGCTGTCCCGCAGGCACGGCGCTGCAGACCCTGTCCCTGTGCCTCCTGCTCGCTGCCAGCCTCGCCCAGGAGCCGGTATCGGAGAGCTGCAACTGCACCGAGCCCCTGGACTTCGAGGCGTTCCGGGCTGCTCCGCTGGCCGAGAGCTGCTGCCTCAACTTCAGCAGCTCCAACGTCAGCCTGCTGGACTGGGGGGCTCTGGTGGGGGTGCGGGGGCTGCGGGAGCTCGACCTCTCGCGCTGCGGCATCGCGGCCATCAGCAACGCGCAGGGCGTCCCCCCTGCCCTGGAGGTCTTGCACTTAAGCCACAACCAGCTGGAAAGCCTTCCGGGGGGCTTTCTGGAAGATGCCCCGAACTTGAAGATCCTCTACCTGGACAGCAACCAACTCCGGGAGCTTCCCCAGTCCTTCCTGAAAGCATCGACTCGGGTGCAGGAGGTCTACCTGGGCTATAACGCCCTGACCTTCCTCCCCAGCAGCCTCCTGCAGCCGTCCCTGCTCCGGCTCCAGGTGTCCAACAACAGCTGGGACTGCAGCTGCGCCCTGCTCAGCGCCCTGCAGGGCCGGCCCAGCCTGGCCGCCGGCCTCACCTGCCACACGCCGGAGCGGCACCGCGGCGCCGAGCTCCGCAGCATCCCCCGGGACGAGCTGTGCCGCTCGCACGGCCTCACCGCCCTCTTCATCTGCCTGCCCCCCCTCCTCCTCCTCGCCAGCATCGCCTGCTGCTTCTGCAGGAGGAAGAAGAAAACCAACTACAGCCTGGGGGGCAGCCACCCCGCTGCCGCCGCGGAGAGGGGCAGCGCGCCGGTGCCCCCCGAACCCCACCGCTACGTCCCCTACGAGCTGCCCGCTGCCCCCTCCGAGAAGGAGAAGAAGGTGTTGCTGGGGGGGGCGGTGCTGCTCCAGCCCTCCCAGGACCCTCTGGAGAGCAGCAGGGACCTGTACGAGGAGGTGGAGATCCGGGTGGGATCCCACGTGCCGCCCCACGACGGGCAGCGGGGTGCAGGGCCGGGCACCCAGCGGGGAGCCCCGGGAGCCAGGGGGGAGCAGTTGGGGGGCAGCGGGGCAGAGGGGGACACGGTGAGCGTGAGCGACGTCCTGAAGGACTCGGCCGACCGGGAGAAGATCTACATGAACCAGGCGACCAACTACTACAACCTGGTGCCTGGCATCGAGCTGGAGGACTCAGACAACCTGGAGTACGAGAACATCGACCTGCACTGAAGGGGGACGGGATGCGGGACGCGGGGGGCAACAGGAGGTGGCTGTGGCTGGGAGAGGCTGCGAGCTGTCCTGCCGTGGCTTGCACTGCCTGGTTGTGAAGCTGCGCCCCCAAATTCCCCCCTGCAATCCCATGTGCGCCCCTCGCTTGCCACGTGCTGTGGCTGGGCAGGGCTGCGAGTGGCTCTGGGCACCGGGGGGCTCTCTGCACCAGGTTTTTAGGGACTCAGGAAGGACGTGGAGAGGAGCTGGGGGCTGCCCTGTCTGATTTTTAGGGCCAAGTGACAACAGTGTGCGTGCCAGGGCCACCGACCAGGGCTCTGTCCCCTCTGCAGCCAGCTGGCACCGGGCATGGACCCGCTGCCCCCTGCCTGCATGTGTCAGGGTCTGGGGACAAGAAACATGGTCTGAGTGTGGGGTCCTGCGTGGGATTGGCAGGGTCTTGCTACAAAGAGGAGCCTGCAGTGACCCTTGGCCCAGCACATTGCACGTCTGCTGTTCACACGAGTGCTTGTGCACACGCGTGTGCAAGGACTGGGCACGGATGGACCTGCTCATGCCGGGCCCTGCTCAGCAAAAGGCTTTTGTTTGTGGGGTGCTCACAGGGTGCCACGGAGCAGGGGGGTGCCCCTCACAGCCTTCCCTCCCTGATGTGCTGCCCAGCCCTGCAGGAGCCAGCTCCTGATGCGAAATAAATCATTTTATTCCTGGCACTGTGGCTGCGCCCCTGTCTCTGCTGCGGTGGGTGCCGGCCCTTGGGGCTGAGCGAGCTGCAGCCCGTGATTTACAGCCTGCGGAGGAAGCTGCCAGCTTGCCACGGGCACCGTGCTCACCAGCCGGGGCAGGACGGGCTGGGTGCTGTAAATCATCTCCCTGTGCAGCCCCGTGGGTCGCATCCACCCGTGGGTGCCTGCAGGGATGCAGGCAGCCCCATGCCCCATACCTACGCCGCGTTCTCCAGCAGGAGACAGACTGGGGGCATCGAGGGATGCGCCGAGGGCATTTCCCAGGCTGGGAGCCCCCAGCTCTGTGGGTCGGAGCTGTGGCAGGCTGTGCTGGGCCCGTGCCCGGCAGGAAGGGAGCCGGGCAGGGCGGGACGCGGCGCTATGGCCGGCAAAGGAAGCGGCGTTTCCTGCCCGGCGCGGGCTGCGAGGTGCTTGCTCCTGCCTTGGGCTGGAGGGTGCAAGCACCAGCACGGGTTGGGGACGAGGACAGGATGGTCTCACTGCATGTCCTGCTGCTCCTCGTGGATGTTTCCCCCTGGTTCGTGTCCTGCTGGGACATTCGCCCTCCCAGCTCCCTCCCTGAGAAAGTGGCCCTGTGCTAGACCTCCCCAAGCCTCCACTACCCCTGCCAGGTGCTGCAGCCAAGGGACACGCAGGGGACCCCGGCGTGCCCCAGCTCTGCTGCCCACCCTGCAGCTTGTGCTGTCCCCTGGCCCTCCTGGAGACACAGAGGGACCGCGAGCTGCCACAGAGCACAGGCAGGCAGCCCAGGGCTGGCCCCAGGACGTGGCAGCGAGCGGTGCACTCCACGGGCACCCCAGAAACACCCCACGCCCCCCAACCAATCTCACCCTGGGGTCACGTTCCCAGGGCTGCCAGGAGGGGTGACAAGCCCTGTCCTTTCTCCTCCTCCTCATGGAGCCTAAATTCAGCCCACAAAGGGGAACTGCCCAAACCACCCCGCTGGCTCCTGCGCATCCCCAGGTCCGAGGCAGCAGCTCCCACCGAACTCTCCAGTTGTGGAGAGGTGTGACCGACCTGTAATTCCCTGTTCCCTGCCTGTGACAGATCCAATCCATCACTTGGAGGGCTCGGCTGACGGGTTCACACCAGGGTATTTAGGGGGGAAGGCGTCAGGCACTGATAGGGACGGGCAGAGCAGCGTGGGGAGGCACGGGGTGAGCCGGCCCATGGGCACTGGTGCTTGGCGTGGCAGCGAGGACACGTCCCGGCCAGCAGCGTTTGTCCTGCTTCTCCCTGGCACTGAGATCGTCATCCGTGCCACGATGACCGTCTCCTACACGCTCAAAGTCGCCGACTCCCGTTTTGGGGGCTTCTCCAAGCTGCTCTTCCGCTGGAAGGGCAGCATCTACAAGCTGCTGTACAAGGAGTTCATCGTCTTCGTGGTGCTGTACGCGCTGCTCAGCATCGTCTACCGGTGAGTGGGGGAGCGGCTGGGACCCCACAAGGAGAAGGGGCCCCATGGGATGGCTTTTGGGGGGGTCTGAGGCAGCTCCCCAGCCCCGCTGCTCGCCCTGACCCCGCTGCGTGCCCGCTGCAGGCAGCTGCTGACCGAGGAGCAGAAGCGTCTCTACACCAAAGTGGCCCAGTACTGCAACCGCTCCACGGACCTCATCCCCATGTCCTTCGTCCTAGGTATGGGTCCTTCTCCTGCTCCCCTGCAGCCAAAACCACCCCGCTGCCTGGGGCTGGATGGCACTCAGCTCCCAAAGCCACCGAGCACAGCTCCCTGGCCCTTTTCCAGAGCCAGGGGAGAGCTGAGGATGTCCCACCTCCATCCCTGGGGAGAGCAGGCCAAGGGGAAGGACAACGTGCGCTTTATCCCCAACCTGTCACCCCTGCAAAGCCGGCAGGTCCCCCTGGCGTGGGCTCATCCCCTCTCAGAGCCCCCTGTGCCGTCTCCGCACAGGTTTTTACGTCACCCTGATTGTGAACCGGTGGTGGGCGCAGTACACCAGCATCCCCCTGCCCGACCAGCTCATGTGCATCATCTCCAGCAACGTCCACGGCAAGGACGAGAGGGGCCGGATCCTGCGGCGCACCCTCATCCGCTACGCCAACCTCTCGGCCGTCCTCATCCTGCGCTCCGTCAGCACCAGGGTGCTCAAGCGCTTCCCCACCATGGACCACGTGGTGGAAGCGGGTGAGGGGTCAAACCTTGAGGGGGGACAGCTTGAAATATGGGGCGAGAGAGCTGGGAAGCTCATCAGTGTCCCCGTCACCCTGGGGTGGGCTAAGGGGTGGCAGTGGGGCAGCCCCTGGGTCCCCTCGCAAGCATCCCTGGCCCACACATGAGGTGGAATCCAGCCCCGATGCGGAGGGATTATTTCCTTGCAGGGACATTGCATGTGTCCCTAAAGAAACCCATGTCCCCTCTGCCCCCTCAGACCCTGGAAAACCCCATGTTCCTCTTGGGGAGGGTCCCCAAAAACTCCCTGTCCCCCATCACGGGGTCTGCGGTGCTCAACCCCTGCTGCTCGCCCCCTGCCCCGCCGCAGGCTTCATGACGCAGGACGAGCACAAGAAGTTTGAGAGCCTGCACTCGGACTTCAACAAGTACTGGGTGCCCTGCGTGTGGTTCACCAACCTGGCAGCCCAGGCCAGGCGGGACGGCCGCATCCGCGACGACGTGGCCCTGCGCCTGCTGATGGATGTGAGTGGTGCCGGGAGCGCGGGGGGCACGGCACTGCGGGGGAGGACCCAGGCAAAACCCGTCCTCGTCCTCCCTGCCAGGAGCTGAATGCGTTCCGGGCCAAGTGCAGCATGCTGTTCCACTACGACTGGATCAGCATCCCGCTGGTGTACACGCAGGTGGGTGGCCGGACCCCCGGTGAAAGCGATTTGTTCCCACCGTGCACCCGGTGCCGCCAGCGCACAGCCATGCGCAGGAGCACAGGGCGGATGGGGAGCGTGGCACGGGGGGATCGCCCCTCGGGTGGGCTTTGGGATTTAGCCTGGAGCCCCTGAGAGCATCATCGAGCAGCCAAGCCTCTGGCAGCCTCGTGTCCCCCTTCGCTGCCACCGCTGTCCCCGCAGGTGGTCACCATCGCCGTGTACTCTTTCTTCGCCTTCTGCCTCATCGGGCGGCAGTTCCTGGAGCCGCTGGAGCCGGGGCAGGAGGGGGATCTGGACATGTACGTGCCCCTCTCCACCCTCCTGCAGTTCTTCTTCTATGCCGGCTGGCTGAAGGTGAGACACGGCCGGGGGGTGCCCAGGGGTCCCTGGCCTGGGCATGGCACCAGCCACGTCACGGCTGGTGGCCCTCGGGGACGTGTCATGGTGGGGCACCAGGGGGAAGGAGGCTGCTCACCGCAGGGCACTGCCTGATTCGGGTGCCCCGTGGGTGGCCAGATGGGAAGGTGTCCCAGGAAGGTGTCCCAGGAAGATGTCCCTGTCCCCTGCGTCACCTGCCCCCTCCCTCCGCAGGTTGCCGAGCAGATCATTAATCCTTTTGGGGAAGACGACGATGACTTCGAGACCAACAAGCTGATAGACAGGAACCTGCAGGTGGGGCCTGCCAGGCTGCTCTTGTGTTGGGTGGGCACGGGGACGTCCCTGCAGCGTGGCAATGGGGACTGTCCCCTGTTCCCCCCCAGCTGTCCCCTGGCTCCTTCCAACCCCTTTAAGGCTGGTGCTGGCAGCAGGACCTGCAGACACCAGGTCCTCACCCCCGTCCCCAGGTGTCCCTGCTCTCGGTGGACGACATGTACCAGAACCTGCCGCCAGCCGCCAAGGACAAGTACTGGAACGAGTCCACGGCTCAGCCCCCCTACACCATGGCCACCGCCGCCGAGACCCTGAAGCCCTCCTTCCTGGGCTCCACCTTCGACATGCGGTGAGTGCACAGCCAGGAGCCCAGCCGGGGACTTGGGAGGGTCCCTGCCTGCACTGCATGCCCTGGGTGCCACCGTCAGGGGGACGTTGGGGACGCGTGGCCGTCCCCATCACCCTGCCGTGCTCCCCCAGCGTGTGCGAGGACGTGGAGCAGAGCCAGCCGGTGGAGGCCTCGCCGAGCATGCCCCGCATCCAGACGCCCCTCCTCGGCCGCTTCCTCGCCACCGCCTCCCCCGCCATCAGCATCAAAAATTTCGGCCGGGGCGGCCGAGCCACCCCCCACCTGCGGCGTTCGCGGGGGGACGGAGCCTTCCCCTCCCCGCACCCCGGCCACCCCGAAGACCCTGAGGCAGTGGATCGCATCGAGGAGGAGGAGACGGAGGATGAGGAGAGCCGGGGCAGTGGGCCCCCCACCCCGGGTGGTCTCCTTGGGGGACCCCGGTCACCAAAGGCCTCCGAAATGCGGAGGAAGGAGCTGCCACCGCCGGTCCTGGTGACGGCTCCGTCCAGCGAGAGCATCGGGGCTGAGCGCCCGGGGGGCTGGGAGCCCTGAGGGTGCCCTGATGGCACCCCCGACCCTGTCCCCAGACATCCCCTTCTGCCCCCCTGCATGCTTTTTCTCCACCCAGCCCCGTGCCAGGTTGGTGGGGAGATCCCAGTGGTTTTGGGGTTGGGCATGCAGCATTCGAAGCTGCTAGCCCCAAAACTGCAGGAGTCAGCCCGTCTGCATGGTGATGACGCTGGCTGGCACGGCCACGCTCCCTCAGCCAACAGAGGTGACAGGGACAGCCCAGACACCAAGCAAGGGACAGGACAACAGCATTCAGCGCCATGCTGATGTCCCCTCAGTACCAATAAAGCTGCTGCCAGCTCCAGCTTTCAGGTTTGTTCTTTCTTGGAGGTGCAGAGGGCGGCTTCCATCCCCTGGACTGGCACCGGGGACTGTGGTGGGTATTAGACTAAGTAACTGAGCCCGATGCACAAGGGCACACACGCCCCTGGCCAGCTGCCACCCCGTCCCGTTCCCATGTCACACCTACGGCACGGTGACAGCGCCGGCTTCGTTCCCACGGGCCGTTGCCCTTGGCTGCCGTGTTTCAGAGCAATGACATCAATGCAATTTATAAGCAGTATACATTGATGAACTGGGCATAATCCTGCTCATCAAGGGTTTACAGCCCCTGCCCTTACCCTAACATGGCAATTGTCTCAGCTTCTCCCTCCGTACAAAGTCCCCCAGGAACACCCTGAATCCTGTTTGCTCTCCACAGAGGGCGAGCAGAGAAGAAACGAGCCCAGAGGAAGCAGCCGTGACACATCCCTCCCAAACGCCCTTTATCGCGTCCGCCCTGCCTCTCTGGAAATAGGCGTTGCTAGAAAGCAGGGAAAGTTTACCCCAGATCGCTATGGAGAAGGAATGTGCTTGTGCAAACGTCACGCCCGGCCAGGTCCCACCTTGAGACTCCAGCAGCGCCTGGTTCCACCCTGCAGGCACAGCACCAAGGCAGCGGTGCCGCGCTCCCACCAGGGCAGATGTGGGGTTGGGTAGGCAGGGCATGCACTCCAGAACAATATGCTAATTTATTTAAAGTTGTTCATCATCAAATGTCCCAAAACACCTGAGAGGCTCTTTTTGTTCACCAGCTTTCCAATCCCACAACAGGGCAGAAAGCTGGAACTTGTACCCGGCTTTCGAAAGGGACAGGCCACGAGGAGAGCCCGGCCCTTCTGCTAGGAGGGATTTCTCTTGCACTGGGATGAGACCAAGGAGGTCAGGAAGAGACCAGCCAGTCACTCAGCAGTGCAGCCGCAGGCAGCAGGTTTGAGCAGGGAACCCTGTCAGCTCCCAGAAAGCCAGAACTGCAGCAGGGGTGGACATCCACACCTTCCTCCTGCAGCCTTTTCCACACCCATCTGGGTCCACCAAGTCACCATGTTAGCGCCCCAAGATGTTTTGGCCAGCAGCGAGCAGGGTCAGTTTGTCCCAAGACACAAAAGCGCCCAGTGGATTCCAGGAGATCCTTCTTGCTTTCACATTTCAGGTGTGCTACACAAGTCCCCTCCCGCCCTGCAGACACAAATAAGCACGCCACCCACTTATTATAGTAGATTTTGTTTATTGGTTCTCTCAGATGAACAGTTTGTTTTCATTTGCCTTTTCTGGCCTTGATCTTCCTCAAGTAGAACTCTAATTCCTTGCCTTCCAACACATAGCCATCAGCTCGGCCACACTGTCCAGGTCTGGAGGCGATGCAAGCTGCAAGGAGAAGTCACTCAGTTAAATTAACTAATTCGCTACCCCGGTACGTACACGTGGAAGGAACACTGCGTGCAGTCTCTGCAGAAGCATGAACGAGCAAGGCTCGGTAACAGACACCAGCGTACGAGCTGGCCTAAGTTCCTCCCCCAGGAGACCTTGCTCTCGAACCTGCTCTGCTGGGCTGCACCCATCATGAAGTCCTCTTCAGATCTCCAAACTGTCATCGCTCAAATTCAGTAGCAGAACTGGACAAAGGTCTCATCACCAGAAGACTTCAGAACACCGAACTACTCACACCAGCACCTGAAGCTGGCAACTGTCTGTGCACGGCTGGCCTTCTGACACAGCACGCCCACGAGTGTCTGCTCATTCACAAGTCTCACGTCCCATCAGTTATTTCAAATGCCAACCAGGAAGGATCGATCGCTAGCTGGGACACGAAGCAATTCAAGCTACAGAAACAGATCTCCTGTTCCTGCCAGGCCTGGGCTATCCCCAGAGAAGGTAAAAGTTACTCTGCACCCAGAGGACACTCCTGCAAATAGGCTGGGAGAATGCTTTCACCTCGCAGTTAGCTTTATCACAGGTTGCAGGGAAATGGTCCCAGGAACACGAAGGGGACCTGCTCTGGAACCTGCTTACACCCTGACTCCCTTACACCCACCCACAGCACGGCCCCCAGGGACTCACCGAGTAGCTTTCCCTGCTGAAACTGCTCCTCCAGGATACTCGCTATCTTGGCATTCTTCTTCCGCTCATCGTATTTTTTCTGGATCTTCTTTGAGCGCTTCTTGTTCAGAATTTCCTCCTCTTCAGGAGTCTAAAACAAGACGGTAGGCAAAGACAAGGCTGGCATTAAGTGAGGGAAAGGTTAAGCACACAGCCACCTCCTGTGAGAGCAGGTCCCCACCAGCAAAGAAAACCCTTCTATTCCCAGCACTGTTTTGCGTTTCCCAAGTCCCATCTTCCAGAGCTACAAACGCCTCCACCTAACAGAACTGGGCGCTGCTTTTCACTTCTGAGGCCGACAAACCCAACACTGCTGACTGCAGTCACCGATGACAGCACAGTGCCCGCAGGAAACACGCTCTAGACAGAAGTAGCTGCAAAGCTTTCCCTAATGAATTACCCCTCCTCCAAAAAAAGCAAGCACTTGTTTGTTCTCCAGACATGAGAGCGCTTGGGCGTGGCACCAGTCCTGGCAAACAGGTTGCGAGCTCTCCCCACGCTTCTGAACTTGACAGTGATCAGCTCGCAAGTGCTTTATTTTGTAAGGCAAGGAGACAACCCCAAGCTGAACGCAACACACAGGTGTTTAAATAGCTTAATCTGGGGTTTGGATCTTAAAATTAGAGGTGATGCGTCTGGATGAAGATGCTTTAAGCAAAGTTTAGTCATCAATCCACGAGCTTCTAATCAGAGGACAGCGCTGTCCCAGCACAAGGGCCTGCCTGCAAAGCCTACCTCAGCATCACAAGGTGTCATCGCTCTTCCTTCAGCAGCAGAACTGGACAGAAGTATCATCATTAGAAGACATCTACAGGCAGGCCCTCGTGCAATGCCTCGGAGACCGATGCTATCGCTGGCAGGCACCCAGCCGATGTCGGCAGGCGCTGTTCAGCCACGACCAGCTGCCTGCAGCAGGGCAGCCTCTCCTATCCCAAGGAGTCACAGTGACCCAGCCGTGAGGAACCCCCAAAATCCCACACGTACCAGCTTGGCACCCTTCTTGCGTCCAAGGGGCAAGGCGTAGTGGGCTTCATACCACTGCCGGTACGGGGTGCTGTCGACGAGAACGATGCAGTTCTTCACCAGGGTCTTTGTCCGCACCAGCTCGTTGTTGGAAGCGTTGTACACAACATCGATGATCCTGGTCTTGCGGGTGCAGCCTTCCAAAAGAAGAGTACGAATTCAAACCCCCAGGGATGAGACAACTGAGGGCACAGTCTGCAGCATCCCACACGTACCCTAAAATCACCTCACTCGTCACCCGCTCAGTCCTCCAGCTTCCCCGGCACTGACTTAAATCTAACTGAATGACGCAGCTAGTTTTCAGCAGTCCAACTTTCTGCTGCCAGGACAGAAGCCTGTACATGGGGAAAGAGCCAACCTAGATGAAAAACTGTGGCCTTGCTGAAACTCATCTCTAAGATGACTAAATAATGCTGAAAACCCCATTTCTGGGCCTGAGGATACCTCAGCAGATGCCAACTAACACCGTACGCAGGGCTAATCCCAAACATAGTTCCTAGAATTACTGGAGTAAACAGGATTGCTCTGCAACACTTAACAGAAACCATTTCTATAGGACGAGGGGAGATGAACAAACACAGAAGATACTGACGTTTTCACCTGTTCTTTCACCTTTTCTTTCATACTTGTTCTGCAGTGTGCTCAGTCCCTTCACTTCTCTGTTACTGCCTACGAATGACAGCGCTCTTCCAGCTGGGACAATGCTGCTGTCAGCGAGCAGAAAGCACGCGTCTCCTGCCTCGTGCCACACCGCTCTCCAAAACCCTTACTGCTGGCTTTATCATACAGGGTAACAGGGACTGAGCCCAAGCTCAAGCTGAATGCTTTTTGTTTTGTAATTCCTAGAACAAAACCCGCCTCGTTCAGTGGAATTACTGCACGCTGCCCTCTCACTTCTCTGCTGCCTGCTTTTACTTAGCAGAGCAGTAGGAATTAAAAAGCGTGTGCTCATGTAGCATTGCCATGGGCCGCCCTTTTTCCGAAGAATCCTCAGCCTCTCTCTTGCAGAGGACTACCTCTTAGTAGATGTTCAATAAACCAGGAAGCATACAAGCTGCGTTCATGAAGACCTAACCCACATATACTTTATGTCTTCCCCCTCTGTAACCCCCCAAAGCCTGGCAGGCAGGCAGTACGAGCGTGCCACTCAGTGTAACTATGACGCTCCAATCACCGTGAGCCCAGCAGACACTGAAGTCTCCTAAGGCCACATAAGGTCAAAGTTATCATCACCACGCAGACAGCTTCAGATCCACTTCTGCCAAGTTCAAAATCAGCCTAGAGAGCTACACATCACCCCTCTACTCTGTAGCTGTACCGGAGATCAACACCTGTGGAAAGTTCTTTGAACACATCGGGATTGCAACGTACTTACATTCGGATCCCCAGGAGAAGTTGCCGACGTCCAGGCGAAGGGCACGGTACTTCTTGTTGCCGCCACGAACCCTCACTGTGTGAATTCGGCGCGGACCGATCTACGTCAGAAACAAACCCCAGTGAGGTTGGTGCTGGCGTGCTGCTCGGCACACACACAGGAGCCCAGCCAAACTCCGAACTGAAGGCAATGTGGTCAGTGTAACTATGACAAACCCCAGCATCGGCAGATACAGAAAGCGACCAAAACGGTCTGCTGCATCTACCTAAGGATAGAATTTCATCACTCCAATTGCCTCTTATTGCCAAAACGTTCACTGCTTCCCACAGGCGTAAAAATGCCATCTTTTATAAAAGCAGTGACAGATACCTAAGCACTCGCAAAGTATTTTTAAGTTTCTAAGAGCACAAAATTATCAAAAGAAAATTGAAAAAATAACTGTCTATACTCCCCAAGTCACTTACCTTAGTGTTGGCCGGCGGCCGCCCCAACTCATACTTCCTCTTCTTGTGGTAGGGC
This sequence comes from Nettapus auritus, assembly GCA_011076525.1. Taxonomy (NCBI): domain Eukaryota; kingdom Metazoa; phylum Chordata; class Aves; order Anseriformes; family Anatidae; genus Nettapus; species Nettapus auritus. The sequence goes on along the minus strand of CM021772.1, from coordinate 21,656,124 downwards.
TTCCTCTTGCCCCCAGTCTTGCGACGCTTATGCCAGTTGTCCCTGGAGATACCTGAATGGAGAGCAGCGCAGTCAGAAGATGGCATGGATTCCACCTGGCCATGGCTGGGTGAGGCCTGAGTCCTCAGCTCTCCAAGGTTGGTATCCGCACAGTGCACTCAGCCTTATGCAGCAGTTAGAGAAGCTTCATCATTGAAACTCAGAGCCAACTCAACCTCCTCTCCCCCTGCAGAAGGCAGCCTCCCTCCCTTCACCAGTCCTGCATGGAGCACCCCAGCCCTCTGCAGGGAGCATCCTCCTGTGTTAACTCACCGGACCCTATGGGAAGAGCCCACCTCACGCTGCTAAGCCCCCCATGACACATACCTTATGCTCTATGCTGGATCTTGCAGACTCTCCTTGGGAATGGGTCCCCTGCCTACCTGACTGCTAGGTCCTAAGGGGTCCACCCCCACTCAACCCTCCCTTCTCCAAATGAACCCCCAAAACGCGCGGCCTCCTGAGGGCTGAGCCCCCCCCGCCCCCCCCCCCCCCCCCCCATCAGCAGGGCCCCCTACAGCAGCCTCCACCCCCCTCCCCGCCGCCATGTTGGGCCCGGCCTCCCTCCCCTCCTCCCCCCGCCAGCCGCTCGGCGCCGCAGCAGCCGCCCCCGATGGCGGTCAGCGGGGCCCGGCGGCACCCCTGGCTGTCCCCCGGGACGGATGGCGGCAGGCGGCTGCGTCGCAGCGGGCGGATGGCGGCGGATGGCGACCAGGCCCGGCAGCGGCCCCGCTCACCCATGGTGCGACCCTGGCGCAAAGAGGCCGCGCGGAGGCTCACGGGGCGGTTTGGCGCCGCGAGATCTCGCGAGAGGGAGTGACGTCATCGCGCCGCGGCAGTGTGCCGTTGCTAGGCGACGCGGCGGCGCGGATGGAGTAGGCCAGCGGGCTGATTTGCATACCCATGGTGCACCGCGCGAAGCCGCCCGATTCTGCGGGATTTCGTCCCGGTTTCGCCGCTTCCCGGAGCTGCTCGGGGTCGAGACCGGGATCAAAAAGTGGGGAAGAGATGGAGGAAAGGAGAGCGGGGAGAACCGGGGAGAGGCAGGAATCGCCGTGAGCTAGGGGGCGGCGAGCGGCGCTGGGGTCGGGCCGGGGGGGGGATTGAGGCATACTCTGGTTTCTCTTCAGATCGTATAAATCTTTCGCCTTTTACTAAAGATTTCCGTGGAGAGGAACAAGCACGAGTGTCGTGGAATTTTTTGAGGCTCTGCTTCGGCAGAGCTACCTTTATTTGGTTAAGAACAGAGAATGCGCCGGAAGTGGGTTACGTGGGACTCGTGTGATTTTGCCTCTGGGTCCTTGTTTTTCTGGTGGTCGCTGGCAGGCTCCTGAACCAGGCCACCCGGAGGGATCTTGACACCAGCGCTGCATGGGGTTGCAGTGCCAAGTGCAGCACCCAGCGCTGAGCCACGTTGAACCCCATCCCTTCTGCCCGCTGGAACACCCTGCCCAGGTTCCTCTGCAGGGCCTCCCCACCCTCCAACGCTTCCCTCCCCAGGGCCTTTCTACCCGCTAGCAGGCTGATACGTCTGTGGGAGGCAAAGCTGTGTCTCTGCAACGGAAGGTGGTTTTGCAGTGGAAAATTCCCCTAACCTCGCATATTCAAAAGTGATGTGTGGCACAGCAGTACGTAAAGCAGGTAAGGGGAAGGTCCCGCTGTCCCAAAATGAGGAGGATGGCTAAGGAAAACAGGATGACCAGTGTTAAATCAGTAAAAACAAAAATCATGGGCTCTCTAGTCCTGAGAGAAGAAGGAAAAAAAAAAAAAAAAAAAGGAAAAATTAATGGTTGGTCAAATAAAATTGTACGTGTATGGTATAGAAGTGCATTGAGTATGTTGTGAACACATAGTGTTTAGCCCACGAGGAAACGGGAGAAATCAGGAGTTGGGTAACAGGGAACATGAGGTTACGGTAAACATTTGCTGTGTGCTGCTTGCAGGACACCAAGCATTGCAACTGTGAATCAAATCTCTCCACAGAAGGCCCTGCCTGAAGACAGTAACTGAGTTTTCTCACAGCTCCCCCAGCCTGGTGCCTTTCCGAAGAGCACCAGTCCCCCACGCCCGGTACTGAGGGCCCAGCGCCGCCCCCGGGCAGCGCCGTGCGGGCGGCACGCGGCCCTGGCGGCCCCGCCCCTTAGGGCATGCTCATTTGCATACCCGTGGTGCACCGCGCGGCGCCGCCCGCTCCGGTCCCGGTTCCGCCGCTCCCGCGGGGCCGCTCGGGGCCGGGACCGGGGCGGGGAGGTGGGAAAGGGATGGGGGAGAGGAGAGCGGGGAGGGGCGGGGGGAGGCCGGGGGAGGCGGGTATCGCCGTGAGCTAGGGAGCGGCAGGCGGCGCTGGGGCCGGGCCGCGTGGGGGAGTGGGGCATACTCTGGTTTCTCTTCAGATCGTATAAATCTTTCGCCTTTTACTAAAGATTTCCGTGGAGAGGAACAAGCACGAGTGTCGTGGAATTTTTTGAGGCTCTGCTTCGGCAGAGCTACCCTTACTTGGTCAAAAACAGAACGGAAAACAGGGTTTCTAACCCCAATTTCCTTTCACCTTTTTCATTCTATCCCCCAATGCCTCCCGTCTCTTCACACCGCCTCAGCGATGCAGCGCGCTCACCGCGCATGCGCACCCCCCCCCCCCCCCCCCCCCACACCACCCCTCCCGTCATGCCCCGCCCCGCGCGGAGCACGCCGGGAGTTGTAGTCCCGCGGCACGCCCCCTCCCGGTAGGCCCCGCGGCACGCCGGGCGCGCGGCGTTTAAATCGGCGGCGGTTGGACGGGCCCGGCCCTCGCTGCCCTCCGCGCCGCCATGGACCCCCGGCTGCACCGCCACCTCTGCCCCGGCCGCGTCCTCAACATCCAACGCAGCAACGGTGTGTGGGGGGGACCGGGGGGCGTGAGGGGGGTGACCGGGGGGTCTCACCGAGCTCTCTTCCAGGCCTGGTCCACAAGGCGACGGTGAGGATGGTGAACGTGGAAAGGGCCCTGGTGTCGGTGGAGTGGTCCGAGGGCGGCACCGTCAAGGGCAAGGAGGTGAGGCCGGGCCCGCGTTGCTATGTGATGTTTCTTGTGTTTTATCCCTGAAAGTTCCCCATGTGTGTCTCAGTCGCTGCCAGCTCCTGCGCTGCTGCCTCTGCCCTCAGATAGATAACGCTTCTTCCTGGCTGATACAGGTAGCACAGCTGCTCTGTGCTGATTTCAGGGGTTATCTGTAAAAGAAATGACAAAATAAACATCCTGAGGTAAGGCAGGGATGCCATGACCGCAGCTGGGCGGTGCTGAGAAGGCTCCTGGCCTTTCAGAGCCAGGCAGGGTGCAGGGCTCCTCGCTGTGCTGCTTGCAGGTGGCTTTCTGTGCTCCCAGAGTCCCAGTTCTCCCAGCTCTGCAGCTGTCTGTTGGCTTTTGGTGCCCCTAGCAATGCCCTTCGAGCTGCCCTTAAGCCTTTATAGCTGTATGATAAGTGTATTTTTATTTGATGCTTTGGTGTGTATTGTTTATAGTGAGGTGTTATAATACCAGCCCTGGTGGACCTGGAGGGATTTGTAACATCCACAAAACCACCCTCAAAGCCCTAACTCTGATGCAGCCTCATCCCACTTTCTCTGGGGCACAGCGTACTGAGAGGCCTCCAGCTGTATTTCTGGTGCCCTGCTCTCTGATTCCCCTGCACCTTACTTTTCAGGGAACGCTATATGCTCCTTACAGTTACTGAGCTTTCTTTCTCTGTAACGAGAACCTTGCACAAAGAAGTGTCTCAGAATAGATGGAGAGCTAACCACGGTTTTGGGCTAGAGTCCAGGTAACAACGGCACTGCTGGATCTGAATCACTCTTGGCCAGTGCTAGTCTGAAACATCCCAGCTCAGTGTAGAGAAAAGGCCATGGGGCCCTGCTGGTGGAACTGCCGTGTTTCCCTGGGGTGATTGAGGTTGTACTGAAAGCCTGGCACTTAAATTCTCCTTTGGTGAATGAGCAAACACGCTGTTCTTGGCAGTTTCTCTGGGAACGTAGGTACTGCAGGGCCTCTGAAGAGGCTGCTCAAAAAGCAGCGCTTCTTACATGCTGCTAGTGTGTGATACCGTCCACATACACTTGGTTCTGAGGGAATTAATTTTTCTGATTAGATGCGTACAGATTTCATATAAATCAAGTCTTAAAGTTTATTTCTCTTATGTTAGAATGTGGTATCTTCAGGGGGTCACCTGAAGGTATTTGCTTTTTTTAATATGGACCCTTATTTCATCAAAGTAAATTAACATTTAATTGAGAAGTGCATAGCTTCCTCAAGTGGTGCTTGTGTTACTGCTTTGACGTTAGGTGAATTCCAGCGCATGCTGCTGTGATACCAGAGTTATTTTTGTGTATACGTGCTTTCAAGCTCTTCTGCAGGGTTAGGTTTGGAAAAACTGAAACGAGCGAGGTGGGGCCTTTTGTGCTTGTGCCTGCCCTTGGCAGCCTGCCCCACGGTCGCTGCCCTGTGCCCGGGTGCCACAGAATGCTGTGGAGGCAGGATTGTGACTTCACTGGAAGGTCAGGCGGGAGGTGGCAGCTGGTCCTAGTTAAAATCACTTGCAATTGCCAGAGAAAATGCAGGTGGATTGACTTTTGGATTAAATGCTGAATCCCTTGTTTCCCGAGGTCTAAGTAGCTCTCTGAAGTTTATTTCAGTAAGCGCAGTCATGCAGTAAACTCTTAATGCTCTCCTTGCACAGAAGTCACGGAGATTTACTAAGATTAGCTGTAAGAGATTAAAGCAGTTGAAGCCAAATGTGCTTTGCCTATCTCCTCAGACGTGTTCTATGGCACCTGCGGAGCTGCACGGTGTTTGGCAGATGAGGGTAAATGGCATAACTTGCACATTTCTTCTAGTGCAATTGGACATAGGAGACTATTCAAATGGAGTATGAACTATTGCCTTGCACCTTGAAGCTAGAAGGCTACTTTAACTTAACATTTGGCAAGCAGTCAGGTTTGTTTGCCTGTACTGAAAATCAACATGTAAAAATGCTGTAGGTGGTAGCAGCAATATTTTACCTTTGCTCTTGCAGATTGAGATTGAGGATGTGATAACAATAAATCCTGAGTTAACAGAAGAGCTGCGTGCTGCAGATGTGAAAGAGAACCTTCCTTTGCAAGAGAATGTAACTGTACAGGTAAGAGTTTCGGTCTCTCCAAAGGTACTAGCATGTCAGCAGCAGAATGTTTCAGACCAGATCTTTTTAGAAATGGTGCTGTCAGCCTTACAAGTCAGAGGCCTCATGCTTTGTGGTCTCTCTCACCGTTAGACTGTGGTCAGAAATCCCTGTTGTATTAACGTTGTTTTGTAGTGCTGTGCTAGGTATTCAGATGACTTAACAGCACTCGTTGTTTTCCAGAAACAGAAGCGTAGAACAACCCTTTCAAAAATTCCTGCTCCACGGGAAGGTGAGAAAATATTTCCTTTCCTTTTCAAAACAGTGCTGATCCTCCATTGTAGCCGTATTATTTCAGTTTAGCGCCTCGTAACGCTGCTCGTTCAGGCAATACTAAAAAGAGCATCCCAGTTCATACCAACACTCTGGAGTCCTGAGTGCAGAACTTCTGCCAACAAATTGCCCTCCTGTTCCCGTGAGCTCAGGTTTGTTGACACATTGCCCTTTTCTTCAGTATTGCTATAGTTATTCCTTGACACTGCTTTAAATGTCACCAGGAAGTTCCTGCTGCAGTGAGGTTTAAAGTTTTGTATGGGATTTTGCAAATGCCACAAACAACAAAAGGTAAGTGACAGTTATTAAGACAAAAAGGTGTCAAAATGAGAATGGAAAGGGCAAGGAAGAAATAGCAGTGTCAAATGGATGGTCTCCTCTTCAAATAGTCCCCCAGACAATAACATGAGCTTTATTCCTGGAAACATTTCAGACTAGGCAGCCAAAATGCTAGCTGGTGTGCCGTAGCTCAGTGCCTTAGTGTCAGTACAGTGTTTTAGCAAAGCCAGAAGAGAAGACAGATGTGAAAGTGTGGGATTGCTAAGGAATTGTTTGTCTTGAGGTGCTGGGAATTAGGAAACTCCCATATTTTTTTACTTTATTTTTTTAGTTGACTCTTGCTTTTGAGTTGCAAGTGACAGGATTAAAGGTCTATTTGTAATGTACTCGAGTGATGCTGAGGTCAAAGGGTTGCTGGTTTAATAACTTAATGTATATAGCTGCACAGAACTTGCCCTTTTACATGAGCTGTGAATGGCTGCATTTGTCTGGCCTTTTTGTTGTATGTGCTGTAAGACAGGGAAACTGGAATCAAATGACAACAATACAAATCCCCTTGTATTTGAGAGGCAGGAACAGTCCATGAAGTTTAATATGTCAAAAGTTTTTCTGATCTGCTTCAAATGCAGAGGACTTTCCACAAATCTTGTGAATCGGCAAGGAAAATGATGTGGTAAAGTAGTGATTGTCTCTAGACAGACCTGTTTAATGGAGCTGGATACCCAGATGGAAAAACAAAGGTGTTTTAATCCAGTCATTGGCTGTTGGAAAAACATCTTCACAGAGGTTGCTGCTTCCCTGAAGTACAGAATCTAATGGCAAATCTGACGTGCCTGTTGCCTTTGCTACTGGCACAGACTTGTCCCTGAAGTCTCTCTCAGAGTGCAAGAGGGAAGCAGTGTCTTCAGTGTTCATCAGATATTATCTATTATTGCAGTTACTCCCTGACACTCACGGGCTATACGTGTCCTGTAGCAAACTCTGTGCTGCACCAATCAAAAAGGTCATGTTCGCTTCATGTTTCAGTTCTTAGGCAAAGCAAATTAAAGAAGATCAGGAGGCGTCTGTCTCCTTCTCTCTCAGGGAAGTGAGAAAAGCAGAAGCAGTGATTTCAGAATGAATTCAGAAGCAGATACTGAGTTCTGCGAAGCAGTAAGAACTTTAGAATATTTTGCATATCCTTGTGCACAAGAACAATCTGAATTGAACCCATTTAGATGCAGCAAATCCTGCAGTTAATATTGTTGTCTAGGAGCACTATCATTTGCAGAAAGTGCTGTTGAGTTTGTGATGAGATCGGGTTTCTGGGCATGTGTGACAAAAGGAATGCAATACCATGTCTGTGTATAATGAAATGGATTCTTTTTGTTCCTAAAGTTGCGTCAATGGCACCTAATGTCTCTGCACCTGAGCAGAAGAATCCAGGTAAAAAGTTAACACACAAGCACTGAATTCTCTGGGCACAGTTTTAAGGAATTTGATCCAGAATTGAAATTAACTCTTGATGAGAAACAAATTAATTTCCTTTCAAATCAGAGTGATTAATTCTGGATAAATTCTTGTGATTGCTGGAGGTGGAGGTGAGAGTAGCTCTAGCTTTCATACCACACTTCTATTTTTTCATATCAGATTTGCCTTTTTTTTTTCTTACAAATCTGTTGAGGTGTATGTTCCTGTCACCTGCTAAGCTTCCTGGGTGAGTGATTTGTCTCAGTGAAAGAACTGTAACCAGGTGTGTGGCAACTGGGGCTGCCTACAGAAAGGCCCTTTTTGAAGGTTTGCTGTTGCAATTATAGGTGGTCTGTCTTGTAGCTGAATTTAGTGTCATCAAGCTGCCACTCTACGACGCACAACACGCATTTGTGTTTGGATGTTGTAATGGTAGGCATGATCCAGCTCATGACCAGTTTTCCCTTTGAATGTGGAAGGCATAAGAAATTATTTTATCCTGACTTTTCCTTAAAGCTTCCCTAGATAACCCACTCTGTAGTCTGTATAGCAAAGTCAGTGGTACAGCCTTGGTTTTCATACTGTCACCATCACAGTTAATTCATAGCCCTGTGAGTGTGAAACTTCAGAGGATTTCCCACTTCCCTGAGTTGTAACTGCCTCCTTCCTAGGTACCAAGGTTCCAGAACTGTCATATTAGTGAATCCTTAGTGGTATCTGGAAAGAAACTCACTGAAACTGCAAATCTGGAATGAACTGTGTGCTTTTCTGTAGTGGTTGCTTTTCACCCACCAACCTTTCCAGCAGTGCTTTATCCTAGGCTTTGGTCATGCACCAGAGGTCTGAAAATGGTTCTTTTAAGCACAACCTGCCCTTCTTGGAGTAAATGATTACTTGCAAATGTTGGAGTGTCTGATGCATGATGCTGAACTTGAATTCATTTTTCCAAAGCTATGCGTGGCCGCTCCAGGATGTCTGTCATCACGGAACCTCAGTGCAGCCTCCAGGAGAATGAGATGGGGGTGGATCCCTGCACTTCTACACAAACAAGAAACAATTTGTCAGTTCCTGGTGAGTGGAAGAAGAGCCTAGAGAATTCTTAATAAGAAGGAACATGCTTTGTATGTATTTAATTAGGTAAACTGCAAATCTAGGAGGAGGAGCCAACCCCTACCCCTTCATACATTAAATGAGAGAGGCAGAGTTCTGCCACTGTAAACATCCAGGGCTTCTGCCTGAAGGGGTTCTCAAAGCACTCTGGAAGCTATGTTGTTGAAGGATGGTGTACTTTGTTAACAAGAGAGCTGCAGCTGTGCTTGTGGGTGCATGTGCTATCTGCATACCAGCATAAAGTGGCATTTGTGGAGCTAGAGTGGGAAGCAAAGTGTCTTAATAGTGCTGACAACAGGCTCCAGCTATACTGGTTGCAGTTCTACCTATACCAGTTGAGTAAAGTAAGAACTTTAGCCTGCCTGAATAATGCATCTGTAGTTATTTATCTTTACCAGACCTACCCCATGAATAGCTGTGGGCATTCCTTGCATATTAAGTTTTGCGAAGACATTCAAATAAGAGGCTTAATATTAACTTCTTGCCTAGTTGGTGTGGCATTGATTTGTAGCTTTGAATAGAAGTGTGTGATTGGTGAAGAATTAAAAAAAATTGCACGTATTTTAGCAAGTTCTCCCTCCTGGTCTGGAACTGGAGTTAAGGGATAGCTGTGGTCTGTGAGGATTTGCAAATTACAAAATGTTCTTGATCTTTGGGTTCCAGTCATTGGCTTTGGTGTGGCTTCTTTCTGCAGCTGGCCGAACCAAGACTAGCAGGCTGAGCTGTGCTCCAGAACCCCCACTGACAAATGGAAATTCAGAGGATCATCTGCTTTCTACTAGAATGAACCCTTCAGCGAGCCCAGGTACCTGGGAGCAGTGGGTAAGAACTGGCTCACCAGTCAGAAGTGCATCGCTGATTGCTGCTTTGTGGAGTCCTAGCCTTCTGGGAGGGTGGCTTTGGCAGCAAGACTGAACATCTTAAGTATTTTTATTATAAATACATCATTATGTTATAGTGGTCATCTCCTCAGAAATGCTGCCCTTAGAGTGAAGGTACGACATGCTAACCAGCTTCTGGTAGGTAGCTCTACTTTGGGAAGGAAGCACTGAAAAATTAACGACCATTCTTCTGAAGATTACTACTTCCTGTACCACTTAGGCTAGTCTGTCAGTAAACTTGACATTTTTGTAAAACATGCTTAAAACATAACATGAAAACTTAATCCAAGGAAGTGTTTTCATTTTAAGTAGTTCGGAGAAGATCTAACATTGTGAAAGAGATGGAGAAAATGAAGAACAAGAGAGAAGAAAAGAGAGCTCAAATCAGTGAAATCAGGACAAAACGTGCACAGGTAGAGTACTCTATGCCAATAAGGAGAAATTCTATAAGGTAATACAACCTGCTGGTTGAAACCAAAATGTATTTTGGACAGACCTTGTTCTTAGGTTTGTGCTAAAGGATGAATTGATTCTATTTTCAGAATGTTCTGAATCTCGTGGCCTTTAAGTGAATACTTTTCTAACTATGTAGTTGGTTGTGCTTGGTGTGCTCTGGGGCTTTTTTTCTGTTACAGGTTAATCACCTTCATGCCTATGTTTTCTCATGCAGGAATTTGACAGCAGTTGTCCAAACTGGGAGTTTGCCCGGATGATCAAGGAATTCAGAGCATCTTTAGACTGCCAGCCATTATCAATAACTGACCCAGTGAGTAAATACTGAGGCTGCTGAGTGTAGCACAGACACTTTGACTTCTTTATTTTGTACTGATGGTTTTAGCAGATGAGCAAATTAGTGCATCGCAGCTCTTGGGAAATCCTCTGAGCACACTGTGATCCTGAGGGCACCCGGTGGTAAATGTAAGGTCACTTACCTCCTATTTAGGGCTAAGCTGCCTTGCATTACTTTGCGTATGGCACTTAGCAAAGAGTTTGCCCTTTGAAAATTATCATGCAATGGTTTATGTGTATTATCAGTAGTTTTCAGAGCCTGTAAATGGCAGAGCCTATTACATAGCAGTTTGGTTTGTAGGTATAGGTATAAATAAGTTAAAACAGACTAGTGCCCTATAACAGTGTTAGATATCTAAGTTGTATATTGAGTAATTTTAGAGTAGGTCAAAAAGTGAAAGAGTAAAAGTAGAGGTCAAACTACAAAAAGACTGACACTCCTCCATGAGTGGGTCTCCTCCTGCTCAGTACCAGAGGAAACTCATCAGCGTGCTGAAAAGTCAATGTGAGGGAACATGGTACCTTTCTCTGTGACACTCAGTAGGTGTAATTAGGAAATTACTATTTGTTTCCGTAATTTTATTTTAGATAGAAGAACATAGGATTTGTGTCTGTGTCAGGAAGCGCCCTCTAAATAAACAAGGTGAGTGTTCTGACAAAACAGGTCTGACTTTGGAGCAGTTTGACATGGCTTATTCATGTTAAATCCGAGGGTCTCTTCCATCAACAGAACTTCTCAAAAAGGAATGCGATGTGATTACTGTTCCAAGCAAATGTGTCCTGCTGGTCCATGAGCCAAAGCAGAAAGTGGATCTAACAAAATACCTTGAAACCCAAGCATTCAGATTTGACTTCTCATTTGATGAACTGGCTTCTAATGAAATGGTGTACAGGTAATGCTCTCTTCTCATTTGGAATGACTTTCAAGGTGGCACTGAGCCATGGCTAGGTGACAGCCTAGTTTAAAGAAACTGCTACGTGAAATAAATATGAAAATTCTTTTTGGAGGAAACCAAAGGACTGAAAAGTCTAAAGCTCAGTTTTGGCATGGCCTTGCAAATAAAAGGACATCCTTAGGAAGTTAGCTTCTTTAGGAAAACTGATAAAGCAGGATGGGAACTTCTTGCCTTAACTGTCTTTTACCTTCTGAATATCCAGGTTCACTGCTAGGCCTCTTGTACAGACCATCTTTGAGGGTGGAAAGGCGACATGTTTTGCGTATGGCCAGACAGGCAGTGGCAAGACACATGTAAGTTTTTCTCCACAGTACCCAATTTTCTAGCTTTATCTAGAGTATGTTGAAGTCCCTTGATGCTACAGGATTGTAAAAGGAGCTCAAATATTGCTTTATTTTCTTAAATATAATAGTTTCAGTTGTTAATCCTCTTTTTCTGTAGTTAGAAGTATTAGTGGTTTTCCTCTGAAGTTGTAAGTGAAGTCATGCTAAAATTATCCCATAGTTGGATTTTTAAAGACTTAGAACCGAGGATATCCCGACATGTTAGTGACAGAGCCATAGCTATTCCTTGCCTCAAACTGCTGTTGCTGCCCTAACATTGCAAAGTAGGGCTATTAGCCTACATCTGAGAGAAAGGTTATTGTCTGTATTGTATTTTAAGTTTGGAGACATTCCAAAGACCTTCGTGGTTATGTAAGAAAATGCTTCTTATTGCACATGAACACTTAAATGTTCTGGTATTGTGAAGTGGTGGAAGTTACTGTGTTCACTTTCTAACCACTCCTTCCAGCCCACCGCCTGCACTTTCAAGAGAACTGGAGATTGTGTTTTCTGCCTCAGAGGTTTTATGTTCTAAATTCTCAACAACTGGGTTGTCTTCTTCCTCTTCTAGAAAATAAAGGGAAGGGAAATGAAAATTCTTTACACTATGATAGCGGAGCCAAATCCATTGTCTTCTTGCTCTGCAATAATCCTTTGTCAGACCAAGGTGATGTGGACTGGACTTGGCTAGCTAACCAGCTTAAATGATAAGACAGGTGCTGTCATTCAAGTGTTATAGGCAAAGTTTAGGCTAGGTTCTCCTATCACTACTACGTAGTCAGCTGTTGATCTCCTCCAGTAACCCAAAAGGAAGCACTGTAGAGATTTGGATATAGGCATCTTAATTGCACTAAAATGTGCAGACAAACCTGCTCATCTGAGCATCACTCAACTGTGAGGCATTCAAATTTCTTAATTACTTCAATTTCTTAATGACTTCCCCTTCCTAATCCTAGGGCTCAGAAGTAGTGCAAGGACAATAGTTGCACCTTGAGACTGGAATGCTGCATATTAAACTCTGGTAGATTGAGAACATATCATGGGATTGAGTTGTTTTAAGTGATTTGGTTTCATATAAAAAATGGTAAAGCGATTCACTGAGACTGCACCAAGTAAAAATTCTGGGAGGATTAAAGGTATCTGTCAAAGAAGGTAAAGAAAGAAGCTTGCTGCATAAGTTTGATTAATTTTGGTATCACATGTGAGGTTTTGCAAGTCACGGTGAAAACGGTATTAAACTTATTTCCAAACAAATGAGTCTGCTCTGGCCGGAGGCTATTCAGTTGCACTTGCATTTCTCCTAGCAGGAACAAGTGCACTGAATTCCTATGAAGCAGCTAGCACTGCAGAGCCTTACAGGCATGTAGCTGACACTTTGCATAATCCAAATCTCCTCTCTGAACTGATAGGGAAGTAGAAAACTAACTTTAACTGTACAGTTGTAATCACTTCACTGACATCAGTTATCATATACACGATAACTTCACAGTATGTTCTCAGTACTAAAATCAGGTAGCCTGACTTGCTCATGTGCCATATCTCACTTTTGATTGCCTTTTCTCTTCACAGACGATGGGTGGAGACTTCTCTGGGAGAGCACAGAATGTCTCGAAGGGCATATATGCTTTTGCATGTAAGTTGATTCTTTAGATATGAAAATCAAATTTGTGCATGCTTTTCTTAAATAGATCTGTTTTTGTATGGATACTTTAATTTTTTTCTGGGAAAAGATATGTAAGTTTTCATTATTAAGCGGAGATGCAGGAGGTGGGATTAGTTTTTCAGTTTTACAAACTATTTTCCATCCAACATCTAGTTTTCTAGATCCACCTGCTATTTATCACTTGTCAGAAGATAATTTGCTTTTGAGATGGGTGATATATCTTCTAGTTTGACATTTGCTGGGCTGAAACATTTTATTTTGATAAGTTCTGCTTTGTTTTTTGTCTCAGCCTAAGGATGGTGCTTGGAAATAGCCTGACTTGAATGCAACAGAACACTACCCATGTCTGATATAAAGCTTTTTATACAGAAAGCATACAAATGTGATTTTTTTCATTTAAGCACTAGATGCAAAAGAAGGCACGCGTAAGCACCTGTTTCTGAGAATATTTTGTAAAACCCTCCTTGATACAATCCCTAGAATGCACCATGAACCCTGACCTCTTGTACTTCCCTACACAAAAGTATATTGTGAAATTGTGTGTAGCAAGGCAGTTGAAATAAGCAACTCTTTGCTAGTCTCTGAATTAGTTGTGACTGGCTCTGGAGGAAAGTCTGCTTTTCACATCAAAGTGTGGAGTCCATTTGTGAGAGACTGAACTGGATTCAAACAAAGGGCCAACTAATCTGTTAAATTGTCTCCAGCAGCAATGCTGATGCTCAGAGAGGTGTCTTCTAGGTTCTCCACGGGAAGAGCTTCAGATGCTTGACTCTTGCAAACCTGGCCAAAGCAACAGTAGATCATAATTTTCTCCTAGACCAGCAAGGGGGGCAATATTTGCTTCTACTGATCTTACTGAATCAGTTAGTGTTGCTGTCTGCAAGTAATATTAACAGTAGAAACCAAGCATTTGTTTGGGATAGCTATCACTCAGCTGCCAGAAGCGCTACATTATGGCTAAGCAATATTCAAAAGCAGTTCAAGTAGCAGCTAGGATGTGTTTTAATGTAGTTGAGTAAACTCCTGTCTTTCCTCACCAGCACAAGATGTCTTCCTTCTTCTAAACCAGCCCAGGTACAGGAGTCAGGACCTGGAAGTCTATGTGACTTTCTTTGAAATATACAATGGAAAGGTAAGACTTTTTTTTTTTTTTAAGTCATGGCAATGACTTCTTTGCCTATTTGATAAGTAGTGGAATGAAACTTAATGGCTTCAGTAATTCTATGTACGCCGTTCTTGGCATGTTTGGAATTGAATTGGAAGACTACGTTAAAGGTGCTGTTCCTATATAGTTCTCTGCTTAGTCTGTGCTTTATAGTCTCAAGTCTCTTTCTCAAGGAGCATTGTTCAGATTTGCCTTGATTTTGTTGCCTGAATATAGGTGTTTGATCTCTTGAATAAGAAGGCAAAGCTTCGAGTCCTGGAGGATGGCAAGCAGCAGGTCCAGGTGGTTGGCCTTCAGGAGAGACAAGTCAACTGTGCTGAAGATGTCATCAGAATGATTGAGATGGGCAGTGCATGCAGGTTTGATGCCTTAAAATAAGAAAAGTCCATGTCCTGTTGTACCTCTATATCTGCAAAAAATGTGATGACTGTAGCCCAGGGCTTGGAGATTTCAAAGAGGAGCCTGTTGTACCCAGTAACAGACAGACACTGATCCACACCTCTGCATGAAAACATGAGGGTTACAGATTAAAGGACTGGCAGGGATGGGTTTAGCCTGCCTTCCATAGTGGCTGCATGTCCTCACATCTCTCCAGAAGAGAGAAACCGCTCAGCTGAGGAGATGGCTGCCCTGGTGCCAAAGCTGAGTGCCTGCTTCCTAGAAGTAGTTTACAGGAGCATAAGTTGTTCCCTGTGGGCTTGTAAGATCAAGGAAGAGCAGCTGGCATCAAGCTATAGCTGCAAAAATACTGTCTTAACTGCAGGCCAGATGAGATGTTCCAGTAACAGCAAAAATGCTGTGTGTCATTTGGGGAACTTCTCTAAAGAATCCCTGAGAGAAGGTGCTGAGGGACAGCTGTAGGCTTGGCTGCTCATCTTGGCAAGCTGGCTGCAGCTGGGGCATCTCTACTGTTGTACTGGCTTGTCTTTAATCAGGGGCTAAATTCTGTATCAGCAAGATACAGTCTAATATACAGCAAGATACCTGTCTAATAAGGTGCAGCTGTTAGGAAAATATCACTTGGCAAATGAGAACTCTTTGGCTGCTGTATTACATTGTGTGTGCATCCTGAAAGCTCATTTAGCCAAAAAAGCATACACAGCAGAATAATATTTCAGCCAAGAACTGTCTAATACTTCAGACACCTCCCTCCCCCAGCAATTTTTAAGGACATCCTCCTTCTCTTTTCCCCTAGGAGCACGGATGTGGGTGGGACAACAAACCTGCCAGCCCTTGCAGGGTATAAATATAAAGAATGGTGAAGGTCACAGTGAGGCTTATGGTACATCAGACTCCAATCTCTTGCAGTGACAGGGCAGGTGCAGAGGTTAACCAGCAAGCCAGCTTGGCTGGGGAAAGGGATTTGCCATGACTGTAACGTGCTAGCACAGCTAATGCTGTTTAGTGGAGGAAGCTTGGCAGAGCTTACCGTGTGATAGCAGATGCATTAGGAGAATGACATGTGGTCTGCTCTGTGGCAGGAAGATGCTGTGCTGAAGGTATTTCTTCCAGCTTCAAATGCATATAAGGTATTAGCAGTCAGAAAGATATTCTAGAGCAGACTGGTTGAGTTGAGCCAGGCAGCTTGATATTGGAAGCGATTCTATAATTCATGCAATCTTGAGGTATTAACGTGTGGGTTAAACAACTTAACTGAATGGCTGCAGTGCTATTGGGACCTCGGAGTGTTCTGTGACACAGCTCTAACACTTGTTTGCTTATTTGTTGTAGGACATCTGGACAAACTTTTGCAAATGCTAGCTCTTCGCGGTCACATGCCTGCTTCCAAATCATACTACGCCGAAGAGGGAAGCTGCTTGGCAAGTTTTCCTTGGTGGATCTGGCAGGAAATGAGAGGGGTGCAGACACATCTAGTGCTGACAGGCAGACACGAATGGAAGGTGCAGAAATCAATAAAAGCTTGCTAGCTTTGAAGGTGAGCTATAGCTCAAGGAGCAAATGGTACTACTCAGCACGTGGATTCTGTTTAACTCTGGGATTATCTGCTCTGTTTCTTTCCAGTGCAAGGGAAAACAACAGCTAAAGGGATTCTAGTTTTGTATTTTAATAACCCTGAAAATGACGTGTATTCTTCCATTTACAATGTTTCCAGGAAGGCAGTGTGGTTTTGTCAGACACCCATTTCAAGCTTAATTCAAGTTTTTATTAAATGTATGGTGGATATGCCATGTGTCTTGTGACAGTCAAATATGTGGAGTCTGTTTAAAAGGCCATGAAGCACATAGAGAGCACTGGAGATGACCATTCTCCAGCCTGTTGTGTTCACTAGCAGTTGGTGGCTGTAGCTTGCAGAGATCTTTGAGAAAAGATGCAAATGTTGCATTTATGACTTGTCCTTTCTTAGGAGTGTATCCGAGCTCTAGGCCAGAACAAATCTCATACCCCTTTCCGGGAAAGCAAGCTGACCCAGGTGCTAAGAGACTCCTTCATAGGAACTAACTCCAGAACCTGTATGGTGAGTATGTGCATGGCACAGCTGAACCCACTCACTGCTTGTGATTTCCGATTTGTCCAGGTAGCTGCATGCTCCCTTCTAAGGGGAGGGGACTTGGAAGTCACAAAGCTTCAGTTCTCTGCAAAAAAGTCTTGCAGTTTTTCTCCTCAACTCACCCACTGCAACTGAGACCAACAACTGGTGAGCTCTGATCCAGCCCCAGTAGGAACAGGGCAGCAGAAGCCACTTCCCTACAGTGGATCTACAGAATGGGCTGGTGTGTGCTCAAAGGGCTTTGCTTCCTGTGGAGGCACAGCACCATGGGTGCACACAAAGCCAGCAGAAAGCTGGATACAGTCAGTGGCATGTCCCACAGGAACCATAAAAACAGACTTTACAGCATCTTAACACTTTGATCCTTTTCCCTAACATCTCCCAGCTGCCTGGTGGGATCTGCAGGGCCATTAATGTGAGCAAAAGGCAGACGTGGGACTCACTGTGGCTTTCTGTTCTGCTTGCAGATAGCAATGATTTCTCCGGGCATGAGTTCATGCGAGTACACCTTAAACACGCTGAGATACGCTGACAGGTAATGGCCTTTCTGGCCTGGGGATTCTACTCTTGTTGCAGAATGTGTTTTGGCTGCTTTTACACTGATCAAAAGTTCTCTTGGTGCCATTACCTGTGATGACAATTTGGAGGTTACATTTGCCGGGAGCAAGTCGTCTTACAGCTGTCTCCAGAAACTATGAAGATTGGGGGGGGTGTAATAGAGTTTGTGTAAAACCATAACTGTTTCCTTTACTCAGAGTAGTGTCTCATGCAACACTTCAGATTGCCTTGTTTTTTACAGGGAGTTGACCCTGTTAGCAGCATGTCCTCAATGGTTACATCCATGACCTTTGCTTTTTGCAGTATTCCATGCAGGGTCCCCTGTGCGTGTGCTAAGAATGTTTCTCTGACATGACCCTACGTGCAGCAGCAAATGGTGTGAGTGTGGATTTTGAATGCTCCAAGGTTGGGCTTTGGGTACCTGCAGTGCACAAAAGATTTGCAGGGACTGAGACTCAAGATTCACAAGGGGCTCTTGCTGAAACCTGAAACTACTGTGCAGAGCAGTGAGCGCCTTTATGTGCCCCTACACCTCTCTGGTGAGGTGACGAGCAAAAAGGGACAGGCAGACCCTACAGCTACAGGGAGAGCGGCCTGTGTTTTAACTCTAAGCTCAAGAGCTAAGGAAACAGCTAAGCATTTCCCTCTTTCACTAGGGTCAGTGGTACTTGAATTTTTTTTGTTGGTGATGCTGTGTTGCATGGATCTGTGTGCTGTGGCTGCAGAGCCTATGACTTCTGTCGTACGTTAACAAGATAAGATGACATTTCCACACTTCAGATTTGGTAGCTTTCCTTTGTTTGGTTTACAAAAGGCTGCTCTGTCCTCTCCTTTCCAGCCTGGATGGATGTCTGCTAATTCAAGCCACAAGCATTCAGGAGCACTAGGGATCTTGACAGGTTTCCAGATTTTGTTTGGGACTGGAGTTTCTTTTTTTTCTGGTGGACAGTCATTCCTAATCACCTGAAAGTACAGGACAAAATGCAACATTTGACTTATGGTGTGTTTCGCTAAGATGCTAGTCCTCAGTTGTATCCACTGGATTCTTAGCTAGTGCACAAGGCAAGTTCAAGCTATAAAGAGGGTGTGTAACTGGAACTTGCTGGAAATACGAAGCTGACATGAAGTACCTAGCTGATGCCTGACCTCTACTGCTAGCTCCATGTCATCGGATCTGATTTTTATCATTACAGGCCTATTCTGGCATGCAGGGTCTCTATGGGAGGGGTGGGGATCAGCCTTATTCCTTTCCATACTAAGTCCTCTTAGTTAGTCATGACAAACCAAGCTGACATGTGGAAGATAGCCTGTGTGTGTGAAAGGCTTTGCTGGCAATTAGTATTGTGTACTTGGAACGCACCTCTCCAGGAGAGGTCCTAAATTGTGCTGGACATAGAGACACATCTCTTGGCTTTCCTTCCCACAGTCCTCTGGAGTTTGTCCATGAAAGCTTGTTCCAGGTGTGGTAATGTGGATTTTCTAATGAAGTCAAATGGTTTTGACTTCGTTAGTCAATGAAGTCAATGCTGAGCACCGACTGATTGCAGTAGCTGTTCTGTGATGCTGTCGCTCTGAAATTGTTGAAAGACTGAGTGGTAAATCTTGTTGCAGAGTGAAGGAGCTCAGCCCTCATAATGGAGGTGGTGAAACACAGAATCACATGGAGATTGAGAACGAGGAAACGGAGATGAGTGGAGAAAGCTCAGGTCTTCAACACCATGTATGTGTGGGCGGGGGGCTGAACAAATCTTAAAGCTGGAAACAACCTGCTGTTCTTACTTGGGCTGTTTCTTGCAGCTCTCCAAGGATGAGGAGGAAGATATGTCTCCCCACATGTTCAATTTCCGTGAAGCCATGATTCAGATTAGTGAACGGGAGGAGAAGGTTGTAGAACAGCTTAGAGAACTGAGACAGGTAGGTGGAAGAGGCAAGCCCAGCCCGAGCTGCCTTCTCTATGTTGATAGGAACCTGCCTTGTCTGAGCCGAGTGCTACTGGGTATGCTGTGGGCTGTAATGCAAGATGCTGTCAGTGGTGTTACCTCTTCCTCACTGCCAGCTTTTCCCTCTGGTTTCCTGCCCAACCGGTTAAACTCTGGAATTCCGGTGCTTGTGGCCAGCCAGTCCCCCTCCCCTCCAACTAGCGATCTCTGCTTGCACCAACTGATAATGGGCTGTCGAAGCTCAGCTCTGATTTGGTGTGCCATATTCAAAGAAACTCATTGAATTTCCAGAAAGTTGACTTCTGATTTCTCTTCATGGTCTTTCTTGTAAATACAGAAAATGACAACTGAACTTGACTACCTCTTGGGAATCACAGAGCAACCAGACTATGATCTTGAGACCTTTGTGGGCAGAGCTAAGTACTTCGTAGAGGAGAGCTCAAGAAACTTCCTTAGTGTCAGAGGTATGTTAATGCTTCTTGAGATAGTGCCTACTCAAGAGTTTCTGAATAGCACTGTCACTGATCTTTTTATCTCTCAAAGATCTGAAAAAACACCAGCTTATCTGTCTGGGAGTGGTGGTGGTGTTGAGCACCCAGTCCTTCTGCACTGCTTATAGTTCTGAGCACTTTGCTAGGTGATCACAGCATCAGACCTGAAATGTCCTATTGTCTGCACTTTTCAAAGTAAAATTTTGGCTAGTATATTCCACTTTTCAATGCCATATGGAGCTGCCCTCTCTTGAGAATAATGCTGCACCCACTAAGATGTGTTGAAGTCTGTTTTAATAAGTGGTTATATAGTTTCTCTTGCCTTGCCCAAAAAACAGTGACTTGAAGTAGATTTCAATACCATGTCATAGGCATTTGTAGATGTATGTCTGTTTCCACTTTTGGTTTCATGGATATTGAGCCTTAATACCTATCCATAGTACAACTGAAGAGCTTTGTGGGATCAGGCAGGATGTGATGTTGGAGATCTGATGTTGGCTGAGCTGTTGCACAGTTCATTTGCCTCTGTGGCCCTTGCAGATAGCAGCAGCTGAGCTGCTGAGAGGAACAGCTGGGCTGGCCAGTTCAGCCCTCAGGTGAGTCCCCCTGCTAATCGTTTCTTCCATTACAGAAACGTTGGATTCCCTGGTGGTCGCCATGCAGCTGGAGGAGCAAGCCAGCAAGCAGATGAGCAAGCACAGGCCTCAGTAAATACACCAAAACCTGGTTCACAAGCAGTCTTCTGTATGTCTTGCATGTTTGTCAGTGGTTTGAGTAACTCCTGTTTTAAATGCAGTGGGGTGTCTGCAGGTCTGGTGAGCCTGAGGGCAGCGAACGTGGCAGCCTCTCTTCATGGCCTGGTATCGGGGGACTCTGCAGAGACCCTGCTAGAAACCATGCCTGCAAGGCTTGGGGAGGGGGCCCTGAGAGTGTGCTAGATATGTCTAACATCTGGTCCTTTGTTAGTGACAGTGGTCTCAGATAGAACTAGATACACATGTGAAATTTTCTGGTGTACATATAACTCTTGGTCCAGGTGTGCTTGAAATATTGCAAAACTTCTGCAAGTCTCTTCTAGGAAGAAAACTGACCATATGCAATTGTAAAAATCAGTATTTTAAGAAACCTGATAAATAAATGTTCCTGTATTTAATTAACTTCTATCCTATAAAATATTTCTTACTGATTTTTTGCTAAAAGTCTAACTGTTCCTAAAGACTGGTTGGTGTTGTGAAGAGAGGCTGATTTCTTGGAAGCTTCTTTTTAAAGTCTTTGCACTTGTATTGTTTGCATAAAAATCATTTAAAATAAATGTTGTTTCTTAATCGAGATCCTGCCGGGTAGATCTTGCCTAGTGGGGGGAAGCCTCTAAACCAGCCTCCTGTACTTGAGCAAAGCCCAGCGTTGTAGTGAGTGGCTCTGCCCTTTTGGTAGCAGGGAAATGGGGAGGCCCTGTGCCTCCTTTGTACCTATGGAGTTCAGTTAGGCTTCGAAGGTAGCCCCAGGCCGTTACTTCATGTGTATCTTTCATGTGGGAAATGGTTAATATGCCACAAAATAACATGTTCAACAGCTTTCCAACAAGGTGAGTAATTTGTGATAGATGTTAGTGTAAGGGGGGAGTGTTGCTGGAGAAGTGACTGACCGCAGCTTTGTACATACCTTCTGTGGACTGCTTCCTTGCCATGTCTTTGGGGATGTCCATTAGTCTGGAGGCCATTTCTTCAGCCTGGGTTGGATCCATTTCTGTGTACCAGGTCTCAGGACTGTCCTGGAAAATGTCAGAGTATTGTTATGATGACTTGTAGCAGCTGGGCTCTGCCTGTACCTATGTGGTCCACCCCAGGAGCCAGATTCAGGAGGGACCTGGTTTGGAAGAGCTCAAGTCACCTTATGCCTCATTCTGACACCAAGTTCCCACTGTTACAGACCTAGCAGGAGTCTGAGAGAGCGAGGAGTCAGAGCAGTTGTTTTCCTGAACACAGCCTGAAGGCAAACCCTTTTCAAAAGGAAGGGCTTCTCTGGAATCTTATTCAAGATTGGATTTTTTGTGAAAAGTCCAGTCTCTACACTCATGTAAAATAGATCGAGCTCCAAGGGCCATTAAAACCTGTAAGAAAGGCACACTTACCATAAAGAGCTGGAAAAGTGTGTCCCCTACTGCCTTCTTTACGTGCTCCTCCACAAAGGGAAATGTATGGACAAAATACTGCAACAGAACAGAGTTGGTCCATGTATCATGCAGCTCTAGATAACTTCCATGTTATGTGACACCTTTAGTAGCACTTCAGACAGCACTTCATGAACAAACTAAGAAGGAACTTGTGGGCCCCTGCTCAAGCCTTACTTTGTCCCCTTCTGCTCTCCCCCACTCATTGACAAGAGAAGGGAGGGTGTTTGCAGTGAAGTAGTTACAGGGGGCTTCATGCAGCCCCTTCCCATCTACTGCCAGCATGGTCCTTCCTCTTCGCAGCCATCGCCTGTGACTGTTACGCAGAGTTGTGCTAAAGTGGCCGAAGATCTTTATGCAGCACCAGCAGGACAAAATATCCTGCTTATAATTCTGTGCTAGTGGCTAGCTCCAGGCAAACTGCATTGTTTAGCCCATGAGCTCTGCGCTTGCTACTCCTGGCAAACTGGAGGGTAGAACAGATGTGTGAGGGCCAACACTGGTTTCTCAGCACCCTCTTTTTGGTGGTTGGCATACAGGACAGGAAGCACAGCTACTGCCTGAAGGAAGTGCCACTCCTGCCTTTGTGAATAAGCCTGTGTCTGCTGTGCTCAGAAAAAAAGCCCACAATGCAGGGAGCCTTTTTGTTCAAGTGCTCTGGGAAGAGACTCCGTGTTTCACTGGCCTCCACCACATACCATCACACTCACCTTCAGGGAAATGCTGCCCTGTCTCTGGCTGGGTGCATGTTCTACATTCCCCACAGCGACCATCAGGCCCTGCACCACTTTCAGCTGGATCAGCTCTTCAGCCACTTCTGCTGACTCCTTGGCTAATATGCTGCAATAAGACAGGCCATCAGCCCCCTAACAGGGGAAGGGGCACAACAAATTGGGTCTGGCCCTCTTGGTGCAGACCTGGTGTGACCCCAGTGGAAAACTGACATGTTCCTGTTTCTACCTAGCCCTAGAGGCAACAATGGACAGGAGACAGGAAAAAAAAAAAAAAAAAAAAACATTTGGCTGTACACAGATTGTCAATCATTTAACATGTTCTTGCTGAGAACCAGTTGTTTAATTATTGTCAGGAGCTTCCTAGTGTGTATTAAATTCTAGTGTGTTTCCTGCACGACCATAAAGAACCCAGGACTCAAAGCGGAAATACCACCAATGTCATTGCTTCTGTGAGCATGACCCTGGAAGACACACCAGTGTGTCTCTGTACCCACTAAGTTCATCTGCCTTTGCAGGGAAACTTTTTTTCCCCCGTCATCTACTTTTGTAGAAAAAGTGTTCTTATAGCACTATCTTGTGGACACGGCAAGAAATTCATAGTGAATGCACAAACTTTAGCACAAATGGCTGAATTTGAGGATTCTGCCGTCAGTCATAAGCACTAGATTCTTCCACTGGGCAGCTGATGTTAAATAAGGTTTAATTGTGGCTCATAGCTATGTGGAGAATATGGTGGTCTAGAGCAATACAGCACCCTTCAGCACTGTGCTGTGAAACCTACTCCGGTGTCAGTAGCAGGGTGTGAGCACTGCTACCTTCAGGCAGCAGCTCTGCCCTGAACACACTCACCTCCCAGCAGCCTAGAACAGGGCTTGGCAGAGCTGGGGAGCAGTGCCAGAGGGGAATGCTCCCTGGAGGAACATGTCCCAGTCCATTCCTATTCAAAGGAAGATGCTTCCCTAAAGTCCTTTTCATGCTCCTGTGGGGTTTGCTTCGAAGTTTCTTACCCAATGGCTTTTGCGGCAGCCGCCTGCTGAATGTACGCCAGCGTGGGCTCCTTCGGGCACAGCGCGTTTGGGTCTGCAGGAGGAAAATGAACCAAGTGAGAAGGATGCTTTGGAACAGTCCTGGGGTGTGAGAAGGGAAGGGAGGAGGTAACACGAAAAGAGGATTTCTCCTCGCTGCGTACCCTGCAGGGTGCACCCGCAGAGGCCACTGCAGCCTGCTCTGGGCCGGGCTGGAGTTGCCACCTTGCCCCGCAGACCTCAGCAGCTGTCTGAAGGTCTGGGCAGCCCCAGCCGGCGGCAGTTACCTGCGGTGCTCCCGCTGCGGGAGCCGAACGCTGCCCGCCCGGGCGGCATCAGCGCGGCCACCAGCGCCGTCAGCAGGGCCGGGCGGACACGGAGCGGCAGCAGGGCCGGCAGCAGCTGCAGGGCTGTAAGAACAGCGGCTGTCATCAGAACAACAGAAAAACATCCCTGCTACGAACAGCAGATTTCTATTTTTGACCAAGCAAGGGCAGCTCTGCCGAAGCAGAGCCTCAAAAAATTCCACGACACTCGTGCTTGTTCCTCTCCACGGAAATCTTTAGTAAAAGGCGAAAGATTTATACGATCTGAAGAGAAACCAGAGTATGCCACCCTTTCCTACCCGGCCCGGCCCCAGCGCCGCCCGCCGCCCCCGGCTCACGGCGAGGCCCGCCCTGCCGCCCTGTTGCCCCCCGGTCCCTCTCCCCCGGCCCCTCTCACCCCGCCCCGTCCCCCCGGGCCCCTCGGTCTCGGCGCCAGGAGCGGCCGCGGCGGCGCGGACGGGGCCGGGAACCGAGCCGGGAACCGCCGCGGGGCGCGCTGGGTATGCAAATGAGCAGGGATCGAGGGGCGTGGCTAAAGGGTCGATGAGGCGAGAAAATAGGCGTGGCCTCAGAGAGGGGCGGGGCTTGGGACCCCTTGGCGCGGAGGCGCCCCCGGCCCCCTCCCTGTGCCGGTAACAGGGCCGGGGCAGTGCCCCCTAAACCGAGCCTCGAAACAGCCCGCGCCTCTCGAGCCCGTCCCTGCCTCTACTGGACACGGGGAGCGTCACTGCCGAGGCTCCTCGGGCCTTCCCCGCGTCTCATCAGCCAGTGTGAGGCCCCTAAGGAGGGTCCTGGGGAGGGCCGGGGCTGCAGGGTGTCAGCCTGAGCTCGCTGCCAGGAAACGTGCTGGGACAGCTGGCCTGGAGAGCAACCGCACAGTGTCTGCAGGAGCACCGGGGGTCAGGCCCAGCCAGCACGGGTTCATGAAAGGCACATCCTGCCTGACAGACCTCATCTCCTTGTGACCGGGTGACCCCCCTGGGGGACGGGGGAAAGCTGCTGAGGTGGGCTGCCAGGACTTGAGGTGGGCTGCCTGTGGCATGAGGCCCACGGAGGTGGGCGGCCTGTGGCATGGTCTGCCAGTGTGCTCCTGGAGCTGCGGGCAGCACACGGCCTGGGCAGGTACACGTGGGCTGGGTAAACAACCAGCTGGGCTGACCAGAGTGAAACCGGCTGGTGGCCGGCCACCGACAGTGTTCCCCAGGGGAGACCTTAGCTCACGGCTCTCTACAACCGCCTGAAAGAAAGCTGAGAGCGGCCTCTGCTCAGAAGTAACCAGCCGTAGGACCACAGAGAACGACCACAAGGCACACCAAGTCCTAAACTCCAACTATCCTTATGATGCAGCTAGAAACCACCCCCACCATTCTGTTTTTGACCAAGTAAGGGTAGCTCTGCCGAAGCAGAGCCTCAAAAAATTCCACGACACTCGTGCTTGTTCCTCTCCACGGAAATCTTTAGTAAAAGGCGAAAGATTTATACGATCTGAAGAGAAACCAGAGTATGCCACTCTTTCCTACCCGGCCCGGCCCCAGCGCCGCCCGCCGCCCCCTAGCTCACGGCGATACCCGCCTACCCCGGCTCCCTCCCGTTTCCCCCCGCTCTCCTCTCCCCCATCTCTTTCCCACCTCTCCGCCCCGGTCCCGGCCCCGAGCGGCCCCGCGGGAGCGGCGGAACCGGGGCGGGAGCGGGGGGCGCCGCGCGGTGCACTACGGGTATGCAAATGAGGCGCATGCTAATGAGGCGCGCGCGCGGGAGGCTGCCCCGCTCTGGTTCCCGCGCCACCCGGCCCTGTTAAGCCGCTCCCGGCCGCCCCGCTCGGGTCCTACCTTGGTGCTGCACCTCCAGGTGCGCCGAGCCCAGCGCGGCCAGCAGCGGCTCCAGCAGCGCGAGGGGCGCCTCTCCCACCAGCTCCTGTGGGGACAGGGGCAGGGTGAGGGGGTAGCTCCGGGCTGTCACCCTGCGGGCACGGCCCCTGATCCTGTTGGGAAAGGCGCTGAGCCCTGCACTGACACAAAGCGTCCTTTGAGCACCCACTCGGGAACAGGGCTGGGGTCCCACAGTAGGGTATACTGAGGGTATGGGGGTACCGAGCCAGCAGCCTCTGCTGATAGAAAGTGGAGGAAGTGTCAAATGGGACAAGTCAGCACTGGGCAGCCGAGCACCAGCCCCTCTCCCAGCCATGGCCCTTCCCTGTGTCCACCCTTGGTCTGGGGCAGGGGGAGCGCCAGGGACAGGTAACACTGCCCGCTGCCCGTCACCCCCTGCGACCCACCTGCATCGCCCCCAGTGTCTGCAGAGCCAGCTGCTGGGCTCGGGGGGAGGCGCACAGCAGCACCGCCATGAGGCCTTTGTAGACTTGGTTCTGGTACTTGGGATTGCCGCGGCCCAGGGAGTCCAGCAGAACCTGCGCTTCTTCTTGAGCCTCTGCTGAGGCGGAGGTGGCCAACAACTTGGCGAGGCATCGCACCCCTGTGTGGAGAAAGAGGGGCCAAATTATGTCTGGATGAGACTGCAGCTCACGCTTCTCAGCTGTTTTGCTGACAGCCCCCCAAAAAACACAGCATCATGTCCCACTCAAAGTGTGATTTGAAGAACAGAAGCCAGGAAAAATGTTCTTTGTTCTTATCAGGAGCCACAACACCAGCTGGAAAACCAGTCAGGCAAACTGTCAGCTGGAGTAGATGGCCAAAGCCCTTCTGCAGGCGTTTACACAAGGAGCAAACCTGGCAGTTTTGGGATGCCAACAGTGCTGCTAAGGATCCTGCTGCTGCTCCTGCAGCTTCATCTCTCTGGGAAGCTGTGACAGCAGGTATCACCCCGTAGTCACTGACAACCTGAGGCATAATCCCAGCTACAGAGCGATGAATGGCGTTTCGCTTCTGGTGTCCAGGAGAAAAAAAAGAAAATAATAATAGGAAAAAAATATTGTAAGGTTCTTTCAAAGGAAAGAAACCCTCCCACCACCAGAGGTAGGCAGACGCTGCAGGTAAGAATAGAAACTGTTTTGTGATTTTAACTGTAGCAGTTGCAACCAGCAGGACAGCAATATCACATCAAAAGAAATCACTGTACAGAAAGGGAGCTCATTAAAACCAGAGAGGGGATGAAATGCAACCACTCCACAATAGCCAGGACTCTGAACTCCCTCCAGCAAGACAAACGCCACGGCAATCTGCCATCGGCAGGTGGGGGCGAAGGAGGGGCGCAGCGCTGCAAGCAGCCCTGGGAGCCAGAGGTCACGGAGAACGTCCTCGGCTGAATTAGGAAAAAGCGCAGATGGACACACCGCCTACCATAGCTCTCACAAATGAGCTCCTTATACTTCCTGCCAGCGTTTGCGACGAGCTGCAGCAGCTTGACAGACTCCCTTTTGTCGTCTTCTTTCAGGTGGTTCAGCCCTAGTATTTCCAGGAGAATCATGACACCTCCGATCTCCAGAAATTCAACAAGGTATCTGCGCCTGTGGGGATGGGGGAACAAAGCCCAAAATGTCACTGGCCCTGGAGCCCATCTTCCCGAGTGAGCGCTCTGTGCTCCTGCGTTGTGTCACCTCCTGCCTCGCTGTAGCAGGGCCCTGGTGCCCAGACACCCAACATGAGGTGCCTGAGGCTTGGCTGGGACCGCTGCGGCAGATGCCCGCCAGCAGCACGCTCTGCAGCAGGTCACCAGCTCCTGTTTTCCCCTGTGCTCATTTCAGACACTGAACAGCAGGCACAGAAAGCCCCGTCACTGCACTCAGGCTCCCAACACGTTCCTCCCACACCACGCCAGTGACCCAGTGGCTCTGGTGATGGGCAAGCAGTGGATTGGGTTTGGGGAACATTTGAAACTCCTTCTTACAGTAAGCCACAGCCCTTGTTGGGGCCTGACCTGCATGAAAAGGTTAAACAGCCCTTCCAAAAGCCTACCCAGGACTTGTTATTTTCTTTCTCTCATGAACCCTGCCACCCTTTTGTGCACCTCTCATGCAGTTACATTCTATACTCACCCGCCTGCAGCAGATAAGAAGATGCCAATAGACTTGAGCAGCTTGTCAAGGCACGTGCTGTGCGTGTAGCTGTTCGATAAGGCTAAGGAGAGAACGACAGACCATCTTGGTGCCCCCCCGGCAACTCTGGTAATGTGGAGCTCTCAACCTCGGTACCCTCTTTGTTAGAGGGAGCATGGAGCTTCCTCTCAAAGGTGTGCAGATGCAGCACACTCATCCCAACAGGAGAAAAAAACACTAATTCTAGGTTCCTGAGAGTCAAACTACATGACTTTTCTCTCAGTTCTATCTTTAGATAGCTATTTTTTTCCCCTGCAGCTCGATACAGATCTCCATACTTATTCTTTGAACATTTTTTTTGGTAGAGAACATCCCCTTCCTCTCCATCCCACTACCACGTGCCACCTTCAGCTTTCCAAGGAAACAGATACGTCATCCTGAGCCACGCTGTCAGGCGAGCCAGAAACAAGCTGGCTCCCTGGGAGAATTCCAGCTCCAGCTCTGGCTCTGTCTTGCCGTTATTGCTTTTGATGAAGCTGTCCAGGATGCGGGTTCGAGCAGCTTTGTGACCTCTGTCCCATTCTTGCAGGAAAACCATGAGCTTCCTGATGGCCTCCTGCTCTTTGGCAGAAGTCATGATCTCTTCTGCCTAGAGAACAGTGAGAAGTTAAAGGCCTCAAAGACAGAAAAAGTCTGTATTGAGGAATTACCACCAGAATCACATTTAAAATGTTCTCTGGCAAATATTAAATATTAATATTAAAGCACTTACTAGCCATTTATTACATCTTTTTCTTTTACACTCATTTTATAGATAGCAAAACTGAGCTAAAAGGAGAGTTTCTGGTAAGCCTGAAGCTGCACAACGAATCCGCAATAGACTTGAGATTATTTTCCAAGGGCAGCTGGCTTCACCACAGGAACTCTCTTCTCTGCTGTGTTAATAAAGTCATTTTGATGTTACTCATTCCCCCCACTTTGGTTTCTTGCTAGGTTCATGATATGAACACTGCATCTCATATCTGACCTACCCGAGAGTAAATAGAGTGCAATGAGAGCACAAATAGGTATGGATTTATGGGGAGTGACAGGGTCAAGGGGGCTGTAAATGCCTGTTAGCGCGCAGCAGTGCAGCGTGCTCTCACCCACAGGGTGCAGTGAGTCACTGGGGCTGGGCCCACATCCATTGCAGGAGGAGGTTTGGCCTGAACAGTGGCTTGGGACCCTTTGGCATGGTGAAAAAACGGCTATTTTTTTTTTTTTTTCTTGTCTAATTATTATGTGCACATTCAGTGGTACATCATTAAAAAATCCAAGAAGAATGGAAATAATAAGAACTATAGGCAACAAGACCAAAGCTCCACAAACATCCCTTGTCTGCACTTCCTTCAATCCCATAAAGCAGTCTGTATTTTACCAAATTACTTTGCCACACTTTTACCTCAGCAGGATCTCCCCCTATTCCAACTTGACAAAAAGGAAGGTGCAGTGAGGAGGGGGACGAAATACCAGAGGACTAAGCCTTCCCTTCATGCGTGTAGTCAAGAATTCCACTGACGTGTATGTGCTTGGCTTTCAGACACTGACTAATCTCAAGCAGCCTTACAGTTAAGCATAAGTATCTGTGTGCATACACAGGTGCAGAAAGAGGGACAAAGCTGGTCTGTCACAGCTAGCTGCACTAATACTCGCGCATTGTCGTCCACCTGAGGGTAAGAAAGGAATTCTCTCCTTGTTTAATCCAGTTCTTGGGACTTCCTACATAGGAAAAGCACCATTTCAGGTTTTATTTAAAGTATGGTTTAAGAACCAAAAAGTTAAAATGACATAAAATGACATAAAATCCCTGGGTTTCAGAATAAGAAGTTTCTTTCAATACAATACAAGTCACCAAGATTAACAATTAGCTATCTGTGAAGTTCTTAAGCCTGTTCCTCAAGAATTTGGAGCAAAATACCAAATGAGCTCCAAAATATCCCCAGGACATACACAGAAAAATAATTTTCTATTGCTATTATCTGAACCCCGCTGAAAACAATGACCAAGAGGTGAAAAGTATCTCAGTGATGGAAAACAAACAAACAAAGACTTAAAAAAGTTGGCTAAGACACAACGACTGAGACTTGAGATGAAATTTCATTTGGGAATTAACGGTCTGTGCTCTGTAAAGAGCCTGTGTCCTTGGCAGGGCGTTTTCAGGATCTCCTTTGCGGGGAAGCAGGTTTAAAATAAATCCATTTTCCCAAAATAGTTGTGATTGAAAGTGTTATTAGCCATAACAAATGTTAGTGCTGACAGGAGAATGGCCTGTTAGGGGCCTCTGGTGAAACAGTCAAGTGAAAGTCATATTTCACATTATTGCGAGCATTTTCCCGTGATTTACAGAATATTTGTGAAACATTACTTGCAAGGCATATGATTGATATTGAGAGAACAGCTACTATGTAGGGGGAATCTGTATTTCACTGAGACTGTTTGCATGAAATTTACAGTCCCATAAAGTGCTCCTCTGTCCTCAACAGAGATCTTGTTAAAAGAACTTTACAGTCTGAAACATCCTAAAATTGATTCTAAATTAACGTTTCCATATTTATGTTTGAGATGCTGGTGGTGTAATGCTGCCCTATTTTTATTTTAAAGCTACAGTAGCTTCCACTATTTAGAAGTACCAGCAGCAGCTTTAAGACACGGGGATTTTATTGATACAAAGAGCTTGCCCATGAATTAACGGGAAAGAAAAATGAGCTTGAAGAAATGATCACGAGACTTCTGAGGATACAGTGGTATCAGTCCCTGGCTGCTATAATGACAGCATCTGCTGACATAGTACTCTTTAAGATGACATTGCTAAGCACCCTGAAAATGTACCTGAGTATTTTTATTTTTTTACATATGGGAACATACAGATATATATAGGGCAGTTAAATGACTTGCCTGAGTTTGCTAATGCTAAAAACAACACATAACTCCTCTTTGCTAGCTTCAAACTCTGCCCTCACCGGTGCTGGGTGGCCTCCCCAGCCCACTGGACCTAACAGTCACACCAGGGCTGGGGTCAGGGCAGTTCCTTTCTCCTGCCAAGAAAAACATGAGTGATTTTGGGGCACTTCGGCGCTTGTTTGCACGCAGCCTGCTGCTAAAGCAGACCAAAAGGCAGGCTGGCACTGCCAGGTGCGAGGCGCAGCCTTGGACCCGCGGGCTCAGCACTGTGGTGATGTGGAGCTACCTTTGGATCCTACACTACCAGGAGCCGAGGGCCCTGGGCTAAACCCGAAGCCTGCCTCCCCGGAGGGTCCTCCCGTCGCCTGGGCACCCTGCCCCTCCCCACAGCACCCCAACTCTCCCCAGTGCCCCCGGTGCCTTCTACACCCCCTGTCCCCCTCTGACAGCCGTGTTCACCCCCCTAGGCCTAGGCCCTAGACCCTGGACCCTCACCCCTCACCCCTCCCTGTCCTCACCCCCTAGGCCGCAGCCCCTCACCCCTCACCCTGCCCTTCCCCTTTCCCCCCAACCACCCCCACCCTCTGCCCCCAAGCCCCAAACCCCCACCCCGGGTCCTCCCCCACCTCCTGCGCTCCCCCCCGCCCCCTCACACCCCGCCGGACCCCGGCCCGACCCCCACAGCGCCCCGCCGCCCCCGGCCCCTCCGACCCCGACCCTGACCCTGAGGGGGAGCCCCCTCACCTCAGGATGATTGACACCTCGCCTCAGCCAATCGAGATCCGCCTCCCCCACGCCGCGGCCCAATAGGCGGTCCGCTTTCCCTCCCGGTGGGCGGGGCGAACGGCTGATGGAGGTTGCTAAGGCCGCGTTGCTAAGGAAATGGGAGGCGGGGCGGGAGAAGGAGAACGAGGCGGGGCGGGCACTCTCCCTTCCTATTGGCTACGGGAGGCGCGGGGAGGGCGGGGCTTCCGGTGGGGAGAGCGGAAGCGACGGGAGGGGGGGGAGGCGGCGGCAGCGGGTGGACATGGGGGCGCGCGGGCTGGAGGCGGCTGTGGTGGAGCTGGCGCCGGGGGCGGCCTGCGGTGGGGACCGGGACCGGGACCGGGACCGGGACACGGTGGGGGGCAGGGGACCGGGAATGGGGACCGGGACCGGGACGCAGGACCCAGGACCTGAGGGTGCCAGGCCTGGGGGGTGACCCCAAGGGCAGGAGGGACCCTCAGGGGGTGAGGGGCCAGGGGTCCGGGGCTGTGGGCAACCGGTGATAAGGGGTCTCGGGGGTCTGGGCTGTGCCGGTAACCGGTGTGGAACTAGCTGTAAATCCCGTGCTGTGTTTCAGGGAGCGGAGCGGAGGCCGGCCGGCAGCCCGTGGTGATCCTCCTGGGCTGGGCAGGCTGCCAGGACAGGTACCTGGCCAAGTACAGCGCGATCTACAGCCAGAGGGTGAGCGGCTTGCCTCCTTGTCTCTGTCCTCATCCTGGGGAAACCGCTGCTTTTTGGCCCTTTGGTCAAATCACTCTAAAGTCTCCCTGTCTGGAGGTGCTGGGAGCTGGGGGTGGGTTCTGGTTGTCACTGAAAGCTCCCCGCGTCCAGGAGCCAGGCGGTGTTATCTGACAGCTGCTGATGTCACCTTTGTGCACATGACAGGTAAAAATACTTCTTGGAGAAACTTTCTGCTGTTCCACGAACCACTGGGCCAGCCTTAAAATAGGGTGTTAGAGTTGTGAGGTTATTCATGAAGGACATGAACTGCATTAGCCATTTTAGGGGAAAACAGCACATTTACTGCCAGCTCACAGGGCACAGCAAAGACTCAGCAAGGCTGGGCTGAAGAGTGACAGAGTGTATCAGCATCTGTCATCCAACCAGCTCTTCCTTTCTGTGAAACTAATTCATATAAATATTGTAACTCCAATTTGTTATAGCCTGTCTGTGAAACAGGTGTCCTTTGATAGAAATACCTGCCCATTAGGAGCTTCTTGTGTTTGAGCTAGAGAGGTCTGTCCAAATGCCAGTTCCCTAAGGTACAGGCTCCTCCTCACTAATGCTGTATTTTACCTGATTGACCCCAGCTTGTGGTATTGGGACCCAGTAAAACATTAGACTATTTTTTTTGTCAGCATACAGGAATCTTGTATTTATCTAAATCTGTTTCAGCTATAGATGGCGAAGTTTGTACATTAACAAGTGTGTTGTTAATGTGTAATCCAACGTAAGAGTCACGAATTGGATTGTTCTAGCAAAGAATTAATTGTTAAGCAATTATTGAAACTAAAAGATGCTGGTGATCAGGTGAGGAGCACATTATGTGGCAGCGTGCCAGCTGCTGTGGCAGTACTCCTCTATCAGAAAGGTGTTGGTAGTGGGAGAGGACAGAAAAGCTTTTCTTAGCTCCCTAGCAAGGAAGTGGCTGCGACCACGGAAAGACGGTGTAGAGAACTTTGATTAAAGGACTCGATATCATCTCTTCTGCTTAGTTTGCTGCCCAGGGAGCTCTGGGAGGAAGGGCTGTCTCGATGCTTTTACCTTATGTTTGTCAGCGTGTAGCGTCAATGTGTTTAGGTGACAGGGAAGATCTGAAGCATTTATAAATGTAGTGCCATCTGCCGCATATGGAAACTCCTCTGCGATTCTGTTTCCTGATCTACACCTAAATGTAAGGTCTTTACTGTAAAGGCAGACTGCTCAGGAGATCTGAGTCTCCTCTGAAGCAATGCTTTCCAGTTGCACAACTAGAGAGTTTCAGAAAGGCTTATGAAAATCATGTCAGAGTTGATCACGGAGTCTTAAAAGGCGGCTGCAAATGAGTGCTACCCAAGAAAAGGAAGAAGTTCCACTTCCTTCTTACTTTTGTTTTGGTGTCATGAACTAGATGTGTATCAGAGCAGGCCGTTCGTGCCAAGATGGCTGATGCTGCAAGGCCTGTGAACTGGGGAGAGGGCCTGTTTTCCCTTCCTGGGTGAGGACTGACGCTCCTAAGTGTGGGTGGTCATGTCCCCAGGGGCTGTACCAGTTAGCACAGGATTTGAAAGCATCTGGAACGTCATCAGATCCAAGCCCGCTGCTGTTGCAGAAACCTTTTCATTAGTCTTTGTACTGTTATGATTTATGTAATCCTATTCATGGAATATCCTGAGTTGGAAGGGACCCAAGAGGATTATCAGGCCCAGCTCCTTTCATATTGGTGATTTGTGAATAACACTAACGAGTTTCTCCTGGCCCTGTGGCTTCTGTTGGAAATCTATCTCAAATTTTCTCTACTGCTGCTTGCCTGCTCTGTAATTTACAGCCCAGCCCAAACGTGTTGGGTGGTTTCTTTTTGTTCTACCTAGGGGTGCACCGTCATCCGCTACACGGCTCCGTGGAGGATGGTATTCTTCTCTGAGAGCTTTGGCATCCGATCCCTCCGGACCCCTGCCAGGGGACTCCTGGAGCTGCTCTTTGACCACAGCATTGCCAACAGGCCGGTGCTGTTCCACGTCTTCAGCAACGGCGGCGTCATGCTGTACCGCTACATCATTGAGGCGCTGCACACTCAGCAGCCCTTTAAGAACCTCAAAGTCCTGGGCACCATTTTTGACAGCGCCCCTGGCAGAAGAAACTTGAGAGGAAGCCTTCGTGCCTTGGCGACTGTCCTGGTATCCACGAACGTGCTGCTCAAGTACTTCCTCGTCTTTGCTTTTGCTACCACAGCGGTCGTGCTGCGGATCCTGCTGTACCCCCTGACCCGATTCATCCACGAGAGCCATTACGACGCCCTGCTGAAGGCGCCCTCACGGTGGCCTGAGCTGTACCTCTATTCCCAGGCGGATGCCATCATCAGTGCCCGTGAGGTGAAGCACATGGCAGATGCCCGGCAGCGGCTCGGTGTCTCCGTGAGAGCTGTGGACTTCTCAGATTCGGCTCACGTCAGCCACATGCGGGCGTATCCCACCTACTACAGCAATCTCTGTATGACTTTCCTCTCTGACTGTGTTGGGGGCTCACCTCGTTAGTGTGATGACCTACTTTTGCCTCTGCTTTGCTCAAATTATACGGGAAATGCCACCCCCTCTCCCTTTATGTCTTTGAAGGGAGGAAAGTATAGAGATTTCTTAGGCACTTTTTTTTTTTCTCCTGCTGCAAAGCTGAAAGCCTCCAGTCTGTCTTTGAGACAGCTATCTCACAGCAAAAAGTTGTTTTGGAGTAATTTAAATAACTGAAAGTGAAATTCTAGCATGGTGTGGTAGCTGAGGTGTCACAGACCAGAATTTCACGAGGAGTGTTACTTGTTTCTTCCTGTCTCATGGTGTTTCTGCTTTCCATGTGTCCTTGTCCCAGATGTCCAATGTACACGTTCT
Organism: Nettapus auritus; assembly: GCA_011076525.1. Taxonomy (NCBI): domain Eukaryota; kingdom Metazoa; phylum Chordata; class Aves; order Anseriformes; family Anatidae; genus Nettapus; species Nettapus auritus. The sequence goes on along the minus strand of CM021772.1, from coordinate 21,620,981 downwards.
GTTGCCTTGTAGTGATAAAGCAATACAGCTCTTCAATGTCTTTGTTTTCCTCTCTGCTATTTCTTTTATCTTGCAGCTGCAAGATTTCCCTCTTAGCATTGTTTGGTTCTGTTAAAGGCCTGAGAGGGCATCCACAGCCCTGATTCCCTTGCCCTGGGTTGGAGCTCAAATGTTTGTGATAACTTTTGTGTTCTTCAACCAAAAATTCTGTTAACCTTTTCTTTGGATACATGTTGTCTTGTTTTTCCTCTTTCTTGTCTGTTGTGTGTTCTCCCAGGTAATTTTTGTTTTCTTGGAGAAGTGCTCATTTGTTATTGCGTTTCTTTGAGCAGCCAAGATTGTGCGTCTAGAAATGCCGGGAAACTGGCACAGCTGTAACCCAGAAGACCTCAGAAATGGAAAGGTGGAACTGCAGAGAAAAATGAAACTGTCTTTTGGAGCTGTGATTTATACTGCGTGTTTCTTAAATCACTTCCATTGAGCTAACCCACAAATGACCATGAAATTCAATGTTTTTCCCCATAACGTTCTCTTCGGATGATCAGTCTTTGCTGTCCGTGCAGCGTGTACTGGTAATACAAGAAATGAATTCCCTCTACCTAGTGAAAAGGCAGCTCACTGCACTGCACTCCAGCCATGCTTGAGTTTTGTTGCTCATTTGGGGGAAACGGGGGGGGGATAAAGGCAGAGAACAGCTTGCTAATAACATGTTTACTTCATGTCACAGCATTGCGAGCTAATTACAGACGTGGTGGACAGGATTAACCAGCTTTAAGTCCTTAGTCAAAAATTGGCAGGGCAGACCCTGGAGGGTTATAGTATGGCCTGTTTGAACAAGGGTCTGCCTTTGCGAGGCAGGAATGTGAAAAGCACAAGGATTTCTACGGAAGACATTCACTGCCTGTGAGCTGGTGTGCCTGCTGTGCTTGACTCACCCACCTTTGGTGAGTCACCTGCAATTAGCAAACACTTGCTGTTTTTAATTGAAACACAGGCAGGGAGAAAGCTCTTGAGAAGCACCAGAATCGTTTGGAAGTTTGGAGGAAGAACCGTAACACCTCGTGGAAATAGCACGGGATGAGCTACGGTCAGTGGCTGGAACAATTGTTTTTAGCAGGCCGGCATGGCAATGCTTATTTAAAGTGTAGAGTAACACCATGTCAGGTGTGGTCTGGGGTATATAGGATATGGGAGGATTAACTGAGAAGGGGCTGATAGCCTGTAAGTCTTCACATCTTTTAAGTGAAAACTGGCTGCAAGCACAGGAGCCTTGCTTCTTGGGGCTACCCTGTGGTAAGATAGCCTCCAGCGTGCTGTTTGTCTTGGAGGAAAAAAAAAAAAAAAAAAGTTTCTGGGGTTTGGACCTGTAAAATTCAGTTGTGGTCCCTTATCCCAGAAAGCCCATCAGAGATCTAGCTTTATAAAGTAGTTTGTGCTGTCAGTGCCGAGCTGTGATGTTTGCCTGCCTTCCTGCAGAGCTGGGCTGTGCTTCACCTTCCTTCTGAGCATCCAGCCTGTTTGTGGGACTGAGAGATTGTAGGAAGCAGAGGTGGTAAAGGCTATTTAACTAGTGGTTGCCCTCATGCTGGTTTCTGTGAGTCTAGTATTTATAGAACAGTTAAACACTTCATAATATACGCCTCTGAATTAATACAGTGGTGCTGGGCTGGGAATCTGCTGCTCCTGTTTATTGCTGTGGGTGCTGAGTGGAGATGTTCCAGAAATGTGTTTTATTTCGATGAAAAACCTGCCGTGGTGGCTGGGGGAGCCCCACCAGGTGGCAGCAGCTTCCCTCGGAGCAGGGGGACTTGAGCTGGTTTTATTGCAAGTTGTCAGGAGATGGGGAAAAAGCTCGGGGAGGTCCGGGGTGCCGGGGGAGGCCCTGTCCTGTGCCCCCCCTGCCCCCTGGGGAAGCACAAGAGCTGGTGGGAGCTGGAACTGGGGAGGGTGCACAGAAATTAGGGTGTAGGGAAGCATGTGGGAAAGTTTTATGTCCTAATATGAATAAAATAACCTAGGACAGCAGTCGTGTGACTCAGCCCAGCACATCCTGCGTGCCTCCCATGAGTCCCAGGCTGGGAAAGGGAAACCAGAAAGAGCAAAATTCAGTGTCAAGCACAGAGACCAGGTGTTAATACACAGCACCACCATCGCCCTGAGGCTATCTGCCCCTCTAAACCATGCTAGGTCACATTTTTCAGCTTTAATTGAACATTAGTGCTGGAAGTGTGGCTGCAGGCCCGGCTTTTGGCCTTGCCAGGGTCTGTGTGCAGGCCGGGCTGCCACTTCCCCCTCCCTCACCCAGAGCTTGCTGTGGTTTTATCAAAAGTGGGGGGCCTTGGGGGGCTGTTAGGAACAACACAGTGCAGGGTGGGCTGTAGCTGTGACCAGGTGATGGTGGCACTGCCCCCCCTGCGTCCTCCATCCCCTTCCCATGAACTTGGGCCCTTCCCCGCCACAGCCGGGCATGGGGGGTGTACACAGCTCCCTTTGGTCACCCTCCCCAAACCCACCAGGGCTCGGCAGCCCCTGCCCTCCCCGCGTGATGAATGAGCTGACAATAGGGTATTGATAAGGAATTAACCTTGAGCCCTTCTCGCTTCGGTGTCAATAGAGCAGGAGCCAAGTACACACTTTTGATCGGAAATCTGTGCTCGGCCCCTGCTACCTCTGCACCCATCGATGTGGGGGGGAGCTGTGACGGTGCCCCCAGCCCCGGGGAGGACACAGGGGGGCTGAGAAGCCCCCCCCAGCCCTGGCCACAGCCCCCACTGGGATGTGGGTGCCCGGGGTCCCTCCTGGCTCCTGCTGTGCCCCAGCCCCACGTTGGGGGGGAGCCGGGCACCAGGGCCCCCCAGAGGGCCTGGGCCAGCCCTGCCCTGGCGGCCACTCGGAGCAGTTTGTTTAATTAAGTGTTTTGCCTAATGGGATTGCCTCATTTCCATAACAAACTGGCGGGCTGTCATTAGGTGGGCTCCCTCATTCATTACTGTTAATTAGATATGGATCCCCCAGAAGGCGGCGCGGGGTGATGAACGAGGCCCCTGACACGCGCTATTACACATTAGCATTTTCTCAATACACCCGATACATCACGGCCCTCCGCTTCCTAAAGATATTTTAAATAAAATATTAGCAGCCCGCTGCGGGGTGGGCGCTGGGGAGGGGGCGAGGTGGGGGGGTTCCTGCCCCTCACCCTGCCCTCAGGCCTCTTCTGGGTGAGGAGAGCGGCCAAACGCCCCCCTGCTGCCCGAGCAGATGGGGAGCGGGGGCTGTCGGCCTGGGGACCCCGGCTGTAACCCCCCTTCCCTGCTCAGCACCCCGTCCCAGGGGACTAAGCCATGGGTTGGGGGTTGGAAGCCCCCCAATTGACCCGTCTGTGAAATGTTTGTACACCAAAAGCGTCGGCGCCAGCCCCATGATGAGGGTGGGGGGGCGGCCTCCCCCCGACATCCCGCTCTCCCTGCTGTCAGGGTAACTCTACACGGCACCGGTGGTCCCTAATGCAGGACGTATAGATCTGTTGGGGCTGGGCGCCTCCAGCCCATCCCACCCCCCTGCAGGGGGGGCAAATAATGCACAGCTGCTGAGACTTCATTGTTGGGGACCCCCCCTGCCCTAGGGCTGTGCCCTTCACTCTGTACCCCCGGCCCTTTGTGGGGGACAAGCTGGGGGCCCGGCCATGATGTGGCAATGCTGGGGTCCCAAAAGGGTTTGGGGAGTGGGGGTTCACCCTAACACCCCCCTGCCTCCATCCCTCGGGTCCTGCACCCCAAAAAGGGTCAGGGTATGCCTTTGGGGTTTCCCTCCCATGCAGAGCTGTTACTGGCACGTCCCAGGGTTCTCTGGTCCCACTCGCCTGCGAAGGGAAAGACAAGAGAGCACGGCGGGCGCGCCCAAGAAGATTTATACTTGTTTAATTAATGTCAAATGTAGTTTACAAACGGGAGTGACAAGTACCTCTTTGTATAATATACACCGACACACAATCATCGACACACCGGAATAGCGCTTTGTGCAACTGGGATTCTTTGGGCAAAGATAGGTAACTCCAATCTTCTTTTTTTTTTTTTTTTTTTTTTTTTTCATTTTTTTTTTCTTTTCTTTTTTAAATGGTTTAAACTCGTTACAGAAGAGGGGAAGCGGCGGGTGCCTGATACAAAACGAGACGTCTCCCCCCATCCATCCCCCCTCAGCCCCCCCCTTGAAAACAGGGGATGGCTTTACAATAAAAAACAAAACAAAATTAAAAAAAAAAAAAAAGAACAAAAAAAAAGAACCAAAACAAAGAAACAATGACTAGTTACACATGGTTTTACACACAGGTACACAGAGCACGCGGCTGGTCCACAACATCCACCAGAAACCCTGCCTCCAACGAAGGGCCAGGTGGGGGCCCTGCCCTCTCCCCCCTCAGGCCACCCCAAATTTGTTCCCGAGACCCGGGTACCGCAGCCCAGCACCATTTTTCTCCACTCTCTGCATGCCTGCCCAGCCCTGGGGGCTGACTGGCAGCGTCAGCCCCGCACCGCAGCCCCTTCTGAGCTCTCAGCACCCTGGGGAAGGCAGGGCCCCCCACCACGGCTCAGCTCCCCCGGTCCCCAAAGGGCCCCCCAGCAGCTGCCCCGTGTCAGAAGCTGCCACACAGCTGAGCACATGGAGACCCAGGAAGCTGAGTTGGGAAGCGTTTTTTTGCCAAGATGCTTCTAAAATACAGCTCCTTCAGTTGGCTTGGGTTTGGGGGAATGCAGTGGGATCCTCCTGAGGTCATTGAGAAAAATGGCTGCTCTATAAAAAAAGCATCAAGCTCATGGCATGGAGTGGCTGCGGGACCTCCGGGACATGCCCCAGCCATGCCCTCTCCTCCAAGCCCCGGCACCCAGCAGTGCGGGGATCCCAGCTCCAGCTCCCCAGCCACTGTCGGTGCCGGCTGATGCCTCGCACCAGGGCATCCAGCAAAGAACGCACTGCGGTTGCCAGACCGCCTTGAAACGTCTTTTGCTCTGCCTTGTTGTGCTACCAGCATGGGAGCTGCTGGGGAGACCCTGTGGGATCAGGGGGAGATGAACATCCCCATCTCCCTGTCCTCCTGTTTCGGGGAGCCCAGAGGACCCTGCAGTGAGCTGGGGCAGGGCTGTGCTGAGCGGGGCTGGGAGCACTTCGCACTGCGGGCACGTGTTCGCCTTGGGAAGCGGATTGGCATCTGTTTCTTGGGTCCTGAAAACCAAAAATAAACAACAAAACAGGCCAGATGGCAGCTTTGGTTAAGGCTGAGGATGTGGGTGATAGGGACAAGCATGACCACATGGAAGAAGCCGGGGCTGCGGGGAACCTCTGGCAGCATCTCTGCTCACCGCTGTCCTCTCGCTCTGCGGGTGAGCCCTGGGCCTTGGGGTGCCTGTGGGGATGAGGAACCAGGGCTGGCTGGGCTCTGTGCCCCAGCACCAAACCTTCTCTGCTCTTCTGCAGGAGGCAGGCTCACGGGGAGCCCTGCGACAGCGTGCCCGCGGTCCTGCCTCGTGGCACCCACAGCAAGCGGAGCAGCTCTGGTGTCCTCGGCCAGAGGGGAGGAAAGCAAAGCAAAGCAAAGCCGAGCCGGTGGCCCTGGAGGAGAGAAAGGGGGTTAAGCCGGAGCCTTGGGCAGGGACTCGTGGCCGGGAGGGAGAGCAGCGCCCCGCCAGGCTGCCCCGATCTATTTGCCCCTTCCCCGCCTGGGGAAGGTGAAGGGGGCCGAGCCGCATCCCCCCGGCCTGCCCTGGCCCCTGGCGAGGAGTTAAAAGCCATGTCTTTCCGGGGATAATGATTCTATTATAAATAGCCCCATTAGCTACAACTAATGACAAAAATCCACCTCCTCTACTCCCCATAAGTTCTGTAAGTTATGGGCAATGCTACAGCCATTACTAAAAGCTGTTAACTTCATATCTGAATGAGGAAATATACACCACAGAACATTAAACCATTTATATTATATATATGTATATATATACTTTTTTTAAACTAATGACTTTAATGCCAAAACTTTGCTGAACCAAGAAAAATATGGGTTTAATGTTCTCTGCTCATTTTTTTTTCTTCTTTAAAAAAAATACAACCCAAAAAAAAGAAAGGGAAACTTATTAGTATGTAATGTTTGAGTCTATCCCATTTATACACAACATTGTAAACATATATAATCTATATTACATGTGCTTCATTTCTGCCTGGGTGTGGTTTTCTCTTTAAACCTTTTTTTTTTATCACTAGAACACCACAAAAAAAAAAAAAAGAAAAAAAAAACAAAACAGAACCAAACCAAAAACCAAGCCAAAACAAATGAACAACAACAACAACAAAAAAAAAACAACTGAAAACTGAACAAAGAACACAAGTTACAGGTTATTTAACATCTTTCTGTCAAGGGTCCCTTCCCCAGCACTCCTGGGGTCAGAGTGGTCACAACACAGTCCAAAGGAGGGCTCACGAGCCATCCGCGATGCAAAGCCAGCTCCAGGGAACGGGTGGGTGGGGAATACTGGTTTTAAAAAAGGGGGCTTCACAACAAAGGGTTTGGTTTCGCCCGCTGCAGATGCTGAAGGAGACCTCCACACGCGGGACCTGGGAGCCGAGGCTCCCTGCTGCTCCTGTGTCCTCAAGTCCATGTCTGGAGTCTCTGTTATTTTTTTGTTTCGTTAATTTTTAAAACGTCTTTTTTTTGTTGCTGTCGTTCTTCTCCCCCTTGGTGTGATGAGCTGAGCTGAGTAGCTGGGTCCCGCCCTCCCGCTGGGTCCTTCATAAGTAGATGCGCCGAAGGTCTCCGGGAGACGTGATGGTGTTGCACTGGGGACAGAGCTTCTTGGCACCCTGCAACCAGCAGACGAGACAGTGTGAGAGCACGATATGCAGTGGAGGACAACACAAGCACCCTACCCTTGGCCTGGAATGTTGGTGAGAGCAGGGACAGCAGGGCTACCCCCAGCCACACACAGCACAGTTTGCAGGAGATGGAAGTAGTCCCGGTGAGGTCGCGTTGCCCATCTCAGGGAGTGCCTCTGCCATCGAGAAAACCCCCCGGCTGCTGGTGTGAAGGAAAACCAAGTCTGTTCTGCCCAGGTGAACTGGAACCAGCAAACTCTGAGGCGATGCGAGGCTGCCACGAGTGCTACACGGAGTAAAACAGTGGTGGATGTGCCATCTGTCACCCAGCCTGACAGCAAGAGGGTGTTAACAAGCCTCAGCATCGGGGTCAGCCGAAGCCGGTCAGCGTTAGATTGGCAGATGTGGCAGGCGGCTGATGGGAAAAATGACAGAAAAATGTGCTGCGAGGCAGCCTCCCCTCTGCAGCGCAGGAAATTGGGATGCCCTGGCTTCCAGCACCGACCGCAGCCCCAGCAAGGCCTCGTGCTGCATGGGGCTGAGCACAGCCCCTGCCAGAGCACCCCGTGTCCCTGCAGCGGCTCAAACCCCAGACCGTGACAAGCGAGGTGAAAGAGGAGCAACACGCCCTACGAGAGCCTGCCAGCTCGCACGGGGCTTGCAGGCAGGCGTGAAGCTGCTTCAGTGATGCTGGGGATCTCCCTCCTCGGGACACAGACTGAGGGGCAGGGCAGGACCACAACCCGCCACGCTGCTTCAGCACTGCCACCTGCCTGGGGACAGCCTGACCCGAAGAGCTGGTGCTGTTGTGTACAAAAGGATCCTTCAGAAAGGGTCCCCTCTGCTCTGTGACAACGCCCGCAAAGGGAGGGAACGAGCTCTTTCCCCTGGAAGCTCCCTGGACTAAGGGGAATCCAGAGGAAAGAGTCCCAGGCAGGGACAATTTACACAGGTGCGAGTAATTCACAGGGCTGCAGCTCCAAGATCAGGCACACAATTCCTTCACACCATGGAAAGGGAAGATGGGTGGATTCATCTTGCCAGCCCCCAGGATCTCAGTCCTGGAGACGTGCTTTGTGCACGACACGCTGACGGCATGCACATGGGCACCTAGGAGCGAGCATTCAGCCACGCCAGAAGGCAGGCCCCAACCACACGCGGCCTGACCCACTGCGGTATTTTCTGTAAAAGCTCCAGGACTTGACCACGTGTAGGACAACGGTGGGTGCTGCTTCACCTGCACGCGGGGAGGGCTCATCTTGAGCTCTGAAGCCCGGGGACCTCGGAGGGAACAGCAGGCTGGCTGCGTGTGGCACGCCGAGGCCCAGGTCCCTAGGTCTCCCTGGTACTTACGCTTGGTATTAAATAGTTCAAGCAAAAATAATGACTTTGGACCCCAGGGGAGACCTTTTCCTTTTTTTTTTTTTTTTAAAAAAAAATGAAACTGTCATCCTCTGCACACATCAGCGTGTGCGTTAAATTCAGAGCTAAGTCCTGATTTTTTCTTTTCAGATGGAAATTGCTTAGAACCCTGTTCCTTACATCTGACTTTTCAGTGTAGGTGTGCAACATTTATTGGCACCAGCGTTTAAGCTCTTCTCTCTTGTAGAAAGGCACATAAGCTTGTACACACACACATGCTGGCACAGGCACAATGAAAAAGCATTTGCTCCCCCACTGCTCACCTGCCAGCTGGGGTTACTAAACTTTTCCCTTGAAATAAAAATGCTGTGCAATAATAAGTCCCACCTGTCGGCCATTTCTTTCTTTCTTTTTTTTTCTTTTCTTTTTTTTTTTTTCCAGGTCCTTCTGCTCCTTTCATCATCGCTTCATGGAAAAGCCTTGATGTGTTATAGCTGCGTGTGCTAGAGTAAAGGCCACCTCAGCTTTTCCATTATAAACCCCAGTTTTGAGGGGTTTATAAAACTCTGCTGCAAGAAGTTTGCTCCGGGGCTGTTACAAAGCAAGGAAAAGGGGCTGGAACCAGGATGGAGTTTATTTTTTCTCCTCCTTTCTTAATTAAAATTTGGCAAGTGATTGATCCACAATACAGGCTAATCACTTGGGGTAGTAGTTTGAAAAATACATTAACGAGAGCTGAGATGTTGAGAAGTCATTAGGGCTCACATGGTGCCAGGAAGGATTGGGAGTATTTTGTCTTAAAGTTGCCTCTTAAAAAAAAAATAAAATGGCGTGACGTCTGCTATAAATTGGCTAAAGCAACAAGACTCAAAAGGAAGGGCTTAGGCACTTCCCGCTGTCCTGTGGGCCTAAAAACAGGCAATTTCCAAGCAGAACGTGCTACCAGGCACAGAGAAGAAAGAAACACAGAGCAACTTCGCCTACACGGTGCCACCATCGAGCCTGGTCTCAAAGCTGTTTTATGGGCAGGAGAACCAAGGCAGGGAGATGAAGAGGGGCCTACACCAGGAGCCGGCTTCTGCCAGGACTGGAGCTGAACTCCAGGATCCAGTCAAGGCCCCTCTCCCTGCCACGGGTGCAAGCGAAGCAGCAGCTCCTCTGCAGATGCCGATCCCCAGAGAAGCAGCCGCTCATCACCGCTGGTGTGGGGTACCTCCTGCTGTAGGGGCAGGGGTGAGGGGCTCGGGAGAGCATCCTTTTCCACTGAGCCTCCCCACAGAACGGAACTCACTGCCACAGGCTGTTGGAGGCCCAAACTGAAACAGGTTAATAAGGAACCAGACAGCTTCGTGGCAGATAGGACCATGAAGGATCAAGCACAGCATCCTCCGTGCAGCTGCTGACTCAGGAAGTCCCCACATTGCTGGAAGCACTAAGGAATCACCTAGAAGGATTGCTCTCTGCCCGCATCGTTTCTTACAAAAATACTCCAGCCCGCCTGGGACGCATGGTATTACAGCCTCGAAAAAGCTGAAAGGCTAAAAACCTAGCAGTGTAATCTACCAAAGATATAAATGTGTCAACTGCAGAGAACACGTGTCTATTGATGGATCCCCTGGAAGCACGTTCCATGATGAAGAAGGCTTTTTAAAAGTGATTTTTTCCTGCTCTTGCGGTCGTCATTTTCAAATAAGCCCAAGACAGGCAAGTACAAGCCTGGGGTCAGCACACGCAACCAGGAAAGGCTGGATCTGACCATAAAGGCAAGAATGGAAATCAGCAAACCCCACCTGCTCAGATAAACCTGCCCTTTCAGACCTCGAACGCCTGCACCCACTAACAACAGCTCCAACCACTGTCAAACAGCAGTCTGACTTCACTTTAATTCCATTTACTCCGTAAGGAAGGATACCAGGGTTTGGGATGTCACAGAATCACAGCTCAGAGGGACTTCCAGACTCACCAACCCATTCCCCTGGCAAGATCACCTCACCGTGAATTACTTTTGACAGACGTGCATCAAACCTGCTCTCCCAAACCTCCAAGGACGGCGGCTCCAAACCTCCCCAGAAGAGCACTGCAGCAGGCTGCCAATCTTTGCTGTCAGAACATTTTTCCCCCGAACAGGAAAATATGAATCTCACCCACGGGCAGCTGTAGGGTCCCTCTCACTTAATGGGAAAGGATGGAGAAGGGGCAGACAAACCTCTTCCAGAGGGAGGTTCAGCCCACACACCTGGAAGCAGTCCAGCGACCAGCTGAGAACAGGCACCCAGCTCAGGGAAACGAACCCTCCTCCTGCCACACCATTTCCTCTCCTGCTTTTGAAAAACTTGCACGTTTCTGGGGGTTCCCCAAAGGGATCACAGCAGTCGCTCAAGCCTTGTGTCCTGGTTTGTGTAAACTGAAGCTGTCACTAGCTCTGTCCCTACACTGTAAGGATGAGTGAAGAACCAGCACTGTGCTGAGTGCCACAACCAGCGAGCAGGACGCAGCAGGTTCAGCCTGGTGAGCTGCTCAGTGCACAGGGCACACCCTAAGCCTGTGTGGCCCCAGGATCACAGCCCTCAGGCACACTGGTTCTGCTCATGGAGCAAGCGGAAGGAGAGAAAAACCTTTAATTCATCGTGTCCTGATGCTGGAGGAAGGCATGGTTCCTCCCCTTCTCCAAGGCCACCCTGACGAGGGCTGTCTGCAATCGCCTTCTATTAGCACTGACGTGCTGGCTAACGCAACGAGCACCACGATCTGTTCTCTTAAACCATCTCCAGGGCCCCTTCCTGCTGTGCAGGCCTGCGCTCGGCCACGACCCCAGCCTTTTCTCCACATTAATCCAGCAGAGCAATAGGAGAGAGAGGGGGAGTGTGCTCTGGTGGACGTTCCATCCCCAGGACTTGGAGCTGCTTTGAGGCACTGAGCTCTAGTATAACGGTACCTAAGGTAGGGAGCCCAGCAGCCATTTGCAGAGTCAGTGGTTAAAAATGTTTCCCCCTCTCCCCGAGCAACAGAGCAGTGATAATCTGGGACTGGATGTCAAGAGCCAGAAGTCCAAAGACTGTTTTCAGAAAGCCACTTGAAAGATCTAATCCTCATCAGTGCCCTTAGACACCAAGGAAGTCAGAGGGTGACAGAGATACTCAGATCACTGTAGTATTGTAGCCTAGAAAACACTTAAACCCTAAACCTTTTAAAACCCATTTTACCTCCCCTGCTCCGTAGACAGATGCGAGCATTCCATCCCATCTTCAGCACCCTGTTCCTCGTGCTGCCGGGCACTGTGAGCCTCCAGCCCCAAGGCCACGCAGCTCTCCTCCTCTCCCCCACCGCCACGCTCGTGCCCTAATTCAATATCAGATCTCGGCTGCGCATATAAAGCAGGCGCACGAGAGGACCGGGACGCTCCAGCAGCAGGGATGGCAGGTCTCCAGAACGTTCAAAAGCGGCCGGAAGCCCGCCACTACCCACCCGCCCCGAGTCCTATTAACTCCAACAAATTGTTTATTGCACAGCAGAAGAAAAACGCTGCCCCTCTCCCCCAGCCAAGCCTCTCAATGTGTGCTGCACGCGCAGGCTCCCTCCGATCCCCCCTCCTGCCCCCGCCGGGGAGCCAGCTTTATACCCAGGGAAAGGTAACGGCAGCGATTATTACACACACTATCCCACAGCTCCTCGCTTGTTAAAAAAAAACAAGAGTCTCTTTTGTGCCCGAAATAAAAGGAGATACCTTAATTAGAACAATGCAGGTTGGTGAGCATTAAACACTGAGCCCAGCTGCTGTATGCCATTAAATTCATAAAAAAGGAGGGGGGAAGGAGGGCAGTCTTAACGAGATTACACACATTGACTTTGATCAAGACACAAAAGCACCAAGGCGTTCCAGGGTTTTTATTGCTGTCTTCGGGCTACATTTTAATGGTTACATTAGAAACATGCGAACCCAGGCTGGGAGATTTTTTTTTTTTTTTTGAGACGGGAAAAAGAGTGCAAGCACGCCTTGTGAAAAGGCCTGGTTTAATAAATTGGGGGCTGCAGGGAGAGGCTAGGACTGGGGAACACATGAGTAGCCACTTATTAATTGCTTCCCCTATGCAAGTGCCAAGTCCTAATACGACGCTGTGCTGGACTGCTCCCATCCCGCCCGAGCGGAGGGCCGAAGAGCCGTGTGCGGGTAGCACGGAGCCAGCTCAGTCCCCCCACCTTTCGCAGGTACCCAGGGGGGAGGTCGCTCTCCTTTGCAAGGGTAAATGGCAACCTCATAGCACCTGGAGCGAGGTTTTCCAGCTCTTATTAGCAGCGGTGACCACCCTATATGGAACAAAGGGGCCTGGCTGAAGTTGAACTAAGTTGCTGCTGAGCCTAAGAACAACTGGAAATTGTGACAGATTCAAAACATCACTTAAGGCTGCTGGGAAGAAGAGACAATAAAGGCTTGAGAAAAAGAAAGAAAATGAAAAAGAAATGAGTGTTTTCTCCTCTGCTTGTAGCACCGCAGAAGAACAAGATTACTCCTCACTTAGCAAAGGTGGCAGAGCACACGTTCACCCAAACACCTCACAGCTACGTAGCCACATATGTGTCTTTTATAACATGCTGCTAAAATGTTTACAAAAGCTTGTATAATCTAAGTAGTGATGGGGTGTAGCTGAAGACCTATAAAATACAGCCCAAGGGATGGCCAAGTTATTGAGTTGCTATTAGTACTCAAGCCCACAGGCACTTCACCGTCCTGGTAACTTTTCTTGGACAAGACTTTTAATAGGCAGGATTTAAAGGAGCATGATCGGCTTAATCGTAATTCCAAGCGCACAACGTGTTCCATAAAGCAGATTCTGTAATGCCTTACAGGAACAGTTTTTAGGAGTGGCATTCCCTTACATTTTTTGCAACCCAACACTGTATCATCTTGCTAACAAGAGAACTAGAAAGCACCACTGACTATTTTCCACTCCCCAGCCTGAGTGAAATGAGAGCCTGAAAATCAGCTGCGCAGGGGAAATGAAAGGCTGATTATAAAGCCCATGGTTTTAACAAAGGAAAGGAAAACACTTTATTTAATAACACCTTAAATTTCAACCTGATGTCCTTCAGCACATATATAAATTACTACTGCACTGGGTCACCTATTCAACGTTCAAGGTAATCCCCAATCTTCCAAACAGTATGGGATATGCTTGGAAACTGCAGTGCTATTTCAAATAAACTGAAAAATACAGATTTGTATTCGTAAAAGCTCCTTTGTTTTGTTTCCTGAAGATGATCCCCTTTGCTTCAGGTGAATATTAGGCTTCCCAGAAGCCACCCATTCAGTGGATTTGGCCTCCAGTCCCACAGCCTTACCTCTTTGTGGATGCCTCCCAGGGCATTACTGTAAGGCAAGGCTGTACCCAGCACAGAGCTCTTACACCTCCCCATAGCAGCAGAGGAGCAAGCAATGAGCAGGACCGTACTTTGGTAAGGATGACTCAAACTAAACTCACTGAAGTTAAAGCTGGGACGGGGTGTTAAGTGGCAAAGACCAGGAGTCTGCATGCACAGCACTCAAATTGTTTAGAATAAAGCAAAAGGCATCTTTCCCCACGGTGATTTAAAATAAAGTATCCCAGAAGAGAGGGAGAAGTCTGTAAGTCAAGTAGAAAGTAGCCAAGAGCCTCACCAGAGTCCGCAGCCAGCATTCTTCACAGTGCACATGCCAGCACTGAATGGAAGTCAGGGGCATTGTGTAAGAGTCCTGAAGGAAAAGAAGCAAATAGGTTATTTCCACAGCAGGGATCTACTGATTTGTTGTTCCCAACCCCATCACAACAATTTGTGGGTATGCCATCAGACTCCAGACAACCTAACAGCATAGCACGAGAGCACACATCTGATCTGGGCCTTCCACGAGGTGTGAGGCAAAGGAAAAACAAAGCAGAATTAAGAGGGTCTTACATTAACAAACTTCTGATGACTTTGCACGTAAGAACAGAGCAGAGACAGCAATGTTTGTGTAGCAGAAGCAGAAGTCTCCTGCAGTACATTTTACTGGCTTCCAAGAACTCCTGTCGGAAGCCCATAATCCACTCAAGTGGTGACCTGGCTCAGCACAGTTATCACAAGAGCATCTGAAGTTGCTGTGGCCACCTGCCATTATTCCCATCAGAAAGGTCACCAGATCATATTAAAACAAAACAAAACAAAACAAAACAACAAAAAAAAAACAGCGACAGGGTAAGATTAACCCTTATCACAACTCCCTACTCTGAAGCAACAGCTTAACTATATCCCAAGAACGTTGATGTTATTTCAGCAGACACACACTCAAGTGTTTTCCATGATTGCTACTAAACCTCTGGAAATGAGCAGCAAACTGTCGTGCCTTCTATGGGATGAGATATGGGAACTGCTATCCCCATGCCTACAAGTCGTGAGTGGGAGAGACAGCACCATGCATCAAGCTGAAGTTGCAGAGGGAGCCCTCTGCCAAGCAGAATTTTCTCCTGCACTCAGCAGAATAAGCATCTAGCAGGAGATGCAAAGCTCTGCAAGCTCAGACCATCAGAGGGAGCTGCTGCCTTTCTTTAGGGAGGCCACAGGTTCACCACAGAGCAAGCAGGACACGGACAACTTTTAAATACTCAGGCAATGTTCCTGGTCTCAAATCGTAAGGTGGGCATCATATGGATTTTACTCTTTTATGCATACAAATTTGAACATATGGAACACTGACATCTGGGATTTTTCTAGAATTAGCTTTAAAGTCTTATAAAGTTGAGGTTTTCTGGCCTCTGATACAGCTGGATGGCTACAAAAGTGGAGAGCAACCTAATACGTATGGAAAGCACAATTGCTAATACCTGGCACTGTATTCAAAAGGAAAGAGAGACTCTTCCTGGTGTATAGGGAAGAAGGTGAGTTCTCCCACCTCACCAAAAAAAAAAAAGGAGAAAAGCTTTCCCCTCCTCAGGAAAGATACCAAAACATTTCTGATTCATTACCACAACTGGAGCGCTACTCACCATGCAAATGAGACATTTATAGCGGTCCCCACGGGAAAGCTGCCTTTCTAGCTCACGGACACGAGCCTTTAACGCTTCGAATGTTGTCACTGCAGAGTCTTCTGTAATTCTGCAAAAGATGATGGAGAGTGAGCATCACTGAACACACGAGACTGCCGAGAGTTCGGGGGAAAAAGGATCTCACAGCAGGTATTGCACAGGAGATTGCAACATTTAAACTTGGATTGAAAAAGAGTTGCTGAAAAGCCCAGTGTGAATTCTTTGAGGTCTGCTACTACACAGTTGCAAACACGTCACGACAGAACACAACGGGGCTGGGGCTGCCAGCTTCACAGAAAGCAAGTTTCTGCAAGACGTGGACACTTCAATAATGGATTTTTTTTGTTTGTTTATTTTTGTTTTCTGCCTCCTTTCCTGCCTCCTGTAAGAGATTCCTTGGGGCTAAATGTTTTAGACAAGGCTTTGTGTGCTGCCCCAAGCTGGTGAGCTAATTCTGTGTGAGCTGCTCTTAGAGAAGGGATGCCTCTGCTGACCATCAACCTTGAGAAACACGAAATCAGCTCATTACGGAGGATCAACACAGTGCTTTCACATCAAACAACCTCCTAGCTCGTTGGTTTCTAATACTGAAAAGAAGGAGAAGCCAAAAGCAAAAGATGCTGTACCAACAGGCAGCTATAAACGCAGCTTTACAACCTCTGCTTTCCCATTTTCTAGGGTCACTTTTGATGGGCAGCATTATCTCTTTTGTCATAGAGGCAGTGTGCTGAGGGCAGGCAAGTGTATTTTCACGGTTCTGCAAGGCTGGTGAAAAAAGCAAGTTGCCAACCTAAAAGCAAGGGCAGACAGGAATGCTTAGCAAATGAGATGCAGGGAACGTTACGGACAAGGAAGTGTCACTCCAGCACGCTGCAAAATCTGATTCCTGTACAGTGCAGATACAGGGACGGGCCCTCAAGCATTCCCCAGAAAAGGCTTTAAGAGCATTGCATTGATATTAAGGCTGTCACCCTAGTAGAAAAATAAAAACACAAAAGAAAACAGCAATCTCATTTACTTCTGTGAATTTCAGGCCTGTCCAAGCAGACACTGCAAGAGCCTGAAGAATAGCTTGCCACCAGAAATTGCGTCAATCCCAACATTAAGCACAGCAGCACCCATGCGCTGCACCTTTATAGAGGATAATTCATCAACAGGTAGCTAAAACATGGGGCTAGGGGAATTACTACAAACAAAGTGAGCTGCAACCTCAGCACTCGCACGGCACGCACTCGCTTGTTCCTTTGTTCGTTAAGTCGCTTGTCCCCAGCACTCGGGGAGGGACCTGAGGTGTCTCCCACAGAGCCTGAACAGATCAAATTCCTGGTCTTGTGACTAAAGCACTGCGCTGGAAAAGGAGCTAATCAAAAAGATCTTCACTGATTGTTCTAATTATGGCACTTCAGAAGAAACTGGAGGTGCAGGAGTGCATGCGGTTAGGTAGCAGCACTGTAAAGCTCCTCCAGCTTCACTCCTACCTCTGTGCAGATCACACACTGCATGGGCTAACTGGGAATTCAGAGCAGAGACCTTAATCAGATGGAGATTCATTGCAAATGAGTTACTAGCAAAGAGTAAAAAATTTAAAACGGCAAAAAAAAGGCAAAGAAATACCGGTCCCATGGCAGCCTGGTGGGTGGGAACAGGGACGCTGCATTCAAATCTTGGTATCAATAAATGCTCCTTGGAGCAAAATGAAAGAGCTGCTGTAGGACACAGAGCTCCCCGCTGTGAAACATCCACTTGCTCCTACTTGTTGGTATAAATTATCATCAGATCCCAGTTTGGGTTCTGACCCTCCAGGGAGACTTGTCACTATTTTCAAAGAAAGTGCAGAAAGCTGTTAGTTTTGTCTGAGGGAGAAACAGGATTATTTATTTATAGCTTGAAGATTATTGCGGGATGAGAAAATCATTTCCCTTCCGGTCTGGCCTGTCAACAAGCTGATGCTGGGTGAAGGCTGCCGTTGAATTTGACTTTCTGGAATCTATTTCTCCTTTCTGCAGGCATGAGGGTACCAAAACTTTAAAGGCAGCGAGTGTGGCTCCTGCCTGAAGCAGGAACCTCAACCCCTAATAAATTCTCCTATTACTGTCTGCAGAACGATGCTTCCTCCTTTGAAGGGCTGGCGACTCGGTAAGGAGAGGGAAAAGGAATCCTTGAGCAGATTCAAGCAAAGGCCAATTCATCCCCAGTCCTAGCCCAGTAGCAGTCAACGCTTGAAAAGGAAAAATTTGCCACTGCAACAGCTAGAGGAGATACAAAATGGCTTGTTTATGGAAGCCTAAATGGCTGACCCCCATCAGCCAATTTCGGAAAGTCTCCGAGATAATCGCACCTGTCCAGTAATAAACGAATGAATCAGAAAAGGAGGCTGAATAGAGGCATAAGCAATAATGCTCAGAGGCTGCCTGATACAATGGCCAATCAATAGGAGGGCTGTAGATCAGGGTGCTAGTTAGCTGGAAAATTACCGCACCGCTGCGTGCGTCACGCTGTAGGGATCCTGGACAATCAATGTGGGAGGTATTGATTTAGTTATTATCACTTCATACGCTCCAGACATTGTTAAATATACATTTATTAACAAGACTGGGGTGCATTGGTAAGAGAGGGAACATTAGCCAGGGCCGTATCTCCCAGAGCTGATCAAAGCTCAGCTGTGACCGTCTTTAAACTCCATGTTCTCCGTGCCAAGCGTGCTCTCAGGACAAATCCTGATGCACGGCGTGGTGCTCGAGAGTCAGCTTTTATCTCACAGAGAGGTTTTTGGCCACAAGTGAGTATTTTGCACTTGAGCTTTCAGGAAAGCCTCCCGGAGCAGCAGCGAGCAGGGACACGGGGGCCAAGGGTCAACTCAAAGTGAACGATAATTGCATGGTTGCTTCCGAAAAGCCGGAGGAAGTGAGGTCAAGGGAAATAGGGAGAACATTAGTAAATAAAGGAAACTGGAACTACCTCCAGGGATGGAATAAAGACAAGAGTCACTTCCCATGTGTCTGGCTCCCGTGGTGGCCAGCACACTTGGGACACATGCCATTCCCTTTAGTGACATTTTACCGTCAACCTGCTGCTTGTATCCTAAAGATAAGTATCGCCCAGGAGCGACTCTTCCTGCAGCAGCGATCTTGGGAACTCCCTCGGGCTTCCCTCTTGCGTGCGCACCTAATGTGAGCTCTCCAGGAGACAGCAGGGAGCAGCCTGAGCAGTATTTTTACAGGGTAAGGCCAGGGTGGAGCAAGGGTCAGAAAGCCAAGCTCCATGGACAGGGTAAGGCTGCGTACATCTTACCCTGCCAAGGAAGGCAGAGGGGATTAAGACGCAGGAGGAATTAGGTCCACAGCCCTACTCCCTGCTTTGCCTTGACCTCGTGCTAGATGCAGGAGGACTAGTTTAGCAATTTTGCGCCTCGCTGCTCTGATTTGACGTGTTTGGATAACGTCATTTGTCAGCCTTGGGAGAGACCTGCTGAGCACAACTGCTGCAAAGAGCTCTGCCTCGAGCCCTGGGCTGGCGCTTCCCCAGCCATGCAGGTGCGAGCAGCCTCGCCGATACCTCCTTGCACAAGTGCAAAAACATGAAGGAAGGGCTCCTTGCAGAGGAAGCTTGGTCCTGCAGTTCTCTCTGGACTCTGTGTTTAACTCTTCAGCAACTCGGCAGTCATGGCTGTGGATGCTGGGCACCAGGGAGCAAGTCTACGAGACTGGGAAGAGAGCACTCAATAGTTTCCAGTTTTTGTGCCCAATACGTTTTTCTACTGTTCATAGGATTTTTTTTCCCCTCCTGTCAGCACTGAAATAAGAACAAACTTTTCTCCTTTGAGCACATCCTTGCTTTGTTCGTGTAAGAGGCCAGCAGAAAGGCACAAAAACGCCATCTGAGAGCACAAGGACCTAGCTGTAGATTCGAGCCGTTACTCAGCGATCACGTCCCCGGAAATCTCCCGTGGGAATGGGTTGCCTCCCCTTTGCAAAAAACTTTAACCCAAACACTGGTTATTTGTCAAACATTAGCATGCATGTGATCTTTGTTTCTCCAAATTAAATCGAGCAATTCCTACCCGCTGTCCCAGTGGGCAATCACAAGCAATTCCGTTAATTAAATTATCTCTGATTCTGCAGCTCTGGAATCTCTCAATTGACTAAGTCTGTGCTTTATCATCAACAAAATACCGGACCAAAAAGGAAACAAAAAGATGCTGATGTCAAAGCGATTGGCTTCAGTTAACCCTTCCCAGTTGGATATTAAGTGCTGCTCAAGGAACTGCTGCGCTGGAATGAGCCCACGAGCAAGAGCTGCGTACCAGACACAGCAGCAGCTGTTCACTTCTGTTTCCTTTCCGTCACACAGGAAAAAAAAAAGTAACGCATCACTGCATCTATCTGTAGCTCTCACATAGGATGCTGGATGCAAACTTAACTGCTGAAGAGGTAAAAACCACCTCAAAGATAAGTGAGCCCCTGTGAATGCCCTGTCCTCCCCTTACCCAGATCTCACTTGATGTACCCTGCTGTTGATGAGTCTCCGTAAAACATTCCCCTTTGGTTTATTTCTACTGGATATAAATTTTCCTTTCTTCATAAACGGCCACACTGTACACAGCATTCCATAAATTTTTACAGTTCCACTGTTTGTATGTACCTTGTAAAAAATGCTTAGCACTGATTAAACGCACCACTAATAAAATTTCATGGGCTACTTTTGACACTTGATATTCTGACCTTCTTCTCTCTTCCTCATGCATTTATTTTTGTTTTCATAAGCCTGTAAACACAGAGCAGCAGAGGAAAAAACATACAGTCCCCCGACAAATCCGAGAGCGATGTCTTTGTTTAAAAATAAAGACTTTATCTTCCCTTGTCCAAGGCGGAGGACCTGATCCCAGCAGAACGTACCTGCCATTTCCCCGCGCCAGGGGCAGAGGTCAGGTCACTAGCAGCGTACATATCATAAATATTAGAAACAGACTGGTCGATGCTTTGAAGGCTTAGTCGAGCCACAGTAAGATTCCAGGAGCATAGAAATTGCTCCTGGCCATATCCAACCACAGATGACAATTACCATAACCACGCTGCATTGCGGAAGAGGAAGCCTACTGTGCACAGCTTGCCTCGGGGGGCTCTCATCTTTAAGACTTGATAAAAATGATCCAAAAGAGACCCCGACATCAGCGGGCACCCACTTCACTGCAACAATCCTTCAATGTGTTTGAGCGAGGGCAACTTTTTCAGCCTAGTCACCATGTTTCAGACTGCAGCATGCTGGCCAGAGCCGCCGTGAAGCTGGTGACGAGGACACCAGGCCATTTAGCACTGAGGGACAGCAGAGCATGACAGTGCTGTCTTGGCTCACCCTCATCTGCTGTCTTCAACAAAACTTTCTTGTTGCTTGAGTTTCAAACACCAACTAAAAGGACCCTTAAGTCTGCTGGGACAAGAACATTTGTTGTTTTCAACCTGCCGAAAGAATCCATCCCCCTTTCAACTCAGCGAACATCAGCAGCAGCACGTGCTAGTGCTAACAGCACCGGGAGCACATCTGGGCAGGTGGGGGTGAGCTGCTGGGAGACAACAGGGACACGAAGGCCTTTTGTACTTATTTACTCCTCCTACAGGGGTGCAAGAGCATAACATACAAGTGGGAAAAAAAATAAGGTATCTACCAGCAAGTAAAACGCTTACATTGATAGGTAAGCTTTTTAACAGAAAGTCACAGGTGGCTTTTAAAGGAAACAGACACAGCTCAGAAATTTTAAGTATTGTAAGTCTGAAAGAACCCGAGTGTCAGTCGCTGGTGGCAGACCGACTGCTAATTGCCCCAGAAGGTGCAGGCTACAGCACTGGCACGATGTGCTGCGATTTTATTTCGCTAGATGAGCTGGCTACAGCAGAAGGGGCCGCATCCCCAGCAGCAGAAAACTGCCCAGCAAAGCTGTAATCAGTAGAGCCAGGTCAAATCATACCAACCGAAGTTCAGACCCTCTGTCTGTGAGCATGCCAGCACTAAAAGCAAATCATCTGGCAAGACATCAACACTTTAGGAGCTGGCTTCCCCCTTATTTAGCTAAAAATCTCATTTATTGGGTTTATTTGTTTTTAGACTAACCTCCTTTAAAGAGGCTGACTTATAATCCTGTAAAACATCGTCACATGTATTGAGGAAATTGGCAAGGATGCTAATTTATTGTCCTCTAGGAAAAAAAAGGCCCTCTTTCCCTGATTAATGTATGTTTTTGTATTGTAAGATATTAAAGAATGTTGCTTCACCTGTAATTATAGAGAATAGTTTACTTTGGCAAAGTGCCCTGGCTTCTGGTTGCCAAGTTATGAATAATGCAATGTTCCCCATTCTAATTTCCGTGTTCTAAGTTGTGAATTTGGAGCGGGGTGCATGCAAGGGCACACACACACACAGACGCCGCCGTGGCTCCCTCCGTCACGAGCGCCTCTATTTTATACTTGCTTGCACAACTTGTTAATACCATCCTCTGCCTGCCAAATCCAGAGTTTGCTTCTGACTAATTTCATCTTGATGCAAACCAAAACTGTTGTCTTTTTTCTCCCCACAGAAGAATTATTTCTCTTACACTTTCATGCACCGTCGCAATACCACTGAGGGGAGCTTACGGCTGCAAGGAGGCGTTTTAAGCCGCATTTAGCTGGGACTTGGGTAAAGATTCCCCGAAGAATTTAATGACAGAAGAATTCATTATGCTTTCATCTCTCCTCCGCCTCTACAACACAGAACCCAACAATGTCTTTACAGGAGCAGGAAGTAAATTCAGGCACTGGCTCTTTCTCTCTCTCTCTTTTTTTTGGCCCACATTTCGATGGGACACATGTGCCCAGCCCCAATCAAAACAGAGACAGATGGCACCGCTGATCATTCAGAACGGAAGGAGCCTCGGAGTCAGCATGTTTAGATGCATTTGTAGGGCTACACAGTATCTGCTGGCCACTGGGACTGATTTAAAAAGACGGCTAGTGAAAGTCTGAGCTCGCGCCAAAATTTTAACTGTGCCATTTGAGCAATTATGGTTCGACATGAAAGCTGGGAGAAAGAATGCATGGGTCATTCTGATTTCGATTTAGAGACTATGTCCCCTGTTCCAAAGAGGAAATAAATGCAATCCCATTGCTTTACTGGCGATAAAGGAAAAAGCCATGCTACGAAAGTGTATTTTGCTGCAGCAAGGCTTTATTGAGGCAGTGCTGGCTGAGTTAGAAAATAATCCTCTAAAGAGGATGCCTAAATGTAAATAAATGCACATCTAATGCATTAACGTGTCACTTCACCTTCCAAACGCAACCCTCAACCTGGTGATCCAAAGTGTATTCCAAACAGAAAGCATAATGCACCTTCACAGGTCCTTTCTTAACAGAAATCAAGGCCATTTTTCTTGCAATGGAGATAGAAAATGCAGCTCCTCTCCCCAACGAAGCACATGGGTTCGAAGTTCCAGCCTACCAAGACTTGCCTTGATCCACAAGCAAGCAAGTTTGGATTACGACCAAGCTCCATGCTAGAGCCAGGCAAGACCGTTTCTCTCTTGGAAGACTTACATCTGCTGCAGCCCAGCATCCTGCTGTGGCCTGGAGGTAGTCTGGAATCATTGGTGGCTTTGGCTGGACAATCAGGGCATTACATTTACAAAATATCCCTGAGGTGAAAGAGGAATAGCAGATTCCTAACTGAAAAAGTCTTCAGAAATTGGACATGTGGCTGAGTCTTGTAGCCAGCCTGTGCGCACAATGAAATGCTTTCTACTCCCATGGCCTGCCTCCAAACGGCCGAAATAAACAGGAAATATCTATGCTACTACAGCAGCGCTTGGATTCCTCTGCAGCCTTTTAAGGGCTTCACCGTCGAGGTGATCTGCTTTCCAGAAGCTCCATTCATGAGCACTGATTGGAGGTGCACAAGGGCAGCACGATAACACATCCTCCAGACAACTTCCTACAACTTGTGCTGCCCGGCCTAGAACTTTTACACCGCGGCCGTTTCCTTTCACGGGGAAAGAAAGGCTCAGAATTAGCATCATTTAAGGTAATCGTGCCTTCAAAAAGAAACACGAGGCCATTAAAAGAGGCCAATGCACTTTAGTATCACATAACCAACTGTGGTCCCGGAGCTGGAAAAGGAAACAAGCAACGGAGAGGAAGGACAGGTCATGAGCTGGCCATCCAAGGGAAGGGCTGGGACACTTATGCAACCGAGTGGGAAACAGCAGCTTTGGGGGGATAGAAACCGTCCAAAACAAGGAAGAAAGGAGAAGTGAATGGATAAATAGGATAAACTGGCCATGGTGGTGGGGAGTGAGTAAAGATGAACATTGACAGTGAAGCGAGGGCAAAAACCAACATGGTTATTAAACAACGTTAATTACATCACTCGGTATTACACCATGTGTAGTGACACTGTTGGGTTCTGTGTTAGAGGCAGAGGAGATATGAAAGCATAATGAATTCTTCTGTCATTACATTCTTTGGGAAATCTCCACCAAGCTAAACACAGCTTAAGACTCCTTCGTGCAACAGTAAGCTCCCCTCAGTTGTATCACAACTGTGCATACGAGCGTAAGAGAAAATTACACGCTCTACAGTTGTCCCAGAGATGGCTTAGCTGAGAAGTAACACAAACTGTTTTTTTTTTGGTACTCTTTCATATTTATATTTACTAACTATAATCTAAGAAATGCATAAACTACCGAGAGCTGTAATCCAACACCCTGTTGTCACACAGCAGCTGGCACAGCACAAACACTTGCTGAGTTCTGTGATAATGGCCAGTAAGTGCCAAAGAAAGCAGCAGCCCTATTAATGCCAGTACGCAGACAGCCTGTGTGGCCAGGGCTACCCTCCAACAGATGCACGGGAGCAACAGCAAACTGGCAGTGGAAGGGGCACAAGATGACCCCCTTTCTGCTTTTCAAAGGAACATTCCCATCCAAACAGGGAACACAGCCTGCATTAAAAATAATTGTTACTTTTCTCTTGAGAGCCTCTGGGCACCATACAAATATTTCCTAATAAATAAATAAATAAATAAAAATTAAAAAAAAAATCCATCCCTGCCTGTTAATTCTTACAGCGTAGGTAAGGGATGTGAATAAACAGTCACATCCTCAAAATATTTTCAGAAGGAACACAGCGGGATCCAAAATGCTCCATCAGAGACATTGTTAAACACGACAGGCTAATTTTAGGGACAAGTCCTCTCTCTGACAAGCTGCTCACACATCTAAGGGCAGAATTCATCTGTTAGAAGGCAGCTGCTTTGTGTTTTATAAGCTAAAGTTTCTCTTACCTATGGAATAACTCCAATATTTCACAGGGAATCATCATCCATCTAACTGAAGTACCCTCTAACGGACCATCAGCCTCATATCCCCTTTGAAATAGCACAGCTGAGCACTTGCTGGGCCACGATTTATTTTTTACCTTCCGAGACATCTTGCTAACTCTATAGCTCAATAGTGACAGTCGAATTTCACACTGCGATAGCCCCCCATCGATTTTTCACTCCCAGAAAGCAACTCCACAAATTAAAGTTAACAGCATTTCTGAAACTAAGAAAAAAAGAAAAAAAAAAGGAAAAAAAGAGAGAAGGGGAGGGCAAAGAGACACGAAGGGCAAGATGCCTAAACTACGCCTCCAAGATCGGAAGAAGATTCCTTCCTGGGTTTGAACTTGTTGCAGGACGGGGATGCTACTGCCACCACCGCCTGCAGCCACCCTGGGTTAGCAGACATTTCAGCTCTGAAACGTTACAGACAAACTACAGAAAGATGTCAAAGACATGTCTATAAAGAATTCCACCAAGGAGAATTAGACCAAATATCTGGACACAGCTGTGCTGAACAGAGATACCGTCCTCACCCCAGGTCTGAGCTCTTACTGTTAGCCTGCCTCGCTGGGCTTTGTTAACTACTAGCCTGTGGTGAGCTGCGACAGAATTTCAGCTGAACAGTTATAATAAAGTTTGAGACCATCACTGGCATACCCAGTTTCTACAGAACAGTTAAAAGAGGGAGCAGAATCAAGAAACCCAGCCCAGCTCTCCACTGCCAGAGCCTGAACCCCCAAGCTGGAGGATGATGCAATGTGAATGTCTCACTTCATAAAAAAACCTCAACATCTGCCCACGCACTCTTCCAACCGTGACCGCCAGTACATATTACATTCTACTGAATTAGTGAAAGGAAGAACCAAAACCTAAAAAATACATAGCAAATCTGGACACGAGCCCTGAGACACAAGCAGCACTCAGCCCAGCCGTGCCTCCTCGGCCTGGCTTCAACATCCCCACGCTTCAGTTCAGCTTCCTGGACCTTGTCTCAGGTTTGCATAGGCTGGTCTCAGACCAGACCCTCCAGCTGCAGATCCTCACCAGCAGCATCATGTTTGCCCTTGGAGCACAAAGGGCTAGGTCATTTAATGACTCCAAGTAATTTTTTAATTTTATTCTTGCTACACGATTTTCTTGTCTACCGCCAAAGCCTATTAATGGTGTGACATTACAGCGAAGGGCTGGGAACGCTTATCCTCTGGTGTGAATGCACAACGGCTTCTGCTTTCCCGTGACACAGTGGCTTAAGCATGGCTCCTTCCCTTTGAGGCCTGAGCTAATCCTCTGGCTTCACGCTGGAGCAGAGGCTCCAGTCTCAACCCATCTCCCCAGGAGCAGAGACCCTGAGACCCAGACACAGCTACCTCACCTACTGCTCTCACACATTTCACTCTTTGCACAAGGAATCCACCCTGAACTAATTTTAAGTGATGCTTCCTCACATGATCCCGCACCAGCACTCCTCCGGAGCCAACGCTTTCCAAATAGCTGCTTTGGGAAGAGGTGTGGGAGGGAGGGTGGGGGGAGAGAAGACGAGAAAAATAGAACAAACACAATTGCTTTTTGTCTCCCAGACCCTCTTTTTAACCCAACAAGCATCTCATCCAATGAAGCATGATGAGCATGAAGTGTTATATAAAGAAGATAATTATAAAGGGATTTAATGCTTGGCAGGCTCGCATCGCAAGGTTTATGGCAGAGGTAGAGTACTCACTTAAACAGCCGTGCGTTCGGGTTTGCTATTATGCGGGCAGTGCTGCTGGGGCCAAGCGGAATCAGAAACAAGATTTGTTTTATGGAAAAAAAAATAATAAAATAAAGAGTGCAGCCCCCTTCCCACCGAGGATGGCAGCTCCAGTCCCACCTCCTTCCAGTTCTGTCCCATCCCTGATTAATGATGTTGTCTGCCTGATTTATGACCCACCCCAACAGATTAGAGTTTCCCTCTTCAACCTCCTCCCCTCCTGCCAGCCGCCCCCCCCCCCTCAGAAGGCACAGCCACACTTCACTGGAAATATTAGAGAATTATTAAATAAACATTCATACGTCATGTCTCTTCCCATACTGAGCTCATCGTAGTCAACGCTCAGCGGCCGGGCCCTGTTTGCTTTGGGGCTGACACCAAACAGCTGGAGTGATTCATGGAGAGGCTGGCTACAATGCTCTGTGTCATATATCATGCTCGCAGCGCTCCCTGCCCCGGCGGAGATAAACTGATCAACCACAACGGGCTGGAATGAATTTATGACAACACAAAATTGAGGAAAACAAATGGGAGGTGACCCAGTGGGCCACTAACCCAGACTCTTTCGCTGGCCTGCAATCTAGTCTGGTGGCAGAAAGCAAAATTGAACATTGGCACTCTGAATTAAGATGCTGGCTTTTAACCCCGGGGAACCTCAGCTTCAAAATGGCGCCAGCGCCCCTGCGGGCAGCACCTCAGAGGGAGGAGGGAGGAACTTGTGCGGGG
Organism: Nettapus auritus; assembly: GCA_011076525.1. Classification (NCBI taxonomy): domain Eukaryota; kingdom Metazoa; phylum Chordata; class Aves; order Anseriformes; family Anatidae; genus Nettapus; species Nettapus auritus. The sequence continues at coordinate 21,593,912 of CM021772.1, read as the reverse complement.
AAGGTGCTCTGGTGGCCCTGGGCATGCAGCCGGGCTTCGGTTGGGCATGGTGTTTGTGGAGGAGTCGGGGCAGGCGTCTGGGCAATTAGGGACAGGCTGCTTTCACCCAGCAAAGCCGCATCTCATGTCGAGATGAGGAAGTTTTCAGCAGCTGAGCTCTGCCCATCTGCTGAAGGCCCCTGCCACCACCTCCACACACGACCTGTCTCTCCCCAGCGGCCTTCAGCACCCTGTGGTGCCCAGACACCCGACGTCGCCATGGACGTGCAAGATTAGTTGAGGAGAGCTGGGCCCAGCACAGCCTCTCCTTACCTGTGGCTGCCACACGAAGTTCAAACCTAATTCAGAAGAGGTCAATGGCAAGAAACCCACCTGAGCTATCAAAGACCTGTCAGGGCAGGGCAAGCTGAGCCCCGTCTGGTCATTTGGCAGGCCAGACATTTCCAAGAAAAACAGGGTTTATAGTGAAGTAACTTGTAAAGAATTTCAGCTGCATGCCATAAGGAGGATGGCTTGCTGTACGGTACTAATTAATTAAAACCAAGCAAAACACAAATATATCATTCTCCTCACCTAGGCTTATTTTTGGAAGAGGATAGGGGGAAGGAAGGCCGTTCTTATGAGGTAGGGATCAATACACAGATCGCTGCTAACTCTATTAAGCCACTGCTCTGAAGGGAGAGCACGGCTGACCCAGGTGGTAAGCCATGTGCTTCTGAACATTTTCAAAAATGCTAATCAGCTGCTACATAGGACTAAACATGCCAATCAATAACACTGAGACTTAAAAGCAAAAATTAAAGTTACAAACCACGGTGTAAAGTGATGCTGCCAAAAACTTACTGCAAGCGCCACCCAAAACAAGAAAAATGAAACCAATTTAGCTCCAGATTAAGAAACAGGAACTAGAGATGAATCAATTTAGCCTGTTGGGCTGGGTCGCCATATATCATGGCTCAGCAGTAGAGTGGGAAACAGCCAGACAGTATGAAACCCTTCCCCCTCCTTTTCTGTAGGCTTCTAGCTCTGATCCCTGTTATCAATTAATTTAACAGAACCCCTCTACACCGACAAGCACACAGAGCATTCAGACTCCTTAAATGGCAGGACAGAAACTATTTATCACACACGAATCTCAAAGGAAAGAAGGAAAAAAAAAAAAAAAAAGCAGTTAGGAATTCTCCACCTGAAACACCATCTTGCTTTCTGAACCTTGGTGAAATAAAAGGCCTTAAAATAAAAATAAAAATCTCTCCCTGCTACTTTAAAAATCAGCATTATCGGGAAGACTCAGCAAGACACTAAGGCTCTTCCTGTAATTTCTATCGGGTTTTGCTGACCTTTCGCACCTTTTGCGGCTCTGAAGCTTCAGCAGGGCAAGGTTATTGTGGAACAAGGCTCATGCACATACACACGTGCGTGCACACGCGCAAACACACACACTCCTCCACTTCACAGAAGAGTTGGCAAGAGTGTTGTTTGGAAAGGACTCTGGGATCCTTCAAAAGGTGCTAGCTAAAGCCTCTTTGATCAGATTATTAAAGCTATGTCAATTTTATCACTTGAGCTCAAGTGTTCTGGAAAATGTCAAATCCTTTCAGCTTCTGCAGTTTAAAGATTTTCAATAGGAGTGGATCTGGGAGGGTGGAGGGCCGCTGGTCTGACAGGCAGGAGGCCCGAAGGGAAGCCAAGCAGTGGCTGAGACAAAAGCTGACAGATCGGGGCAGAAGGGATGCGTGTATCCTCAAGACCCTGCCACCAGGACATACGTGGCAGCTGGCTTGCTCGAAGGACAAAGCTGCTTCTGCACCGACCTTTGTGCTCTCCAGCTCCGTAGTCTGCAGCCAAAGTCTGCTCACTGAGAGGTATCAAACGGCAGACAGCCCATGTTTGGGACATGCCAATAAAACATCTTGTAAAAGCAAAGTGCCGAGACCACAAAGCAGTCTTAAAGTTTTCTCTGCAGCAGGGAGTCTCCTCAGTTAACCCCTGACTGTGAACACTTTGCCAGGCTGCCTGAACTGTCCGATACCCTGCAACCTACAATGGACACGATCTCTTGCATCAGGACCAGTGACAGGAAAAGAACAAATGACATTAACAAAACAACCTTCTGTAAAGTGAATTTAATTTCACTACCAGATTTTTTCCTGTCCCAAATTATCAGTGTACCTCACCCCCCTGCTTAAAACCCACATTTTTTCATTGCTTCCACCTCATTCAAGCTGTTTTGTCTCTCACTTGATCGTGGGGCAACATTTTATTTTGGGTAGTATTGACTCAAAAAAATCCCATAGTTAACACAGTCCATGACAACACTGAAGAGCTTGCAGTTTTGTGCTTGGATTGTCAAAAGCTGCCAGAGCAGGAAGTCTGCCAAGCAGCCTGTAGAAGGAGGCTGAGGAGAGAAGTTGTTACTCAAGCACACAGTGCAGATAAAACTATTTTTTTCTATCCTAGGCTAGGCTGAAGGATATCCAGCTAGCAGAAAGAGAAAGGAAAGGAGATGAAGAGGAGCACCTGCATTATCGAACATTCAAACACTGAGACTCAAAACTTGTAATTCAACTGGAAGGCTTGCAGGTGAAACAACCTCAGGAACTGAGACATATTTTCATGAGCAGCCATACAGAGATGCAATCTGCATCTTAAGGGTAAAGAAATTCTCTCACGAGGCTTCTGCCAAGTTACGGGACTGCTGGGATCCCCCTTGCTGGAGACATGGAGGGTGGAACAAGCAAGTACCATGGAAAAGACAGAACAGAGACAATGTGAAGGACTCCTCACAAAAACTGAGATAAATGATACAGTCAATTTTCCAGCAAAAGCAGAAGCAGGATTCCATGTGTATATCGATAGCAGAAACCTTGCAGGAAGAATCAAAAAATCTAAGTACAGCTTGACAAGCTAATTGCTTTCTTTCAGGTTAAACTAAGTTTGAATATTTACCTCCTGTCCAAAGTCTCAGCTCTAATCTGCACTGTTAGGCACCATACAGCATATGAAAACCCACCACACCTAACATATGGTGGGAAGCATGGATATATCTATTTACACAGATTAAAAGTTTACAGTGGAGAAGCCATTTGGAAGCTCCTCTTAATCCCTGGTCACTGGGTACCTGCCCATGCAGATATCTGTGGGAAAATTCCCCACTGGCCCTGTGTGAACACAGCAATGATAAGTCAGGACAATAACAGCTCAGAGACCAGGCTTCACGTTAGAGCAAAACTTCCCCTCACTGATAAAAAGCTTCAAACGTGTGCCCTCAGGCTAGCACCGCTTCTGGGAATGCCAGATGGCACCCTGTGGTTCTTAAACCAAGAAAAAAATGAAAGCTATCCACTTAACACTCACTTTTCAATGTCACTGTTCTTACAGGTCTTCTGCATGGTCTCCTGTTTACTGCTTTCACCATTACTCGTTGAGGGCATTTCTGTTGGGGAAAAAAACAGACAAATTAGTAACAGAACATTTGATCACTGAGATGAAATAGTCTGAGCGAGTTACAGTTTCAGAAGCAGAGGATCCCACTGAGTCAGTTTCATGTCACTTTTTGGAAAGAGAGGAGACCTATCCCATTCCTGTCTGGCAGAGAGGCCCCCTATCTGGGCAGCATAATACTAAGGTTTGGGGCTGAAGATACAATACCCAACCTCTCTTCACTTCATACTGCTGACCCTTGCAGATGTGTCAGCTGCTTAAGCCAGGATTTAAATCAGAAAGGTTTGATGCAGCTGCCATGCCAAAGTGTTCTTCCAGAAAGTTGGGTATGGAGCAAACTTATCCAGCCCAGACCCTGCTCTCAGCTTCTCCCTTTTTCCAAGACCTTTCAGAAATAGACAGGGAGAAAAATATATATGCCAGGTAACTAGTACGACAGAACAGTCTGCTCGTAGCTCTATTCTTTACCAGCAGTCCCATGGCTCCTCCCAACACTGGAGGGGATGTGAGCCTTCAGCAAAGATAACAGTCAGAAATGAGCCAGATGAAAAGTCCTGGGGCCAGCCTCTGGGCTGTAGGTTCAGCACCATTGCCTCATGTAAAAGGTATGAAGGAAAGAGAGCTCATAGCAAGCGCCATAAGGGCTGCTTCCTCATCACTGCTGTCGCTGTAGTTACTGAAGCTGAACACACCTACAAGCAAGTGCTCCTGCATCACAGAAAATAGATGTGATTGCCTACCCCACAGAAGGAAATGCCTGCAATAGATATCCTATGCTCCTCATTTAATCATCATGCCCTTGGCAAAACTGGTTCTACACATCCCCCCCCCTTCCACTGGCAGTCAGTTATGTCTTGTAGATACTTTAAAGGCTGGGAATCAAATGCCCAAAGCATTACAGTAACAGAACAGGGAACAGAATCATTGGGACAAGTCTCTTCAGGTCGCTGAGCTTCAGTTCCCTTCCTAAGGGAGCTAGAACAGCACTGCCCAGCTCTGGAAATGGATTTGGCATCTACAGCTGGAAAGCGCCAGGTTTTATTATTCTCATATTTCCACTGGGTTGCTGTTTACATTTCCAGTGCTACTGGCATTAAACAAAACAAAGCAACAGTTGAATGGGTTTAACCCCCACCTTCCAATTAATTCTACAAGCTTTCAAATAATTTGAATTACAAATAACATGAATTACAGTTTCACATTTACTTGTTTGCTCTGGAGTCTCTACTACAGGTCATGAGGTAGGATAAATCCCAGAACCGCTAGAATCCCATTTTAAAGAAAGGAAGATGATAAAGCAACTGGAAAAAAAAAATCAACAGGTACCTACATAGTTTAAACGCCCAGCAGCTGAACAACATTACATAGTCAAGCTCTGATGGCTCCCTCTGTGATACAGTAGTTTGTCTTTCAGTGACAAGCAAGTCAATCCAACCCCTATCTCTATCACCGTACCACTTACAATTGCATTTTGGGATCCGCCTCAGACCCATCCACTGACTATAGTTAGCTGTGCTATAAATTTACAAAAAAGATAACGTGACAGTGCGTACATATGTATCTGCTGGTATTGCACAAGAGCATTTGTAACTGTAATTTACCTAATTACTGGCAATCAGAAGATATGAAATGTCTGCCCTCCTGTAGCATATAGAATAATGTACATATTTGACACTCACCGTCGCTGGCCCATTTAGAAAACTCTGGTGTTATTCGAGTACTGGGTGTGCCACCACTAAAAGAGAAAGAGACAGAATGCTAAAGGTTAAATACGAAGATCTTGCTGCTTAGGAAAAGCCAGCCCTTCCACCCCCTAATCCACACACATCTCTCCCAGTACTTCTAATCATCAGTCGGGGCATCGAATGTGAGCAGTTGGCCTGCTGCAGGAGGTGTTTGTGTGCTAGTCTGCATCTCCACCAGTGATCTCACAACCTGCTCTTCTTTTAGCTGTGGTCCCTGCTGAATCACAAGGGGGTTGTGATGCTGACTGAAGGCTTGGGATTCAAATAACACCTGTGACATAAGGATCATTCCTGAATACACAACTTCAAAGATGAAAACCTTACTGGCAAACAGAAATCCTCCACATTCCATTAGCTTCTTGCTTTAGGAGTAACCGTATGCCACTGTAAGTCCCATCTTTTCCATCTTCCCATTTGAAGAACACCAGAATTGAAGCACACCACTCCTAACCCTGTCCACTCACAAGCCAGTAACAGAGGCAGTAACAGAAAGGAACCTTCCCAGCAGCCTGCCTACTTGTGGCCATATAACATTTCAGCTCTATGAGCCGTGACAGTTGCAATCAAAATGTAACGTAGGCTTATGCTTCAGGACATCAGCTAGCTTACTACATTTCTACAGAAAGTTGCCAGAATTTCAAAGTGCTTTTACAAGCAACATTATGAGTCCAGAAGATGTGCAAGCTCTGTGTGCCAACAGCAAAAAAAGTCTTATGTCCAAGTCACACAAAGGAACTACGTCTCCTGGCCTCGTGTCCTCAGCTGTCTTGCTAAGCATTAGGTGTCCACAGCAGGTATCCTCCTGCTACAATGCCCCTTTCTTAACTGTGAAAGAGCTTTAGCATTTTTGAGGCACTGCCTATGGACTAACGCTGCTAGCAAAGTATCGAATGGATCAATGGTTTGGATCCAGAGTGGCAAATACACACTTCTATGGAGTGGAACCTAATTTTGAACTAGTGTTTGTGACAGGCTAAGCAGTAAGAAAACTTCATTTCACTGCTCTATCAATCACTTCAACCTTGACCTCATAGGATCACTTGGTGAAAGAGATAGAGGGGTAATTTAAGCCCTGTTTTATGCAGGGCAGAGGGCTTAGAAAGCAATCCTAGCTCCCTGTTAAGACTCATTTTATTTGCCTGAAATGCTTCCCCAAGTGCACTGAATGCTGTCTGCCTACATTCTCCACAAATGTTAGTGGCCAGGGCACACATCCTGTCCAGACCTGCATGCAGGATTAGTTTGTGTACCTTGCAACACTTACGTGATGCAATGAAATCATATCCTAGGTGCCAGACTCCTGATGCACTAAATAAGATTCAGATCTTGTTCACATGGCATCACGTTACACTACTGCTACTACTGAAAGGATACTTTTCATCATGAAGCATGATGATGCACAAAGCTCTGGTACAGCAATTTCCCCATGGCCAGAATTTACCTTCTGTCCAGCACCTCTCAGGGAGAAGACAGCAGTGGCTGGGTGGCGTGGTGGCTAGGGTGAGGCAGAGTGTGCAGGTAGGCTTTATGGGGCTGTGTAGGTAGAGATGGAGACCCACCCATTACACTTGCTTCTTCGCAAGTCTCCCTCATCATGATCTTTGCATTCAAGTGAATGGTTACCTTCTGCTAATTAAGATTCCCCAAATGTAATGAAAGTAAATTAGAAAGGCATAGCACTTACTTTAAAACAGCACCTCGGAGCGCCTCCCTCTCTTTGGCTTCACCTGGCTCTTCCCCAGTGCAAGGGATAACGTCTGCCTCCGTGTACCTGAGCACAAGCGGTTAAGGAACTGCCTTGCTGCAGACAGTGGAAGGTCTAAGGTGGTTAGGACACAAAACGGATTCATACCAACTGGAAACAAATACGTCAAAAGAAGAGGTGCTGGCATCCATTTAGATGGATTTAGATTCTGGATAAAAGTTTTGTTTTAGGTGAAAAGATACAGACAAGTCCTTAACAACATGATGCTGCAGCCTCTTAGAAGAGAAAAACAATTCCTCAAGCTCTGCAAGTGTAATTTGCACAACTCCATTATTTCTGTTAGGGGTACAGAAATTTTCTACTGGATAAGGCTTCGGGCTTCAGTGTTAAAGGCTGGTAGAGATCTCAACACAATCTGATTTCACAGCTACACATTCCCTCTCATCACAGCTAAGTCAATGTCTGCCTAATATCCTTGCAGAAATTCCTCCTTGATGGCTACACAGCTGCTGTAGGGCAGAATTCATGAAGCTGTGTCTGAAGAGTCTAGCTCCTAGACGGAGAAGTTCCAGAAAACTGCCCTTAATGCCAGTTCTGCACATGAAGTGTCTAATGAAAGGAATAAAAACTCAGTCTCTCAGTTACAGTGGCAGGTGAATAATGCTTGAAATATTTACTGCACTAAGCCCCTGAAATCAAGTGGGTGGCTTGGAAAATAAACTAAAATCCTACCCACAGAGCAGGAAAAGCTATCTATATGGGAGAATTTTGGGTGAGGAAAAGAGATTGGTAATGAGTATTGCTTATGAAATAAACATTAGAGGAAAAAGTAACCTTGCTCTCCTGCAATGTCTCATACAGACTTCAGCAACTGGGTCTGAATTTGTGCTCCATCAACAGAAGGCTCTCAAAGGGAACAACTGGGAATCCCCTTTAGTTTAAATAACATGGTAACTGGGGCAGGTGGTGCCACTTCCAGTACAGCTGGACACATTGTCCAACATGCCCCAGAGCAGCGCTGTATGAGAGCCAGCTGAACATGCACCCCCTGTAGATTCCCTCTCAGTAAGAGACTTTCAAGAAACGATACTGTGGTTTCCCGTATTCAAGTGTGTCATCCCCATCCACGTCCAGGTCAGCGTCACTGTCTGGATTCTCCTTGCCACTGCACATGATAAACCCAGAACCTGGAAAAAAAAAAAAAAAAAAAGAAAAAAAGGATATGTGGGTGAGCATTTGAATTGGAGATAAGTGAAGGGGTTCTCCTGAGGACAGCACCAGTCTGCTGGCTGCCCTTTCCTCTGAACGTGCTCACAAAGGTACCACCTCCAAAGCCCACACAAAGACTATTTTCTGAAGCCTGCACAGAAAGCACAGATATGCTAACTTCCCCCTCAACACCGAAAATGAAAAATTTGTGACCCCTTGTTGTCCACGCAAGTTATCTGTAAGTAGAAGGCACTAAGACTTTTCACTCAAAGACAGAAAAAGAACTGAAGCAAAATAGAGAAGGCTGATTTTCATATAAGTGGTTAAAACAAAAGCTACACTACTGGTATGTAAAAGAAGGCCACGGGGACATTCTGAATTAGTCCTTACTTCAGATGCAGAGGATACGATACAATCAGAAATACCATTAAAAACCCCCTAAAACTTGACTTTTTTTAGCAAATGAAAATGTTTAAGAAAAGCAAACCTGTTTCCAAAAAGATCAGGCTGCACAATCATTAAGAGCCCCCTACAAACACTTATGTGAACAAACTCCAGTGCAAGTCAACAGGAGGCCTGCTCTTCTAACAGGGGCGGATCCGGTACGGGTCCAGTCACAACTCCAGCAGTAAGCAAGAGCAAACAGTTCCACTCAAGACCGAACTATGCAATATGTGCCACTTTCTAACAATATATAAATTTATTTTGGTTCTCACACATATTGTTGACTGTGTTATTACCAACCGCAATCAGATTTCCTTTAACTGAATCTGAGAGCGAGCACCTACGAAGATGAATCTTCACTTGGTATTTACTTCCCAATATTTAGTAATGAGGGAAACACACTCACTTATACTTAAGGCAGCGGTAGCCCTAGCTTTGGTAGATTTCTGCACTGTGAACCTGGTTCTAAGCACAGAAGACAGGCTACTGTTAGTGCAGGAATACTGACTACAGGGTGCACAGCTGAAGAAAGAGGATGTTCCCAGGCCTTAGGAGTGATGGCTGAGCTTGTTCACCCCACTGGGCTCCCACCAGCACGCTTACAGCACCTTGCCCTGTCAGCAGCAGACTTGCACCTTCCCAGCCCAGAAAAGCAAGCTGTATTTCTAACAGCCTGCATCTGTGCAGAGAGCACGGCAAGGCCAAGGTCTGATTTCCAAGGACACCATGCAGACAGAGCTCTTTACTGGCGCTCTCTAGGAAGGGATGCTCTCACTGATTCATTAAGCCCCCAATAAAATTTGTTTATATGGATTTGATATTTCTCTTCCCTGAATATAAAGAAGGTCCTTAACGAGTGATAACTGCAGCATGACAACGATTTTAAGACTAACCTTTCCTAGAAACATAAACCACCTTTTTCTTCAAAGTAATTGCCAGCCTTACTTTTCAGCAGAGGTAACACAACCAGCATCGACAATGCAGCATCCACCCTCTGCGTCAGGCAGCAGAGGAGCCGTGCTGGCAGGGCAGCTCGGCAGTGGCGGCGGGGCAGCCCTCTTCCATCAGAGCCCTCGCAAGGCTGCTGGCCACACACGGCCAGCCAACATATGTCACGAGCTGCCTTCTCCTGCTGTGATGGCTCATCCAGTAAATCTCGAAGCCTTCAGTTCATCACAACGTTTGGGAGAAGATTTAGAGTACTAAGAGAGAGCTGTCAAAGAAGCTGGATAGTCTTTCAAAGCTGCCTGAGAAGTCGCAGGGGGCGCCGGGGTGGTAATTTACAGGGCTGGCATTTAACCTGCTGTAACACCATCCCCTGCACCTGGCATTACTTTAGCCCATCACTTCTCAAAGGCCATAAACTTTGGACACACAGGTCTTCATTTTTCTTTTGTAGCTGTGGGAAGCACAAATCATGCAAAGCTGGAGCTGTGACTTGGCCAGTCCCAGAGGTGATCTGAATGTTAGCCAGACAATGAATACTTGGAGCCCGGTGGGAGGAAGGGGGTCCAAAAGGCTGAATGTAAATGGGACTGCTCCCTGCGTGCGTCTCCCTGCAAGAATGCCAAGCACTCAGAAATCAGGCATCTTTCCATCAATTTCGTTCCCAAGTGACCCAAGCCAACTAGTGGTTTATGGTTAGAGCTTAAGAAAAGACGAGCTGCTTACTGCGAAACAATTTACAAATATTACAGCACCTTGCCTTCAGAATCCCAGTGTCCTTGCTCTCAAAATCTTCGTACTTAAGAAAATCCCTTAGGAGTCTGTAACGGTAATACTCCACAGACCTTTTGCTGAATCTAGCTCTGAAACAGAAATGACTGCATTGCCACAGGGTACCAGCCCTCCTGCCCAATGCAGGCAGGGACAGGGGAAGGGTTTGGGCAGTACAGGCTGTGATGACAGATACACACTGGGATGATCTGATACAGTACTTCCTTCAGAGAGGAGGGCATAACAGAGAAGTTCACAGGTTAAGGTGAGCTGCAGGAAAAGGGCAAATTTTCTTGTCTGATCAAACAGGGGCTTCTAGGCCAGGGCCTTAGGAAGTTACAAAAAGGTGATCCAACACTTATCTTTATATCAAATATGGCCTTTTTTTTTTTTTTTTTGAACATGACCCCAAGTGCGATTCATTGCAACTTGTTAAAAAAAAACTGATTCAGAAACTGTATGATAAACAAAGTAACCTCTGTGTACCAAGAGACTTAAGCCGTGCTATTGGTTTTAGGACTTTAGAGGCTGCTTTAAAAAAAGGAAAAAATATTCACCAAACATGATTCCAATGTGAATTAAAGGTCTGTAAGTCCCAGTACTGCCACCGCATGCAAGAAAACACGAAACAAGAGGATGCCAAGCTCGGTCCAGCATCACCTGTACGAGGGCTGGTGGCGGGCTGTTTGTTGTTACACCATCACCTGAAGCAGGGATGGGTTTTGAGGCCAGTTCCAATGGGCAGGGGTTTGGTGCCACAGTTTCAACCTGACCCTCCTCGTCTGACTTCCTGGGGTTGCTTCCATGCACAAAGCCAGCGAAAACACCCACACAGCTGTTCAAATATTTGACGTCTGAACTGCTTGACATTATTCATTCATCTCAGGCTCATTCAAACCAGATTTCTGGACAAGTGCTGTTATAAATGGATTAAGAGGGCCACTAAATGCAAGGAAGGCCTGATAGGATCACACCTGCTTCTCACTAACTCAGCTCAAGTGTAAGGAGGGCTCAGAACTTCAGCTCATGCCGGCAGCTCTACGGCAGCATCCAGGAGTGAGGAAAATGCGAAATAGAGCATGGAGAGCATCAAAGAATAAAACAGCCTTCATGATGGCATTATTTCAGACCCACCAGAGGAGAATGGGAGTTTCCAGAAGACCCTCGACCACCACACATGGGTGATTTGCAATTCAGCAGCGTGCTCTGGGTTCCTCGGCAGGGCTCGGCTTCTGAAGGACACGCAGTAATTCACTGCCATCCGCAGCGCTGCCTGGAGCAGACCTCTAAAACCAATGCCGCTATCCAGAGGTCAATGCTCAGGACTAGAACTTTATCCCAACGTGTTAATAAAGTTAAATCTGACAACAGAACGTTAAGTTGCAAGCTTGACCAAGGAATTCACAGGAGATGTGATCCTGAGGCTGTTACTCATAGATGCAGCTGTGAATCTTACACAGAGTCACCTAAGGCCTAAAGAACACACTTCCGCATGTGAATTTGAAAATACTACTTTCAGATTAAAACAAAAATGCAAACTTTCCCATATCTTTCGTTTCCTTGTTGAAAGAGCTTTTTTTTTCTTGCTGTGCATTTGGTAGGAGGCAACCGCTTGTCATACGCTGCCAGCCCCGATACAATTAGCTTCCCGATGCGAAAGCAGCACAATTCTCTGACAGTCTTAATCCCTGCTGCCTCCTTAAGGTCCAGACAAACAGGAGTGAGCAGGCAGGTCAGGCGCTGGGGCCATTAAGCAGAGAAAAAACAAAGTTACAGCTCTGTCTCCAATCCCCATTGCTCTTGCAGCCAGGTGCTCTGACAAGCAATTCCAGCACTGGTATTGAGTGGCACCTCTATAAACCCTGTGACAGTTTGGGAGACAAACTCCCCCATCAATCAGAATGTACCTATCAAGATCACTTACCTACAGCGCCCGCCACCCTCCAGCCCTGTGTACACAGCTTTGCTTGGGCTGGCCTCGGAGCTGTCCGCCCGAGCTCTGACTCGGGTCAGTTTCTGAAAATTTTAGGTACTTACATAAGCAACAGGGTTTCTCAAATACAGAGGCTGAGCTCTGAGAAACAGAAAAAATTCCCATGCCTCTTCACCACCACCAGGCTGCAGACACCCACGGGCTACAGGAGTCAGCTGAGCTTGAAGGAGACAGAGAAACACTTCCACTTCCTTCCATGCACAGATTAATAATGGCTGCAGATAAATCTCACCTGAAATCCTTCTCTTCCCCTTTGCGTTAAGTTTTCAGAGCACTTTGCTTTCTCCTAAGCTGTCCCCTACGCATAAGCATCCTCTCTGACCTCTGCACTGCTTCTCAAATCTCGCCTCCTTTGTGCAATCCCCCAGCTGACAGGTCATCTCAACACATCTTCAGTGAATGGCAGCTCGAGCTAAGATCGAGAGTCATTAACATGATATATAAGCAGATTCGCAGAACAGAACGGAGAAAAGGGCCTCGCATTGAAGTCTCTCCTTTTCTCCATCACGCTCGGCAGCAGATGGTCAAAGTGACAACATATGCTGCTTCAGGTGTTGGCAGCACTGCTGGCTCTCGCGCAGACACGAGCTCACACGGAGAGCAGCAGTCTCAGGAGCAGCAAGGTAACGCAGCCAGACCAAGGCAGACCCAAAACCCTCAGCCAGATTTAATCAGCGCAGCTGGGAAAGCACAGACCTACGGCGCCCCATCGCTGCTCCTTAACTCCTACCTGGGCAGATAAGTCAATTAAACATAAAGAGAACAGCTGGTCCCCAAAACCCTCACTCCAAACAAGACCATTGAACAAACAGAAGTGTTGGTAGCAGTATTAAGTGCACCACTGCTATGACAGCAGCTACTAGATGCTGCTCATGCAGGGGATCAAGTTCATCTGAATAGTGCTTCTCCTGTTTGGCCCCCAGGAAGGAAAGGTTCAAATCTGAACTGGGAATACACAGAATGCTGTATTCCTAGAACAAATTCTGCAAGTGGGTCTAAATCCAAATCCATCTCGGCATGCAGCTCTACTGGGGCCTGTACTGCTGGGAAGAGACATTCATTCTGCTCACAGGTAATTTGCGCATGTTGAGGAAAGAAGAGAAAAAACCTCCTATAAATCTCCAGAACTGTAGCCTTTGCTAATTACACTCTTTGCAGTAACCCCCTTCTGCACAACCTCCCTTTCCAGCACGTTCACTCTATTTTCTTAACGAAATGTCACTTGCTGGCTTCTTGCAGAGTAAAAACAATGAGGGCCATAAAAGTAGTTTATGCAGACACACGGCCAGGCCTCACACACACTTCCCAAGAACGGCTCTAAACTGGGTTTATTTCATCAGCTGCTGAAGTATCCCAAACTAGTACTAAGAGGACAAGATGGCACGGATGCTGTTTTATTTTAAAAGGCATTTGGGAAGGAAGAAACAGCCATTAGGGGTTCTTGAAAGCAAGAGCAAGGCAGAGAACGAGGCCAACCTGAACAGCAGCCCTCCAGATTCATAACACTTCCCCAGCCATATTTCTGGGCAGTCAAATTGTTCCCCCATCTTTTCTAACACAAACAAGGAGAGAATACTTCTTCCAGCAACTTTCACAGCCGGTTGCAGGAAAAATGACATTCAGAAGCCATGAAAAGCTGCTTGCGGGACAAGGGTTTCATTTCTCTGGAGCCAGATCCGTTTTGAGGGAAACTGTGATTTACCTGGAAAACTGACACCGCCCGCGTCATCCCAGCGCACCCCTCAAACAGCAGATGCATCCATCTGAGGCCGTCTGTCAGCTCCCTCGGAGCTGACTGCTCAGCAGCATCTTGGACCATTACAGCAGCCTCTGCTAACAGATCAGAGGAACAGCTGCCTTTAAAGAAAGGGCCGTATAATTTTATGACCATTAACATCATTCTGCAGCAGCGTGCTGAACAAAGGGCAGGCAAGTTCTGCCATACGGACAAGAGCCAGCTGCTGCAAGGCTCGGGGAAGAGACTTCTCCACCCTGCACAGCACCAAAGAGCTGCCCAGGAGCAGTTTTCTTTTATACCTCCCTGTACCCATCAGGGCTACAGACGGGGAAGATGCACTTGGACCAAAGGGCTGATCTGGCACGGCAACTCACACGGAGCTGCCTCCCAGAGCTCGGTGCCAGCACGATGCTCTCAGGTGAGAGCAGCCTCGCGTCGATCTCAAAGGCTGCTCTTCAAAACCCAGAGCTGAAGCACAAAAGCAGCAGCAACAGCCACAGTCCTTGAGGCTACGGCTCGTTTTCCACAGCCAGAGAAAGGTGGATCTGAAAGCTTTTGTTCCCCTGGGGAGAGGGTGGAAACAAACAAAAAAGGAAGAGGGAGAATTAAAGTAATCTTGAATCGCTAAGCAGATTCACATCGCCGGATCAATAAGCACCACTGACAGGGATCACAGGAATGTCGCAACTTTGCCAATAATAAAGCAGCACGGCAGAGCTTGGAGGATGACTTTTCTAAGGCAGCCAAGCATGAAGCAGCACGGCTGGCGAACAGCTGAAAGCAACACCCTGGCTTACAGCGGGCCGCTGCCAGCGGCGGGCCTCGGTGTACTTTGCTTTAAATAATGATGAGCACAGAGATTGTATTCATGGGGGACAGACAGGAAAAAAGACCTAAATTTCACAGGCCAAGCCCATATGCTCTTCCCCCAAACTAATTCTTTTCTAAGCTGGAAAGAAGGAAGAAAAATCAGTGTTAATTTAATCAATTGATCAGCCTATTGATTGGAAAACTGGAGCTGCTAGTTAGCCATGTGCTGCAATGCCCTCAACTCTGAAACCACAAAACACGCCATTGATTTCTTCACTTCCAGCTCCAAAACAAGAAATAAAGCCGTGCTTGCAGGGGGAAAGCAACTTTCCAGGGCAGGGAGAGGATGCAAGCAACGAAGAACAACCGGCCAGGAAACAGGGACCGCCGCATCCTGCGAGTTTCCAACTGAAATTAGTTACAGATGCAGTCACGGTGTCTTGTGTAAACTCTATCGATTGGGTAGCTGACAGTCTTCGGAGCCTCCATGCTAGGACAATCAATCCGGCTGCAGTGTCACCTGCCACTTTGCTGAACAGTTGACAATGCAATTATCCAGTGTGGAGGCAGGGAGTTGGCGTGTGTCAAACGCAGTTAGCCACTTTCCGGGCACTACTCGATAATGCATTTCACCGCCGAGTGTAAGAGACGACATGCGGAGACAGGAGCTGTTTAAAGCCATTGAGACCCGTGCTCCCTTTTCCTTTAGAAAAATCTCACTGCCCACGACTTAACAACTGTATTCTAAAATGCTATTAAAATCACGTCAATCAAGCGTTTGGTGCTTACGGCTGAAGTTTGACCCGAGGCTCCCAGAAGTGGGTTGCGGTGCTAGCAGAACTGCAGGCGCTTGGGGAAAAAAATAAAAATTATCAAATGACTGTCTTCAAGCCTCCGACTTTCCAAACTGAAGCAGACAGGCCACTAGAAAAATGGATTGGAGAGAGCAGCTAAGCAAGAACAGCAGATGGGACTGGAAGATCTTATACTACATGTCTGAAATCTAGGAAAATTGAAGTTTAAAGGGATGCTGTCAACTTGAAATCCAGTCAATTTCAAAAAATTGAGTAGTTTCAGGTGCTCTACCTGCTCCCTTACTCCCCCTGCCAATTTTCATGGTTTTACAGCAGCATTTGCTGTTTTCTTCTTAATTTTTTTTCTTCTTCCTCTGTTGCTGGGTGACAGACATCCCTTTTCCTCCCCCAGGTATTATACATAATGCTGTCAAATGGAGAGAATTCCCCTTCTTCCCTCAGAAACTCTTTCTGGTGAGAAAGACTGTCGGTGTTACGTAAATCAAACAGCAAGATTTAGCTCATTGTGCTCCTTTCAGCTAACGCGTTCTGGCAGTTTGAGCACAAAAATTAGGTTCTTAGATTTTTGCATGTATTAAAGTTAATGAAAATGTAATATCAGCAATCATGACTGTTACTGCCTAAAAAGTATTTTTTTTAAGGTGATTTTTACTTTGCCGAGTCCCACTGATTACATCGCGTTCCACAGTAATGAAAACACAGTTGCTTGAAGCGTTATGTGAACTTTAAACACACAAGACACTGAGCATCACTTGCATGGTGGCTCATGATGTCAGGTAGGAATCCTGGTATTATTTTAAACACGGATTATTCTCACTTGTTAGTGCTACTCACTGCAGTCAGCTTCTGATATTAACTTACAGTACAGTACCCAAGAGATATTTATTAGCTACAGAATTCCTCAAATTCTATACATCAACACAAGCGGTGGAGGAAGTCAGGTAGAGCCCATCTGATTCTTGTATAAATGTATATTCACTATGTAAATAGATCTGTAGCATTTTTAGCTCGAGCATTACCTTGCAGACAAGTACTTCCTCTCAACGGAGAGAGGTGCACACGCTAAGAAATGCTTGGGCTACTCCATCAGACGAGTACAAAGAACTGTCCTTCAGCAACGGAGGGATTACCAGGATTACCACCATTTTACACAAGGGCTGAGGTAAGGCATACAAGTGTTCTGGGACTGAGCAGCCCCCTAAAGAGGGGTTAAGGCATAAAATAATCACTTGGAAAACATCGAATTTATACACCTCACGCACTTTGGAGCTTACAACAGGTAGAAGTGACCAGCAGAAGGTAACAAACCAAACAGGGGAAAGCAGAAATGCGAACAATGAGGGGCTTGGAAGGATGTTCCGACGCGCAGATGCAGAATTGCATTCACCTTACAGAATGAGCCATGATGAAAGCTGATGCTGGAAGTGTGACAGAGAAAGGCAATGAACTGAGCTCTTGCTAAGTGGGAGGAAGATTAAGAATTTCATTATGGCAAAGACTTCCTGTGCTCTTACCACAGACTCCTCTTGCATCCAAGTTGAAATCTGCTTTAGTCTGCCAGGGTAAAATGAATGAATTCTGACTCATCTGCACAGAAATGGGGAAGATGATTCTGGATACTTGATCATTCTTCTAAAAAGGACCTAAATATGCCAGTGACATATTCTATTTCCCATGTGGTCTCTTAGGAGAAGCCACACTTTTACTTCTCAGATCAAATTCATTTGCTGAATTGGAGTAGATCAGTTTATACCCCCTTATTGGTATGACCCTAAAGGCAGCGTGAAGCTCCTCACATTGAAACATGCAAAATCCCCCCATCTACAGAGGCTTTCCTGCATGCCCCATTGTATTTTATCTGAAAAAGAGAGCACAGCTGGCTACTAGGTGGGGTTCTAGCTGTTACAAGCTCTGTTGCAAGCTTTGCCACTACCTTTATAGCATTAGAGCAGTTGCTTCTTCATGCTTCAGTTTCCCCACACACATACAGTTTGTAGAGTTCTAAGAGTTTCATGTTCATTACACTGCACTGGGAAGGAAAGCTCAGCTGCGCCTCTATTTGGAGCTTTCTGCCCAGGTACAAGCAAACTCACTGTGTTCACAAACACCTGCTGCTGGGGCAGGGAAAATGAAAAGCATCTACTTAGATCCTGAAGACAGGACCTCACGCTTATGATGTTAGCACTCACACCTTCTAAAGGTACAGGTATTTAGAAGGAGAATAAATTGGAGGAGCGCATAGCTATTGCCATAGAGCTCTTTTCTGGACAACTAGCCTATGGAGGAAGGCTAGTCTGTAACACTTGCTGCTCAAACCAACGCACATCTTGATTCTGCAGAGATAAAGCTGACTGTGGGACTGCAGCCATCTGCTGTAAACTTTCAGACATTTTAATACAGTCCCACTTTCCACGCAGCTGCCCTAATTGTACATGACGTGAGATCCAATGCAAATGGGCTCCCTGGGATAACTGTAGTTTGTTACAGCTTATAAGGCTTTACCAAGTCTCTCTTTGCATACGTTAGCAAGAGAAAAGAGCAGCACCAGTTAAAGACATTAATGAATGGATAACAAGCCCTTTGCTATCTCGGGAGGAGGGCAGAATGGAGAAATAAAGAGAAACTTGAATCAAGTAATCCCCATTTCTTCTTCCACAGTATTTGCAATCAATCAGTTGGATCCTTGTCATCGTGTTGATCTTTCTTAGAAAGCATCCTTCCCTGAAAATGCCCTGCTTACCATTTTAACGCTTTCAAAGTCTTTCCCTCTTCTGTCTCATTTTCAAGGCAATTGATCCGCTGAAGCAGAGAAGCCCAGAAGAGCAATGGTGACAACCCTGGTACTGTGCCCAGAGGAAGGCTTTGCAGTGGGGGAGACGGAAGGGAGAAAAGGAGGACAGCACGGGTGGGGAGAACTTAGCTACAATTCTTCCATCCTTTCATATCTAAAGAGGACAGCAATCTCTGTTCTATCAGACCGCGTGGCTCATGCTTTAAATGGTACTTGCTGCTAGTTTGCTTTCCCTGTCTCTGTCTCCCTCCCTTTGAAGCAGACTGGACAGCTTCCTCAAGCTGGCGTTATCACTCCCTCTAACCACTCTTGGCAGGCAATCTAATTCCCCCTGAAAAGGTCACCGCCATTTTAACTGCCTTTCAATCACATTAAGCACGCTGCCGCTCGTGCTCAGAGCGCTGCGCCTGCAGCTCTCCTGACTGAGGTGCGATCGATAAACTGACATCCCGTCCCCCGCCGACAGCCCCGGCCGCAGCTCGCCTCCTGCCCCTCTCCTGGGCAAACCCCCTTCCCAGAGATCGAGTGACAAAAATCCCTCCTCAAACGCGGGTGGCAGAAGGGAGCTGCTACCCTGGCATTTACTAATCCACTTTGTCCCATCTGCTAAGGAACAGAAGGGTGCAGGCGGCCCCCTCCTCCTCCCGCAGCCCTACAGAGGCAGCGACTTCACAGGACAGTTTGCTCAGGCACCGCTCCAGACACCTTTGAAGCTGCCTTACAAAGAACAAGCCACCCTCAAGCTTCCCTCAATGCAATCATTACCGTTATCTCTCCCCCCTGCACTTCTTTTTTTTTTTTTTTTTTTCTTTGCAGTTAGGAGTTGTGTGTTCCACCCATCGATCCCTGTGTAAGACACTGTTTTAAGTCCTCTTGCCTTTTGACTGTGCTAAGCCGTTTAAGAGATGACAGCGGCTTCTATCAGCGCGAAGCTGATGCGATTCTTTTCAGATAAAGCACTTTTTTTTTTCCACTCCCCCCCTCCCTTTTCCTTCTTTCAAGTAAGAGACATACACACAAAAAGAGACACTGAATCTTTCAAAGAAAAAAAAAAAAAAAACACCTTTTGAACTTCCCTGAGGAATTCTTTAAAGGGATAACCTTACAGTGTAAACACTGAGGGTAACGTGCATCCATTCTGGAGAGGAACAGAAGAGCTGCTACAAATACGATGAGTGGTAAAAAAAAAAAAAAAAACATCAGAGAGGGAGCCACTTGATGCTTTCACTTGTGAAGCCTCGTTGGCTTCCTAAACAGAGAAACTCATTAGACAAAGATCGCATGAAATAATCTCCCGCAACAAAGCCCATCGGAGAGGGATGATCCTGAGACGTGGGGACAGATGGCTACCAAGCGTTCAGGTATTTCAAAAGAAATTTTAGTCTTGTAACAGTTCTGAGATAGGAATAGATTTTATTAATGCCTCTGTATGGCTTTTTGCTTCGAAGCAAGAGCCTGATTAGAATAGCAGTATTTCACGCTGGTAGCCTTCTATACCCATCCCAAACAGAAGGAACTTCTCCAGATACAAATTCCTACCTCAAACAGGGCCTCTGCTGAAACAAAGTGGTGCCAAATCCTATATAATGGCCAACAATCTTCATTTACATTCCACATTCTTCCAATTTGGGGTAAGCACATTTGGCTCTGCTGCACTACAGCCCATTGTGGATTTGTAGCTGCAACACCAACGCAGAAGACAAAGAATTTCCACCTCCTGAGACAGCCCTTAGAAGAGAGGAGCAAGTCTTCCCTGTAAGAGCTTTGGGAGCAAGAAAGCTTCATCCCAGGAACCACACAGGTGAGCCCTTCAGACTGTGATTGCTCTCAAGCATTAGAGCATCTTCCAGAAAATCTGAGCAGGGCGGTCATTTCCCTGACTTGTTTTCAAGATGAAAAACCCTGAGATCTCCCAACCTGCCCTCACCTGAGAACCTAAGGGGATCTTTCATATAATTAACCAAGTTTTCTTCACCTTGAGAGTGACAAACTTTGTCCATTAACCAAAAAATGATAAAAACCAGTAGCCAGGACCTAAGTTTGAGCCAGTTCTGTGAGGCTGCCCGGTGCTCTGAGATGCCTCGCGCAGCACACGCTGGCCGCAGCGACCTGCTCCCCCACCGCCCGGCCGTGACATCTCCTCACAGCAACACACCATTAAAACTGAAATTGATGAGACACATGGCCATCTCTTCTCCCCTCTGGTTTTATGTATTTCCCCACGTCAACTCTTCAGACGTTGGTGACATCCCTGAAGCCCGGCAAAGGCTGTCTGGCGTTGTGAAAGGCCTTTGATTTCCACATCGCTGCTACTTCTCAGCAAAGGGAACGGAGCCAAACACAGAGCCTCGGGTGAGGAGGGTTAACGAGGGCCTTGCCAACTCCAGACAAAGCAGGTTTAAACATCGGAGAGCATCTCTAAAACGTCGTGCTGTGCTTCAGGGTTGTACATTAGGGATTCTGTCCCTAAAACAAGGGAAGAACCGGCACTGACAGAGAATGGAAAAAGACAGTCACCTTAAGTTTACTTGAGAGTGCACAAAGCAGGGCTGACTGATGAAGACCTCTGAATGCCAGCAGCCAGAGAAAACATGAGAACCACTGATGGGAGCACGAAAAAGTATAACTTGCTTAAAAAGAAATGTAATTGGCTAACAAGTGAGATCACTCCAGCTTTGCTTTGGCATCTGAATTTTATGGAAACTTTTTGTGTAGGGTAGGCAGGTAGCCTACAGATTTTATATGGTCATCTCAAAACACATGGTAGGAAGTCAGTGACAAAAAGTTCCCTGCTTAGCAAAGAGCATTCTGCACCAACAAGCGAAGGAGTATAATCCTGGGTTATACCATAATAATGGTTTATTTAGTGTAAAATATCACATCTGAGAGTTCCAGTTAAATGAAGGAAGAAGTGCCAAGGAGTGAGTACTCTGCATTTATACAGCCTGGGAATATTATCCAGGTGAAGACACCACAATGTCAGGTTCAAAGGAACTGGAAGACTGTTCTCAAAAACTCTATTGTTTGGTGAGGGTGTAGGAGAAAACCATGCAGAGAGAGCAGCAGAAATGAACTGAGTAGCTTTTCTCATCAGGACCAGTAGTGACAGTGACATACAGGCATCCCACGCTTCCTTGCTACTGACTGTAATAACTATACCAAAGAAAAGCCTAAGGCCCCGCATGGTCTCATCAGAAGTCTACCTCAAATCACAGACTCAGCTCTCCACACTGGGAAAAAAAAAAAGTTACAGAAACGAAGGCCACAGACACGGGAAGTAAACAATGTGAGCTTTGCTGGGTAGCCGTTAAAACCTGAAGAAGCCGTTCCTTCACCTCCGCGCTCCTGATCATCTGCTCTGCTACAACTTAATTTCAGAGGAAGGTAAGAGCAGAGCACGAGTGCCAGGTGGCCACTGAGCACGACTGGCTTTTAAGTCCAAGTCCCTTACTTGGTAGCCTTTCCCCTGGAGATACTTTAAATTAAAATCCAAGCTGATATAGGAAGAGATCACATCACATCCTCTTTATTGAACGGAGGGAGCCAGCTTTCCTCCCCTCATTAGGCATGCACTACGTGGATTGCTTGCGAGAGGCTCCCCTTAGTGCCAGAGGTTCGTGCCAAAGAACAGTTTAGTAAATCCTCCTCTTCGAGGCCAAAGGGCTGAGTGTAAGAAAGGGGCCAGGTTTCTAGCTAAAATTACATTCACCAATAAAGCTCACGAGAGGTCAAATTTTGCCATAACTCACTCTCTCCTCAGTAACTGATTTCCCCGTCACTGGGGAAGGAGCAGCAGCAGAAGGAAAAATAAAATGTGTTTGTCTGGGAGCCCTAAGGGCTTGCAGCGCTGGAGGTGCAGAGCAGGTTCCTGGATTCTCATTTATCAACCTTAAAAGGGATGGAGTGATAAATGCACAACCGGGCCTTTAATATTTTATGCAGGTGCTAAAGCGACTTAGCTGTCACCTTCAATACATCACCAGAGGCTGATACACCAGCTTTCGTCACTCCAGGCTGGGAATTTTTACAATTTCATTTCTATTTCCCTCTCTTCACATATTTCCATGTATATCTCACTATGTGTAACATATAAGAAGCTATTTTCCCCAAATGATCTCCCCGTTCTGCCCATTCCTACTCATTCCCTCTTTAGCCACACTTCTCAAGCAAGAAATAATGCCATGCTTTTGGTCAAGGTTTGCAGAAATTTTGACTCCTATAATTCCAGAGGGGCAGAAAGCTGGAATTGCTTTACTTTCTTGCAAAGTGCTAAGGTCCGACCCTTTGTGAAAGATTTCCAGGTCCCTCCCTTCAAACACAAGCAACATTCAACTTCAACAGCAGAATGATTCACAAGAGACCCCAAAACAATGGCGCACCTCGAAATCCTCCCTCCAGGAGAGTGGTAGCCCGTATCCTCTTCTGCCCACACCACTCGTACTCTTCGAAGCGGTTGCCGTTCTCGTTCTCGATGTCCACAGAGTCATCCTCAGTCATGCAGGAACCTTCTCTCTGCAGGGGGTAAAGCAGGGGCAGAGCGTTGAGATGCACGAAATAGCTCTCTGCAGTTAGCAGCTCGGGGTGGGATGGAAAAGAAAAGCTGGACTGTTCCCAGGGCAGCGTCTGCATCCCTCCCCCAGCCCCAGCCACCTAGAAGTGAATCAGCACTAGACAAACGCGACAACCTTAAGATCAGAAGTGGCAAGGGGTCATCATTTTCGCGCACAGAAATTTAAGCTCTGATTCCTACAACACCACACGTGCATTTCACATGCGCTCCCTTACTTTGCATGCATGATTTCCCTCTCTATCATAGAAGCAACAGATTCCTTTGATCCCCAGCACAGAGAAGCTCCCAAGCTATAGGAACTGGCAAGGAATGTTCTCCGAGAGCACATTATTTGGGTGAACTAATCAAAAGACACCTTACACCATGCACCCCTTGATGCAACAAGAATGAATTTGTTCTCTGCTTTTCTGCAAAGCAAGTGTGAAAAGCCCTATGGCAACTCTTTCCCCTAGGGCTTGTTCCTCGTTATTCCCGTCTTTGGGAAGAACAGCCAGAAAATGGTTCTGCTCAAACAGACTTCCTAGAGTAAGGTGGTCATGCAACATTTACAAGTGCCAGTCTCACAAAAGAAGCCAACAAAAAATAATTCTAATGTTGTCAAAGGCAGAGATCAGAAAGAACTCTTCTTGCTGTGCTCCACGGGAAGCATAAAGTCCTACAAAAGGCTTCATAAACTTCAATAGCTCTACCTTTACAGTCTACAACTTCAACTTCAATAACGGTGAAAGGGTGCATGAAATAAAAAAGTCACTAATGCGACACAGGAGAAAATCCAGAAGAATCCATCTTCCAAGACAAAGGCAAGTGACTACAGATCT
Source organism: Nettapus auritus (assembly GCA_011076525.1). Classification (NCBI taxonomy): domain Eukaryota; kingdom Metazoa; phylum Chordata; class Aves; order Anseriformes; family Anatidae; genus Nettapus; species Nettapus auritus. The sequence continues at coordinate 21,570,114 of CM021772.1, read as the reverse complement.
CAGGGAGACATAGTTAGCATTGCCTGCGAGCTCAGCAATGTTAGTTTTTGCCCCACATTAGGTCAGTTGCAGACAAAGCTGGGAGTAGGGAGAAGGGAATGGCAGCTGGCGATCCTGCTGCGCCTCTACCTTTGCAAGGCATTGTTCCACATGCCTACTCATCTCCTCCTCGGATCCTGACAGAGGTCGGCTGCAGAGAGGACATACCTGCCCTTCGTCTTGCTTCCTCCGTTTCATTTTCCCAATCCGAGCTGCATGGAGAAACCAAGGAAAGAAAAAAGGAAGACACGTCAAGTTTGCAGACCCACTTTTCCCTGGGTGCTCAGCTTGAAAAAACAAACCTTGGGCAAAAACGGTAAGGTTTCACACCAGAAAAATCCCATTGCAACTCCCTTTTCGGACCTCCTAAACTGCATGGAGAATTGTACTTAGTGCTTTCTACGTTAAACCTGCAACCTGGGGCTCAGTATTACCTGATTTCAGAAAGGCAGCTACTCACAGCTTAAGAGCTAGGAGAGCAAACACCTACTGAACAACCCTAAGCAAGTTATTCAAATACTTTCTCTTTGAAGCCCCAAACTTTTCAAATCTTGGTGATATTTTCAAAGTGAGCCACCGAACCCTGTTGTGGATCATGCCTCCTAAGCGAGAGACTCACCCATTCCCTGCACAGAAACCAGCTCACACCACAGAGCTGGTGCAGTGCCCCAGAAGCCTTGGACAAGACGGGTTACAATCACGTTCAGCACCTGCACACCCTGAATAATTCCTTCCCAGCCTGTCACAAGCAAGTCAGGGTAGCACCTTAGTAGCAGGTAACATTTATGGAAAGACCCTTGCTGGTACAAACGCAGCACCTATCCCAGATGGCTTCTGTCTGTTATTTCACTGTTCTCACGTGTAGAGGAACCGGGGGCTACACCGCCTTCCTGAGGGCACGCGCTGGGAAACAAACACGTTAGGAATCACGATGATTAGAAAAAGCAGCCAAGGTAGCCTGTTGCTTAATCCAATCTCTGGTTAATTTGAGCCATCGTTTAATGTGATCAAAACATCTGGAACCAAATCATTTGCATTAAAAAGAACTTCTGTCCTTTATGATGCTGGCTTTAGGCAGGTATTACCGAATAACTCAATCACTGGCTGCAGGAAAGTTCCTGTTTAATTAATAAGGAAGGTCAAAATTCTGAATGAGAGACAAGGAAAAGCCCAAGGAAAGCCCAAGCGATAATGAGAGATGACACCACCAAAGAGCTGCATTAGCCAGAAATCATTCCTGACGTGGCGAGCGCTGCGGCGCGCTCTGAGCCTTTGTGCCTGCAGACGGGAAGATCAACAGCTCCCTGCAGCCAACGAGGAGAAAGGTGCTGGAACGCCAGGACCCTACCAGGGTACGGGGAAAGTTTCTGTCAGTTGTTTTCTAAAATACATCAGTTCAGTGCATTCACGTCACCCCGTGATTTGTCAGGATTTAGCTGAGCGCACCAACACAGACCGGAGAGGCTTCTTTCAAGGCTTTCCTGTTGGCTTCCCATGGATGTGGGACTCTCTGGGTTAGGACGTGCTTCCCCACAACCCAGAATTAGGAGTATTCACCATGCCCTACACTCTGTGATGCTCTAGGATTACGACAGCAGCAAATTCTTCCCTGGACAATGCTTTTCTGCGCTGAAAAGCGAGCAGATTTGAAAACAAAACCAAACTCTCCCTCCATAACAAACTTGTGTTCCTGGTTTCATGAAAAGGATTCTGCAAGTGTAACATTCCTACAGAAACAGACAACTTGAGGCTAAACCAGGAGTGTTTCTGAGGCCTGGCACTTGGAACAACAGCGACCCTCTTGAGTAAATGCACACTGCTTTCAACAATTGTCTGCATTTTGTTTGCTGAAGTTCCACGTTCCTCTCTCGCGCTGGGCAGACAGCCCATCTGCCTCTCCTCACTCTTCAGGTAGTTCGGTACTCCTAGGAGGATGTTTCTGCTAGTTTCCCTCCTGCTCTGTCTGCATAAACCAGTTATTTTTCTCATACTGCCAACCTTTCCTCCTAAACTGCTTGACTTCCGGTCAAAACAGAAGCAAATATTAATTAAAGTGTTATTTCTGATTTCACTGTGCCCAAATGAATGATGATCTGCTTTTAAATAAAACAATGTCCCCCCCAGCTTCTGTTTTCCCTTCCTGGAGCCCCCAGAGCCATCCCTCCTCCTCTTCCTCTGCCAAGGTCACGCAGCCCTGCTGCCGGCAGCAGCCCCAGTTAATCCTTGCTCTGTCTGCTTTGTACTTCAGTGCATGAGAGACTTCTGGAGTTCTGGTTTAGTGAGTACCTGCATCCTCCAGCACGGCTCTTCCACACCGGTTTCAGATCTCTTTCCTTGCCTCATTAGCTCTGTAGAGCCAGCACAAAACAGGAGGGGAGGCTGGAATCTGACTCCACCATACCCCAGTAAACACCCATCTGACCAGAGAAAGATGCACGAAGACAGAAACAAAGCCTTCTCTCTCCTGGTCACAGGCATCCTTCCCTCACCTCATCCTGGTTTTAAACACGGAGGCAAGGAGCAGGTAAAATATTTGGGTGGGATGAATCCAGGTCAGTCAGTCTGTCTGAGAAATGTATCAGTGTTTTGGACTTTTTTACTGCCAGACTCCTCCAGCCCACGCACAAAAGGAAAGCGGCGTGTTTTAGGTCTTGCACCGATAAATTGCTGGGATCCTTTTGCCACAACAGGCACCTGCTTTGCCGAAGTGCTGCAGCAGAGCTGGGAACGGCACCGAGCTCTTTCAGCTCCGTGCCAGACCCAGCAGACGGCTCCTCCCGTGGCTCGTTTAGCTTCTCGGAGCAGCAGCCCTTTCAGCTTCAGTGCCACAAGTGAACAAGCCACTGGACGGGAGAGGTGTCGAAACCGAATCCCGCTGCCATTTTCATTCTGTGGTCATTAGCAGCGGCAGCGCCGTGCCCAGGGAGGCTCGGGGTGCCCCTGGTGACAGCAGGAAAGGAAAAGAAAGGCTGCAGCCTCCGAAGCCCGTCCCGAGCAGCGCTCTCCAGCCCCGGCTATCACTTCCAATCAGCGCGGCAGGGACAGAGCGGCCCCAGAGGCACAGGGTGATCGTGGCGCTGTCCCGACGGGGAACAGCTCAAAAGAACACGCGAGTGAGACCACAGGATTGTTAATTAGTGTTGATAGATGCAATCATTTCTAATTAGCTCACTAATCCCTCTCCCCCACACTCCTGTCGTGGGAGCTTGGGAGATGGGAAAAAAAAAAAAGCCATTCCCTCTTGTAATTCAGGGAGATAAAACACAGCCAGAGGAGGACTGGCTTCTCAGGGAAAAAGGGCTTTGCACAGGGCTGACCCCTTCTTATCTCCACCTGAACAAAGACGCTAGTTATTATTCCAGCCTTCTGCCAGGAGGTGAGGAGTTCACTAATTCTTATTAACATTAATAATTATTATTAGGCCATCCGAGGGCTTCTAGCACCTCGAAGGTCCCACTTCTCACAGACATCCTTTAGCAGCCTTACCCTACAGCAGTGCTCTTGCTGGGCACGTCCTCCCTCAGGTCGCACTAAAGCATCGAGCGCTTCGTCCCCTCACGTCCCCTCGTAGCATTGTTCTGCTGACACCTCCACCACCTCCTTTCTCAGCCCTACCAGCACTGAGCTGGGAGCCTGCAAGCTCCCAGGACGGTGGCCCCCACCCATGAAGAGCACCTTTCAAGGTGACCCTTTGCAAGGACCCAGCTCTACGTTAACGTCTCCCATCTTAACTTTGGAGCTGGCTGAGGAAGCTTCCCTTTCCTGACATGGGGTTGTTCTCATTCTGGCCTGCACCAGGCCAAATATCCACCTTCAGCACAGGGCAGTCTGATTGCCTCAGGAGTGCTCTTACAGAACATCCAGCAGTGGACACTACACAAAGCACTCCTGCAGCACCGAAGGAGATGATTAAGTTACTAGCAATATCTCTTATGATTCCTTCCACCAGTTTGAGTGGTCCCCCGAGCCCCATGCAGACATCATTAGCAGCTCCTGCAATGGCAGGCCAATCAAATTAAATGGAAACATTTTTGTCTCCTTTCCGGTGAAAAGCATCTAGCTTTATCCCTCCTCCACCCACTGTCAGCTGCGGAAGCCGACGATGCGCTGGTTCGAGTCCAAGGCCAATCCCTTTGGCATTCCATCAGGGGCAACATCGGTACTGGAACCAGTTTCCCAGGCAGCTGCAAAAAGAGCTTTGTAAGGACTTACTCTGTAGCCCTGCTAAGAACGCCACCTTTGCAAACACCCCTCAGTTTGAATCGAAGGTATCTGAGCACCTACTCTCTACAAATCTACTGCGAAAGTTTTAAGAGGTGCTTACGCTTTGTTGGACTCAGGACAAAAAGCTTCTGGGGCTGATCAATTTATCGAAGAGCATCTGATCCAAGGAACAAAGGTAGCAACAGCGGAGTACAAAAAGCCACCTCAAGAACGTGCTACAGCAGGAAAACAGATGGTCAAGAATACATCTGTTTCAGACCTTACGTGTAATTTGCTGCTCATCTGCCTGAGAGAGAACACCAAGGGCCAACTTCACAGACGGGTCTCAATGGGGCTTTCACATTTGCGTGGCCAAACTTCCACACAGAGAATTTTCAGCCATCTTCCGTCTGACGCTATTCCCTGAGGGCGGCACAGCCTCGACCTGCAGCATCCATGTTCCGATAGACTTCTGTGTAACTCTGTGCTTCTGATTCTGAACGAGCACCCAAGCAGGTTAAACCCCATAAGCATCAATTTACAGGGTGGCTAAAAAGTTCCAACTTCGGTGACACTGGAAACAAGGCAAATGAAAGAAATGCCTTCTTTCCCACACGGGTTTGTAAGGAATCAGCACCTCATACTCCTGGGTTCACGAGGACACAGCCTCTGCAAAGTGAGTTTAGCACAGGTGAAAGGTGCTGGATTAGCTCACTGAGACCGATGGGGAGCTTCAGATACAAACATTCAGTCAACAGCCTGACAGACAGAACATTAATCTGCTGCTCCAAAGCTTGCAAATGCATTCACCGTATTTACAGCTCAATTTAAGTTAAAAGCCTGACTTACAGAATTAAAATTCTGAACCATCAGGTACCTGTAAACCACGTAACTATCAGCACCTAATCACCTGGCAGCCAGGCCATCAGCAGCTCACAGAAGATGCCCCTCTCTCTACCTTCCCTTAGCTCTTGCTGTACTGCCTGAAGCAACCACAATGGGATGAAAAATCCAGGAGATCTGACGGGACTCAGGCACAAAAAGGCAGGGCAGCTGAGATCTGAGTCAAGGACAACGTGGGAGAAAACACCACGGGCCTCCTTTTAGAGGAGTTTCCCAAAGTGATCCTAGAGCTCAGCTGGTAAGAAACTCCAGAGATACCAAAACAAACTGGTAGCAACGATACTGAAAAATACCTTTAGAACATAACAGAAACAAACAAAATGGTACATTTTTCATCGACAGACAGACTGAGTTTTCTGTATGCTAAGATTCTTCAGTGTGTCAATGAGAACATTCGACAAGGAGCCAGATGTCTTTGGACAAGTCCTACAAAATTTCTGACAATGTAAACTGACAGGGATAAGGAAACCAATCTCACAGAGCAAGCTATAAAATTGTGTGATTGATTAGATGCACATTAAAACACACGATATAGACAAATAAGCATTTTTTTTCCCCTCAAGTGTTCTCCATCTGGAGCAACAGTGCTTGAATAACTGCTTAACAGTAACATGGCAAAGCTTACGGATACCAGAAGTTATTTTAGTGCAACAACTGCTGAGGAGGAAACCAGAAAGGCAGAGCCTGGTGGTCATAAGCACTGAAAGGAGCTGTACACCTATTCAACCATCTGGCTGGACGCTAATCTAACAGCACAGGACTGAACAAGGCATCACTACGGGGATGTTCTGTGAATAATAACCAAGATTTCATGAAAAGCTAAGGTCAGGAGGAACCAATTCTGATCTGGCTTGACTTTCTCTGTGATCCAAAGCATTTCAGCTCACATTTCTGCATTCAGCTTCCTAACTTCTGGACCTAGTACTGTTGGGGTATACAACAGAACAGCCAGGAAACAGAATTTGAAGTGTATTATATAAATTAACCAAATGCCCTCACCTGGAACATGTCTGTTAGTTCTGCTCACTGCACCCCAAAACATATAAACAAAGAGTAAAGGGTTGAGCAAAAGCAATGCAAATGCTGAGCAAAACTTGAGACTCCCGTTAGTTGACAAGCCCAGGTTCACAAAAACACCCCAAAACAGGGTTCAAGAGGAGTTCCTAGATCACAACCCACACTGCCTCTGCTGCGGCCCTTCTTCAGGCTGAAGTCAAAAGCAGGAAGCAGCGCTGAGCCAGTTCAGCACAGCACGCTGTCATCAAGAGCTTTCATTCATCCTGAAGGACTCCACAATGCCAAGAACCTCTGAAGCCTGGCTCAGACTTTTTAAAAATAAAATTACTGGCCTGAAAAAAGGCGGAAGGTGTGAGTTTAGATTGAACTATCAGAAAATGACAAAGAAACAGTTTGACATCACTGACTCCAGAGACCTTTTTCACACAAAACAAGTCACCGCAGAGTAACACCCGAGTGCATCTCAGTCATCTGAAGTCTGTGTCAGGAAAGGGGACTGCCTGCAAACACTGGCAGCTCACTGCGCTCATCCAGTAGTGCGCACATGCCAACAATTGCCCAAAACTGATGCAAGGTAACTCATCTCTTTGATGTATGGCTCGACAGACTTCAAGAGTTCACAGGTTCTGGCCCTCAGGGTGTGTATTTCAGAGTCTCCGAGCCATCTCTGAGCTCAGGTATGTACTCCTTGTAAAGACATTGGGTCAGTAACTTCATAAAACTATTTAAGATTATACTAAATGTAGTGCTTCCAATTTAAGCAAACTATTTTGGCATCAGCACAATTTAAAAGCTTTTTGCTGTTTTGTAAAGATATCTCCACCTTTTTCTAAGTAAACCATGTCAGCAAACCGTCACCCACTTTGTACTAAACTATCACAGCAGGAAGCTCAAAATTGGCAAGCCTGGTCGCTTGAGCAACTGAGCCAAGTGGTACCTATCAGAGCAGCTAAAGCTGGTCATCAGATGACAGAATACTATTATTATTTAAGTGGTAAGTTCTGAGTTCTCTGAAGTTTGGGAAGAGTTTCAACTTCTTCAGCTCAAGTAAAGAAAGTAACGCTTGGTTTAAAAACACAGGGATGGAAAGAAAATTAACTCTCTGGAAGAAAATGATCTCTGGTTTAGTTTCTGAATACTAAAACACTTTTCACTAAGTGTGTTTGTCCGGTTGTTGTCATAAACACCCGGAAATGTGCGATTAAAAGCAACGCACCAGCACCTGCGGGTCTGAGAAGAAAAAAACAAAAATCACAACAACCGTGACGTCAGATGGAAGCACGCCCAGATGCTCACGGACTGCCGGTTTAAAACTTTACTGCGAGACCTCGATGCTGCCAGGCGAGCCATGGAAACGCAGCAGCGGGCCCCGGGCCTTGGGACGTAGAGCAGCGGGCCCAGGCCCTGCACGGCCCCGCTTTGGGGACCCGGGCGGTGGGAAGCACATCCCGGGGGGCAGGAGGCCGGGGAAGGGCGGCAGGAGGCGGCCAGGCCGGGGGGGTCCGGGCCCCCCGGGGGGGGTTTGGGGCTCGGGGAGGGCCGTGCTGCGGGCGGGGACACGCCGTGGCGCCGCACTCACCGTTCAGCCGCGTCTGCCGGTTGGCTCGCACCCGCAGGAAGGTCTGCAAAGGGGACACAAGAGCGGAGAAG
>CM021772.1:21507848-21561902 GCA_011076525.1 Nettapus auritus | reverse complement strand
GGCGCGAGGAGGTGCTCCGGGGGGCCGTGCAGCCGCCGGACGCGGCCCAGCCCAGCAGGAGCCGCCGCCGCTCAGCCCCCGGCGGCCGCCGCCATGTTGGCCCCGGTCATGTGACCCGCCGCCGAGCGGGTGAAAGTTCAGGCGGCGGCGGAGGGAGTTCCCATGGCAACCGGCAGGCGGCAGCACGGCCCCCCGGAGCACCTCCTCGCGCCCCCGGCCAATCAGCGCTGGAAGAGGGGAAGGGTTGGCCAATCAGACATCGGGGGTAATTGCCCTGCAGGGCCACGCAGCCAATCGAGGCCCAGGAGCAACTGCAGGCCTCGCTCCTTGCCCAATAGGGAGCGGGAGCGCTTCAGGACCAACAGCGATAGCCAATCAGGGCCTTGGGATCGATTGGAACCCAGCGGTGCTGGCCAATCAGCTGCTGCTCCGGGCCTTCTCCCTCACGGCCTGGCATCCCAAGGGCCACCCAGTGCCTCAGTGGCCATCCAGGGCGTGCCTGGCCCCGGCCGAGGGGTGCCTGCGTGCCCCGCTACCGCCCTGTGCCCCTCCCTGCAGTGTGCCCCCAGCACCTCGAGCCCATGTTTAGGGTGTCCACCTGACATCCCGCCCAGCCCTCCTCAGGGGAAATAATAATAATAAAAAAAAAGTGAATTGTTGTATCTGAAGGCCACGGGCAGCTCCAGAGCCCAGGGGCTGGCTGATACTGGCTAGCATAGTACGCTCCGGCTCTGCCCACAAGTTGAAATGCAGCCCTATTTTCATAGCTGTGCTTACAAAATCTAAGCTGACCATCGCTGGTTTGACCCTTTTCGTTAATTAAGCTGACTTTCAGGAGGTGCCATCGCCAGTGAGGCTCTGGTGAAGGAAGACACCTTTCCTAGACAAGGATTTTAGGCTTTCGTTTGCAATTCCTCAGCCACAAGCAGGCTCGGCCCATCCACACAAAATGGTCCCCCTCTAAGCCTGAAATGTAACCTTTCCTGCATGGTAAATGATTTATAATTTGCTGCTGATTTTTCTGCTGGGGATACAAGGAAGGGTTGAATCAAAGTCTAACCAAAATGGCCTTATTTTTACTCAGAGCACAGGAGAAGCCCAGCTGACAGGATGCTCTGTATCTAAGAAGAGCACCCACCATTGACCCATACCACAAAGTCCTGCACTGCGCCAGCTGCCACCCCTGAACAGTGTCCACATAGCAAACTCCAGCAACCAGGCCTGGTGTGGAGGAGGCAAGGGGAGACCCCCTCCCCATGTCCTGCAGCTGCCCCACTCCCTCTCTGTGCCAGGAGCAATGCGGACAGCCCAAGCACTGTGCAAGCCAGTATTCCTGCAGCACTCCATTTCACAAATCTCTTTCTTCCCTAAATATCCCCATGGTAAATAAGCACGAGGACTGAGAGAAACGAGTCATAGGAATTCTGAAAAGCTATATGCCAATAACTCCCATCCTAGCATGTTACTAATACAATGCATATTTGCCATTAGATCACAAAAAACGCAAGGGACAGTCATAATCCCAGCACACCTCTGCATATGGAAAGCTAAATTTTGCAGCCTTTAAAGTCACTGAGAGCCTTCTGCTCTGGTTCCTGAGCATTTCACTTGGTGAGCCAGGAAGACTGAATTCTCATTGATGTCGTGGCTTTATTAAGGATACGCAGAGGCTTTACACAACCCTGGCACCCACTCTGAGGTCCCTTTACGCTGCCAGAGCAGCATAAAGCAGCCAGCATAAGCGTAAATGAAAATCAGGCCCCAAAGGTCTTTTCTCCCTGCAGTGCGGACTTACAACTCCCATTACGCATTTGCATTAAGGGCTGCAACCCTCCATAAAATACACTCACAAACTTAAAACACATTAGAGACCAGCTAGGCTCAGCACATAGAGGGGGCTTCTGCTGAGAATATTTGTCCTCAAGTATGACATAATAAAAATTTATAGGAACAGAGGACTGCAAGGGACCACCAATTTCACAGAGGCTGAAATCTGGAGACATGGGAAGGGAGGGGTGTTCTTGAATAAAGGGGGCTATTGCAAAAGTCTTTTCCACACCCTCTTGGAAGGAACATAATTTATTTATTAGCCTACTTATTAAGTAGGCTGGAAAGAGAGATGAATTACCTGAAAGAGGCATTTCTGTATCTTCTGTGGGTTTTGCTTCTCTTACTTTGCACCAGGTCTCAGCATTCATACAAGGGTAAAGCAACCGTGATGTGACACCAAATTAGAACTGACGGCTACGTTGGAATATGTAGCAAAACCCGGAGGATTTGGCCCTTATTTGATAATATCACCAATAATTAGGGCAGAATAATGGGCAACAAATGCAGCTTTCTGCTACTAATAGGGCCTATTTACAGGAACACGTGCATTAGTTGGGGCTGCTGGGCTAGACCCCCGACAGTGGCCATCAGCCTCTCCTGCAGCTCCAAATGCAGACTTGGCACATGTGAAGTGGCCGATACAGCTTGTCCTGACCTTGGGCACAGGGTGTCACTGCCAAGGACATAGGGCCATAGATGTAGGATAGGATATAGGGGGAGGATAGCGTATAGGGTCATGGTTTTATGTACAGCTATGGTCCACCCAGCCTGTCCCCATGGCAGGCAGAGGAATGCTTGGGTCTGTGCTAAAGACTACAGTTATTTTATCTGCTGCCTCTCAGAGTTTTGAAGCCAGTGGCTGAGCACAGGCTTGCAGCCAAACTGGAGCTGCCTTGAACTGGAGTGAAGCTTGCCAGCCTGCCCCCAAAACACAGACTTCCAACAAGCAGAGCTGTACTCTGGCTGCTGCCGTCCTCATCCTTTCATGTTCCATCTCCCCAAACTTTTACTCAGTGTGTCACAACAAGCCAAGACCTGTTACTTCTCTGGGCAGAAAAAACATGCTGGGTTACAAAACATGCTGGCATGGTTGTGGATGGTCCAAAATTTGGGTGGAGTCACGAGTCAGTTTGCTGGGCAGTGGCACACCAACGAAATGGAGAATTTTGGCCTGCTCCAGGCTGACATCATTCACCGTTCTACAAAAAAATCACTTCTCTGGAAGTTTCACGGTGGCATGGGGCAAGTAATGACAAACACAGCCATAGCAATGACAGAGATGACGAATATAATGCAACAGAAACCTTTACAAAGATTTAAAGCAGTTTTGCACAGCTGTGGTTAAAAGCCAGAGCTGGGAGGACCCTGCAGACAAAAGCCTGCCTTTGTGGCCATGCGAGGACAAAGTGATTTTGTCCCCAGTTTGCAGGCAGGTGGGCTGGGCACTGGTACAGAGCTGAGGGCTGGGGAGCTCCTGGAGAGCTGCAGGCACTGTGGCAAGCTGGCTTCCCAGCTACGGCAGAGAGCAGTGCTGCCTGCTTACCTGGTATCTGTCCGAGTGATGGATGTCATCCGAAGAGTGGGGCGATGCTGTCGGAGAGTCTCCTTCCCGCTTGATTGAGGCCGACAACAAAATTGACTGTGAGAGAAAGGAGAAATTCATGCTGTGAGCATCGCTGAGCTCTCTGCCCTGTGCTGAGCTGCCCTCAAAGGCGCGGGGAGCGCATGTCCGCCTGGCACGGGGACTGCTGCAATGTGGGGGTGGCTTCACACTTCACATGTAAGGGATTGTATCACCTGCCCTGTGACCGGGTGGGCTGCAGGGGCTGCTGCCTGCTCCAGCCCAGTGCAAACACATCAAGCAACAAAAGGGATGTTGTGTTGTCCCTGGTGTGGTGGCTGGGGGCAGAACCAGTCCGTGCTGTTATGTGGCACCTCTCTGCTCAAAGAGATGTGCGAGGAGGGGCAGTGGGAGCACCCTGCAATCAGTGCCGGGCAGAGGCCAACAGATTTCCTGGCTGGAGAAGGCAGGTCAGGCTGATGCTGCTTTCAACACGCGCTGACAGTTTTAGAAGCAGGCACCAGCCCAGAGCCCAAGGGAGATGCGATTTAAAGTGATTCAGCTGATGAGAACCATCTTAAATTTGCTTTCTCTCCTATCAGCCCTCCCCTGCCCCATCTGACGGATGAGCTATTTACAGGGAAAGCATGAGCATGCATCCCTGGACCATAAAGGCTGCCCAGCGCTCCTGGGCTGGGGGAAGCAATGAAACAACCACGGCAGCCAACGCTGCTCTACGCGTGCCCCTCTGGTGCTGGGAGAGCATCCTGCACACGAGGCTTCCCAGGTGCCCAGTAATTTATCTCTGGTTGTAGCACACAGTGTCAGAGCACTGCACAGACACACACTGCCCTGCAGATGCCACAGGGGGTCAAGGAGAGTCCCCTGATGAAAAAAAAAAAAAAAAAACACCTCAGAAATCTACAAAAATCACAGAGCAACACGGGGGTGTGCTGGCATGGAGCAATGCCAGCTCATGCTCGTCCACCACTGCAAGTTCCACTACATCTCCACTACATCTCTCCGTAGCTTTGTACACTGTGCTAAAGCCCTCAGCACCTCGGCAGCACAACCACCTCTTCACTCTGTAACAATGCTATTTATTTTAATAAGCGGCACAGAAAAAAAAAAGGGGGGGGGGGGGGTGCTTTTAGAATGTTAAAAAGATCAGTGATGTTTGAGACCTAAGAAATCGCTGATAAACTTCAAGTCAATAGTAGGTAAGTCTAAATTCTACAGGCAGTGAACCCGAGCGGGAAAATTCCTGCAGGAGTTTGACAGCATTAAAAAAAATGTACGCTGAGTTGTAAGCAAAGTTTATTATTAGGAGAATTTGAAGGGGAAATCCAATTTAAAATTCTAATTTACAATATAAATTAGCTAAACTAGGTTAAATATGGCATGCTACGTTGTAAAAAATATACACTGTAAGCACAGTGCTCCAGATGTTTGTTTCCGAGAATCAGCTGGCAAGATCCAACAATAAATGACTGCTCGGAGATGTGTATGTTTGCAAAGGGAAGTGTAGATATCATCTGAATTGGACAGGTCAAGTGTGGTGACAACATTATTAAAAAGCATAATACCTTGGAGAAAGGCAAGCATTCCAGAAACATTTGCCTCTGGGCTGAAATGAAACGTGAAAAAATGTGCATTTTTTGGAAAGATACGAGCAAGTGGAAGAATGACTCAGCATACAAATCCATTCAGTCAGCAGGATGTGATCCCCGGGCTCTGACAGCCTGCCTGGCGAGGGAAGCAAAGCGGCACGGGCATGGAGGGAGGGCAGGCAGGGGGCGCAGGCAGGGAGCAGGATTTGGGGTGCTGGGCGAGGGGGGTCACAGGGGAATTGCCCCGCTGGGGTGCTCAATTATCAGCTAATCAGCTGTGTGGAGCTGCCAGAATTTCTGCAGAATGCACACCCCCAGCTCCTGCTGTAATTTAGGGGGTTTTATTCTCTAAGAGGAGAACGAAGATCATTTTTGAAGCAGGACTGCACATGTCCCATAAATTGGAGGGACTCAAAGCCTTGAAGTGGAACTTGGATCAACATCCTGATTGCTGCAGTGTTAATGCCCCTTCCCCCCTAATAAGCTGAGCACTCTGGAGCCGGGAGGGTTAAATGTGTTCCATCTTCCAATGTATTCTAGAAAAGGGGAAAAAATACCCATCTCCCCATTCCTCGCCGACAGACAGACAAACCCTCCCCGCCTCCAGCTCCCCCCTCAGCCTCTAGTAGCTCTAATCCAATATTATTATGTGAAAAATGGTTGGGCTAGCTATGGAGACAGTAAATTAAACGTTATGTATTAGTTTTTAGCGTGTGGTCCTGGGAAGAACGCTGGCCCCATTTATTCCACAAACCTCCTGAGCACCATGGCGATGACCTCTGGAAAAACGCAGGGCTAAACTAATCCCAAAGATGTCAATCTCGAGGCCTCTTCTACATACACTTGCAGTTTAGATTAATAAACTGTCTATTTTTAAATTGTGTGCAAGCACTTCAATTTTAAATACCTTGCCGGCATGTTAAGCACGGCGTTAGAGATGCCAAGTCACACTTCCCCTTCGCTGTTAGGAAACTCGACTTCATTTGTTTTTCTCATTTCCCTCAGACGTGGCACACTTTGCCTTGCAGCCCGTGCCGGCGGGACAGCCGCGGGGCACACGGGGAAGCAGGCTTATGGGCTGAGGGATTGGGAAAGGTTCTGGAGAGGAGGGTGACTTCCATTTCTGCATCGGGCCAGGCTCTCTGCCCTCCCAATTTTGGCCACTTTTTCCCCAAATCGTCACCTTGGGGCTGTTTTCCAGGGGCTAAGTGGTGAGGACGTGTGGCCAAGCTGCGGCTCGCTCCCACCCAGGTGCTGGTGACAGTGCCACGACCCTGCTCCATCTCACCGCCAGCATCTGGGAAGATGGCTGCAGGGGAAAAGGGCAGCGTTGCACCTGCCCTCCCAGCCCTCATGCACCCCTAAGCTGCAGGGCAGACCCAAATTCCAGCTTCTCACCCCAGAAATGAGGCATGGCATGCTCACTTCCTTGGGTATCAGTTTGGGAAGTGTTTGAGCTACCAGGGTGAGAGCATCCTCCTCTCCCCGGTGCCCCCTTCCCTGGCAAATCACAGCTCCCAGTGTCAAAGATGCTCGTGTGAGCCACCGTGCAGCCCCATATTTCTCCCTCCCCTTTAAATCATCTCTCCATTGGGTAAAGGCACTCTCCGCTGAGGTTATAAACCCTGAGAGGATCAGCCTGAGCATTACACCTGGGGCAAGCTAAATAAAAAAAGGTCACCGGCGCTTTTTAAACATGGACAAAAAAGCAGTAAAATGTGTTTGGAAAAAAAAATCTGGCATTAAATCATGACTTTTTGCCTGGCTTGCCTCATTAAAAGTGGCCTTTTGGAAGGTAAAATTATCATTGTAAGTGATAAGATCTTTAAGAAAATAATTCACGGCTTCTTCACCCTTTAATATGATAGCCGCCACCGGCTAATTTTTTTCTTAATGGCAACGAGGCCATCAATCTTGTCCAAGCCGTGTGCTCGCTCCTTCCTCCTGCCCCTCCTGCCGTCCTGGGCAGCCACAGCCCTGCTCGGCATTTCCATCCTCCCCGTTTTGGTGCTTGGCAGGTTTGGCACGAGCCAAACGTGCACATTACCTCCATCGCTCCCCGGCTGCCTGTGCAGTGCCTGTTCGGAGCTGCTCGAGGAGGGGATGTGTGTTGGGTGAAGCTGCTGGAGTGAGGAATGGATGGAAACCACCAGCCCCAGCCCCAGCTGCTCACTGGGGCAGCATCAGCACCGCTGACATCCTGCTTACTCTCAAGGCCGGTCATTTGAGAGTGTTAAAGTGCTGGACTCCAGCTTTCTGATAGCCCTGGAAAAACACAGGGAGTCTATTTTTCTTAAACGATCCATCACAGCTGCTGTCAGCAGAACAAATATCCCAACTCTGCTTTTTATGTATCTATATGGTCTTTTTTTTTTTTTTTTTTTTTTTTTTTTTTTTTTTTTTTTGGCACAAAGTGTTCCCTGCTTGATGCATTCAGCTTTAACTCTGCCGCCTAAATAGGTACTTATCACTTAACATGGAGGTGATGGCTTGACATGTTTTCTGTCTCCTGCCCTCCCCTCCACGGTAGGGAAGCCGTCAAAGTGTTGCTAATAGCTGTTATCACTTGGGAACTGTAACCCGAAAGCAATGAGTGATACCAGGCCTGGCTGCGATTTTCCCCCTTCTCTCTGCTAGCCATTTGTTACACTGCTGCTGGAGGATCCCTGACAAAAAGATGCCACTATTAGAGCTGACTTTCCTAGAAGCTTTTGGAGGGTCTGCATTTGCTCCCGGGAAAGTGAGAGGCAAAATTGTCCAGTGGCTTTTAGCTGGCAGAGATAAAGGTGGGATGGAGCCAGGGATGAAAAGCTTAAACGTAGGAAGGGTGTGAATAGTGAGCAGAAATAACGGTGTCAGCAGTGAGCTGCTGATTTATTTCCGTGCATGCTACAGTCACACCTGGGACTGCAGTGGAGCTCTGAGCCCCCTGGGGCAAGGCACGGAGGGGAAAGGAGCTGATCTGCCCATGAAGGCACCAGGATGGAGGGGACAGAGCCCTGGTCCTGGTGGATCTGGGACAGAAACCCCGCACCACATCCCTGTGTGCTCCTCCTGCTGAAAGCAGCATCCCCTGGACCAAGGGCACAGCTGTTTGGCCCAAGCGGAGCGAGGGGCTTTGTTCATGGGGTAATTTGCTTTATGGAATAAAACCTGGCAGAAATTTTTGTTGGAGTGGCTCTGGTATTCGTCACCCCGAGCTGGCAGCCGACACGTATCCGAGGTAATTTCCCCTCCTTCGCATATCTGTGGGCTGTTCTCGTGTCCCCGGCTCGGCTGTAGCCTTGACCCAGTGTTCATATTTGGCTTTTTAATCTTTTATCATAAATCGGAGTTAGAGGGAGGAGTGTGACATCCCAGAGCGCCCCCAGTGAGTCCCTGACACAAGAGAAGGAGTCAGAGCCCTGGGGCCCCGCCATCAGCCCCTGCTCCTACTACCAGACATGATATGCAGAAGTTAAATGATCGCGCTGGAAATTTCATCTCGAGCCAGGCGGCTGGCAAGGGCTTAGCACAGCCATTCCATCAAGGTTTCAGGCTCCAAATCTTGCTTGCTTCAAAGCTCTTTTTCCTTGGAGGGCTTTAGTGGTCAAATTTCCCTCTAGGTGCTGTAATTCTCTCTCAAACTGCTCTGTGAGGCCATAAAACCTCCGGGTGGGTGGGGGATCGCGGAGCTGTAGCACAGTGGAGGTCTGGGGGCACCCAAGGTGCAAACCTCAGCAAAGCGACCTCTGGCATCTGCTGGGTGTAAGGGAGGGGGCTTGGCCCTGGCCCCTTGCACCAATATTTTCTGGCAGCTGGGCCGTTGGTGGGAAAGGGAATGTGCAGGAGAAGTGGAGGAGGAACGGCAAACCCACAGCAAGTGCTGGGAAGCTTCATTTACAGAGCCTGACAGTGGCAAAAAGCACTCTTAGGTAGCTAGGAGGACATACTCTGGGCTCAGGGAGGTCTGGGACATGGCTGGCTGGGACGCATTTTCACAAAGTGCCCTCCTAAGTGACTCTGGTGTCAGACTTACCCACAGTGACCAGGGATGGCATGAAGGATTTTCAAACAATGACCAGCTCACACTGGAGAATGGCACCATGGAGCCATGGTGTCAAGTTCAGCAAGAGCAAGGACATCCTCCATCCCTTCCCATGGTGTGAAGCATCCGTTCCCACTTGCATAGAGATGTTCCCTTGGTGAAGGACTTAATTCCCCACCCCTCCTTTTCCACCTGATGTCTTGGATGTGCCATCAAAGAAGGATGCTAAGAGGGTCCAGGACTCTCCTTGAAGTCCAATACCCAAGAAATACCTTTCCCAGAGCAGGGCCACCTGCTGTGCTTTCTGTGAAGGAGATTTTTTTTTTTTTTTTTTTTTTTTTTTTTTTTTTTTTTTTTTTTTTTTCTGTCTGCTGCAAAGAACAGGCACAAGGCAGCCTAGCAATGCCTATGGGAGCTGGATGGGCTGCCCAGCTCTCAGCAACACGAAGACCAGGGCACCCAAGGCTATTGCAGGCCTTGGGGTGAGCATGCAGACATGCAATCTGGGCATGCAGGGAGAAGACGACAGTGCTGCGGGTCATCCGTGGATGGCAGGACATCTTGCAGCCACCACTCAGCTTGCTGTCACCAGCTTTGCTGCCTGAATGGCAGCCAGGGTTGGACAGCAATCCTGCCCCGAGGCTCGCTGCACTGCATACCCTGATCCACTGGGCTTGGTCTCCACAAGGAAGCCCTGAGGATGCTGAGCACTGTGGGGCTGAGCACCACCTCCTTGCCTCTCCAATGAGCCCAGGCCCTGGGCAGATGTGATGGCCGCAGCCCCCAGTTTACAGGCCTCACTTGGCCGTCACTGCCTCGGTCAGCCCCGATAATAGAAGAACCTGATACAATAATCCTGCATTCATTGCATCCCCTGTTGAGTGATTGGATTTTCTTTGACATATTGCCATGAAAATTGACCCAGCGTGGTGAGTGACAGCTCTTGAGGGGCAGGAGAGTGGGAAGCGAGGAGTGCACGCTTACGTCTGGACTCCTGCTGCCAGGAGAGGCATCTGCAGGGGTAACTGGGGAATTGATGGATTTTCCCAAAGGGTCGTCACATCCTAACATTGCTGAATTTCAGTGGGCACAGAGGGAAGCAGCAGCCCCGGCTGCCACCTCCTCCTCCTGAGCCCTGTGTGGTTACAAAGGGGGCTTTAATACCAAGCCCACCCTGTGGGGAAGCGCCCAGCCTGCCTGTGCCACACAGGCCTTGTCTCCCAGCAAAAGCCACCTAGAAATAATGAATCCTCCTGGGCTGAGAGGCTTTCAAGCTCTCTGAGAAGGGAATGAAAGATTTCCTGATTTCACCCTCTCCCTCCCTGCTCTCGTGGCTTCTTGAAGTTAATGTTCTTAGGCCCAGACGTGACGGGCAAAGGGAAAAGATCCATGTGGTGACAGGGGACGATTGATCTCCTTTACATAGAACGACTCTCCAGTCCCAGTTTAATCCCCTCGCTCAAGGCAAATGGGATTCTTTGTCAATGGAAACTTCAAAAGCCCGTCCCTGCCGAGAGATGGACCTTGTGCTTTATCTGCTGTCTGTCAGTCACCTGCTGCGTGTCCCTACAAACAGCTCATCCGTCTTCCCACCCGTCCCTCTCCCGCTCAGGCGTTATTTTGCAGGTGCCCTTTCCAGCTCCTCTGGGACATCCAAAGGCAACCACAGGCCCTGTGGGTCTTTATTTTCCCTCACAAGTTTGGGAAATGGACAGGTTTACCTGGGAGCTATCCCTGCCTGCTGGGGGCATGCTGGCTCCCCAGCCCCTTGCCTGGGGGGACAGGCAGGGTGTTTATGTGCTTGGGGAGGCACTGGCCCTCTCAGGGAAAGCCTGGAGCTGCAATTTCTACCCCTGGTTCTGATGTCACATTCCAAGTGCTTCAAAAAATTACCCAAAGCATCCAGAAAAAAAAAACAAAAAACAAAAAACAAAACAAAACAAAACAAAACAAAAAAGGTGATCAAGAGCTGAAGTTCCCAGCATTAAAGCTATCACAGAGGCTTCCTGCACTGGCTGTGTCAGGGTGCCTGTGTCCTCCCTAAGCTGCTGGCACCAGAAGAGAAGCAGAGCCTGGGCCAAATGCAGCGTGGTTTTCGGTGGCTGTGTAAGGGGACTGTGAGTATCCAGCCATGCTCCTGGCTACCCATGTGCCTGCCCAAGCTCTGGTGCTTCCCTCAGCAACATCATTTTCAACATCAAGGGCAGCTATGATGCCCTTTGCAGTGATGCCATGATGTTTGATGCATTTTGTTCAGGACTCCCTGAGCCAAGGGAATGGGAGGTGGGTACTGAGGGGATGGGGATCCAGATCCAGAGTTTTTTTTTTTTTTTTTTTTTTCCAGTGATTTGTGCTCCTACTCAGGTGTGCTTTGGTCCCCCAGAGGCTGCCCCACTCCCCTCTTCCAGAACTGGCATATGGCTCTGGCTCCGCAGCTTCCGTGCATGATTTCACAGCCTGAGCTCAGTGTGCGTGTGATCAGCTCTCATTAGCTGTCATTAGACACAATCTGGAGTCTTGGAGCCCGCTGGGTCCTTCAGCTTCACTGTCCCCAAGCTGCATGGGGACCCAGCTGCTCCAGCACAGTGGGGGAATGGGGACAACATCCCCTTTGCTGGTCTGGCCCCAGAGTTTGGCACTGCTGGGGACAGCTCAGGACAGCCACCTCCCTGGGGAACAGCAAGTGGAAGGGCAGGGATTGGGCTGGGAAGGCGATTGGGAGTAGGGAGCATCCCTCTGGAGTAAAGCGTGCAGAGCTGTGCTCACTTACCTTGGGGGTGCCCGCTGCCATGGCATCCTTCAGGATGGAGTTCTTACTGCCAAGAGAGAAGAGAAGGGGGTCAGAGCCATGAAACCGCCGCCGTGGGCAGTGTGGGGAGCTCAAACAGCAGAGCACACAGCTCCACATCCCTGGAGAGATGGGGTCCTCCTTGCCCTGGCTGAGGAGGGCACAGGACGGAGGGCAGTGCCAGCCATTTCCCCAGCCTGCAGGAAAAAAATGCTCCAAGGAGCAGAGTCCAAGAGTGGAGCCACCCAAACCCAGGTGCTGATGCTGGCACGATGCAGGGTCCATCCCCGTCCCTGGGACTCGCACAGCTCCTCTCCCACCCTGGGGAAAAGCAGGGAGCAAGCCTGTGGGGGCAATGGGAAGAAACCCACAGCAAGAGGAATGTGGGGTGGTGAGCCCAGCATGGGGTCAGGCATGATAAAACAGGAGGAAGGGAAACAGAGGGAGATTAAATCAGTGTAAAGAGTAAGGGAAAGAAGATCCCCGCTGCTCCAGCCGCTGCCGGAGGCTGAGTGATTTGTTAATTCAGCTTGCTCCTTGTTTAGCAGTGAAGGAGGTCCCCGTCACGGTGCTCCTCCTTGCCTGCCCTCACCAGCGGGAGATGCTATAGATTTAATAACACCTTCCCCCCTCCAGACAGGTTAAACTTGAAACAATTACGTATCAAAGCCGACATGGCGGGGAGGCCTGCACTGTAATTTTTTGGTTATTAAAGTAATCTCTCTCATGTAAATTCTCCTGCTAACATGCCGCAAACAGCATTAGGAAATAAATTATTTCCCCGTGATTCGATTTGTCAATGCAAAGCACCTGCAGCAGGCAAAAGGCTCTTGAAATATGCTGCCAGCCCCAGTGCCGGAGCTCGCAGGCGCGGGCTGGCGGGGCGGCTGGCTGCCCATAGCCCCGGGGAGGTGATGGATGGGTGGGTGGCGGGGGGGCTGCGGGGGGAGGCGGGGGCTGGAGGGGTGTGGGGGGGATGGAATTGTGTTTAATAACAAAATTTGTATGCAAGCCCGCATCCCAGGCTAAGGATGAGTGATCGGCAGCCAGAAAGTATTAAAAAGCCTCGCTAAACAGATGCTGACAATAGAACAAGACATATCAAATCAGATCTACTTCAGGAGCATTAATACACACACGCTCCCCCCCCCCCCCCCCGCGCGCGCACACCGCGCCGCACACACACGCTCTTTTCTTCTCAATCACAGCAATATGGGAGACATCAATAAATTTTTATGAGACTTTTAGAAGATCAACATGGTACTAGATGTGACAAAAAAGCAATGTGCCTGTCATGTTCGCTTTGTCGGGGACACTTTAGCCCCAGATGCCGAGCTGCAGTGGCAGCGGGGAGAAATTGAATTTGGCTGGCTTTAATCTGCCTTGATTTGGCAGATGGCTGGGTGTTATGAAATGAGAAGGGATGGAGGAAGGTGTTTTCTCCTGGGGCTATGGCCCCCTCCTCCCCCAGTGCCACCATCCTTGCCTTTGCCCCAAAACGGGGGGACGCCCGTGTTTATCTGTCACCACTGTGCCACCCCAAATGCCGGAGCACTGCTCCTGGCCCTGAGGTCAACGAGGTGCTTTAACACGAATCTGCAGCAAACAGACAGTGTTCCCAGGTGTACCCAGGGTGTGCTGCTCGATGCGGACACGTGCAGAGCATTTTGGGGACATCACAGCCACCATCCCCGCTGGCTGCTGCCTGCAGAGCCAGGGGTGCGCTGCTGGATGCTGGTGGGGGTGCAGGATGCCACCGCGCCCCATCCCACTGCTCTGCCACCTCCCTGGTACCTCAGCCCTGCCGCCACCTCCCACCTGGGTCCCTGGCATGAGCCGCTGGGGATTTCTGCACCTCCCGCAATACCTTGACATTCTGAATTGCCCAAAGTGTGAAACAACACTTTTTTTCTTTTATAATCCAAACACTGGGTTAAAAAAAACAACTCATTTCCTCCCTTTTCTTGTTAAGGGTGTTTAAAATTATTCCTTTTGAGGGCAAGAGGAAGAATCTCATTAATTCCTCCCAGAAATGGCTGTAGCACCAGGAAACCGGAGTTCTCAGGATGAGAGTTCCTCTGCTCAGCTGAAAGGTTACCATCGGGACCAAGAGGGAAAGGCTTGATTTAAATAACTTGGCAGAGTTTATATTATTCTCCATTTGGAGTACGGCTGACAACTATGTCCCTCCTTGCAATTCAGCCCTGCTCTACAGCAGTTTTTCATATTTATTTATTTCCCGGGATGGGCATAAACTCCGGCACCGAGCCACCAGGATGTAAGGGTGGTCAGAGCAGGTTATTGCCCAGATCCCTCTCATCAAGGTTCCTGAGCCTTCCTCCAACCCATCCCATCCTGACCGCTGCTGGGACAGCCCTTGATCTGCCTGGCTGCTCTCCCCCATCCCATTAAATGACCCCGTGCTACCCATACCACCTAAGGATGCCGGGAAGGGGCTGGGAATGGAGAGGCCGTCAGCAATGAGAAGGCTTCCTGTCCATAAACACCACCGACAAATTAAAAATGGTAAAAGGGAAATCAAGACCTTTAAAGTTCAAACACTTTTCAGTGCCTTTTAAAGTTTTTTGCTCTAGGCCCTTGCAGAGAGCACAATCTTTGGAGACCTTGGGATTCTCTTTAATCACCCAGCCAGGCTGCAGTGGTCTGAAATGATTACACATTTACATAGTAATAACCCCAACACTCCCCACATTATTTCATGGCTAGCATATTTCCACTCAGAGAGTGATCCATGTGTTTTAAATTATAACCTGTACATAGGAAATTAGTTACTAAGTACGATATTCACAGGCTCGTCTGACACTTCTAATTAAGGTGATTTACACAGAATTATCCTACGAAATAAAAAAATGGTGTTTTGCTAGCTAATAAAATATAATTACTACCCGCTTTTATAAGTTACAGTTAGTTTTAATCTATTTGGGGAATTGTTTATCTAGTTCATTACAGCAAAACAACTTCTTTGCCTTTTAGGCAATCCCACCCAAACTACCACATAAGAAAGGAAACGTCCTGGAGAGACCCAGCGGTTTGGGCAGCCTCACTCTGTCCCCCGAAGGCTTTGCATTTCCAAATGGGAACCACAGGGGCTGTGCCATCCCTGCATATGTGGATGCTTGGTGCCTGTGCTGGGGACAACACGAGGTCCATGCTCCAGTGCTGCTGGCCTGGAGTGGCACCCAATGTGTCCCCTTGCTGGAGGGCTCCAGATTTATTTGTTTTTATGGCTCCTGCCTTTTGGTTGTGCTTGCCAGGGGAAGGGAAAAAAAAAAAAAAAAAAAAAAAAAAAAGAGTCACATGCAAGGAGTGGTCCACTTATCCCCATGGATGGAAGCTGCTGCTTCCCATCCTGAGAGCCCAGGGTGCGAGCTGGAGGTTAAATCATCCAGTTGTGCTTTATCACGAGCAGGGCAGTACTTGTCCTTTTTCTTTAAGCTCTTGCAAGCCGGGGATGTTGTAGCAGCACTGGGAGACCGAGAGTGCTCTGAAGGCACAAAGCAGTGGCAGCACTTGCTAAAGTCACAGTGCCTGTGCCAGAAGCCTGGGGGCTCCATGCAGCCATCTGAGCTCCCCAGGCATGGTCAAGTGGGATTTAATTCTACAGAGCCCCCCGCCAGGGTTAGGAGGAGCATCCCTCAAGGATGGGCTACGCTCAGCACCTCCCCACGTAATTAACAACAACTGCACGAGAACAAATTCCTCGCGCCCGGGCAGTTACACGTGTTTGTGCTCAGCCCTTGCTGATGCTGCATTACCATGCTGCTGCTGCTATTTTCCAGCCCTGCAGAACAACCTCATCAGCCCCCGGGATGTGACAGCACCAGCCAGAGCACATCCAGCTCCCGCACGACATCCCGCACAGCCAGAAGCTTTCTGCATGCCGTGGCTAGAAGGCTGCTGATTTATTTCTTTAAAAACAATCCGGTGGACACAATTTATTTTTAGCAGCTCGGGCGCCAGCCTTGGGACGGAGCAGCGGCAGCGGAGCTGCACGGAGCGAATGCCGGCAGGGAATAAGCAGCAGCCGGGCAGAGAGGGAATTGGATTTTTGTGGACGCCAGTTTAAATAAGTGGAAATGTCACTTGAAGCCTAAATAAGGAAATGAGGCTTTGATTATTATTTTTTTTTTTTAACTACACAAGGCCAAATCCTCACCCAGCTGTGGGTGACAGCTCCCCAGAGCAGCTGGACGTGATCTGTGCTGTCATGGGAAGCACGTCGGGATTTTTAACCTGCTCCAAAGGCTGTTTTAAACACCCCCTGCATCCAATGGGAAAAGGACCAAGTGATGGTAAAAATCACCAAAGACCCTGGAGTGGGGCCCAGCAGCACCTCTGGTACCATCTGCGCTCCCCAAGTGCTCTCCCAGTCAATATTTGCACGCTCCCGGTGCCCAGCACGCAGGCAGCTGTGCCCAGCCCAGAGCAGCAGAAATGCAGCAGGACCACCAAGCACCCGAGCGAGGGACCCCAGACCCCTGTTTACCTTGTCCCCTTCATGCTCACAGCTCCTTTTTCCCTGCTGAGGTTTCCCCTTATTGCTGCTTGGGTGCCCCATGCCCCTGTTCAGGGTGGGCGACAGGTTTCTGCGGGGTCTGGGTGGCAAAAAGGCAGTGTGGGTGTGTGGGGCGAGGGTGGGATGGAAAAATATGTCACTCTTTGAAAAGGAGGTGGCTGGAAAAATCAAGAGGGAAGTCGGAGGGAAAGGTCATGCATGAGATTGATCCGGGGGGCTCTTTGCTACCGCGGCTGTAATGAGTGTTTAATTATTCCCAGCTCACGTGGCAGTTCAGAGGAGGCTCCGCAGAAGGCATGCGTCGCTCAAGGGAAAATAACTGACTGAGAATTTATTTCTCACCCCTGCTCTCTGTGCGTACCCATCCAGTGCTGCCCCCCATGCAGCGCTGCACACCCTGCCTCCTCCATTTCCCCCGTGGACCTGTGCCATGGGGTTAGGACATCAACTGTGGGTGCTGCCAGTCAGCAGGTTCTGCCAGGAGCCCTTCTAGCACCTTAAGGTGCTGTTGAGTGAGGACGTACATGAGTTTTCTTACCCAGCCTGCAAACGGATGGGAAATGCTCTCAGTCCCAGGTCGGGGAGCTGCTCAGCATCCCGTAGGGGCTGCAGCGGGACGAAGGGTCGGGGCTGTGCTCTGTGCATGCAGGGGGGGCGCAGGGTGCGCTCTGCCCTTTCTGTCCGCGATTAATCTGCCACTGTGAGGGGCAGGGACACAAATCAGAGCGGGATGAAAGAGGATAAATCCACGGTATCAGCAGCACCGCATTGGCTAGATAATAAACAGACTCCTCTCCTCATAAATTTCCCTCCTTTCTCCCATGGTTCCCCACCAGTGACACCAGCAGATGTGGACCTGGGCTCCTCAGAGCCTTCCTGGTGTCCCAAATGAATGGGGAGAAGATGGGGACTCTGGTCTGGGCAGGCACCCTTCACCCCATACACACACCTGGGTGCAGTGGGGACAGACGGGACAACCCAGGGGTGGCATGGTGAAAACCCATCCAAGGTCATGGGCTTTAGGTGATGCTCGGGGTGTTTGTTGTGTGACACCAGCACGTGAGGTGGGCCCTGTGCCCTACCCACATGTCCTACAAATGCTGACACTGCCAGGTGGGTTTCTCTGGTGTTAATTTAAATCTGGTGTGAGCCATGCTGCCACTTCCCATGCATCCTGAATCCAGCCTCCCTGATGCTGAGAAGCTCTGCAGGGCAGAAGAGGATGCATAATAAACCTTCCCTGCTCCATCCTGGGGGGAAACATTATCTCCCCAACACCGTCCCTGTCCCAGCAGCATGGATTTTGCTGGGGGATGGTGGCTGCAGGGCCAAGCCTAGAGGCACCCAGTCCCATCGCTGCACAAAGTACGGTCAGGCACTTAATAGCACCTGTCCCCACCATCTCCAAGTGTGGATTTATGCCTCGAGGGGTCACCTCTGGTGAGACTCTAATAACACGACTTTATTAGCTTTCTTGTTCCTTCTTTTAAGATACAGGAGCACGGGGGGAGGAGGGCAGCGGCACCTCGTGAGGAAGAGGGGGGTGCACGGGTGGGAAGCGGCTGCCCTCGCGATTCCCCTTCTCGGTGACAAGGGGGAGAGGGAGAAAAATGATGCTCCCTCGAAATTTATCATGCACCCAATTACAATGTTAATTGGCAAGTCCCAGAAATCAATTAATTCGCAAATTTTTTTCAATTAAAAATTAAGATAAATCATAAAACGTTATTAAGCAAAGGCCGAACTCCGTGAACTTTTTTTTTTTTTTTTTTTTAGGCATCTGTTTTTTTTTTTTTTTTTTTTTTTTTTTTTTTAATTTAAATAAAAAAAAGAGCTGTGTTGCCAAAGCCCGATGCCCTTGAGTGCCTTTGCTGAAGCGCAGGGGGCTGTCATCAGCAGGACTGGGCTGAAGACAGATAAAAAAATATCGACCAGTCGGACACACTGCTTCTGCTTTATTGATCAGGCGGGAATTTAACTTGCTGTGCATATCCACCGTGTCAGCAAGGGCCACGGGCGAAATTAAAAGTACTTGGCTTGGAGATGTCGCCTTGATACCGGGGGGTGGGGAGGGAGGGAGGGGGACAGAGAGGGGGAGCAGGGGAGGAAAGGAGAAGAAGGAGGTGGAAGAAAGAAGAGGGAAAAAGCAGGAAGAGTGACAGAAGTCGAGGAGCGGGAGGGAGTTGTTGAGTAGGGTCAATGCCTGCTTTCCCTGGCTGCCATCTCATGTTGGCCTGGGCTCCTTGCCCTCTCTGGGTGCTCCCAGGTGGCTGATAAGGGGAGGAAGCAGCATGCATTTTACCGGGGCTCTGGACAAGAAGCCCATCTTGCCCCAAAATGCCTCCAACCTCCCTCGCCCAGAGGCTGGAGGACATGCAATTCTTGCTGCATGAGAAGCCTGGGAAGTACCTGGCTGTCAGGTTAAAGTCCCCAGGCATAAATTGAGGAGACCTGAGGTGAGAGCCATGACCCCGCTGTGACACATGACAACAGAGCTAATTTGGGTTTTACGCTCTCTATTTATCCTGCTGGGCCTGGCAGCCTGGCCGCTCACCCTCTCTGATCAGCCTGCTTCCACTCGGGAAAGGGCTTCTCCAAGGGCCCTTTGGGGTGGCTCAGGGCTCATCACAACCCCCAGGGATGAAGCAGCCCCTCACCTGGGGCACTCTGAGGAGCATCCGTACTTAAACACCAGGTTCCCCGAGCAGGAGAAGGGTCAGAGCCAGCTTTAATAACTTTCTGGAGGTCCTACCTGCTGTGCCCTGCCAGGAGTGACACTGAGAGCCCCCAGCATGTGGGCAAGCAGGGACCATGGAGCTGGTGTGCCCTCACCTTGTCCATCAGCCCTGAGGGCTCTGGGTGGTTAGCATGGCATGACTTTAACTCAAAAGGCCACCAAACACTGAGGAAGCAACCCGTGAGAGGATGTGAAATCCAGGCTGCCTCTCCACACACCTGGAGACAATTTTCAAGGACAATGACCATCACCTGTGTGGAGGTGGAGTGACCAGGCCATCTCCCAAGGTCCTGTAGCCTTCACATTTTCCTCCTGTATTGCCAGCATGCCTGTTTCTCATTACCCCCCATGCCAGAAGCTGCCCCCGACCCCCAGAGAGCCACCGCCTGGCAGGGCAAGGATGCTGGCCACAGCTGCTAAACATCCAAACCCCTTAAATAAAGGGACAAAGATCACCCTGTCTGAGCTCACACCATCCTTCAGTCCCAAAAGTGGGAACAGAGCTGCTGGGGTCAAAGTCCCTACTTCACACTCGGGGCCATTCCCCAGCTGTAACAATACATGTGGTTCTTTTGGGGAGGGGAGATCCCAGCTCTGAAGCACATCTTTGCTGCTGGTCATGCAGGGAGGAATCTACTAGGTGTGACACAGGGAAATAAAACACCCCCACCAAACACATCTTTAACAAGAGCACTGCATTTTCAAGAACAGGGCATCATGCTATTAAAAACCAGTGCATCCAAAGGCACGTTTCCCAGCCTTCAAGTGCTTGACTCAGCAAATGTAATATTGGTAAAGTGACTTCCTAAGGCTTTTTAATGGCCCTCAAACCCAACACGTAGACCCAAACCTGCCTCCCGTCTCCACCCCGCCTCTCCCATGTCCCTATTCAGTCGCTGCCCAGGGGGCAGCGGGTAGGGTTTGAGCATCCCCATCCCCAGGATCTGTGCCCAGCATGGGGCCCTGCTGTTTTAAACATGAGCAAAACTCTCCTGACCCTAATTCTCAGGAACAGCTGTTGTGACACTGCAGTCGGGGCAGACACCAAGTGGTGAGGTGGCAAAGCTGACAGAGGGCAGAGGTATCAGCAGTGCTGTCAGAGGAAAGCACTGCCAAAACCTGCCCTTCTTGCCTCATCAGCTTTGCTCATATTAACCTGCAGGAGCACAAGCAGAAATACACCTGTATGTGCAGACACATGTGTGCCTGCCTGCAGAAACACCCATGGGTGCTGCTCATGCCATCTCAAAAAAGGTGTAAAACAGCTGAACGTGAATTGAGGAGACCTGCATGCAGTGCTCAGGTAGGCTTCATGCAGAGCATCCCTCCTGCCGCCGTGCTCGTGCTCCGCCAAGGTGAGCTGGGAGGTAATGCCTCTTCAGAGGAGGAACACCAACAGTCCTGCCTTGCAAGAGTTAAACCCCATAAAAGCGAAGCTTGTAGTTTTGTTTTCTTTCAATTTATACCCTTCGCTTAAAGAGGTGGGGGGAAGGAGAAAGGAGGGAGAGAAAAAAGAAAGCCAGGTGACATATTCTAAGAGGGAGCACCGAAAACGTGTTAAGCACTTCAAAATCTCATATATTCAATCGGCCTCTGGCAAGACATCTGCCTAATGTTAGCGCTTAAATATCCTTTTCCATTTTACATGCATTCAAGTCTCATTTGAGCGAAATGAAACGGTATTATTAAAGGGAGATTTTGCACAAATGGCCTGAATTTGACATGTCAAGTTCAATGAGGCTGTTACATATGTAACACCGAGAAGGGCTCGGAGGCTGCCGGCTCTTGAAACAGCGCCAGTGGCTCAGAAATGAAATTTGCATTCAGAGAGCCTGGCCTCGCCGTGCGGAGCCACGCGTGGGGCTCAGCCGGGTGGTGCCCGCCGTGCCAGTGCTGCCCGCGGGGAAGGGCTGTCCCTGTCCCCTGGGGACAGCAAACCCATCCCCACGGCTGAGCGAGGGACACATCGGCTGGGTGGGCAGCAGCACTTGGGTGGCTCTTCCAGCTCCCTCCTGTCCCAGCTCCAGTGGATAGCCTGGAGGAATCCTTTTTCCTCCTTCCCTACCACTGCCTCCACCGTGTGCTGCTGAGCTCTAGGTGCCAGTGATGCCCAAAAAACCCTGTTGGAGGCAACAGCACAGGGCAGCCCCACAAATTGCTTTACCACCAGCCTCTCCCCTCTCCATCAGGCCCCAGGGCAGCCTTGTGGGCTGTGCTGTCTCAGGGGAATTTGGGGCTGCTGCCAGCGTGCTGCCTCCCTGCAGCATCCCCGGTGCTGCAGGCTCAGCAGGCAGGAGGGGATCTGCCTTCCTTACCCCCCGCGCTGGAAATTTATGATTTTGTTGCAATCATTAAGGTTTATTAAAACTTAACAGCGCAAGCCATGATTGGCTACATCTTCTTTAAATTAAGAAAAAAAAAAAAAAAAAAAAAAAAAAAAGAGGCCCTTGGAAAGCAGCCCCCTGGTTCGCTTCTCCCCATCAGGCTGATCAGTAACAGCTGCTCAGCCATTTCGGTAACGAGTCGGCATTGGCAGGGAGCGGCCAGGGCTGCCGGTGCCCGTCACGTTTATAGGCCTACATTTTATTTTTATGTTTATTGGGTTATTTGAGATCATTATTAGTTTCTCTCTCCTCTTGTTGATGTGTTCTCGCTCCTGGCTCCTGCAGGCAAGGAGGGTGTGGGAACGGGAGAAGGGGCTGCCCAAGGGACAGAGCCCCTGTCCTGCCTGGCTCGCACCCCTCCGCAGCGGGCACACCAGCACCGTGCACAGCCGCTGCCTGCAGCTCAGCCTGCTTCGCCTCAGCCCGCAGCTGAGATTGAGCGTTATCTATCACGGAGCGGAGGGAGTCGTTATTTAATAATTAATCAAGACCTCTGCTTCTTCTTCACCGCCTGCGTGGCCGAGCAGAGCGGGCGAGGGAAGCGAGGGCAAGCCGGGGAGAGCTGTCTCCTCTCTAACTGCTGCTGTTATTTAAAGGAATAATGCCATTCTTTTTCATTTGTCAGCTGGCCCACAATGGCCCTTGTCACACTTTATGATTTAGAGTTTCCTTTCCTTTCCCATTAAACGCCACCTTCCCATCACCGCCTCGCGCCAGCCGTCCTCCGCGCCTGGCTCACGGTTTCAGTTTCACTCTGATATTGGCCCAACTTCTTTGATGGGCTCCTCGGAGCGCTAATTGCTTCTGTTCATTTAAACCTGTTCACTAATTTGCAGTGGCCCTTTATTAAGTTGGATGCGGCCCAAATTACACCATAAATTACACTTGTGAGGGGAGCGGGTGTCGCGGGGGATAAATGGGCTGCCTCTTCCCTGCGCCCTCCTTCCCTCTGCGCCACCGGGGAATGCAGGATCCAGGCCCGATGCTGTGCGGGTGCTCCCTCTGACTGGTCCCAGTCCACCTGGGGACCTCTCTGGTTCTTCCCCCATTTTCCTTTCCCTCTGTAACATTTATTGCTTGGTTGCAAAGAAGATCCCAGCCAAGCTGAGACACAGACGGATCCGGCTACCTCTGTGCTTGCCGCAGCCACATGGAGCCCCTTGCCATGGCACACATGCACATGCTAGTGCAGGCGCTCTCCCTCCTCTCCTACCACCTGGTGACGTAACTCCATTTCTAGCCCTCTGTTTGATTCCTTTCCTCACCTTTTAATGACCGGGGAATTCATTAATAATTGAAATAAACACGCTCTTTTCCAAGGCTGCTGAGTTTTATTAAGGCAGGGGCAGGGATCTGCCAACCCTTGGCTGCAGCCATTTCCTAAATAACTGCTAGCAGTTAAAATGCAATTATTATTATTTTATTTTATATATATATACATATATATATATATTTTTTTTTTTTAAAAAGAGGACTTTGCTGTGCTGGGGAAAGCGGCAGGAGCTGAAGGCAGCTGAGGAGCAGCGTGCATGCATGCTGCAATCCTGCTCCATTACAGGACATGTCCTGGCCATGGCAGCATCCCATGCAGCCAGGATGGGGCCAGGCTGAGTGTACCAGGGCTCTTTCTGCTTTGCTCTGCTCACGGCTCTACCTCCATCTCCTCCGGCACCCCCAGGCTGGAGGTGCCATGGGTGGCTGCTTACCTGATGTTCAGCTGGGTCAGCTTCTCCAGCTCCTGCTCCATGTGCTCCTGCAGCTCCCCAGGGCGAAGGAGGACCTGGCAGATTGGGCAGATGGGAGCCTGGCTGTCAAACAACGTCGCTTTCTTTTTGCCTGCAGGGAAGGAAAAGGGGGGAAAGCTTTAGCTCCTGTGAAGCCTCAGTCCTGGGGAGGTGGCCGAAAGCAACATCACCTGCACCCTCCTCTGAGCCCTGTCCCCCAGCAGTTTGGTTTGGGTACAGCAGCTTTAGGACAGATTTTCTCATCACTTCTGCAACTGAGCAGCAGACACAGAGGGGGTCTGGTGGAGTCTAGAAACCAGTGAGTTTTTTTTTTTTTTTTTTTTTTTTTTTTTTTTTTTCCTGGTATATCCCCATTTCTCCTCCTTTCTTGTGCTACTTGTAGCAGGAACTGGCCCTGTCCTGCATTTCTGGGGTGCCCATCCATAACCCCAGCTTTCCCCATTTCCAGAACAGACAACATGTCTCAGAGATGGATGTCACAGTGTTTCTCTCTGTTCCTATGAATTAAACAGAAAATTAAGAAGAGACATCTTAATTCTCCTCCATGCCCCCGAAGCCAGGTGGTCAGGACCCTAGAGGGCAGAGCCGTTCGCCCCTGGACGTGGGTGCTGCTGTTCCCCTCCTTGTCCCCTAACGCCACCCCTCCACTTCCCCAGCCCCACCAGCTTTCCCTGCTCCGAAGCCAATTTCCTCCAGCTCAGAAACTTTACTGCTCCCTCTGTAAGGAACATACAGTGCCTATTTAACCTAAAATAAAACTCTAAAGCAAACAGTGAAGTTTAAATAAAAGGGAAAAAAAAGGCCAGGGGTGCCCAGGCCCCTCTCCCGCAGCTGTATTAGCACCTCTGCTCATGAGAGGGCGTGCGGAGCCCGGCTCAGATGGCTGCGGCGGGGAGGAACATGCTTTATAGCCGCCTGTTGTCATCCAACGCCAACCCTCCTGCTGGATTATTTATTTATGTATTAGACATGGATCAAATTGGTTAAATCCGAGCAAGAGGCAGTAATGCACAATAAACCAGCCAGTGCTGGATACGAGGGGGCTACGTGTGGTGTGGCCTTCCAATCAGAAGCCAAAAGGTGCCATTTTATGGCTCCTAACGATGGCAGAGCCCAGTTAAATGCATACCCATGAAAGGAATAGACCTTCTCCAGGTATAAAGCATTGGCACGGGCAGCTTTACTGGGGCCCTGTTGCTCACTGTGTAAGCGCCTGGCATAGGCATTTAACAAGAGGAAGGGTCTGAAGGAAGCTGGAGTCACCTTGGCCCATCACTGCCTTCCAGCAGGACACACAGCACACATGCCTGGTGGAGCGGGGCTGTCGCTGGGACACCACCTGCCCTCTTCTTCTGCCTCCTGACAGAAGAGGAGGGAAACTGAGGCACTGAGAGGGGCAGCATTATGAGGCTTCCCCTGCCTTTCCAGCATCTCCATCCAGTGGGAAATCTCCCACATGCAGACCCGCTGGAGAGCCCAAACTGGATTTGAGTTGCTCCCAACAGCTCCTTGAGGCGCCCTGGGCACATCCCTCATCTCCTCATCCTCCCTTCCCAATCCTCCCACAGCACGTGGGAGGACGAGGGGTGCTGCCATGATGCTGGGAACACCTTCCTCTCTCCTCCTGCCCTCATCTTTAATAATGCCCAGAAACCAAGCCCAAAGAAGCAACTCCCACTGACCCTTGCGGGAAAGGTCGGCATTTCAGTAATTCCACCTTCCTGCTGGAGCCTTTCCACCTTTGTGTAGCGGGGGCCCGAAATAGCCCAGGAGCGTCCCCGACCACCTGCTATTTATATCCCCAACTTCGCAGCAAAACAATGGAGCTGTCTGAGTCTCCTTCCCAAAATAAACAGGCAGCCTTTGAGCGGACGGGAAATCCTGCTGGATCCCCGCTGCGGGGCGTGCAGATGGATGGGGGAGCGGGCTGCCACCGCCCTCCTGCCTTGGACACTGTCGTGGGACCCACCAGCGCCCGGCTGCCACCCTCAGCCTGGGACCGGGACACTCATGACCTGGAGGTTTGGGGTGTTTGCTCAGCGAGCGTGGGGGGCTGGGGCTCAGGCTACAGCAGCAGCTTTGAGAGGGGCAGGAGGGCAGGGCACCCACCACACCGCCAAGTCCCTGATGTACAGCCTGAAAGGAGGAGACAAAGCAGCCCCAGCTCCTGGCTCAAGGGGCTGACAGCCGCGCTTTGGAAGGCGCTGGGCTAAGTGACAGTGACAGGCAGAAGGGAGGAGACGGTCCTGGTGCCAGCAGGACACCTACGCCAGCCTCCCCAGCTCTTCTGGGTTCCTTGAGTGTCTCCCTGGATCAGCGGGGCCACATCTGCAGCGTGCCCAGGGGCCCCACGCTCGCCCACGCTGCCACGTCCCACAACACTCAGCTCTGTGCCATGTGGTGCTGGGTGGCAGGGAGGGACAGGACGGCAATCTCCAGTATTTGGGAATATTCAGTATTTGTGTTTTTATCTCCTCTCCAGAGCTGGGGAACCCTGGTATTCAGGGAGAGCAGAGGATGCTGTGCATGGCTGGACCAGGGTGAAACGCCGGGTCCAGATCCCTGAGCAAGCTGG
Organism: Nettapus auritus; assembly: GCA_011076525.1. Lineage (NCBI taxonomy): Eukaryota > Metazoa > Chordata > Aves > Anseriformes > Anatidae > Nettapus > Nettapus auritus. The sequence continues at coordinate 21,536,108 of CM021772.1, read as the reverse complement.
CCCCGTGCCTGCACCAGCAGCAAGTGCTCCCCGTCCTGCCCTGGGCCAAACCTGCTCCTGGGAGACCCTGAATGGCTCTTTTCAGGCTTTTGTTTTTTTGGCAGCTGTGTTTTTGTTTTCCTTACCCCTCTCTCTCTCACTGCTGCTCAGCTCAGTGTTTACCCTCCTCGTCTCTGCCGTGCTCCCCCCTGCCGACCCCTGCTCGCGGTGCCAGAGAGATGAAAAGGCAGAGCCGTGGTGCTCCCGCTGTTTGCATGGTCTCCCGGGCTCCGCGGAAATGTTGAACTCCAAGTGTTGAAACTGAATACTTCCTGCTCCGGCAGCCGAGCGCCTGATGTGCAGACGCACCCCTGCACGGAGGAATTTGTCCACGGGCCTCGTCAGAGGGCGTCTGCAAACGGATCCCAGCCCAGGTGGGGAACGACCCCGAATCCTCCCAGTCCTGCTGGGGATGGAGGGACAGATCCTGGCCTCAGCCACGCTGACATGAATCCAGTGTAATTCCACTGGGTCCTGAGCCAGCCTGACCAACCCAAAGGGCTGCTCACAGATCCTGGCTACAACAAAGATGGGAAAAGCTATTTAAGTGGAAGAATTTAAGGAGAATTTAAGTGGAAAAAAAAGGACCCAGCCCACCAACGGCCCCAACAGCATGTGGTGTACACAGACCATCATCGCCAAGTAGCACAAAGGATCCCAAGTCACTGCATGAGCAAAGTTTACGAGGCACAAGGGCTCGCCCTGCCCAGGAGCTCAGCAAGTTGCCAAGTTAATGGAATAAATTGTTTATAATTAAATTAGATGCTCGGCTCTGCTGAGGGCTCATAGCACAGCCAGCATGGCTTGCCGGGTGCCAGCGTGGGTGGCATGTGTGGGTGGTGGCAGGTGGGAAACGCTCAAAGGGACATGTTCCCTGCTGAGGATCTGCTTCATCTTTCCTAAAGGCCCTGCACTGGGCAGACTCCAGGGCATCCACCTGGGTCTCAGAGCATCTTCTCACCACTCTGTCCTTCCTCACAGCCATTAGAAACTCTCCCTTTCTTCGCCTTGCCCCTGGGAGGACCAGCACTGCTCTCCCAACTCCTAATTTTCCAGCATCTCAAACTGTTTTCCACTTGTCTGAGTCCAGAAACCCCCCCCTTCTCCGAGATGCCTCCCTCCATTTCATCCTCCCATTTTCTCTCTCTCCCTCTTAAACACTCCATCATTTAACACCCATCACAGCTGGTTGATCTGAAACCCTCCTGAATAGCAATGACCCTGTGCCGGGGCCCCTCGCGCCGCTCCTGGGGCCGTGCCGGAGCCAGGTGGGTGGTAATGGAAGTGCTGACACCGGCTCCTTGACAGCACCGCCACTGCCAGCGCCTGTAATAATCCCTCCCGGCTCCCCCTCGGCTCGGCTTCTGCGGCGATTATTTTCCATTCGGTGATGGGCCTGCTGTTATTTGTGTACTGATAGCAGATATCTCGCGTGACAAGCTTCCTTTCCTTCCAGCTCAAAAAACAATAATTCAAAGAAAGCCCCATATTAGCTTGGAAATAGTCAAGCACTCGCTGCTCTCCCTGTGAGCCCGTGCAGCATCCAAGGAGGCTGGCGTGGCGCAGCCCCGACACTAAGTGCTGGGGAAGGGCCTTCCATGGCCAGGGGAGAATGACAACGGGTGATGAAGGTGGAGGTGGCTCTGGGCAGCACAGAGCACCTGTCCCTGCAGCAGCAGAGCCCCTTTGAAGGACTGCTGGCTATGGTTGGGGCCAAAAATTGTCTGGATCGCCGTGGAGTCACCCTGTGTTGAGCAGAGCTGCAGTTCTTTTTTTTTTTTTTTTTTTTTTTTTTTTTTTTTTAAGTTAAGGCTTTAGAGGAGTCACCTCTCCGTGCCACCAGCAGAAGCTGGATGGGTGTTTGACAGTGCCCAGGCCAGCACATGGAACGGGGCCACCTCTGCCTTGAATCCAAGTGAGGGGCAGGGGTTTGTATAGCTGTGGTCGGGGAAGACAGACAGACAGGGGAACCTCTGTGACCCCACGAGCAAACTGGGCCGCAGCAAAGAGCCAAACTCAGCCCCTGCATCCCTGCAAAAGCCCGATCCCCGGTAAGCTGCTGGGCTGCCAAGCAGCTTAGCAAATACACCTGCTTCTCCCGAGGCTATAAAAACATCTATGGTGGGATCCAAGGCAGCAAAGCTTGCTGAAATATTAACTTCCTTCCAAAGAAAAGAGTTGCTCTCACATCTGCTTCTCTGGGCGCGAAGTTGCGCAGTGCTGCTGCCCGGTGGCCCCTGGGGACCAGCTCCTTGTGACCCCGGGGCTCTGGGGGTCACTGTAGGGGACAATGCTTGGAAGGGAGGCATGTCCCCGTCCCGTCTGGCATAGGGTTTCTGGTGGGCTGCTGGAAACCCTCCCAAAGCCCAGGACCTCAGGACCCCCTCCCAGAGCCACCTCCCTGGCCGGGCTCTCCGTCCGCAGAGATCGTGGCTGCCCACCACGGGATGGAGGAAGATGGATTGAACTGGGCAATAATTTAAGAAACTGAGTGAGTCTGTACATCCAATCACTTTACAAATCAGGGGAAAAGGAGAGAGGAGGAAAGGAAGGAGGGGGGGGGGGAAGTGAAAAGGCCGCGCAGGGAAATGCATCACAATTACTGTCTCAGCTCTAATGAGGAGCCTGTCATGAGGCTGTCATCCTGCGGAAAGCCACCTACTCAGAAAGATTCAATAAAAAAGTAGCAGAGAGATAAAAAAGAGATATATTTCAGCCCTTGCTAATATTCTTTTCATTTGTCCCAGCACAAAATAAGATACTGCACTTAACCGGCTCGGTTAAAATGAAAAGCGGAGGGGGGGGCGGGAAGGGAGCAGCATTGATCAATACCACTAAAAGCCGGGAGACACGGTGATGGAGTGCAATTTTTTTGTCTGTGCTGAAGCATAGCAGAGGCCCGGGCGGGGTAATTTATGATTCGCACGCATGCTGGCTAACTAGAGGCTGACAAGACAATGAATCCTCGATGAGAGGAGCTCGGTCCGGGAAGGGAGACGGTGACAGGGTTCTGGGAGGGTGAGAGGAAGAGGAGGGTTGGGGCCCCGTCTCTTCAGAATGGTCCAAGTGCTTGCAGAACGAGGTGCTCTGGGGCTGCACATCCAGGAGTGGCAGCCTGGTGACCTCTGAACCCATTTGCTGGTACAAGGGGCACTTTTTGTCCATTGCCCAAGCAGCCCACTGAGCTGGGGTAGCTCAGTGGGACAGGTCGGAGAGGAGGAGATGCTCAGCTGCATTGCCAAAGTGTGCCTCGATAATCGGTGCTCTGTGTCAGTTCCTGGGATGGAAAGACCTGGAGAAAGCACCTTCCGCTGGCTGCCAAAGAGTGACGATAGTGAGAACTGGAGAAGGTGGGAGTTTCGCAGGAACATCTCAGTGTCTGGCTGGGAGCCCACAGGAGAGTTGGATCTGCTGCCTCAGGCAGTGCGTGGGGCCTGCTCCATGCCCCGATTGTTTCCTACGTACCCCAAAACAGGGTGCAGAGGTGAGGGGTACAGCAGCCCTGCAACGGGGCTGGGGAGCGCTGGAGGGGCTCCTCTGGGTACATGCAGGTCCAACACACCCTGTGCAGAGCACACCTGCATCCTCCTGCTCCTCCCCAACCCTGGTGGAGCAACTCCCATGCCCTTGATGTGGGGACAACCCATTGGGTTGGGGTTACACTGAAGTGCGCCTGCAGTTTGAAGGGCCAATGGGGCAGAGCCTTTCCCTGCCTCCCACCTGCTCCCTCCCCCCCCAGCTTCCAGCTCCTCTCCTCCCTCGGGGGTGTATGGGGCACATATCGAAAACACAGATATTGAACTGTCAAAACTATTTCCTACAAGAAAATAGATTCATCAGCTTGCAGCACGCAGGGTCATTGCCACATTTTCCCCTCGCGCCAGCACCTGCACATGCCGGCGCATACCCAATGCCTCTTCGCAGCACCGGCACTTTAGCTTGTAGCTCAGGGCCCTTAAGTGACTTTGAGAAATGGATAATCGATTATAATTCCACGGGCCTCTCTGCAGATTTATCCGGAGAATGTATAAAAGCTGGGGCTTGGGAGAAGCGGGTCCTTCTGGCCAACACGTCAATTGCCTGCACTCTCCGTGCCCAGCTCGGAAAATCGCATCCCGAGCACGACTCTGTTTAATCCATCAGTACACAATCAATGCACTCTGTAATCAACTCTTGATCACTTAATTTTACACATGTTGGCTGAATCCCTTTGTTTAATCACTAGATCAGGCCGCCTTGTTGCGCTGCCCCCTCCCAGCTTAGCCCCCCCTGACCCCCAGCCCTCCCCATCAGCTCCGCTGCCCGGAGCCTTCGTTTCACCTTGAGGAAGAGCTCGTCGAATTGAGAGAGCTGTGAGGCAGCCAGGGAAGGGCCGAACGGAAAACAGAGAGAGCAGAAAAATAACTCCAGAGAGAAAGAAAATATTTTCCCTCCTCTCTCCTCCTAGAGCTTGTCCTGGCCGTTTCCAGCAGATGAAAGAAATCGCTGCTGGGATTTAAAAGAGAGCCAGATGTCCTGGCTCTGAGGGGGGTGGCAGGTCGGGGTGCCACACACCAACACCCATCACACGGCTCCCATCCAGCCCCTCCAGCACCCTCTCCACCCCGTCATTACTGTGACTGTTTCAGCAGCCGAGGCCATTACGAGCAGCGGTTCTTGATCTTTCCCTCCCAGAGGCATCCTTGGGAACATCACTCCCATCTCGCCGGGGCTCATCTTCCTTTTTATGGCAAGAGCGCGACCCTCAGGTTGCGGATGCGTGTAAGGCAGCTATTTGGCGCTTCAGCGTGATTTATCTTGCCAGCCTGATGCCACCTCACCCTTCACACCCGCTCTGCTGGCACGCCGGGGTTGGCTGCCAGGGGACACTCATGGGTGGGGGTGTTTGATGGCACGACATTGAAAGCCACTGGGATTTTATGTGTGTTCATCTCATCCTGCTGGTGAATAACCCCTTCCAGGAAGAGTTTGTCGCTTTTTAACAATGCGAGGCCTCAGAGATGGGTTGACCACGTACTTGCAATTCAGATGTGGATGGCTTTGACCAGCCATGCACTGCGCTCCCCATACCTGAGCACGGTCATCCTCAACCCCCAGCTCCGGATGAAACCCTCCTTTTAAAAGAGGCTTTGATGCTGCCTCTAATTTGGCATGTGGAATGACTGCTGCTCACGCTTGCTTGCAGGAATAAATGATGGGATATGCTTGAACAAGAGGGATCTGTGAGCGCAATTGCCAGGGGAGCGTGCAAATGTTAGCTTTGCTCAGGAAACGCGCACAAAACTGCATGTTGACACCGAGAGGCCAGTTGTAGGACAAAGCCGGCGCATATGTTTAAAGAGAATTCCAGTCGCTATCCTATAGCAAATAGTCTTCAAAGAGCCCCTGGAGCTCTCGGCTTCTCAGCATGGAAAGAGGAGTTTGTACAAGATGAAACACAAATAAATAGTTTACCATATAAAAGATATCCAAGGCAAAGAGTGAGATGCAAGTTTTAGATCTCACATTAGCCAGCTGTGGTTTTATTGGTCCCCAAGTAAAAGCTGTAAATAAAATACGAACCTAACCTGCATATTGTCAAACTACATTTAGAAAAAAAATGCTTAATTGCACTCAAGAGCACCAAGGGGCGAATTGGTGCACAGTGCATCACAAGGCAGCCCACAGAGCTGTTAGTAAAGTGTAAATCCAAGAGCTGGACAAGTGGAGCTTTTTACCTTGGGATCTGCTGACAGGCACAGACTACTCGACCTCACTAATGTAGCTTGCTCCTGCTCCCGAAACTTCTGGTGAAGGCTTAGGAAGAGCAGACAGCAGCACAGAGAGCTGCCTCTGCTCACGCTGACACCGGTGGCAGGGAGGAAGGGTGGGTGGGATGCTGGAACCCTGTTTCCTTACTGCCAGGCTCCTCTCTGGTGGCAGGGAGGAGCCATCCCCCCATATAGGTGAGCACAGCCCTGGTGACAAGGACTGGTGTGTGCCCTCCTGGGATCCGCCGTGGGCTCCAGCTGACCCCAGAGCCCCATCCACAAGTCTCATTCCTGCTGTCCCCAGGTCTATCCTCCTTCAGGCTGCCCTGATTTCCATGGGAATGGGCACAGCCACACCAGGTCACTCTGTCCCCACAGCCCCTGGCCGTAGGATCAAGGGATCATCCCACCAGGGGTCTTCTCAACCCACATGCCAATGCAGGCAATGACAGTGTCACATCCCTCCTGCTGTTTTCAGGTGGAGGGAGGGAAATAAGGGGGAAAAACAAAACAAAACAAAACAAAACAAAACAAAAAAACAACCTGCCAAGGACTAATTAATATTTAATTTACTGCAAAATGTACTTATTATTCCCAAGTAATTGGCCGCCTGCACAGCTGTGACCACTAATGAATAGAGGGGGACAAGATGCAGGGACGGGAGGCGGGGGGGAGCACAGAGGTGGTGTTGTCTTTGATCAGACTGAAATGCCTGCCTTTAATGTGCATAATAAGAAAACTTAAACAGCTTAATTTAAATTTTTTTTTTTTTTTTTTTTTTTTTTTTTTTTTTTTTAAGATCTAAAAACAGCCATGATGCCACTAATGGATTGCGCTTAGCTTATTGCACTGTAATCGCCCTATTATCGCTGCAACTTTAACGAGGGGGAAAAAGGACTTTGGAAGATGGCATTTGCAAATAGGTTGTTGAATAACACTGCTGCTAAACACAGGGAAAACAGGCAAGCCCTGCTTATTGTGATTCCTCGCATAGATTGCCAATACCTGAGGCACTCAGCATCCCCGTCTCTATTGCTGCTTTTCGCTCCGTGATTGAACTATTGGCTCATTTAACTCTAAGGACGGGAAATATTTTTTTAGTTGCTAATAGAAGTGTGGCTCGGCTGCGGCCCGGGCGTGGGTTTCAGATCAGTTTTTCTTGATGGCTCGTTCTGCAGAGGGAGTTAATTTCACCCCGGTACAGAGTGCTTAAGTGGGATTTAAGTGCTGCGCGAGTCTTTTGCTGACCCCTCTGCACAAGGTGAAATCTACCCTGAGAGCCTGCCCTCCCCGGAGAGCGATGCTCAGCACGTGGCAGGGTCGCATCCTGACTCCTGTTCAGCTGCTGCCAGGATCTGGCACTTCGTGTGCGCAGGAGCAGCTCCTGGGGACGGGGACACCCTCATCCCTGTGCCTCTGGGTGTCTTGGCTAAAGCATAAGGGTCCCTTCACTGTGCCAAGGGGTGTGGGGGAGCATGAGGACCAGCCTGCACCAGTCCCCTGCTGCTACCTCTCACGATGTCACTGTACCCGTCCCCTTTCACCAGGATGCCTTCCTCAAGCCCAAGCACCCCTCACTCTCCTCCACCCCATCCCAGACCCCCTTTAAGTGCCTGGCAGTGGATGTTTACGATGGCACCAAGACCTTAGGCCATGTTCCCATCCTTGCTTTCCACAGGTTTGAATCCGAAGCGGCTCCATGGACTTGGACGGTGTGAAAGCCAGTTCAGCGCTTGGCTCTGCCGTGCCTCTCGGCATCCAAGCCCGCTGAGCGCTCGGCCGGGAGACGTGCCGTCATGGCCCCACACTGCCGTTGGGGCTCACACCCCCCGGCTAACACAAACAGCTCGCCAGACGCTGTCCTGGGGGGCTGCGAGGTGGCAGGCGGCCACGGCACACACAAGGGGAGGGAACGGCCCCAGAGGGGGAGAATCGGGGCGAAGCATAAAAGCAAAGACAACAGCCAGTGCTCTCACCCGAGCGGCTGGAGGGGGTTCAAAGCAGTCCATGGGAAGGAGCAGGGGCAGCGTGTATTTGGCAGAGGTTGGTGGGGCCATAAGAGATGGCCCAGGGCTGGGCAGTGGGTGCTGGAGCTGGGGACCACAGGGATGTGCCAGCCTCATCATGCCCAGCCTGGCTGCACGGGCAGGAGGTGCTGGCCAGGATTAAGGGGCACCTCCCACACCATCTTCCTTTCCCTTAGCTTACAAATCCTCTCTTTGAACCTGCTTTGAATCTGGCTTGGAAGTTTTCTTTGAAACAGGATGTTTTCTTGCTCTGAAACGTCCCATTGCTTGCTAATTTTAATAAGTGGGTGTTTTATAAAGGTGCAGCAAAATAAACTCCTGTCTGCTCGCAGCTCTGGAAATGGACAGAAAACAAATAAAAGCAAGCAGCAGTGGGACAGGGGCTGGGGGCAGCCAGGGGGCATGGGGCAGCTGGGATCTCCAGGCATTGCTGGAAAACCCAGCCTCAAACCACATTTCTGCCTTGCTCCCCGCAGGCACAGCTCACAGGATAAAAGCTGCCAGCAGACATTAAAGAAATTTTAGTTGGGCTCCTGGCACGCTGAGCTGGTGTTTGGATTTTCCCTTCTTGGTGCTGCCTCCCTGCTCCCTCCTCAGGCTCAGGAAGGAGCTGGCTGTCAACCCACTGACTTTTATTCTGTATTTTATTAAACATGACTGGAGAGGCGTTGGCTTTTTTGGTCCTACCTCGAGGCGGCATTCAGCTGGCCTCAGCATCTGCCAATATAATAATTAATATTAATTTGATTAGAGGCCAATTTGCTTCGTAAACAGGAATGGTCACTGTCTGCTTCCTGGGCAGCTCTGCCCCTATTTCCCAAAAATATAGCTATAAGGAAAGGTCTTGTGGTTATGGCATGAAACGGGTACATGGGGCATCTTCCAGCCTGACTCTGCCAGAACCTCCTGTTTGATCTCACTCATTTCCCCATGCTTTGAGCCCTCGTTTCTCAAAAGAAGACAACAATCCCTTACTGTCCTCTCTTCTGGCTGCCTTCTCCCTTCAGACCTCAAGCTCAATGGGCTCCTCCTTACCACTCTCTCCCATCCTCCCCAAATAAAAACCCAGCACAAGCAAATAAACAAATAAATAAATAAATAAATACACCACCTGAGGGAATTTAAGAATCCGACCAGATAGGCACTATTGATGTAGAAATATAAATGCTGCTATTTCAGTGGCAGCTTCGTGGGCCCTAAACCTGAGCTGCAAAGGAGATTGTTGGGTTCGATTTGTCAAACTCTTAGGCTGGCAAGTTTGGGCAGCTTCACCGACTGTGTTTTATGGAACCTTTCAGGAACCCTCAATAAAAAATGTATTAGATTAGTAATTTGAGTCCCAAATGACCAATTTGAAACGATTGCTTTCTTATGATTTTTCTGAAAGTGCCTGTTTCATGAGAAATTGCTTGAAAAATCAGACGGGGTTTTTAGAGACAATTGTAACAGCACACACGAGGGCTGGGTGTGATGGGTTAGGAGGATGTTCATTTAATTGACTAAGGAAAAATAATCCCATTTCGTGCCTCCTCCTTCTTTTGGCGGCTTCAGTCTTACTACAAGAAGGGATAATTTTTAAGCACTTCTCTGGGAAGGAAGGTGGGATATTCAGCCCCATACTGGGGATGGAAGACGGGCACACGACATGGTGCTGGGCTGGGAGCTTTGTGTCAGTGCCAGGCGGGCCCAGTACAGGCGGTTATCATAATCTCCCCCTCAAACTGGTTTTCCTCCCCCCAGGCTACTGGCTCTGAGCTGGCTGTGTAGCTCTGAGCTATGTTTTATTATTTTTATTACTAAAAATCCTAATGAAAACTGCCATTTAAGCATGAGATGCATTGGATGTAAGTGCAAAGCAACCTCCCGAGGTCCCTTTCAACCTAAATTATCCTTTGGCTTCCCAACTTTGCCATCATCTTCTTTGCTGCCTTCTGGTTTCTGCACTTTAAGGGCTCACAGCACACATTCGAGCTTTCTGCCCTGCCTGCAGGGCTTGAAGCGTGCCGTTTCTATTTATTTAAATGAAAACTGAGATTCTTATATCACCACTTGACTGCAGGGGCTGAAACTTTAGGAGAAAAAACCCTGAGAGCCTTGTGATAAACTTGTGAAAATTGGCAGTCTTGAGAACGAACCACCATGGGATACCGCTACCTGGAAGGTATTAAGGAATTATGGTATACAGCCTCATCAAGGGTTAGTGTGGGCTGGGCTGGTTGGGAAACACACAGAATTTGCAGAAGAATGAGAAGCAGAACCTCCATTTCTCCTTCCTTCCATGTGTCCCCTCTTGTAAATCCTTCTTGTTTCCTGCCCTCTTTCTTCTCTTGCTCCCATGCCCCCCAACACCACAGATTTCCCTGAGTGTCCCAGTCTGTTTTTGAAGGGAGACCTCATCCCCTCTCATAGGAAATACAGAAAAAGGAGGGGGGTTGCTGTCCCTTGGTCCCCAACATCTTCAACCACTGTGTGCAGACCCCATCCATCCCTTCTGCCTTCTCCTTCTTCCCCTGTGAGAGAAAAAAAAAACTACAAATACAGAAAAATGGTGCACGTTTTGATCAGCATTAACCCTCAGGCAGAAGGATGGGATCCACTGTAGGACACCTCCCTGGGTGAAGTGATGCAACAAGACTCCCAGCTCATCAGCCTGACTGCTAATGAAAATAAAAATAAAAATTAAAACAAACAAACAAACAAACAAAAAAACCAACAACAGATCACTGAAATATCCATACTCTGATTCTCCTTAATTGCTCCTACCGAAACGATATGTTTAAACAGGCCATTCTTTAAGATAGGAAAACACAAAGTCAGTAGGTTTTGCATAAATGGCAATTTGCAAAACTGAAAAGGTGACATTTTTGACATGAACATTTAACAAAAAATTAATATTTTCTCTCTTTAATAAATGGGTATTTGCGAGACAGAATCCATTATAAAAAGGGAGCTAACGCAAGGTTCTTGAAGCCATTTCCATCAATTGCTATAAGATTTATATGTAAATATGTTAATGGCACTATTAATAATTTAATGGGGGCATGGCAAGCTGTGTTTACATAATAAATATGATTAAGTGTTTCCCTCGAATGAAGTTGCTGAAGTGTCACGCTACCCCAGGTTATTACCAACATGGCTTTGCGATGTTCATCGAGCACCAGGAGGAAAATCTCCCCGTCCCCACACAGCACCCGTGGCCACGCCAGAAAGCTCCAGAAATCTCCAAACATCGCTGCAGCATGAACAGCAGAGGCGTGGAGATCTGCCGGCGTGCATGGATGATATTTTACCTGGCTTTATTTTTTACAAGGGTGGGCTAACGCCATCCACTTGAATGGAATCGCTTAAGATTTACTTGAGTGTAATTGAGAATAAAATCTGGTCTGAGATAATTAAGTCGCTGAATATGCTTACCGCTCCTTAAATCCACTGCTCACGAAGCAGGACTGGGAGAATTACACAGTCTGTGGGAGCTGAGCAATTTATGGACGAAGCAGGGAGGCTGCTCGATTGGGCGCTAAGACCCCATCCAGCAAAATCCTGCTTCCTCGCTTGGTTTTGTCCACCTGGAATTGAAGGACCCTGCTTGAAATTTGCTGTGCCCCTAAATGCTTGCAGAGCTGGAGGGAGCTATGGGGAAGAAAACCCCATGAATTTCATAGGGTGGAGAATAAAACCTCCTGGGGCTGCGATGCACTGTGCCACAGCAGTCGGATGAACTGCTTCTGTCTTGGCACCCTATTTTCCCTCCCTGTGCCTAAACCCCAGGGCAGCTGCACTCTGCCTGACTTGCCATTTCCAGCAAAAGCCTCTAGCCTGAGCAGGAGCAGGCTGGAAAGGGTTAATTTAACCGCAGTGCAAGGCCAATCACGCCGAGGTGTCAAACTATAATTTTATATTAGGGCCTGTAATAGTTACTAGAGTTTTACTACAATAACTACATGTCCAAGCAGAGTTTAATGAGAAAATCTATAGTTTTGCTATGGTATTTTCTCTTAGTTTGCATAATTCCCTGAATGCAACCCAGTAAAGCTTTTGACCCGAGATAATAAAAAGGTGATAAAAATGGGCTGTAAAACCCAGCATATACATACATATATATATATTAAACAGCCACTACAAAATTATGGGCAATTTCCACAAGATAAGACGAAACAAAAAAACTTCCTCAGATGCAACTAATTCAGGGGAGAACAGGATGAAATAAAATGGATAAATGCAATGAGCCCGGCACCTGTCAGCCGCAGGAACCCCAAGCCCTATGTGCCCTCGTGGTGGGGAGCAGCGCGTGCTGGGGAGGGCTCCTGGTGGCAGTGGCTGCTCCCTTGCTCCCCAGGGTCGGATCCTGACCTGTTAGAGCCATGGGAATGTCCAGAGGAACCACCTTGAGATTGCTGGACAAGGAGAAATGTTTGTGGTGACACTGCCAGTGTCTGAAGAGACTCCCTGTTTCCCTGTTTTGGGGATACTTGCATGCATCCACTTAATCATATTTTTTTTTTCCTCCCAGATATTTTGTTCCATGGATAAAAATAAATTTTACTCTATGAATCAGAAATATGAATAGCCTAAAGTGCTGCACTGATAGCTAGCAAGGCAGAGAGATGACAAAAAGGGGCACTGCAGGCTTGAGCCCCAGTACCAGCACACGGGGACAGCCTGTTTGGGTTCTCTGCCAATTCCCACACTGCCCCACCTTCAGCGTTACACAGCTCACATCTGTCCTGGGCACCATTTATTTCAACAAAGACTTTACTGAGGAGGATGTAGGGCTGGGACATGGGTCTCCAGAGTCCTGCTCCCACATTTTGACCTGTGTTAAGTCCCCCCACCCACTCCCCGTGTCCATGGGGTGTGATGGGGGATGATGCTGCAGCAGGGCAAGGAGCCCGTCTGAGTGTGCGCTGGGGAGAGAAGGAGGGAGGGAGGGAGGGAGGAGGCTCCTGAGCTGCAAGTCAAGAAAGAAGGACATGTTAAATCATCCCACACTCTCTCTGCATTTCCTTCTCCACCCTGCGGCTGCTTACGAGGATGTTTGGATTGTAAATACAGCAGTAACTTTCTCCATAAAAGTCAGCCTCTTCTCTCTGCCGGAGCTGTCAGAGGAAGGCGCAGCCCGGTGCTCGTGGCCCAATGTTACAGCAGCTTTCATGGCTACGGCAGTGCCTGCCTTGATGGCTACCAAAGGGCATTTTAAGTGCACTTCACGCATCTGGATCTCACCCTGAAACACACCGCAGCATTGCTATCAGATGGACAGGAAGAGTTTTTGGGAAGGAAGAATGCCGGGGAGCCGAGCGAGCTGCTGCCCATTCAGGACATCATGGTGAACACAAAGTGAGCCTTGGAGGTTTGGATGTGCAAAAGCAGTTTTGCTCTGGATTCTGCATCACCCTTAGGATGGGATGCATGGTCCATCCCGACCCAGAGGTGTACCCCCAGCACTGCAGCAGGTCCTCCTTCTCTTCCCGGGGGATCTGGGTGAGCTGGTGGCTGTCCGGCCAGGCTGCTGCCACCCTGCCCCACTAGGGGCTTGAGGGCATCGGGCAGAGCCCCCTGTGGTTCATCCCAACGGGGTCTGTGTCTCTGGTGAGCTCCTGGCTCTCTGTCACCCTGCCAGCTCCGGGCTGTCCCTCTCGCGTTCCCCCATCAATCACCCACAACGGGGATGATGTGTTAATGTTTTTCCTATAGACAGACACATTATGTTTCCACACTGCCTCTGCACACGCCGTGTTTACGCCCCTTCTCCCTCCGGGGAGTAAATCAAGCAAATTGATGCGAGCCATGATTAATTGTGTATCTCGGACCAATCTTTTACCGAGTCCCTCACACGGGCAGGTTGGTTCCCCCCCTTTCCCTCCCCGACAAACCGGGGAGAGGAGACCGCGCTCCGCTCGCTCCCTCTCGCGCAGTTTGACGGATAGAGCCTGCCCGGGACGCAGCGAGATAAATTTGAAAGGCCTGCGCCGGGCTGTCAGCGTTAAAGATGATGAATGTGGGAGGTGAGGCGGGAGGGACCCGCCGAGCTCGCCGTAATGGATAGGGCTCCTCGGGAATGGATGCTCGCCCGGCGATTCCGCGTTAATCTCCGGGCTCCGCTGAGGTGCCGCCGACTGATAACAAGGAAATAGGAATGACAACAATTTTTAGCCGAGAGATTCTTCACAAAAATGCCAGCCTGCTGGAGGTCTGACAGGCCCTGATTGAATAGGAGCGGGGCTGGGGGGGAGAAGGGGGCTGCGAGCACCTCTTGACTAACATGCAAAAGATGGATCATTTCATTCCCCTGCCTGACCATCTACATTTATTATCATTTTCCTTAATTCTGCCTCGCTTAGATACCTGTCAGCACCGTTTCACTTCCAAGGGCCGGCTGATGGGACCTGAGTGGGGCCAGAGCCTGTCCCTCCAGCAGGGGAGGCAGGAGCATCTCAACAAGGTGGGTGGCACCGCGGACCTCGGTGGCATCTCACTTGAACAGACAGGCAGATCACCAGGACAGCCTGCCACGACCGTGCATGATCCCTGCAGAAGGGGTGTGCTGGGAGGAGGAGCAGCCTGAGATGGCTGCGAGGTGGGGAGAGGCTGCCCCTAGCTTCCCTTGGGACAAGGTGCCGGACCCAGTGCAGCAATGAGGCTGGATCCCTGAGACCCCTCTTGGCCAGGCTGATGGTGTCCCCATGCCCTGGTCCTCTCCCGCAGCCTCCTCTGCCCCTCCTCATGTCGCCTTCCCCCTGCAGCCAGCACCGGCTCCTTAATGACCCCGATCATACAACTATTTTCTGGCCACACATAAACGCTTTCATTCCACCCCCCTCCTCACCCCTGACTGCCATCGCCGTATTAAAAAGCAACCCGCTGCTGGGAATACATTAGTGACTTGCAGCAGATCCTTCTTTGCAAGGATAATTACAAAAAATAGAGGGACAATAACTATTAATATTTTATTGCAGTATTTAATGAGCTAAAGCAAATCGCCTTGCACTCCACTGGAACGACATGCTTTGTCATTCTTACGTTCCCTCCATCATCTTCCCCCAGCTCTCCATCTGAGGAGCCCTCCCTGCTTTCAAGTCCTGCTCACTCAGTGAAATTTATATTTCCTCCAAGCTGCGTTTCTCCACATTGAAAAAAATGACCTCGTGCCTTCCCGGGGCTTGCGCGCTCTCCCTGTGAGTGGTCAGTCCCCAACTGTCCTGTGGCAGAATGAGCCAGGGGAAAGGCCTTTGTCTGAGCAAAGCTGCCTCCCTCTCACCTCAGCTTTTTGTTGTCTCTGTTGCACATGCAAGGTAGCTGAGGCTCCTGGAGGTTAAAGGAGTGTTAAAGCATGAAGAAACTTGTGTCCTCACTTCTGAAATGCCTGCCTGGTGTGGCCATGCAGTGATGGAGCTGGGCACAAAGACACTGCTAGGTGCCCCAAAGGCATCTGCTCGTGGTGCTGCCACATCCTGCTCACCCCTGTATCCAGCAGGCAGCCCTTGGGCAAACACCAGCACATCAACATCTGCTCTGTATTTCCCTGCCTTCCTTGTTTCCTGCTTTTTGATCCATTCTGATAAGGGAAAATGCCACGCAAATAGCTGTATGGGCTCCTGTGTACTGAAGCCCCCGTGGTCTAAACTCCTGGTCATTTAAGCTCTCCCTTGGGGTCAGACATCCCTCGCTACCTGCTGCATGTTGAGAATTGGGCTGGACACAATGCAGAGAGACGCTGCTGAACCCGAGGAGCACTGCACAAGGTGTCTCACAGAGTTGTGCCCTGCTGCTGTATGTGCCATCGGTCACTGAGTACCCAGCACCGAGTCACGCACATGCCAAACGGGCTTCAAGAATGCCCTTAAAAAGTATCCAGCCCAAACAGACCCAAAACAAGATGATTTAATTTTAAAAGGCCTCTGTCAGGTAAAATAAAAGTTGAAGTTACTACTGGTGCAATGACCTTTACCCGTGAAAGCAAGAGTACCAGGATACCTTTCCCTGAAAAACACCACAGATATCAGAGGGATGCACCCTAAAAGAAAAGCGCATGCTTAATGCTCCCGTTCCCCTGCAGCACTCACTCAGACCGCTCACAATTGGCTCGGAGCGAACATAAAAAGGGAGACAGAGCTGAGCAGCATCACTGTGCCGAAGGAGCAAACCACGGGAAGCAGCAGCAGCACCAACAACACTGGGGGGGCTCTTCCAAACCGCACTTTTGGGTCTGCGTCGTGCAAACACTGGCCAAAAAACAGGGCCAGGGGCTGGATGGGGATGGCTGGGCTGTCAGCGGAGGGGTTGATGTGGGGATTTCAAGCTGATGGTGTGCTCAGGCTGGTCACGGCAGGGCTCAGATGGCTTTGTCCCATTCTGCACACTGCTGCTGGATGCCTGGGCCTGCCGGCTGGGGGACACAGGCAGCAGTTTCCCCATGCTCCAGAAATAAATAACCGCTGCCCCAGCCCCGGTGAGCAGAGCGGAGATTTAATGTGCTGACAGCCTGCATTTTTTACCTTTAGTCAATACAAGAAAGGCCCCAAGACTATGATTCCCAACATCTGGATTCCATCAATATGTGATCTGTCATGATGTATTGGCATCCCCCCCCCTCTCCCCAGATTGAGCAATGCGGCTGGTTTTATTAATACGTCAAATACATTATCCGTGTAATACACTTGTCTGCCTCTGCCCTCCCGCTGCTCCCGCACAGCAGATTTGAATGTATGATGAATCAGTTTGCATTACACGTCTGTACGTCATAATTTGTCAGGATTAATAGAACTATGTGGGTGCAGGGGGAGCCGGAGGGAGCGCGTCATGTGTGTTTAGTGCGCTGATGTCTGTATCACTTATTTATCTCTGCTCAGGCCTCTTGGTTCCCGGAAAACAGCGAGCGCAGCATGTCTGGGAATCGCTGGGCAGCCCAGAGCGTGGGCAGGCAGAACCCTGCAGCGCTGTGGGGAAAGAGGTGAGGGTGGTGGTTTGGGTGCCTCCAACACCACTGGGCTTCCCTGGTCCTGTGCCCAGGGCCAGGTCCCTGCCAGAGACACAAGGAGGGACACACGGGGCTTCCTCCTGGCTCTGCCAGAGTGCTGATACATGACCCTAAAGCAAGGCTCCTTGCCTCAGTTTCCCTGTGTGCAACATCTACCCATCCCTTCATCACTGACCTCCCCCAAGGCTTGCAGAAAGCCATTTATTTTCACTTTGCAAATGACTTCAGTCGAAATTGCTGATGGGGAGGAGATGCTGGGAGCCATCTGCAGTGACAGGAGTGTCCAGAGATATGGAGGCCAGAGCTGTGCTCCTGCTGGCACCCAGCGAAACCTGCCCCAGGAACAGGGGGCTCAGTTGGGGGCACCGTGGCTGCCTCCCCAAAACATGCAGCACATTTGTTTGCAGCTCTGCAGCTGGACTTTGCTTTGCCCCTGTAAAACACCGATTCCAGCTATAAACTTTATTTACAGTACATTACACAGGATTTAGTGGGACCCATAAAGACCACAGAACAGATCTAACCATGCCGTTGCTTCCCAGCAGCTACCGCAAGACGGCTCCCCCTGCTCCCACCCACCCGTGTCCAGAGCAAAACCACCACATGGACAAGGCACGAGGTCCCCTCACTGTCCCAGTGACCCTACAGATCATCATACACAGGCTGCAATGAAGATCGGGGATGCCCATGGTACCATCATTGCTGTTTTTGCTTGCAATGAAGCCCACCCAGGCCAGGGCTGGTGCCACCGTCCCCATGCTGTAGCACAGGGGATGCAGTGGGTCTGTCCCCTGCTCCCCTCGTGGCCAGAGGACGTGACGTTGTGGTCCCTTAATGGGCAGCAGCCCCGGCGCTTTAATAACAGCTCCCAGAAACAATTGTACATTTACAACCGAGCGAGCAAGCTTGGCACGCTGAGCCCGTTCCCCTTCCAAGGCTTAATTTGATTTTGACATATTGGCTTGAGATTAAAGGGCTCTCATAAAAAAAAAAAAAAAAAAAAAAAAAAAAAACAACCAAACACACACGCATCCAGCCCCCCCACTGCCCCCTTTTCAGGGCTCAAGCAAAAGTGCTAACATTGTAATATTTTAAGTAGAGAAAATCCAAGTGTGCTTTACCCCCCGCTGGCTCTTATGCTGGGCTTATAAAAATTAAGTGGAAACCTACACAGCTGTAGGCTATAAATCCTTTGTCGCTAACGCAGCCAGGCCTGGTACCTGCCTTCAAAAAGAAAAAGAGAAATGCAAAGCCCCCAAAGCGAGGGGCAGAGGGGGATGTGCAGGGTGGGGAGCGGCCACCAGGGTGCTGGGGATGTCCCCATGGGGGGACCATGGCCATGGATGGCAGGGACAGGGGACAGCACCCGCGGAGCTGCGGGGAGGAGAGGACACGGGGAAGGTGCTGGAGCGCTGGGGAGAGCCCAGCGAAGCAGTAAGAGCCGTCTCTGCTGAAGATCAATTAGCATCAATTACTGACTTCATTTAATTGTCGTAGAAGATGAATTTGTCATTTTTAGTCTGGAATTAATGGGAGACCTTCAACTTTCCCTTGGCAGCCCCAGCAGGTCACTGCGTATTTTTCCTCCTTTTGCAGGGAGAGTAGTGTGGCAGTGGGCAGGGACGTCTGTCTGTCTGCCTGTCTGTCCATCCATCCTGCAGTGGGCTCTGTTTTCTCTCTCTCTTTTATTTATTTATTTTTTTTCCCTTCACACCTTCCACTTTTTCTCCCCTTTCCTGTTTTCAGCCAGAAATTAATTTTGCAGCCGAGGGCTGCGAAGTGTTTACATTTTCCCCGGCAAACAGGCGACAGTAAACAATGAACGCTCGCAGATGAAATTGAATTTATAACTGCATTATGGGGCCAGATAACGCCCTAAAATAATACAACGATAAGGAAATTCGATTTGATTGCTGCCGCGAATCAGCTTGTGCCCATCTGCAGCCAGGGCCTCCCGTAATAATTTTAAATTGGGTTTGTAAACCTTATTTGTCCTTAAATATTTCTGTCATTTTTCATTGCCAGGGACAGATCCTTGGGCGCGAGGCAGGCGGAGGTGCAGGCACGGAGCCCAGTGAGTGGAGTGGGCGCTGGGGCCGGTGGTGACAGCCGCTCGTCCTATCCATCACCGCGTCGACAGGCAGGGAGGAATCTCGGGCAGAAATTGAGTTTGCCTCACAGGGGACAATTGAACAAATTAATAGACCGTTAGCCAAGCGGTGACCTGAGAAACGAGGGTGCTTGGGCTCCCTCCAGGTTTGGGGGGGCCGGGGAGGTGCTGGGAATCCTGCGGTCCCCGTGGTCGTCCCAGTCCCAGGCTGGCAGATGTGGCAGGCATGTGACCATGCTCGTTGTCCATCACCTGCAGGGTACGGGGCCACCCAAGAAAAGCTGTGATGACTTTGTGGTGTGTAGAGTGTGCAGCAGTGGGGAGGGATGTGGGGCTCCTGAGGACTGGGAGAGTGACCTGATGATCAAGGGGATGGCAAAGAGGATCTGTGTTAAAAATTCAGACACAGGTACAAGGAAAGGTAGGGAGAGAAGGAATGAAAACCCAATTCTCTCTGATTTCTGAGAGTATGGGCAGGATGGTCCCAGGCTCCCAGGGCACAGGGCAGTCCTGATATGACAGGCTCCTTCACACAATGAAGGATGCTCAGCTGGGAGAGGTCTGGGCAGCCCCTGCATGGGGGTGATCCCAGGGCGGACAGGGTCCCACTGCCTCCAAAAAGCAGACAGGTGCCCCCCAGCATCCCCCCCTCAAACTCCCCCGAGCCTGCCTGTATCATCACCATTCATTACCCAAATGACTATATTTATTAAGTTCCCTGCCAAGGCTTTACAGAGCAGTCTGTAACAGAGATTAAAAGCAGAAGAAAACACCAACATAATCCTTTTTGAAGCAAACAAATCCATAAACAGCCTCAGCACTGGCTACCAGAAACATGCAGGACATGGGAATGACACCAAATTCATCACAGCCCCAACCCAAACGTACTTATTCCTAAAAATGCCCCACTCCTGCAGATGGAGACCCCGTTTGGTGACATTTAGCAGCAATGGGATGAAGCTGAGGGCTGAGCACCCCAAGCACCAGGGCTGCCATTTCCCCAAGGGATTATTTTAAGCCCGTGGAATGAAGCTCTTTACGAGGAGGCACTGGGTTTCCTTTGTCTCCACTAGAGATAATCAGGTGCAGATAGGATGGATATTCTGTAAAAACACACTCTCGCTTCCACTCACCGGTTACCTTTTTTTTTTTTTTTTTTTTCCTGAGAGCCGTAAGGGTTTCAATTACCGGATTCTGGAATTTAGTGCCCAGGGCTTTTTGGTGTGTGTTAGATTTATTAGAAGGTTTAGTATCAGTGGAGGATTCACGCATTTACTCCCAGGAGCCCAGCTTCCGTTCACAGACCCTAAATCAAGAGCCGAGATGGGCTATTGTCACTTAGGACATTAGCATGGTTAACGCACGCGGGAATGATTAATAGCAATATGCATGCAGCCTCCCCTCCTCCCCAAACGTCCCTGCCCCGCGATCCTGCTCCCTGCCGCCGCCCTGAGGCTCAGCACCAGCCCCGGCACTGGCAGGGTTCCTGCTGCAAGCTGCATTTTATTGTAATTATTGTTCTTTTTTAAGGTGAAGGGTTTCAGGCACTCAGGGGATGGCAGGTTTTCTCCCAGGACAGGGTTCCCCCCCTCCCTGCCACCACCTGGAAGATGCGCTCAGGGCAGTGGACACAAGTTGGCAAAACCTGCGAGAAAAAAATATTATTCTAGGAGAAAACCCAACCTTCCCCTGCAGGAGCCACCCACCCCGGCAGCTCCTTGCTGCCACCTTCTTCCCAAAGGAAACCAGAGGTCAGATCTGGAGGCAACCCATCGCATGAGCAGCTCCTTGGGGACGCTGCAGCCTCCACACCGCAGGTGCTGGAGAGCCCAGGCTGGAGGCAAAGACTGTTCCAGGGGAGACATGACCACGCTCCTAACAAGCAAGATCCTGATGGCTTTTGTCCTTTTTCCAATACCGTGTTACTTACATTCCTTCTTTTTTAATTAAAACAGCCCCAGCTGATTTTACAAGCTTGCCACTGCTTCTCTCCCAGTCTCTGTGTCTCTCATATGCTTGAGTGCTAGTATTAATTATTAGAGCCAATTTACTGTTTATACTCTGATGTTTTAACTAATTACCACTAATGGCAGACACCAGTGGGCAATCAACTTCATTTAGTTCCCAGTGCAAACCACTCATTACCATCGGAGAAAGGGAAGGAGAGCGTGCGGGAGGGACAGATAAAGGCAGAGGGAGATGGGCAGGTGCCTGGACTGTGAGGTGCTGGGGATGCTCCTGCTGCTACTACCCAACACAGCCCCTTCAGCAGCACTTGGGGGCAGGATTTAGGGCTCCAGCATGTGTTGATGGGCAGCAAGGGGAAAAACCCATGCACAACTGCTCTGCTGGGGCTGTTTAGACTGCTGGTGGTTCATGACACATGCTAAGCCCTTGACAGCTACGGTTGCAGGTGAGCAACATGTTTCTTGCCCTGCATGGCAAACGGATCTGTTTTCCTGGTGGATTTCATCCCAGGATTCAGCCCTGGGGAAAGCACAGCCCGTGCTGGTGTCGTGGGCTTAGTGTGATGCAGGCAGGCTTCCTGAGTCCCAGGCACCTGCGGTGTTAATCCTGCAGTGAGAGGAGAAGGGGCAGTGGGTAAGGTGATGTGAGATGAGCTGGGGCTGGAAAGCTCCTGACTGAAGTTAGTCTGGTTGTGGGGCTAATTCAGCTATGTCCCTGTGCAGTGATGGAGCCTCCCTTAGGATAACACCTCCCTTAGGATAACACCTCCCTCAGCCTAGCCCTTGTCTCCCCTGTCACTCCCTCTGCAGGCCCAGGGAACAAGGGGCAGATATTTATCGCCCTGCACCGAGGCAGCTACACATAGCCAGCATGGGAGCCCCTAGTACTTAAAGCACATCACCTCCAGGTGCTATGACTGCGTGTGGACTTTCTTCTCTGGTTTACACCCAGAACCAGACAGACCATGTCACAGCAAGGACAGGGTGAGATGGTTCCACCAGAGCTGTGCTGGCCCTGCAGCTCCAGGAGAGATGCCTTCAGTGGGAGAAAACCCAGAGCTGAGCATTGAGCATCCCTGGCTATGTCTGAGAAAAGCCTCTGGAGGAAGTCACGTCTGGATCTGTTCCTCCTGCAGAGAGACCTGTTAACCCTGACATGGGACAAATCCCCACTCACCCATGGTATTTGAGGTTCTGGGGTCTGGAGCAGCCATCAGGCAGGAAGTGCTGCAGATGGAGGGTCCTTCCCCGGGGACAGCATGGCTCTAATGACCTGCTAGCTCGTTACCAGCAGTGGGAGTCCTGCTCTCACAAAAGGCACTGCAGCTCTTTAGAAGTTTAATGCCACCAATGTGGTTTCAGTGAAGAGATGCTGAAAAGAATCTGAAAAGAGGGGCCTGAGCCCAGCCACGGCAATGGGGCTGGGCACCACCTCTCCCAGCGGGACCACCAGTCTCTCCTTTCCTTTTCCCCTTTCATTCCCTGATCAAAACTGGGCAGGAGACCTGCTCTGTGATGGTGGGGACATGGCAGCCTGTCTTGTGGGCGTTGGGGGGGGTTATAACTATGCACACATCTGAAATGTAATTGCTGTCAGCTCTCTCCATTCTTGCAGCACGAGGCCTTTAATCTCTCCCACCAGACCCATCGGCCCTGATATTGCAGCTCCAGAAAGGCTGGTTTTATGTACTTTAACCCCGCGACCTTTACAAATCCCATCATTCCAATCAATACGTCTCATTAGCGTTAGGTAAATGTATGGGATGGATGGGGAGCTGTGCTGGGAGGAGCCCATGGCGGGTGGGGTGGAAAGTGCTGCTGCTGCCCGCTCTTTGGGGACAGCCCAGCCCCGGTGCTGCTGGGGATATCCTTCCCAAAAGCGTCTTTCCCCCAAGCACCATTTCCTCTGGGAGCACACCTTGGTCGGCTAACGCAGAGCTGGACAGAGGCCCTGCCAAACCAGCAGTGGAGTCAAGAGCCCAAGCTTTTAACTGGACCAAGCTGTTGAAGTCATTTTTCCTCTCTCCTTGGGAAGCAGACATATGTTTTACAGCTTTCCACCATGTCGACTAAATGGAAACATGCGGGGCCTGCGGCAGGTGATGGGGAAACAATGCGGGGTGTGCCGCAGGCTGCCTGCGGCTACCACGGGTGGCAGGACAAAGCCAAGGAGCGGGGTGAAGAAACAAAATCTTGGCATTTCCCATGAAATGAAAGTCTTAATCCATGCAGAAATGCCAGCTTACACCAGCTGAGAACGTCACTGACCCGTGAGTTCACAGGGTGGTGGTCAGCCGAGGATGCTTCAAAGGACGGGACTGCCCTCGGGACAGTGATGGAACCCGGCTTTCAGTGGGGAGTGGGCTCACCCCTCAACCAGCCTCAGCTGCCAGGGCTGTAAATACAATTACTGCCCATAAAACCACCCAGCCCTCCTCCGAATCCTGCTCAAACACTTGACTTGGGTGACCCATGAGCAGCAGCAAACAGGGCACCCAAGGCTGCTGCTGCTGCAACATGTCTGGGGCAGGGCAGGCTGGGGTGCAAAGCAGGGAGAGGATCCCCTCCTGCCCTCCCCAGGCAGGGCCACCTTTCCAACTGGCATCTGGAGCTGGGTTTGGTTTCCGAGCTCTGCTATCCCCATCTGCAGAGCCAGCTTGTTACTGCAACGGCGCTCGGCCCCGCATCGAGCTCGCCCCAGGAGCACGTGCAGCTGAAGCAGGCAGATTAATGCCGAGCACAAAATGAGTTCACATGCACGGATCTATTCCTGGTAGAGTCTAAAAAGCAAGGGCTAAAAATATATGGGCAAGCTCTGCTTTTTCACATTAGTGTTGTTTAATGAAGATGTTTCCGAGAGGTTTAAACTCATGCAGAGCTGGGCCGGATGCACCTCTCCTTGGAGCAGGGGGCAGCCAAATTTGTCTCCTTGCCAGAGGGGATGCACAGAGCTGGGTATGTGACAACCCCATGTACATGGGGCAGTCTGGACACCCTGTCCATGTGCTCCCTGTTCCCCCAGCACCAATGCCTGCTTCCTCCACCCCCCCTGCCCTGTTTGTCAAGGCACTTGAGCTGAGTCTCAGGCTTGTTGACAGGCACTAAACTCCACAGCAGCAAGAAAACCATTTAAGCACTAAGCCCCCCTTGGCTTTAGCGAGATGACTGCACAGCACAGGATCTTAGCACAGCACCTAGCAGGAGGCAGAGGGAAGGAAACATTAATAAATCCTGTGGTGGGCCAATTTCACTCAACCTGACACACTGCTCCTCTTGGAATTAACTGGGCAAGCCCCGAGGCACCTCTCCGGAGCGGCACCCCAGCCGCCCGCACACCAACACCAAGTTGGGAGCATCCATGAAACCTGCATCCAGAAGGGTTGGAAAAAACAGTCCATACCTTCAG
The DNA here is from genome assembly GCA_011076525.1 of Nettapus auritus. NCBI lineage: Eukaryota > Metazoa > Chordata > Aves > Anseriformes > Anatidae > Nettapus > Nettapus auritus. The sequence goes on along the minus strand of CM021772.1, from coordinate 21,511,832 downwards.
AGCTGCCCTCTCCAGCAGAAAAACAGCAGGGCTGGATGAAGCTGTGCGAGTCCCCACTGCTGATTTTATCCCCACGTTGGCAGCAGGACCGGGGGTGAGGGGCAGCATCCTCCCCACCCAGGGCAGTGAACGGGGAGAGCCACTGGGGAGCAGGCAGGGAGTTATCACATTGCCCAGCCGTGCCCCTGGGGGTGTCACAGGAGGACAGAGCAGTGGCCTTGCTGCAGGACTGGGTTTAACCTTCTGGGGCTTGTCAGCTGGAAGGGAGATTGCAGATAGGTGGGATTGGAGATGCAGGGGATTGCAGCAATGTTAGATTTTATCTGTGGCTCTGCACAGCCAGATGACCTTGGGATCCCAATCAACAGTTGTTAATAAAACATAGGGGACAAGTGTGAGGGGTTAGATGCTGAGCACGGCTCTGAGGGAATGGTCATCACTGGAGAGAGCAAAGGGGTGCTGGAAGAGCAGGGACCCCACCACAGAGCCACCACCGCCTCCCTGATGCGCCCCTGTCTCCTCCTCCTCACCCCTGGCCGTGCTGAGATCTGGCCTCACTCAGCCCACTTTTCAGTCCCAGCCATTACAATGACAACAGTGATAAGAGATTCTTATCACAGTGCTCGACATCGATTTGAAGTTGAGCCCCTTTCCCGCTCTCGGGAGCAGTGAGCAGCACTGTGGGTGTGCTCGGCAACTGTTTGGGTGCAAAGCTAAGGGCAGGAGGCTCAGATCCATTCGGGGCTGGAAAGGTACAAAAAAATGGAGAGGTACAGAAACTGGAGAGGTACAGAAACTGCTCACAAGTTTCACTGAGGTTAGGCTGTAGTTAACAGAGATGCCCGGTCTCTCAAGCTCTCCTTGCAGCTACCACCTCCAGAATTTACAAAAACTCAGTTTATCTCATTTCTGGCCCCTATTTCTGGCTAGGTCCCGGGAGCTGGCCCCTGAAACACACACCAGCCCAGAGTTCCACCTTTCAGCTTCCCTCTTTGCTCTGGGATGCTGTGTGCCCAGCGGGATGCTGTGTGCCTGGCAGGGAAGGCTGCCTGCACCAGGGCTGCCCTGGGCATATCCACTCTGGATGAATGCACCAGTGCATGTGCAGAGCAGGACCTCAGGTGGGAAAACTGAGGAACAGGCAGGCTCTAGGCTCACACAGCAGCACTGCTGAGACGACCAAAGTGTCCTGATCTGGCTCTGCTTGATCAAACCTGGCCCCTTTATCAAAACCAGTGAAGCCGCAGCATCTTTGCTGAAAATCCTCCCTGCACAGCCCCTGGGAACAGCAGACCCACGAGGTGGTGGCAGGGGAAACACCCGAACAATCGGCGCCTGTGTGGGGACAAAGAAAGGCTGCTCTTGTTGGGGTGAGCCCAGCGTCGCCGGGTGGCACCCCAGGTACCCCAGCTGTGCCAGCACTGCAGCACAACAGAGACGGAGCTGTTCGGGGCCCAGCCCCGGCACAGGGTGTCACCGCCTGCATTGGTGAGCGGGGACGTTGTCTCTTTGTCTGTGCTGGTTTCTGCTCTGCTGACCCGCTTTGCTCTCCCTGTCGCACCATCCATCAGCTCTGGCAGCCCCGTCAATTCCAGGCCTCCGCGATGCCATTCCCCACCGACGGGGATAAAGCACATTTTTTTTAGGGCGAGGAGTAGCACTTTCCCTCCTGGCAAGTTGCTGGGCTCCCTCCTTCCCTCCTCAGAGCCGTGCTAGGCTCCGCTTTGCCCCATCCTCAGGACACCAGGCTTTTCCTGCAGCCACCCCCATCTCCACAGCAGCAGAGTTGTGCTCCCGCCTGCCATGGACGAGGGGGGGTCCCTGCAGCATCCCCGGCCAGCTGTGCTCAGCCGGCCTGCCCCGAGGCCCCTGCTATTACCGGCAGCAGGCAGGCGGTGGCAGCCTGCCCCGCAGGCAGCGGGCAGGGCTGGGGTGCTGCCAGGCTGGCAGGGGCTGCAGGGCACCCAAGGGACCTCAAGTCGCCTTCCCGCAGCCCTTCCTGCTGCCTCTGGGGGCAGGCGGGCACTGGGGGCACCGGTGACACTGGTGGCCCACCCCCAGCCATACGCACAGCTGGGTCTCCCCAGGCTTGCTGCCACAGCTGAGCAATAGGAAAAAGTGGGATTTAGGGACAGCCTTCATCCCCTGCTCCCCATCATGGCCATGCTGCGCCCCACAGGGCTGGATGTCCCCCCTGCTGCCCCTAGCATTGCAGACCTGACACAGGGAGCCCAGCAGTGACGGGGCTTTGTCCCCCACTCCCACCTCCACAGCAGAAACATCTGCCTCCCCTCCTCAATCCATGCACAGCTTTTAATAGTCCTGACAATTCACAGGAAAACAGGGGCATTAAATGTTAATTATATCTATTTGGATTCAAAAAATTTTATTACTCGAGTTAACGATAGCTGGAGTCATAAAGAAAAGCGCAGAGCAACGGATGCTGCCTCTCCATGGGTCTGAGTACCCGTGGCCACCCTGTGCCATCGGCCACGCGTGGACCACTGGTGACAAATGGCTCTGGGCAGTGGAGGGGCCGGATCCTGCCCTGGGAGCGGTGCTGGGGGCAGGGACTGTGCTGGCAGGGTGGCCACGCTGGCTCTCGGGGCGCGTGGTCGGCCCTCGTGTAGGCGCTGCGCTGGCGGGACTCAGCCTGCCCCAGCCCGCGGGCTTCTAATTTACTGCTTTCCTTTTACCGTAAAACTGAAAGGGGAAGGTGCACCCTTTAATCACTGCCTCCGGGGCCCCGCCTGAAACCACACAGCGACCGAGCGAAGGCTAGGAGTTAATGCTCCTTCCGACACCTTTTTATGATTCATGGGCCTGACCTTGAGCCATAAACCGCTCAACCTCCCCGACACACTGGCAGTATTTACAGCCTGCAGGGGCCGGGGCGCGCAGCCACGGATGCAGACCCGGGACAGGCACAGGTATGTGGCCGGGGATGCCACAGGTACCCGGCCCCGCCAGGGACACCCTGCGATAGGGACGGCCATGCAGGTGAGCGGTCACGAGGGATGCTAACGAAGCAGGTGGAGATGGAGACATACATTTTGTACTGCTGACATTTTGCTGCTGACACCCAAACCACCTCGGTGGCACCGTGGAGGAGTGAGCAGGGCCAGGCGTCCCACCTGGGCATCCCAGGCAGCCCAAGGTCCTGCTGCACCAATGAGACCAGTGAAAGCCTCCACTGGTTTGAAGTGGAGCAGGGCGAGGTCTAATGGTTAAAGCAAAGGGCTGAGAGGCTCTGCATGAAGCCATTCGGGGTTGGCTCAGACCAGCCCGCTCCTTGCTTTCTGCCTCAGTTTCCCCACTGCCACAGTGAGAGAACTGATCCTGACCCATCCTGTTTGCATGGAGTGGGGAGGCCGAGCTCGTTAATGTTTGCAAAGTGGGTTTGGCTCCAGTGACAGAGCTAGCCAGAAATGTGAAGGTCATTATTATTAGCAGGATTAAAGCAATTTAACCCAGCAGTGAGGGGGTACAGGTGAGCGCAGTAGCTGTGCTGTGCTCAGCAACAAATTGCACGCTCGAGCAACCTCAAAATCATGACAAGTACAATAAAAACAGTGAGAGATAATGACGAATGCTATGATCATATATCATTTTAGAAACTTTAGGCAGGACTAGAAGGTCGCCACACTGCCCTCTAATCCTTCCACCCCCAAAATACACTCCCTGCAGGCAGCAGGAACTGTGCTTTGCTGTTCCTGGGAAATTCCCAGATCCCATATGGGCTTGTCAGTGCCCGCTCTGCACATGCACAAATCTCTTGTTATGGGCCCATGTGCATCACTTGCCACCACGGAGGTGCTGCCACACAGCCTCCGGGCAGATCCTCACCAAGGAGCCTCCCTCTTCCTCCTCCTCTGCTCCTCAATGGGGACTGAGGCATTGGGCGACTTGTCTGGGACAGGAATCTGACTTTTTTCTGACTCTACTGGTTGCCTTTTTTTTTTTTTTTTTTTTTTTTTTTTTTTT
>CM021772.1:21428349-21507748 GCA_011076525.1 Nettapus auritus | reverse complement strand
TTTTTTTTTTTTTTTTTTTTTTTTTTTTTTTTTTTTTTTTTTCCTAGTTACAAAGTAAAAGAGGAAAAAGCCACGCTTATCTCAGAAAGCAGAGTTCAGGAAAAAGCTACTGGTCTTTTGGACTCAGCCAGTCCCCATTGGTAGCCTCGCTTGTCACTGGGAATTTATCAGCCAAACACAGACCTGGTATAATGCGCCATATAACTAGTGCATAAACAAACTTCAGCATGATAAATGCGCTGCTTTGAAGCCATAAAGTTATTAGCTGGTGGCTGTTAGCTACTGCTTAGCGTGGGGCACGCTCCTGCCGTTAACCCCTCGCCACCCCCTCGGCGCCCATCACCGTGGGGGGACCTCGGGAACAGGACCTGGGGCATGTCCCCATGCGGGATGACGGCAGCGGAGCCCCGGGCTGTGCATGGGGACCCTGCAGGCACTACTGGCTCTGCAGTGCTTATCAGTGCCCTTTGCACCCACCACGAGGAAAGGGCTGGAGCCTGCAGGAGGGAGATGTTGGCCAGGAGCGGGGCTCTGAAGGATGACACCCCGGTGTTTGAGACCCGCAGTGGATCCTCTCCTCCCCTCTGGGCAAGCACAGAGGGTGTTGTGCATCCCCATGGCACAGACCATCCGGGCTGTGTTGGTTTCAGAGATGGTCTCAGGCAGGGCTGGAGGAAGGAGGTCATCCCTCCACTGCTCAGGACATCTGTTCTAGAAGTGTTGAAGCAAAAGCCTTATTTATTTTATTTTATTTTATTTATTTATTTATTTATTTTTCTGATAGCAGTGAAGCAGGGAGCGCTGGCAAGGTGTTTAGAGTTCCCTCTGCTGCTTGCAGTGCATGGCTGCTGCCTGCTCCCATCAGCACAGCCTCACCGGAGGCTCCTGGGTGCTGGAGAAGCCCCACAGCCACCAGCAGCTTGGTGGGACACAGCCAACCCCACAGCATCAGCAGGGCCAGCCACCAGCATGGTGCCTGGAAAGCATCCTCCTCCTTGTGGGGCCAAGGGGATGCTCCCACCAAGGTCCCTGGCCACCTCCTGCCCCTGTTCCCCCACCGGCTGGGGGTGGTGGGAGGTCTCCAGAGCTTGCTATGCAGTGGTGGGGGATGCAGGGGGCTGGGGACTGGCTCCCATCCCTCTTCCCAAACAACTGGCCCTGCGAGGAGCCAGGAGACGTCTCAGCAGGGCCAGCTGGGGGGCAGCCGGACTCGGAGCTGTCTCAGCGCCTGTTCCTCATTAGAAGCCCAGTGTTGAAGAAACTCATAATTAGAGCCCTGAGTATTAATTAATCTCTGTGACCCTCCTCTCATTCTCCTTCCCCTGCTCCCGCAGCTCAGGAGGTCAGCCTGGATTATTAACACGTGCAAGTGCAGGATGGCGAGCACGCTGTGCGGGTCGGCAGCAATGTAGGGCCTGGACCCCGGGGCCCGTCCCCGTGTTCAGAGCAGCCACGGGCAGCTCGTTCCTCCCTGCACAGTGCTGGTGGCAGCATGGCATCCCTCCCCTGCTCCTTTCCTCCTTCGCCAGGCTCTGCTGGGGACACAGTCAGCACCCTGGGGACAGTGCCAGAGTGGGCAAATAAATGTCCCATGGAGAGCAGAGCTGATGGTATGCTAAATGGGAAAAGCATCCCATCTGTCTCAGGTCTTTAAGAGCCTTGGAACTAAGGAGGCTGCCCTGGGACACGGAGACCCTTTTAGCACCATGGTGGCCATGCCCAACAGCCCTTCTCCTCCCCTGCTTGCCCTTTCAGGCTCAGCCACCGGGGGGAAAGGACACATCCTGGCAGCCCCTGCCAGGCACAGCCCAAGGACTGATGGGCTCCAGAGAGCTGCCACGGAGCACCAAAACAAGATATAAAATAAATCCAAACTTTTCTGACACCCTGGTAACCACCAACTGCTTCCCTGATCTGATTTTTCCCCTTTTCTGCTGGAGCAATAAAAAGGGGAAAATCAACATCCAAATGATCTTGTTTATGGCGACTAAATAAGCTGCATGTGCTTAATCCGTTAGAGTTTAATGAATTTACGACTTGCTTTGGAATTTGACAAGGGCTGTAAAAGAGTAATTAACATTTATCAGTGTGTTTTTTACACACACCCCGCCCTCCTCCTGTCTCCCTTCCTCCTCCCGCTGCCTGTCGCGGAGCAGCACTGGGTATCGGGGGGAATATAAAAGTGATCAATTAATTCTTAATAATCTCGGGGAAAGATTGTAGAGTTGCAGTATGAACTCAGGGAGTGTCAATAAACGTGCCAAAGGTTGGCCCCCTCCCCGGCGCTGCAGAGGAATGCAGGAGGCCGGGGAGGGGATGGGGCTGCAGGACGGGCGGTGCTTGGTGAAGGGGCCCTGCACCCCTTTCCTTTTCTTCGGGCTCTTCTGGCATCCAGAGGAACCCTTGGTCACCTCGTCTGAGTGCCCGGTGTGTGAGGGTGTGGGGAGCCTGCCCGTCTGGGCATCCACACAGAAGGAGTGGGGTCAGGGCTCCCAGGGGCAGCGGGCTCCCTGGAGGAGACAGGGAAGCATCTGGGCTCGGCTGTTGCCCAGAGGATCCCGGAGACCCACAAACAAAAGCTCAGGATGATAAATCCCCCCGAGGCTTGAGGCTGTCCGGGCATCGGCTCTGGACAGAAACGAATTCTCCCTGTCGAACATAATGGCCCCAAAATAAGCAATGAGGTGGGGAAGGAGAGCACTGGACCCAGGGGGTCTGGAAAATCTCCCAGCCCTGTGGCGAGGACGTGGGAGGGGACAAGCACTGGGCACCCACCCGTGGGGCAGACAAGAGTGCTGGGATTTCTCCCCGGGTTGCTCAAGCCATGTGTAGCTGGATGAGCGCAGGAAAGAAATGTGGAAAGTGATGGGATGGGCTCGCCTTCATTTTATATGAACCCTCTTGTCCCCTGCAGGGGCTGCAGGGTGAGGGCAGGGAGCAGAGCTGGGGGGCACAAGGCTGATCTGGCCCCACATGCAGGTTGAGGAGGTGACAGAGAGACTGTGACATGGCCAAACACCCGGAGAGCATCAGCCCCCAGCGAGGGTGCCCAGCCCTGGGCACACTTTGGGGGCTGCACAGAGAGCTTTGAGGCCACCGGGGCTGGGGTCCCGTGGCTGTGGGATTTGTCATGGTGTCTCCAGAGCTGGCCAGGAGTGGCTCAGGGCAGGCAGATGGAGGGAGGAGCCAGGAGGTGACACCTCACGGGGAATTAGGGTGTGCAACAGCTAGCAAGGCTGGGCACCGGGTGGGTCTGCACCCTTGGGACAAGGGCTGGGGGTGGCTGGGCCATGCAATTCCCTGGCTGTGGGAGCACTGGGGGCATGGCACAGGGGGCCCCGGGGGGTGGCAGGAAATACCCAGGTCCCCTAAATGTGCTGCCCAGGGTCTGACACCTGCAAGCAGTGGCGCTAAAGATGATTTTAAGCTGCGATTATAAGAAATCTATTGATCTCTTGGACTCTGTAATGACAGATCAACCATTTTAATAAAACACCTATTAGTCATGCATTAACCCTCCTCGGCTACTCGGACATTGAGAATCGAACTGACGAGGGCAGCGGGATTTCTCAGAGTCTTTTTGGGGAGGGAAGGGGGGAAAGTGTTTCTTTAGGACACAACAACAACAAGAAGAAAATAATGCAAACTTACAGAGGGGGAGAGTTAAAATCATACGGTGAGTGGCAGTTGCAGACGCCTGGGGCCCTCTTTGGTTGTCGCTTCTATCTGGCAATCAATTGACAAGAAATTGGGATTATGAAATATTACGTCTGTGATCAGAGGAGGTGGGCTTCCTTCCCCAACTTGAGGGCAAGCCTCCACTCCCCACTGGGACAAAACACGGATAACATCAGCGATTTGACCTCTGGCAGGTTTTTAGCATGAGCATGGCCATCATCCCCACAGGTCTTTATAACTGACTCCGAGCAAGGCTGCGATGCCCTGAAGATGGATCTAGATGCCCTGACTTTTTATGAGAGTAAGACTTGGCACCTGGGAGCACAGCATCCACAGGGCAGGGAAAGGATGGGAAGAGAAAGAGAAGAGTGGAAAGGGAGCACAAGTGGCTCATGGGATGGGACGGGATGGGATGGGATGGGATGGGATGGGATGGGACAGGACAGGATGGGATGGGATGGGATGGCATGGCATGGGATGGCATGGCATGGGACAGGATGGGATATTCTTGCTCACGGGTGGTAGCAGGAGGTGCCACATGCATGCAGTGAGGCATGACCTCCTGGGGGCCTCTTGTGTAAGCGCTGGGGAGAGGGCAGGCACTGTTTCCTCCTCCTCGAGCCGTTGCAGCCTCAGAAACCACCAAGTCCCCGTTGCAATGGGAGCTGCCCGGAGCTTCCTGCAGGTGCCGTGCGCTCATGAATCACACCTTGTCACCGGGCTGCCCAACCGCTTGGGCTGCTGCCATCCCCGGCCCCCAGCCCGGCCAGGCAAGGGTTAAGCGGGCATAAATCACCCTGTTTGAGAGACGTTTCAAAGCCTCTTCCAAATATTATAAAAAATGTCTTTAATCATCTAATAGCGCGAACTCGGCTGGTGATGGATGGAGAGAAGTCGCCTCTCTCCTCCTGATCCTAACAGATGAGGCTGAAGAGCTGCTGCTGGGGGGGGGGGGGGGGGGGGGCGGGGGGGGGGGCGGGGGGAGGAGAAGGACATTTCTCAACCTCCCACCAGAGCAGTTATAAATATGAGGTCATACAGCAAGAGATGATAACGCATTAAAGGCTCTTGAGATATTAGTCTGTCAGCCTCGTTAGACACAGCCTATTTGGGGCTGACTGCATAATTAGAGGCTGGGGTACCCATAACTCATCGGTGTTTATACGGTGGAAGGGGCTACACTTGCCATCACCCTCAGCACTCGGAAAAGTCATCTTCAGCAGGCATCAAACCCCACTCCCCGATGCAAAAATAATGCAAATCCTCCTCTTTATGGAAAAACAAAACAAAACAAAACAAAACAAAACAAAACAAAACAAAACAAAACAAAAAAAAAAACCCACCTTGCTCCTGCCCTCAGTCCCCTGCCCTGCCCCAGCCTCTACTCTCCCTGCACCAACCCTTGCACCTCCCCTCTGCTGCGGGTGGGAATCTGACCCATGGAGGAGACAGGGTGGCGCCAGGTCGCTTGTGGCCGAGAAGTCCTCAATGCCAGTCCCCCTGCCCTCCCCTTGCCACTGGGCATATCCAGGCTTGTCGTTCTTGTGTCTGCAGGGAGCTGGAAGCAGCCTGGGAGGTGGGTGTGCTTGGGCAAAGGGGGGTCCTGAGCAAGGAGCTGGGCCATCCTGGTCTCCTCTGCTTTCTCTTCTGGGTTCTGCCTAGCTGGTGGTGAGCACACCGACCCCCCCAGAAGGGCACTTCCCAAACCCGCCTGGCTGAAAATTGAACAAGTGAAACAGGGAAGGGGAACGTTTCCCTTCTGCAAGCGTGCGGAGTGAGGGCACCGCAAGAGCTGGCTCCTACTCTAACGGGAACAGAGATGGGGCAGGGGGAGCCAGTAGAAAGCCACCCTGAGCCTTGTGCACCCAACATTGACCAGAGGAGCTGGTTTGTACATCCTGAGCCTTCCCACAGGCAGGGTCATGAGCACAAGCAAGCAGAGCCCTAGCTCATCTCCTCGTCCTGTTCGCTCACCGCAGCCGGTGAGGGGCAAGGGGTCCGCAGAGGAGGGGGCAACCCCATGGCTTCCCAGGATGAGGCAGGATAATGAATCCTGATGGGGGAAGTGACCTTTTCCAAATGCCACATGTCATTGGATTTTATATCACACCAGGACAATGTGCCATGGGTATTAAAATCGTTTTTCCAATAGGAGTGTGTGTGTGTGCATGTGTGTGTCAGGGAGAGATGTGAGAAAAATAAAATTAAGATGTGAAAATTAGGCTGCCTCTAAACATGGCCTTTAGAGAAGGCTTTGGTCCTGGCAGAGCAGCGCTGACATTGCACTCTGTGCCCTTTGCTCTTCGGATCACGGGTGATTTTGTCAGGGAAATAAGGCCTGTCCAAAACCCACGACGGAACTAGGGAAAATGCTCGGGAGTCCTGATCCCCATTCCTGAAGTCCTGCAGAGACATTCAGCTCCTCTGCAGAAGAGGACACCTCCGGAGCTGCACATACAAATGCTCCTGGACACCCATGCGTGTCAGCCTGGGCTGTGCACACACAGAAAGCAAAATTTACATGACTGCCAAAGCCAAGCTATTTGGTCCCAGTGGGGTTGCAAAGCAGTGACCCTGGGGCCAATGTCTGCAGGCTGTCCGAGCACTCAGGTATGGGGCACAGCAATGCCATGATGCATTCCCACGTGGAAACACAAAGCAAAAAGGCAGGCACTGGGAGAACTCCAGCCTGTTCCCTCAATCTGCAGGGCAATTGTCCGGCTGAAATAACAACGCTGGGACAAAAAAAAAAAAAAAAAAAAAAAAAAAAAAAAAAAAAAAAAAAAAGACAAGCTGTGTTTGTTTATTCAGCTTCTTTCCCCCCTTCTCCTTTCGACAATGCCCTGACACTGTGTCCTGCTGCGCTGGAGCTGCAGCCCCAACGGACTAAATTTATCCCAGCTGGAGCCCTGTTTACAAGCCTCATCCTGTTTGCAGTGTGGCCCATCCTGCCCTTCCCTGGGACTGACAGCCCAGGCTTCACCTTCCCTGATCTCTGCTCCATCAGCCCTGGAAATTCCTCCCCCCCGCCCCCCCCATTTGGGAAGCTCTGGGGAGGTGTGGGCTTCCTGGGTTGTGCTTGCCCAGCATGGCTCAGTGGTGGCCAAGGCTTGTGTCACCCAGGAAAATGCTGTCTGTGACTGTGGCAGGGAGGGTGCTGAGCACCCCAGGAGCAACATGCTGGGGACAACCAGGTTTCACCATTAAAACCTTGATGGAGCCCGTGTCCCTTTGCACCCATGTGGGGTGCTCTGCTCCATGGGGAACAGTGGGCTTGGGCTGTCACACACCTGTCCCTGTCCCCTGATGGGCTCACATGGGTTGGGAAGACAGCTCAGCCCCGAGGTGACCAACCTACAGCTTTGGGTCCCGTCTCTTGTCTCCTGGAGGAGTCCTCCTGCAGTCCCAGGCTGCCTCACCCCCAGGAGGTGCCTTCAGCAAGACTCAGTTGGCAACATCCGGGCTCTTATTTGCTGTTTAATGAGTTCCAGATAATGAATCCCAGGGCATGCAAGCTTTTTGTTAACCCTTTGGCTCGCCATCAGGATTTGCCAGCAGTCTGCAGGGATCTGAAGTCATAAGAGCGGTTTGGGGGTGACTGCAGGTGCTTACCTACGGATGAGCTCATGATGGGCAAGAGCAATGCCCACGGGTACCCTACTGGGCCCAGCAGTGAATTTGACCCTAAAGGCTTGTCCAGACGAAGCACTGCTCCTGAGAAACCCCCACACCAGGCATTTCTTATTCCAGGGAGAAGACCTTAGCCATGCCCACCAGACCCACTCTCTGAAATATGAATGGAGCTTTTGCAGAATACTTTTCCAGCTTGAAAATCACCAAAACCCTGCACTCCCACTCGCTTTCCAGCACAGGCAGGGCATTACGGGAAGGGCAGGTGGAGCAGCACCCTGCACACACACAGCAGTGTGCTCCTCACACGTGTGGCTCCTCATCTCCGGAAGAAGATCTGCTAGTCAGGAAGTCACGGCCCTGATTACTTTGTCTTCCACGTTTAAGAACATCCCTAACTGCTCCTTGGATAGCTCAATTAGTAAAGTGAATATATTATATAAAGTCTAAAAGATTAAACTATCATAGGCAGCCCATAATTTCATGAAGAAGTCAGGGGAGCATATCCCTCTTATTAACTCTATAACAAATGTGATGAAAATGTTCAAATAGAATGTTAATGCAATGTTACGTGTAATTTTCCCAGGCGATTTTCTGCTGAAATATTTCTTTATTAATAGTAATTGAGGGTATAAATTATGAATGAGGCGATTTTCTCCTTTCACTGGGAAAGACGTACTAATGGCAATAATTCTTTATAATAATTTTTTTGGGGGGAGAGCGGGGAGGGAGCTGGGGTGAGGGGTTTAAAGAAAAAAAAAATCTTTAAAGGGATTGCAAAATATATAGACTAGCAGTGCATGTTTTATGGCAGGGCGCTGTATTTTATATCTGTGTGCTGGGCACCAGCCCCACGCCGGGCTGCGCTGCGTGCGCACCGCGATTTCCTTGCTCCGTCTCCATCCTGCAGATGTCTAAAGGCTCACTGCGGGCCAGGGGCATGCGGAAGCCCTCAGTCTGCAAATGCTGGACCCTTCCAACCTCATGTTTTGTAGGAGAGGGAGCAGCGTGGCAGCACGAGCTCCGGGCACTTTGGGTTAGTGGCCAGGACACGCGCATGGACAGGCAGCGCCGAGCTGCGCAGCTGCTCACCGGGAAACAAAAAGTCCTTTCTGTGATGCCAGAATGAAAGAGGCGTTTTACAAGGGTTTTCAGAGCTTGCTCTCCTTGAGGGTTGTATGGTTTTTGACAAGCCAAACGACTTCAAAATTTTTCCACGCGTTTAGGAAATAATGCTGGTTGGAGGGTGTTTCTTAGCCCCTGTTCTCTGCGCGCATCTCTCTTTGTAAAGGGGAAAGAAAAGATGATATCCCTAAAATTTCCACTGAAATTTCCACATTATCTGAAAAAAGCTCTGAACGGCATAAAACTTTTAGACCAAAGAATTCACTTTTCCCCCTATTTTATTAACTTCTCCCAGGAAGTGCTGCCACATTCAAAACAAGCTCTACTATATTAGTGTAAGGAGAGAAGCAGATGCTCCCAACCCACTGCTGTTCAGACTGAAGAGCAGCCTGTGAGATGCTTGAACCAGCTCCTCTAGGGGCAGGTGACCTGGTCAGCCAGCCAGCAGTGACAGGTAACAGCTCTAGGACAACGTGCCTGTGACACAGCCCTGGAGCATAGTGTTATAGGGCACAGAGTGGTCTGGTTGCATTTCTCAGCATCACCATGGCTCCTCAATAGCCAGGGAGGGGATTGCTTTACTCCTCCCCAAGGGACATCTCTTATATGCACCTCACCCAAGCATCCCCCCAGGCGCTGCCCTGCCCTGGCTGTCCCTGGTCCCTCCGCTGTGCTGGAAGCCTCCCAGCAGCAAGGATGTGCTGTCCCCATCCCCATCCTCCTGAAGGCACTCCTCCCAGGCGCTGCCGGAGGCTCTGCCCGCACTGGGAGGCTGCAGCGAGGCCGACAAAATCAGCGTGATCCGTCACCGACCCTCCTCAAAATTAGGTTAATAATTTATGATGTTAAATGGGACAGTTAATAGCTGGGCCAGATGATTCCTCAGCTAATCTAGAGCACGGGCTGAGCTGCAACGAGTCCTCTGAGAGTTCATTACACTCCCCAGCCCTCAGCGCTCGCGCTTTTGGCTCCACTGATGCCTACGGGAGGCTGTGGCTGGTGCCGCTGGCAACACGCCTAAGACTTGCCCCTCATCAATTAGGAGGAATAAGGAAATCGACAGGAAAATTAATTTCCAAAGAGACAATGCCTATGACACCTGCACTGCCCTCGGAATGCTGGGGGGTTAGCTGAAGCCTTGGGAGGTGACTGCATCTGCTGTCTCTCCGGGCGAGCTCAGGCTGTTTTCCTCAGGGCTGGGAGGGCAGGAGGGGATGTCAGCCACTGGGCAGGGGGTGCTCGTGCTCCTGGGTCAGCCCCAGGCAGGCACCAGCCACATTTAGGAGGTGTAACAGCAGAGCCTGCTGCTTAAAGCTTCCCCTCCATGCACGACAGAGCTCATGAGCAGTAAGGATTTGCACCTTGACTATGCACATTCCCAAAGAAATCTTGGAGTTAAAGGGTCAGGATGAGAAGGTCCAGCAGGTCTTTTACTTAGAGGACATGCAGGTTTTCCATCCCTTTCGATTGCAAAGAGACCAGCTGAGGTCTATGGCACCTGGAGGCAACAAAGCCCCTCTGGCACTGCTGGTCCCACCTCTCCTTGCCTCCCCAGGGAGATCTTGCTGGGGGATGCTGCCCAGCAGTGCCAGCCCTAGGAAGCCTGGAGGAGTGTGCCATGGCTCTCCTCTGCAGAAGAAACAGTGAAGGGCACCCTGGCAGTCCTTCTCTGTGTTACAAGGCACAGAAAGTCCACGCAACTGACCAAATATCAGCAGCAATGTCAGCCTACATGGTGTCCGTGCTGTGTCCATCTGCAGCAGGCAGACCCCATGGGCTACCACAGTGTCTGGCCAGGCTACCAAGTGCAGGCAGCCACGGCCAGATGTGCACTGATGGCTCGTGCAGATGTTGGCCCCGCAGCGCGCCTGGTCAGTATTATTTCCCCTTCTCCCTTCCACATTCCTGCTCTTGCCAAATTCAAACCATGCGCAGCACAGGGGGATTACCTGCAATTACAGCTTTCACACGTCGGGCGCAGCTGGGGAGGAGGCGGCATAGGACGAGGTATAAGGGCATCCATATGGTGGGGTCCTGCTGCCAGTCCCCTGCCTGCAGTCTCACACCCCCCCCCTCCAAATCCCCCTCCCAGGCACGGACACGTGGGGGCAGAGGGGACCCCCAGCTCTTTTCCTTCCAGTTTCTGCCTGAGCACGTTAGAGGAGAAATGACAATTATGGGAAAAACAAATGAAGCCACCGGCCCCTGGGGGGGGACATGTGCGGTAACTTGAGGCTGGAGCGGAAATAGCTCTGGTCGACCCACTTAGAAAATCATCATTACTGCAGGATTTATGGCTGACATGAGCTTGTCTGATAGATATGACTATTTAAAGGCAGCCAAAGCCTCCATTTATAACAATGTGAGGGAGGGGGGTGAAGGGAGCTGGGGCAGGTTTGAAGATCAAAGGGGCACCTGGAAAGGAAAGGGGACCTGCAGGGACAAAGGGACAGTGGCTTCAGCTCGAGGCAGGACTGGTGGGAGGGGGCTGTGCCCGTGGGGGGAGCAGCAAGCACCCCAAAACTGCAACTGCAGCTTGGATCCTGCCTTTGGAGCTGCCAAACTGCCCCTGCCCGGGTCCAGACTGTCCCCAGCCCCAACGCCCAGGTGAGAGGCACTGCAGGCCGTGCACAGACAGTGGTAGCTGCTCAGCATGCTGCACTATTCTGCGGGGTACTTTCAACTAGATTTAAACGGAAAAAAAATGAAAAATGGTGAGGCTGGGATAGATGAATAGCAATGGCAGGTTTGGAGGATAACAACCAAATGCTTGCAAAGTTTTGATTTTTTTTTTTTTTTTTCTTTAATGCAAAGGACAGAAAATGACCACTGGGAATGATGCTGGGCCATTGCTGTGTGGGTCCTATGGGGCATCCACAAACAGGATGTCTCTTGGCAGCTTGTCCCAACAGCAAAGGCAGGCAGAAGTACTGCTTGTGAGTTCCTCAAACCTGCCCGTCCCTCACCAATGAACTTTCAGTGCAACCTGACTAAATAAAGATGCTGCAGGTGCGCAGGAGGCTGGTACCTGGACTGCCTGGTTGGCTGGAGACACCCTGCAGGTCCCAGCACCCTGTGGGTGCACCCAACGCACCTGGTGGAAAGCAAGATGGGACCAAATACTTGGGTCTCCTCTGAGGCCCGGAGGCCTGGTGGTGCTCATGGAGGGCTGGTAGATGGTGAGCTGAGGGATGCAGGCAGTGCTCGGTCCCATCCCAAGCAGGGACCGGCCCTGGAGGACACGCTGCCTAGGGACAGTGTGGAGCCAGCCACCAGTGTCCCCGTCCCGGGCTCTTTTCCCCAATCCGGCTGCTCCCCGTCCTTTGGGGACAGCGGCAGCTCCTCACCTGATTGAATTTCCAGGCCATCACTCGCTCTCCCTGCAGCTGCGAGGCACGATCGCCCTCCCGGCAACCCCACGCTCACCCCGCGGAAGGAGGGGCTAATTCAGTTAGCCTGGTGGCATTAGCTGCCGTGAAGAATAACCCGCCAACACGGGCCTGCAAGCCTGACACAATATTAAAGACCCCACTGCCCTCACTTGGGGCAGATTAAGCCGGGCTCATTGCTTTAATGCTGCACTCCTCGGCCGGGCTCCCTCCAAGGCTCTGCACCTTAACTGTATTACCCCAGCACCGATGTGCTTGACCTGCCAATATTGCTCCCTCTGATAATTCACCTCCCAGGAAACTTTGCCTTTTTGACCTCCTGACGGAGCAGGCTTGAACCCCAGGAGTGGGACTGCCCCCGCAGCCGCTGTCCCTGACGGCCGCCCCGTGGGTACCCGGGCTGTCCCACCTCCCAGCAGCGGCAGCTGGTGATGCACACAGGGAAGAAAAACACCCAAATACCAGTATGGCCTGGAGCCTGGGCTCCACACTGCTCTTTTCCTCTTAATTTATCATTGGCCACACTCCATATTTTTACCCAAGATGTTTGAACCCAGCTCACTGCCTATTCTGCCCACTGGCAGCTCTGTCTCACCTCCTTGGAAAGAAGAAAGTTTGCAAGAGGGCTTTTTAATTCTCTATTTACACCTAGACCATGGCGTGTGTTCCCCACATCTTCCCCCCTGCCTTTGCATGGGTCACGTTTGCACTTGCTTTGCACAGCCAGTGCTCGGGTAGTGCATATCAAGGTGGGAAAAAAGTCGTGTACATTTGCCCAGCTAATGCACATGGTTTGGGATGCATGCCGGGTATGTCAAAGCAGCTCCTCCTGCAGAGCTTGTGCTGCCTGTGAAGGGGCTGCCCAGCACTCAGGTGCAGACCAGGCACTCAGACATTGCTCACAACAACCAAACCACTTGCTTTACACGCAGAGGAGACTCATCTCGCTTCCTTATTTTCTGATTTCACCATCCAAAGGTGTGTTTCCTCCTTTTGAAGAACTAAAACTAGAAAAAGGAACGAACCTAAGCTTCCGTTCAGGGCTCAGACTGCAAGCCGCGGGTTTTTTTTCTTAGTATTAAAAGACTTGGTGAGGTTGTGCTTGATCCAGCCACCCCGGCACAGGAAGCAGAGAGCCCACACGAAAGGGGTGTCGCAGAGCAGTTGTGGAGCAGTGCGGTTTGGGGGCTGTGGGGACAGTGGGGCTCTATTCTGGGCACTGCCACCGAGCCAGCAGGTGACCTGGGGGCACGGCTCCACTCAGTCCCTTGTCCCCTCTGTCTGGGCATTATCTGCACTACATCCTACCTGGAGCAAAAGGCAACTTTTGGCACCCTGAAACACCACTGAGCACAATCCTGTATGGTCTGAGACTCCTCTGGCTGCTCCCACTCCTGCTGGGTATGACACTGCTGAAGTCCCACAAGCAGGAGCAGCCCCTGCCCATGGTGTGCAGCCAAGCGTGCCAGAAACACGGAGGGTGTGTGACTTTTATGAGTCTTTCTTAAAGAAAATCTTCAGTGTATGGGTAGATCCGAGCCCAAAATTTAGGCTCCAGCAAAGCAACAGGAAAAAAGCACTCCCCCTTTCGCATTGAGCCCGTTTGAGAGGTGAATGGGATATGGTCTGAATGAGCACTGTTTCCAAACAGGGTTTATTTGTCTAAGCGATGCTGCAGCCCAAGCATCCTCCTTGCTTTTCCCACCCCAGGAGCAGCCCCACTTAATCAAGAAAGCGACCAAGTGAAGCCACCCGTCCCTTCATGGTGACAGGGGGCACCCCCAGCACCAGCGGGCAGGTGATATGGGACACACCGGACTTTCTGCCTGCCGCCCCCCTGGCGTGACCCTTCCTCTTAGGGGGAGATTTAAGGTGCTCTTATATCTCCAGCTGTAAATGGCCTCGTAAAAGTGACAGAAAGACGTTCATATGGATGCTTGTTAAAATTTTATTACTAATCACCTCCAAAGTCAGCTGCTGTATTTAACCCAGGCTGGGGGGGACAAGCAGAGGGGTCTCTGCCTGGGCTGGATGAAGAAATAAAGACCAGAAAGTGTCAGGGAGCCAAGGTGACAAGTGGTAGGGACACAACCCATGGACACAGGGAGGGGTCTGCAGGAGCAGCAGCACTTAAAATCCCCCAAGCTGCTGACTGTCCGCAGCAGCCATAGCCCATAACAAGGCCAAAGCAGGATGGGCTCATGGTGGAGCACCGGGAATTGGAGACCTCGGCTGACCTCCTCCAGTGCATGGCGGCTGTGGACCAGATCTCAGGGGACAGCCAGCTCTCCAGAACAGGGGACTGTCACCAACATCGAGTGCAGGACAGCCCTGGGGTGGCAGACGCTTACACTGGGCTGCAAAGACAGCAGTTATGTTTCCTTTCCTACCTGAGACAGGTCCTGTCCTCACACATAAAACTGGGCTTAGAACAGAGAGAAGGAAGCCCAGGGACACCAGTGCCATGGGGGCAAGGGGATGCTCAGCAGGTGTAAAGGCCTCACAGGGCATTGACACACTGCTCCTTGCTGGAGCGTCCGTGGGAAAGGAGAATGAGGAGTTTTGCTCTCCCCAGGGTGACAGGTGAGGAATAAATAGACTGTCAGGAAGGAGGAAGGGGGAAAAGATCTGCTCTGGGGTGGTGAAGAAGCCAAGGTGACTTCTCCTCTTGTTCAGGTGCTGGAAGATGTAGGAAAGTATTAGATTGCTGCAGTGAGAACAGAACAGACGAAAAAAATCCTCATATTAAAAAGAAACAGCTTTGAGAGTCTCCTCAATTCATAAGAGCAGCCAGGTGACTACAGGTTACATGAAGGACAACCTCTTGCTCCTAGGACCCCTTCTGCCGCTGCCACTGCAGCTGCCTGCTCTGAAGGCCAAGGGGAACAGGAGAGGGAGACATGCTCCCTAAGGATGCTCTCAGAAACCTCTCCCCTATCTCTCTTTCCTCCAGCTTTACGCCACCCCAGGTGTTTTTGGCAGGTCCATCCCCGGTTGCCCTCACCCTCACTGCACTGAAGCATCCCTCAGTCCCCATGGCTCTCCATCATCACTTCCAAGGCTCCTGGCACTCCGGGAGCTGCTGTCTGTCTGTCTGTCAGTCCTCACATCCATCTTCAGGGCCTCTGTATAAATCTCCTAGAGGCCTCTTTGCTCCCTATATATCTCTCTAATTAATGTTAGTATAAGTAAAGCACAGCCTTTTCCCCTTAATAAGCAGAGTGCTGACTTTATTACAGTTTTTTTTTTTTTTTTTTTTTTTTTCCCTCTACTGGCTTCGGCGCTCTAAATCATGTCCAGGAAAGTGCTTACCAAGGGAAATGCTGCGTCCTGGCCCACGCTGCCTGCACCCCGGACCACTGGGGTGGGCGAGGGGCAGCAGGGGAACACGGCAGGGCGCCCACAGAGCAGCGCCAGGAGCCCCAGTCTGCCAGGTTAGCCAGGGTCAGGCGAGAAGTCAGAGGCCATCGATGTGTTGTCTGGCCGAAGGCAGGGTCCAAGCAAAACAAGGTGTTAGATATCCACTAATTAGAAGTGTCAAAACAGGACTGGGAAGGCTGGGGGAGGGCCTGGAAATATGATAAGCGGGGCTTGGCAGGGAGAGGTGCGCAATCTCTGGACCGCGCTGTGGGCAAGTGCCACTGGAGTGAGGAACTTGGGCTTCAGCTGGTGTCTTTTGGTCCAGCTGTGCTCTGAGGAGATGTGCTCTGAGGACACTCTAGTCTGCCATCAGCCTGCTTTGGGCCATCCTGTCATAGAAGCACAGAATGGCTTGGGTTGGAAGGGACCTCAGAGATCACCCAGTTCCAACCCCCTGCCATGCACAGGGATGCCACCCACTAAATCAAGTTGCCCAGGGCCTTGTCCAACCTGACCTTGAATACCTCCTGCGATGGGGTATCCACAGACTCTCTGTGCAACCCATTCAGTGTCTCATTGCTCTCTGAGTGAAGAATTTCCTTCTAACATCTCATCTAAATCTGTCCATGTCATCCCATTGCCATTCACTGCATATTGTGCATTTTCCCTTCCCTCCTCTCCTAGAAACCACCCCTACCTTTCCTCCTAGTACACATATTTCTGGACTGGAATACATCTGCCCCAGGGTCCTGCAGAAGCAGAAGAGAGTCCCACACCTCTGTCTCCTGATGTTGCACAGCAAATTACCAGTGGGACATCATGGAGGAACACCTGGCTGGCAGGCTGGCCTTGGTTCATCGTTTCTCCAGCCCTCTGCCAGCTCCTTCTGTTCGTGCATCACCCGGGTGTGATGTCTGACACCAGCCCACCCACATGGCATGCCACAAACACCACACTGCAGGGGTGACACTGTACATGCACTGCTCACACCCCTGCTGCCCGACCACATCCCCATCCCAAGGCACACAACACGCTGCCATGTGATGGGGACCTTGCAGCTGAAGAAACACCTGGCCTGCAGCAAGCTGGGCATGGGGAAGTGGTTCCCACCACTGTGCCAAGCCACACACGGATCAACCACCACTCCGGTGCCCCAGCCAGCAGCCTGCCCCAAAAGGGTTAATGCTCCCCGTGCCCTGGGTGCTGGGGTGAAAGGGTTACCCGCCTTGTGCTCGGATCCCTTGGCCGTAATGTGATTTCTTGGCACTCCTATATGTATTTATGCAGTTTTGCCAACACCCCCGCCCCGCCATGCGGTGGCTATTGATCAGCCTAATGGAGGGGATCCGGTTGCACGTGCTCCACCGTGCTCCCACACAGCCACTCCAGTGCTGCCCAGCCAATCAATGCTGTGGTGCCCCCGAAAATCTGCCCTAATCTCATTTGCAGATGTGTTATCACTTAATAAAATCCGCACTTGCCCTTCCTCTCCCCCCCTGCTAGGCTCCGAAACGCATTTGCACTCTGGCTCCCAGGCCGGCTCCTGTCGTGCCCCTGCATCCTGCTGGCCTCTAAGGAAGGAGCACGGAGGGGCTCAGAGTGCCCTAAGTGGGTAAGGGAGGGATGGAGAAGTCATCCGGTCTCTCCTGGGTAATGAGCACTGCCCGGCGATGCCAGGGGATGCTCCTGGTGATGTGGGCTGGGGCTGGTGCATGAAGGATACCTGCTCCTTGCTGCCTCTCATCATCTGTAGGGGTGGCAGTGACAAGAAGGAAGGAAAAACGTTCCTCCTGAAAACATGGTGGAAAATGGGACTGGTTTTCTCTAGCCTGATCACACACGTTTCTGTGGTCTTTGGAAAAGAATTCAGGAAAAGAATCCACAATCACCTCTGAAAACACCAAGGGTACTTGCTGCCCAAATGGGTATCTTCTGTGAGCAGCCCATGCCATGGTGACAAGAGGAAAGTCCTAGCTAGTCGGGGGATTAAATGGGACACCCCCTGTCACCATCTTCTCCAAGGGGAACAAGCTTCATTTCTGTAAGAACAGCAAAGGCAGAGGCTCCTGCTTTCTCCAGGGCAACCCTTTGTCCTGCCTCTGCTTCACCAGCAGATCTCGGTGCTTGGCACGTCTCCACTAACTCAAAGGCACATTTCTTTGTCAAAGGAGAGGACACGAATGGGGCTCGCTGGTCACAAATAGAAAATGTGATGCTGCTGGGGGGATTTGGCCCCTCCCAGCCCTGACCAGGACTTCTCAGCCCTGCCCACTTCTGGAGGTGGCTCCCCTACACCCATCCCTCTCCAACACCCACAGGGGATGCTGTGCCTCTCCTCGGTGGGGTGTGCTCACCCATCCACTCTGATGGGTCTCACCACTGCACAAGGACCAGCCTGGGGACCCAGGGGCAGGCTTGTGCCAGCAGCAGGCTGATGTTGAGCCCTGCTGATCGATGGCGTGCCTCCAAGCCCCGCGCGTGAGGGGCTGCTCCCTGGGGCCCGAAACCCGATGCCGAGATTCAATAATTCAGGGGGAGAGCTATCAATGGCTTCTCAGCTCTTCAGAGAGGAAAGCAAATTGAAAGGCTTGTCAGGAGTCAAAACAGAGCAGGGCAAAGCTGGGCTGAATGTCAGAGAGATTAAACAGCCAGAAAGCCACAGGGATGGGGATGGGGACAGGAGGCAGACACTGCTTTACACGGGTCACTTCAGCAGCTATAAGAGGAGCTGGGTTATGGGGCACCTTCACAGCAAGATCAATGATGAGCACTCCACGAAACCTTCAACAGAGAGGATTTCAGTGGCTTTGGTTGCTTAGGCTGAGGAGAAGGAGCCTAGTGGCATAATGCTGCCCCGAGCTTAGGCACAGGGTCTCCAGGCACCTCCTGCCACCAGGGGACAGGGGACAGCTGTGCTGGGACCATGTCTCATGGGGGACGGGACCAGCCCCATGGTGGCCTTTGGTACCAAATAACTCCTCCAGTCCCAGGCGGGACACTGCACCAACAGTGGATGATAAATAATGGTGATATTTCAATAGACACAGGTATGATAATGAAGAGCTATCCTTCTTTTGCAAAGATCACTTGTAGAATTAAATATTTATAAATGATATTTAGACTCTCAGCCCTGTAAAATGCCTTTTTTACACAGATAATATATGTTGACTTGTTGGAGAACCAAACCAGTTTGATATGATTAAATACAGAGCCAAGTGACATGATTCATGCCCCTTCTTCACCAGCCTGTAGCACATGTAAGACTTTCTCAATACACTTCTACAAGACATTCACTTAAGAAAAAAATTAAAATATATCCACAACCAGCTGCAAATATATCCAGCTGCAAAATGCATCGAAATCCTCCCAGCACCCCAAACGCCTGTCAGCTTTGTACGACATTATATTTTGCACCACACCAGGCAACTTTTTTTATGGACAGAGTTTAATTTCTGCCTTACATGCAACATATATCCAGCTCTGGTGCCTGACCTGCAGCCCTTGTCAGGGTAACAAGGGGCTGAAGTGGAAGGGATGAGGGTGGGAGCCTGCAAACCCAGTGGGCAAGCTATGCCTTCTCATAGTGCTTGGTACCACCATCACACACCCTTGATGATTATTTTTTTCAGAGGGATTTGACCAGCGGTGTGTGCTTTCCCCAGAGACTGTGCATGCAGACAAACAATCCTGCAGTGGTTTCACATCTTGAAAGTACTCTCCATAGCCACAAGGGCTAAAAAACAGAGGCAGGAGAAAGAGGAAGATCTTGTGAAGCTGGTGAGATGTGCCCAAGGACGCCCGCCCTGCGCAGCTCCCCCAGCCCTCAGGTTGACTCATGTGGAGCCTCTATTTTGCAGTTCCATGTGTGGCAGGAAGAGAAAATGGCCCTTGTTACAGAAGGCAGGTGAGACACCTGGCTCGAGTCTTCAGAAGGTAGCAGAGGAGAGCAAGTGAGATGGAACAGCACGGGGCACACTATGGCACTACAGAGGGGCTCCTGCACCCGCACGGGCACTGCCAGCTAGAGAGGTGAGAGAGGGACAACAGGGACAGCTCCCGAGCCAGACTGCACACACCAAGAGGAAGATGTTGAGAAAGGCCAGGAAAATGATTGGAGAGGCAGAAAATTTCCCTTAGTGCCACCTCAAAGCTCCCCATTTCTGGTTTCCACCAAACCCCTCCTGCAGCAGCACCCTAGGAGCAGCTGGGCTTGGAGCCGGCTCCATGGTGAGAAGCGAGGCCGGCTCCTCGCCCTCAGCCTTGTTAAACAGCACAGGCAGCAGGACTGGAGGGAGAAGTTTCCATTAATTTGCAGGTGCTGGGGGGAAGGGGGAGAAGGAGCAGCCAGGTGCTTTTCTGGATGCTGCCCCCAGCGAGCTCCCCCCCAGCCAGTCCCCATTGTTCCTCAGCCGTCCCGCCGAAGGGGAGAACAGGCTGGGAAAGGGGCTGAAGGACAGCAGA
The DNA here is from genome assembly GCA_011076525.1 of Nettapus auritus. NCBI lineage: Eukaryota > Metazoa > Chordata > Aves > Anseriformes > Anatidae > Nettapus > Nettapus auritus. Next base: position 21,488,105 of record CM021772.1, on the reverse strand, counting down.
CACCTTATAAAATGCCTCGCAGAGCACGCCTGGCGCCTCACCGTGCAGATGCCCCCAGCCCAGCCCCGCTCGCCCCCGTGCAGGTAGCAGAGGGGGGGGGGCACATCAAAGGCACTGGTTTTGCGAGGCTTGGGACGCAGGAGGGCGTGAATTATAGACTTTGATGTCTGAGCAGCGCAGAGGCATCGGCGTGAAGATCGTTTATAAATCGCCATTTACGGGTCTCCACAAAGTGCCAGGCAGGCCCTTAAAGCAAGGGATCAGGTTTAACTGAAGACTGCTGCAGGGAGCAGTGGCTGGAGGCTGGGCTTCACGTGGGCAGGGCGGCTTTTTAGGGAGTCTCCATCCCAAATGGAGGAGATCCACCCCGGGGAATCTTCTCAGACAACTTCCCCCTGCCCTCCAGCTTAGCAACAGTTTGGGGGAGCCTCAGTGTGGGGGGATGGGGCACAGTTAAACCCCTTGCATCCTGGGGGTGTAAACCATCCAGATTTAAATCCATGCTCCAGAACTGCCCTATCCCCATGGGATTAAGCCTGAATGGTGCCAAACCCAGCTCCTGGCTGTTCCTTCCTGCTCTTCAAACTGAACAGCAGGCTCCACTAAGAGCTGCCCCTTCCCTGTATCTTCGGTTAAAAGCTCGTGTCCAGCAGCTGCACCAAACTTTTTGAACACTTTTGTTATGTTTTGGAGGTCCCTTGTGAGACAGACAATACTGGGGTTTCTAATGGGTTACAAACCCCAAACCCAGGGCTGGCACCCCATATCAGTGGACGCTTGAATGCTGTCAGATCCACAGCAGACAGACAGACTTTCCATCGCCCTCTTCTCACTTTGCAACTTCAGGTGGCAGCGACACTTTGTTCTGCCCTTGCATATATACACATAAACTTTTGATAGCACGTATTTCTTCTCACCCCAGCTGCTCTCCAGGACTTATCTCAGGCAGGACGTGGAACCTTCATCCCAGCCCAAGCCGACCCCTCCTCAGACACAGTCATTTTTATGTCCCAAAATATTTATATACTTTGCACAACCGTTGTTTGCAGAATCTCTCTTGGTGGCTTCCACACTTTGCGGCAGCCCCTGTTTGAAGTCGGACCAGATGGGAGCCTGGACCAAGGATAAATAAACCAATCGAATCTGGGAAAACAAGCCCCCGAGCCTCCTGCCTTCTTCCTGGGCCGGTGTGCAGGTCCGGACCAGGAGAGGGGGGCAGGCTGGGCTCTGATGCTCGGACTGCTCCCTCCGTCCACCCTTGAAGTCCCTTCCTCCGGGCAGAGTTTGGTATGTGCTGTTTGCAGGGGGCTTGTTTTTCTAACATGGTGAACACATGCTCTCTCCCGAGAATCATTTATTTTACATCAGAGATCCTGGGGCTCCTGACACAGAGCCTTGCAAGATGGTTTTGTACTCTTCCCCCACGAGGAAGGAAGACGCATTCCTGCAGCTACCGCAGCAAGAGCGGCAGGTCCCGGACGTGTCCTCCGCAGACCGGCCTCTCCCTCACTTCCCTCCCAGGACAGAGGTTAAACATGACACCATGAGGTCAGGGGATGTTCTGAGGGGCTCCTTCAAAGTGTCCCAGGAAAAAAAAAAAAAAAAAAAAATCCTTTTGTTGATGGCAGTCTTCTGCTTGTGGGGCCCCAGTCGGTCAGATGGATAGATCAGATGAGTGAGGCAACGTGGAGCCTGGTTATGCAGCAACCAAAAGGGCACGTTACAAGATTATCTGCAATTCTGGCTGTGCCCCAACATCGTGAGCCTCAAAGGAAGGTGCAAAAGACTCCTGAGGACATCTGCCTGCTGTCGTCTGAGCCGTCCAGCACCAAATACAACAGCCCAAATCCGGGCACACCTCCAACCCACCGGCAGACCTGGTGCTGCCATCATCCACACTGAGTTGCTCTGCTGCAGGACCAAGAACATGTCCTGGCCCATGGCTGCAGGACAGCCAGCCCTCCTCAAAGGCCGGAGGTCCCCAAAAAGCCCTGGTGGCCACAGGGGTCCTCCTGCATGGGATCCAGCACCCACCTTCCTCCCCTCGCAGGGGAAGCGGGGCGAGCAGTGCATCTCTGAGTAACCTGATCCGTTAACACGCAGGTCCTCTGATGTGGGCAGCTTGTGCTTTACAGCATTAGAGGAGCAACATTTCATGGAAAATTCAATAAATACCCCTGTACAGCCAGACATCTGTAAACAAAGGCTTCCAAATTCAATCAGGCTGTGGGCTCAGAGCAGCATTTATAGGCTACAGCATGGAATATTATATAGGAAAGCAAAAAGCAGGGGGAGGGAGCAGATTCCTGTAAAATGAAATATCTTACAGCACTCCTGTACCCTGACGAAGGATAACTACGTCTGTGCCACACCGCTGTGCTCCTATTGACAGGCTGGGGCAGCCACCCACTGCCAGCCTGCCAGTCTGTGCTGGGCACCCAGTGCAGGCATCACGACAGGAACCTCATCGAGACTGAGCAGCATGGGACAAGGGTGCCTGCTCATCTCCGCTGGCAGGATCAGGGCACCATTCTCCCCACGGTGACCTGGCTGCCCACCCACCATCTGAAGGTGATGACTGTGGTACAGGCTCCATCTTTTTGACAAGGCCATGATGCTCTGTGAGCATCTGACAGTCGCTGCTCCGGGCTCAGCATCGCCACGTGCCGGAGACGAGGGCAGGAGGACCATGGGCCCTGCGGAGGGCAGCTATCACCGACCAGCCCTGCGTGGCTGGGACCACGTCTGCGTGACCGCCTGGCACCCTCCGGCAGCACCCACAAAGGTTATCAGCCCGTATTTGGGGCAGGCCAAAGCAGGCATTTGTCTCCTCCTTCCCCTCGAGTGCACTTTTCCTTACAGCTCAATCAGGCTTTACGAACACACCGCCACACACGGAAGCCAGTATATATAATAAATAGTGCCTAGCTCTGAGGGCAGCAGCGGTAAACTATTGCCCAGGGGACAGGAAGGTTAGTGGGATTGTGATCTAAAACCTGAGGCTGGCAGCTCTGCGCTCCCTGGGGAGAGATTTCCACCGCCACCGCGAGGAAAACAATCACCACTCTGGTTATTACACTTCATTTATTGGTTTGTTCAAAGATCACAGCCAGGTAGGCCCCGAGTCCAGGGATGCTCGGAGCAGGGGTCACCTTTTCCACCAAGCCCGTCTTGATCCCAGGATGGCTTCTGCCCACCTGCCTTAGAGGATGCCTCCTGCCACTGCTGGGGTGATGCACAAGAGGGCAGCTGGACCAAGGAACATGGGGAGGGTACCATCCAGTAGATGTCCCATTGGGAGTGGGTTCAGTTTCCTGGAAGCATCTTCCCTGTTATTTGAGGTAACCATGGGCTAGAAGGGACTTATCCACACCTGCACCTCAGAGGACAGGGGGCAGGACGTGAAACTCAACTGAGTGTGGGTGCTCAGGGTGTAGGACACACGTCACCAAGTCCACCCAACTGGCCTTCAAAGCCCTGGGAAAAGCAGTCTCCCATGATGGAGTCGTCCCTGAAAGGGGGGACAGGGGCACCGCTTGGTGTGGTGGCAGTGACCAGAGCAACCCAAAGCACCTCCTGTCCTCCTGGCCCATGGGGAAGAGCACCGGGAATTCAGGAAATGTGGGGCACTTCCCCAGCCCCCCCTGAGCCAGCTGCCCTGGAAATGTTCTTATAAACTCCTATTAATTAGCTGACACTCGGGCTGTGCAAACAGGCTGCCCCCTCCCCGTGCCCCCCAGGAGGCCGCGCAGGAGCAGGCCGGCCTGGGGGCCGAGGCTTTGGGCGCATTCTTCCAGTTAATATTCCAGCCTGCAGTTGCCAAGGGATCGGGGCTGGCGTTTCCCCCCTTCCTCCCCCTCCTGCCTCCCACGGCACCAATGGGGAGTGTATGGCCAGGTTATTGCCTCCCCCTTCCCTTCGCAAGCAGATGCATTGGGAGCTGGAGGAGGAGATTGATGGGGTTTGTAGAGTCTCCCTCCTGACCACCCACCATGGTCCCAACTTTCTTGGGCCTTTCCACACCACAGTCATGGTGATGGCTCACCAGTGTCCACCATACAGAAAAAGAACAACCTAGGTACATCTACTGGGTGACGCCTGCAGCTCCAGAGGACCTTCCTTTGGTCCAAAGCACATCAGATGGGATGGGAAAGAGCGAGCTGCTCCTCCATGGCCACATCCATGTGGTGATGGGAGCTGTGTGAGCTGAGCCTCAGTGACATCAGGTCCTTGAGCCACACCAAGAAAAATCCTGCCAAAAAAAAAAAAAAAAAAAAAAAAAAAAAAAACCTTCCCAAAGCCTTCTGTATGTCATTGTACTGCGGAGACTTCCCAAAAGGGCTGCAGAGCAGCTCTGGGCTGCAGAGTGCTTCAAAAGGAGGTCCTCCAGAACACTGCTGCAGCCTCTCCTGGGCACACCAATTGGTGTGAGCTGGTCTGGAAGCTCCCGGGGGGCACCAGGGAGGGGATAAAGCCACAGAGGCCACCAGCAACATGGTCAGCCATGGGCAGTGTCTGAGCAGAGGCAAGGAACTCACAAGCCCCTTTTCCCCATGTGAAGGACCAGCTTGGGAACAAGGCAGCTGCCATCACCTGATTCTGAAACCAAACCAGCCACCCCCAAAAAGGAGAAACAAATCAAGTGAACTAGACCCGTTGGTAACATTTGGGCCATTTCCTGTATGTTTTACACATTTTCTATTAAGCCCACGACAAATGGCAAGGGCTCCAGGCATAGCCATAAAGGCTCCCTCCTGCCGCAAGCCGAAGGGGCTGCAGGCAGGGAGGGGAAGGTGAGCCGGCACAACGGGCAGATGGGAGGTGAGAGCGTAATTCACAGCAGATCCACGATTTGATTAATTTCCCTGCTTTTCCTGCTGGAGATTTCCCGGTTTTATTGGCCATTAAAAGGCACCGCGTTGCCTGATTTCGGAGAGGGGCCGGCGGTGGCAGTGCCGGGGGGGACAGGGGCTGGCTGCGGGGACCTGCCAGGAATCAGGTGCACTGGGGATGCTCTTCCCAAAGGATGGACGCCCCCTGACCCCCAGGTTGGGGATCCAGCTCAGGGGCCAGCCCTGGACAAAGCCCCTCCGCCAGGCGAGCGGACCCTCGCCCCTGCAATCCTCCATCCCCATCCCTCCCCCTCCCTGTCCCCGCTCACACTGAGCTGTTGGGATCGGCCCCCACGGAAGAAAAAAAAAAAAAAGAAAAAACCGCCCAATTTGTCATGTCATGTCCAGCTGTTAACCTCCCGTTGCCGAGCCATAGGGAAGACTTGCTTTCTTCTATTTATTTATTTGCCACTTGGACAATGGAAGGCCCCAGGCCTGCTGAGCTCTTCATAATAAAGCCACCAACGATCCCCTCTCCCCCCGCGCTCCCCCTGCAGCCAGCAGCACCAGCCAAGCTGCAGGTGTCAGCGGGCATTAACCCGTGCCTCGCTCCCGGCCCCATTGAAAAAGGGCCCCGCCAGGGAGGCAGCCGGCGAGGGACGCCGGGGCTGGGGGGTCCCCAGGGCTTGACGCACGTGGAAGGCTGCGCACAAAGAGGAAGCGGAGGAAAAGGCCAGCTGATAACCATCGCTCCGGAAAGCTTATTGCGCTGCTTTGGGGACGCTTAGTCGGGGAGCAGCCAGGGGAAGAATGGGGCCGTCCAGCCACCCAGAGAGCCTCCGGGGGGAGCATAGCCACTGCAGCCCTGGGGACACTTAGCAACGCGGGAAAGGGGATGGGGAGGCTGTGGGAGAGGCAGGAGGGTCGTGCTTCCTGGCTCGAGTAAGCCAAGCCAGCACCCAGGCTGGCGGTGTACAGGGGGTCTTCCCCACCCAGGATTACCCTGCTGTCTGCAGCGGTGCTGGGGGTGGGTTGGGGCAAGGAACAAGTGCTTGAGAGGAGGGTGAAGTGGTCTGGCTGTGCCCTGGGTGGAGAGGATGAGAAAGGCAGGGTGGGTTTGGAGCAGGTCACTGTTCACCATCCAAGCCCTATGAGAGCTCAGCTCTACTCTGGGGCAGGCTGCAGGCAGCACGAGCAGCCCAGAGCCTAGGGTCCCTTGGGAAATTGTGGTGCTTTGTCCCATGTGGCTGAGGTAGAGATCCCCTGCTGTAGGATGGATGCTCGAGAAGCCTGGAGAAAGCTCCTAGACATGTGATACCCCTGCAACTTCCTGGGTTCTCCCTTGGGCAGGCGCCAACCTCCAGGCTGGCACAAAACCACAGGGACTCAGGGGATTTCGGGGAGCACCAGCAGCAGGCAGCAGCTCCTCCTGCTTTCAAAGTGGGGGAACCAAGGTGTGAAGAGGGAAGAAAGTCATGTTCACACAGGTGCCACAAATACGTTCTGTGCCGCCATATGTGGCCAGGACAGGGTCTCCAGGTGCTGGGTGCTTGCCAGCCCAAGGATTTGCAGGGGATGTGGCACAGGGATGTGGCTGGGATGTCCTCCAGTCTCCAGTCTGGGCAAAAGCCCCAAGAGACGGCACAGACCCTTGAGACCACGAGAACAGCGTTGGGGACACCTCCTCATCCCTGTTGGGTGAATATGAACAGGTCACCTTGATAAAGCACGGGGGGTACCCTGAGCACCCCGAGTGCACCCAGGAGCCCCCTTTGTACCCTGAACCAACACTGGCTGCCAATGAGATCACAGACACCCCCTCTCCTGGCAGTAGGGACCCCAGCCATCCCTGTGCCCACTTGCTGAGACTAAACGGGAGCCCGGGTTGCCTTTGCCTTCACTCTTCGGACAATGAACTGCCTCTGGTTCCTGGGAAGGCAGCGGCGCCGCGCAGACCAGGCAGCAGCGCACGCGGCCAGTAACTCCAGTAACTCCTTCCTGTCTGCCGGGCTGTCTGTCAGGCCTTCCTCCCCCTGTCAATGTCACTTTATTTGCTGCCGGGGTGGTGATGGGATCGCTATTAAAAGCACAAGTAGAAGGCATTAAAATGCATTTCAGTTAGTCCGGGATAATAAAGGAGAGCGAGGGGAAGGGGGGAGGTGAAAAGAAGGAAGTTTTAACTCGCTAATAAAAATCAAATGCAGGCAGTTTGCAGGAGCGAGCGGCTCGGCGCTTCGCCTTTCTCTTGTTAAGGGCCTGCTGCCATAAATAACTTCCCCGAGTGAAAGCAGAGGAGAGCGGGAGAGCGAGGACGCAACAACACAAAATTTTTCATTTTTCTCCATAAATCATTTCAGCGTGTGATAATATTTGTTTTTTCTAATGAGTCTCCTGTGATCCATTCCGGGAGCTAACATCAGGGCCTGTCAGGGTGTGATGTGTGGGGCACTTCAGCGCTTTACAAAAACCACCGCCTCGACAGACTTCCCCCCCGCTCGCTCACGCTCAGGACGAATGCAGCCAATTTTTTTGCTCTGGGATTTGGGGATCTCTCTGCTCTGGCACTGCGTTCTTCAGCATGGAGCAATGCAAAGGCACCCCTGTCTTTGCCATTCCCATTTCTGTGTTTTTTTCTCCCCACTTCCCTCCGGTTTTCCCCTTCCCCTTTGTCCCTCAGCAGCAAGCACCCAGGATGGTCGGCTCTTGGGGTGAGGAAAAGCAGGTGTGAATGGGAACCAACCGAGGAGACCCCTGGCAGTGAGCCCCCCAAGGAAGACTGGCAGAAGGCAGGAGCTCAGTGTGCCTCTGAGGTGTCTGTCCCATGGGGGTGAGATCTCACCGAGATCCCTTCCAGTCCTCCTCCCTGACTGGCCGTGCAGTGCTCATTGCTCCATCTCAAGGAGCAAACTCAATGCCAGGAAATCTCAGACCTGGGGCAGGGATGGGAACAAGACTGCATGTGTTCACCCCCAGGTGAACAAGCTGGTGTCAGCCCTGCTAATGACAACCAGACATTATAACTCAGCAGGGTGCTGGGCACCCAAGTGGGTGGGTTCTGCTGCTGCGGGCAGGAGTATGGCCCCACAGCCCCATGCTCCCATCCCAGCAGAGCACCAATGGACTAGTGGGGCTGACTTCAGGCTTGAGGCATGTCCCAGTCATGCTGGCATGATGGACAGAGGATGCTGCCAGTGTTTTACATTTGTACTTAAATGTATGGTTCCTGTCTCCAGGGTGGTCTGTCCACCATCAGATACGTGGAAGACAGAGGTCAATGCAGTGAGGAATAATGGGAAGAAGAGAAAGGGGGACACAAAGTCTGCTATACAAAACAGAGAAGAAAAGAACCCAGAAACAAACTTGAGCTGAGATCCCTTCTCTCATTGGCTTGGAATCCACCAAAGACTTTGATGAACCTTCGCTATGAGCATCACACACTGGGAGCGGTGATCATGGCGCATCCTGTGCTAGAGGAAAGCAGGATGTCCCCGCGGGGCTGGAAACCAACGCCAAACCCCACTCATCTGCAGCACGCCCCAGGTGATGAAGAGCTCACTCTGCCTCGCTCTGATCCTTCTCCTTGCTCCTGCAATCATGACCATGACTGCCAGAGCCAAGGCTGCTCTTAGCGCCACCATCATCGTCAGGGTTATTATTATTATTAACATCATTGTTATGGTGTTTCCAGAGGAGGCTCTTAACTCCGGTCATCGGGATAAAGGCAAGCTGGTGGCATCTTCAGGGAGTCGTAATGGTACAGGGCCCAGCTCAGTGTGTGTTTACTCTCTGCCAATGCGTGTGAGAGAGAAAAAGAGAGCGAGGTAGTGAGATAAACACTGTCATGGGCCGCTTCCATCATCTACTCACAAGAGCATAATAAAGCCCTTGTAATATACTAGAACTTGTGTGGTCCCGGGGTCTAATTTGCATACTAATTACTCAGTGCAAATGGGAATGAGAGGTAGGGGGAGGGCGCGCGGGTGAGGGGGACTGGACTATTTGCTCTGCCATTTCATATCATGCTAACAAGCTAATCCGGCGTGCAGTTAGCTCCTGATATATAACTGCTCATTAGTATTATAATAAAGTACATGAAACAACCATAAAACGTTATATACTGCACAAGTGTTGTTTTCTTGCCAATTATCTGCGGGCGGATTTATCACCGCAGTTGTTGCAAATTCCCCTTGGTGAGGTTTGGGTCGAATAAAGAAAGGTGTTGGTGCGAGGGGGGAGTGGGGGGGCTGCTTTCAAGGGGGAGAACATGTGTTTTCTTAAGTAGCACTTACCGATGCGCCATTTCATATGAGAGAGAGGGAGAATGCTGCATCCCTAGGAGGCTGGGAGGGAAGGGGAGCCCAGGGCTCCACGCTATAATCGAACAAACTTCTGCCTGTCAGGGAAATGAGACCAGAGCCCTGCAGGCTCAGCCAGCTCCTCCTGCCTCTCGGAGCGGGGACAATCAGGAGTAACCCAGCAGCAAATCTGGAGTAGCAGCAGTCCTGATTCCCGAATCAAGGCTGAGACATCGCTGCTCAGCCTGGGCTCTGCTTTTCCCTGGGGCACTGGACCCCAATGACTCTCAACATCTGGGGTCAGATGGGGAAAAGTGGACATGCTGGTCCCAGCCCCCCCAGGGGCTCCTCCATTGAGGGGACCTCTGGAATGGATTTGCCTCCGCTAATGCCACCAGTGATGGTGGTGTCATCTAATCTGGCTCATACCCAGCCATCTAAGAGGTGTCCCTTCCCTCAGGGGTGGTATAACTGAGCCTGCCAAAACACTGTGGGTGGATTGGGGGTTAGAAGGGCTGTGTGGGACCCACAGTCCAGCAGCTCCTTCCCAAACCCTGCCTGATGCCCTCACCTCCACCTGCACACCAACATCACCTTCTCCCTCTTTCCTTGCTGTGCCGATGCTTGGGGGCAGCTTGCTCACCAGTAGATGGATTACACTTAAATATCTGGATAAGCATGAGTAATTACTTCCCAGTGAGTCCCAGGAGCCAAAGGGGATCTCCCACAGCCATAGACCTAGCAGCAGGATGGACTTCAAGCCAGAGAAGGCAACTGAGGACAGGGCAGTGCCTAAGGCAGAAGGACCACAGCCGGTGCTATGAGGTAGACTAGCAGCTCCATTTGACATGGAAAGGGCTTGCCCAGCACATTTGTCTGCAATGAGGCAAATCTGTTGGAGGAGCCAAAGTAGCAAGTATCAAAGTGCAAAGTACCAAAGCCCAGTACCACTCCAGGAGCCTGCAAGCACCCCACACGCTGCAGCAAGCAGCACCTCTCAGGCTAGGCACTGCTGCTGGCCTTGTGGCTGATATTTCTGCCCCAGACCTGTGCCACAGCCATCTCAGGGCAAGTTCAGGGGCACAGGCTCAGGGTCCTCCATTGATGCCCTCCCAGCAAAGCTGTGACAAGACCACAGACCCTTCCTGCCCCAGGCACTCCTGCTCCTCGTCCCTGAGGGCTGCACATCCTGCTGCCTTCACAGGTGCTGGCGGAGCTCGCTCTGCCTGTTGGGCACTTCACCCATCTCCTTCAGCCCTGCTCACGACGCTCTGTGCACAGCAAAGCACTGACACCCCTCCAACCTGCCACTTTTGCATCTTCCCCACACACGTGCCTTGCAGCCAGGCCCACAGGCGTACACACAAGGCACTTTTAAAGCTCCTGCCAACCTCAGCATCCCGCCCTGCCCTCCCAGTGAAGTCCCCCTGCAGCAGGACCCCAGCAACCTCTCCCGCAGCCCCGCCAGCACAAAGAACTGGAGCACACTTGCACAGCCCGGTGCTGGCACAGCTCTGCCTGGCCGTGCACTGTCTGGCACACACCCGGCCGTGTCTCCTGACACTTAGCAGAGGTGATGGGGAGGCACACGTCCTCTTCCACAGGGACTCGGCGGCATAAATCAGGCGCTTTTTCCCTCTTGCAAGCAGGGGTTACAAATGCAGCCCCCACCGGGGGATTTCACACGCAGCCGTTCTCCCTCCCTTTCACACACACACACACACACACACACACACACACACACACAAGCCCCTTGCTGTGAAGCATTTGCTTATTTATGGCTTGTTTTTGTCAAGCGGAGGCAGGACTGACAGCTCTCGGCGGTGGGACTCTGCCGGGCTCCCTCCGTAACAAGCCCATGATATCCATTCTGCTGCCAGCGGGGAGTGAATCACGCCAGCCCCAGCGCTCCCTGGGCCTGCCAGAGCCCCTCTTCGCCTGGACGAACCCTGCAGCTTGTTAGCATCACAATATGGGGAGCAAGATGTGACCCAGCGCTGCCGGGCCCCCTCCTCCTCCGGGCTGAAAGGAGAGGGCGAAGCGCACACACACTCTCCCATCTCCACCTCGGCGGGGAGGGAACACACAGATCCCCCACAGGGCATGAAGGGGGCTTCAAAACATTTTAATAAACTGATGGGACAGGCAGCAGCTCCCGTCGGGAGAAGGCCACTTTCTTAATGTCAGCACTTGCTCTGTCCCGTCAGCATCCACTCTCCTCCCCGGCTGGTGCCTGCTGATGTCCCCAGTGGGCACCGGTGGATGTGGCAGTGAGCATCCCAGTACAGAAGGGTCCAGGGACCCTCTTCCAGACCCCGTTGTCCCCAGTGTCCCAACAGGACCCCCAAAGGGAATGGGGCAGTACTGGGGGACCCCGCTCCGCTTCCCTCCCCGAACCCCTCTGATGACCGGGAGGGAACTCCTACTTACAGTTTGTTCCCAGGAGATAAATAGACCTCGGTAAAAAGATTGCTACATCCTTTCAATAAAGATTTTTTCCTCTTTCCCAGACAGCTTGTGAAATGTTTTAAAAGCTTCTCACATTTCCAGTGAAACCCACAGAGAAGAATTTTGCTTGTTATCAGCCCTGGAAGCCCCTGATAGACGGATGATATTTTTCCCCCTCCTTTCTCTCTCTCTTGCACTCTCTCTCTTTTTTTTTTTTTTTTTTTTTTACAAGCTGAAAAGAGAGTCACAGTGTGTTTTATAACCGGCTCTCTGCATTTCAAAAGCTCAACGAGAGCTCTCTGCTAACCCCGATAAGCCCAGGGCTCTTAGTGTCTTAAATACCTTTGACAAGCTATACATTACAACGCTAATAATTTGCCAAATTTGCGCCCATAATATGATATCTGTAAAACGTCAAGGGTGGTAATGCGATTAGCGGCCTCAAATGAAATATCGAACATTCAGCGTTTAGGCCCTGAATAGGGGAGAAAGGAAAGGAAATCAATTTCAAAAGCAGGAGGGAAAGAAGCGATAAGCGTGTAATAAAAAGGGAGAGAGGGGAGTATGGACAGGCTGGGAGAAAGAGCATCTTGTTTTTCATTCTTCCCTTTTTAAGGCATCTGAGGCTTAAAAGAAGGAAGAAAAAAAAAAAAAAAAAAGGAAAAAAAAAAAAAAAAAAGAAAAAAGAAAACAAACATCGCTGAATGAAGTTGGTCTCAGCAGTGCAAAATAACATTTGGCCACCCTAACAACCCCAGGGTTTGGTGGATGGTGACAGTGGGGGCAGGACCTGCTGCTTGCTCTCTGATCCCCCCCATCCCGCTCCCCGCCCCAAACAGTTCGGGTCCATAAAACACAGGATGTGAAATTACAAGTAGTCTGAGGGTGGGCTGCCCCCTCCCCTCTCCCCCACTCAAGGTGGGGGAATCGTAATGTACTAATTATCTGAAACCACTCTGAGTAGAAAAGAAGCTGTCACATACCAGGCTGCAGACTAAATAACAAACATCCCACACCTGCGGCTTTATGAGCGCGGGCTGCGGGGGCAGCCGGGGGGGCACTCCCCAGCGGCACAGGGGACAGCCTGCTGCCAGCACCGGGTACCGGATGCCAGAGCCGGAGCAGGAACCTTGCCGCTTGGTGATGGGCTCTGGCATGGGTTTGGTGTGACATGCAGCCGTCCTCTGGGGGCTGGGGGGGGGAAGCTGAGAGTGTCCAGAAGGCATCAAGGGATGGGATCCTCAATGGGACGTGATGAGAGGAAGAGGGACAGCAAACGGGTTGGTTTGACCTCCAGAAATACAACTGTCCTCTGACGCCCACCGTCCTATGTGCCATTCTCACCATGGCAAGGGTGGGGACAGGTTGCTGCTGACCCTCATGCCAGCACAACCAAGGAGAAGGTCCATGGAGGCACCGAGGGAGCAGAGCCATGACCCCATCTCCATCCCTCTTCCTAGCAGCTGGTGCCTGGAGAATGCTGTGCATGAGTTGTGGGTGCTCAGCTGCCATAACCTCTGCTCTCTGGGGTTGGGAGACCGAAGCAGCACAGCAGGGACAGCCCACCACCGGTCCCATAAACCTGATGCAGACAGAAGCAGTCCCTGAGGCTGCAGGACAGGTAGGATGAACAACCTGCATGGTTCCAGCTTCATTCTACTTGGTTCCTCTTGGGCTTCAGCCTCCATGCCAAGGCTGACGACAGGGGGCGAGCAGAGTCCCACCACTTTGTGCACAGGCACTAGAAAGTGGGTTGAAGCACACCAAAACTCTTGTGGAGGATTAATGATGGTACTTGGGCAGTAGAAAACCCATGTAAGCACCATGGCTCCTGGGCACCACCAGTAAGCAGGAGACAACGGTCAGTCAAGAAAGCTTTGGCTTAGATTTGCCATGGCAGACGGGATTTAAATCAAAGCCTGCTGGAGGGGAATTACCCCAAAACACCAACCACAAAGTACCTGAACTTTTGCTAGAGTACTGAGCTCTACTCACCATCACAGGGAAGATTCTGGACTAAATGGATTGCTAGTATTCAGGACGAGTCCAAGGGGTAGATTTCCCACCCATGGCAATTCACCTTTCTGAACAGAGCTGGGAACAGCCAAAGGGACAGGTCCAGACCAATGCTGTGCTGCCAGGATGGTCCTGATATCTGCAAGATCCAACGTAGGGACCTTTCTGAACAGAGACCTGCAGCAGTATGGTGGGGACAGGGAGGACAAATGCTATCCCTGCCTCTCTGCCGCACAGGCAGGAGGGTTATGAGCACAGGGCCATGCTTGGGGTGCTCAGTTCCAGGTGAGTCCCAGCAGGCAAGCCTAGCTGGTGTGCTGGGGCTCAGCTACCCCTCCTGTAGGCAATGCAACACAGCATCTTGCTATCTTGCTGAAAAACATCCTCTGAAAATGCAGTTTCAGCAGTGTAAAAGGCAGAACTGTTGCTCCAGGGTCAGGGTACCCTCCTTCACCCTGCCATTACATACAGCAGGTCCGTGATCTGACTTACACACCCTACGCCCCACCTCAGGCAGGGACAAACCACGCTGACCCTGTGCTGGCGATGGGTGCAGCTGAAGCAGAACAAGCGCCTGGCTGCCCGCTAGAAGCACACCTTGCTGCAACCTGCAAATCCCCTGGGCCCTTCCTGAAGGTATCAGGGGCTCCAGGTGGCCCTGCCTGGGGCAGTGGGGGAGCAGAAGATGCTGGTCCCTGGTGTGGGGGAAACACACCGGTGTGGGGGCAGCGCACGCGCCCTGTGGCCAAGCATGGAATGGCCATTACAGGGCCACTTCTTGCGGCACCACGAGTCATTAAAGCCAAGAGCGCTCAGGGAGCCATCAGCACCAGCCAAACGACTTCCCCAGATGTGGCTCGTTCTCAGGATGTGGGAGCCCCCACGGACACCCACCTCCGATCCCAGCTCCTCCAGACAAAACATTCCCAGCGTTGGAGTCTCCACCCAGGACCCCGCTCGCAGGGGCTTTCTAGGCCATTTAGCAGGAGGCACTGTTTGGTTTTGAACAGATGTTGCCTTTCCCCTGCCCCCAAGGTCCCGAGCGGCTCTGCTGCCTTTGAGCTGGCGAGGCAAACGAGTTTTGCACACTTGTTTAAGGTCAGTCAGGTGCACGCGCACAAGCACACACGTCCGCACGCATGCCAGGCTGAACGGAGGGGCGCACAGAGAAGCACCCCGCAGGAATGCATGGCAAGTGCAAGGAGCGCTGTGGCACTGCTCAGCCTTTAGGCTGACGGCTCCTCCTGCAGCCAGCACAGGTGCCGGGGCATTCAGTTTCCAGTTCCAAACTGGAGGTAGGCACATCCTCCTCCCCAGGGAGATGTGAGGCCGAGGGAAGACCAGACCTCGGCAGGAAGCGACACATCGAAACAGAAAACAGCTGCCTGGGCTCTGTGGGCAAGGCACAGCTTCTGTGTTGTGACTGGTTGTTTTCAAGAATGCCAACTGCTCATAGATTGGAGGTGATGCACTTTTTTATTCCTAAAACATCATAAGAGACCAGGCCACCTGGGACCTGCAAGCTCACCGAGCCCCATGAGCCCAGCTCACCTGCCCGGCCCAAGACACATGGCTCCCCACCCAGCTACTCAGGGCTGGCATCTTCTGACATTAGTCGTTTCTCTGCTCGTCCAAATGACTATTGATCCCTTAACACAGAGGTGTAACAGCAGCCTCAGGCGTGTTCACTGACATCCTCCTTTAAGCTCCTTGTCTCTTTCTGACCGTAGAGCTGCAAATCTACTGGTTTCGTTCTGGTCAGAATGGGGGCGTGGCGTCTGTGCAAGCCCCTTTTGAACACTCCTGTGGGACAAATGTACACACGTGCATCCAAGTTGCCTTCTCAGAGTCAGTCCTTGAAGAATATTGCCCCACTTCTAGTGGGTGATGGGCACAGGGAGCCTTGAGCTTATTTACTGGATGCACTTAAAGGTCCTAGCATCAGGAGAATGAAGACTAATCAGGACCTGTTTAAGCAACAAACCAACACACAGACACACATCCCAATTCAACATTTTCAGCAGACCTTTTGCTAAATCCAGCCTTGTTCAGCTTGAAAACAGAGGAAGTTACAACTCAGTGCACTCTAGAAACATCTCAATATCTTCTAAAAGAGCGTTGTGATCCAAATGAAATTAAATCTAATTTGTATTTGAGTTGCCAGAACCATGCATGTGATAAACCTGCTTACACCATGATCTGTACACACTTTTTGAGGGCTTGTGCAGGGTCTTGTACAGGTTTGAACCCCCACCCCATGCAGTGTATGCAAAACTGTATAGAGACATAGAAGCTCGCGGTGCAGCAGCTCCAAGTTTCTGCTGGCAGCCACATTTCCAAGCTCAGGCAGTTTTTGGCTAAAATACTGTAGGGTGCAGTCCTCCAGCACATGGGATTCGTTAGCACAAATAGGAAAACAATCTGATTGATGACACGAGCAAGGGAATTCTCAAGGGAGGCTGGAGGAATGACCTGGGTGATGATGGGGGACATTGTGGAGGACCTGAGCCTGCACTGTGATGTGGCAGCACAGAACCAGGCTAGCAAAGGAAGGAGAGCTGCCCCTCTGCTGATCAGCTCCATGGTTCTGCCATGCTCCTGGATTTCCTATGGCACAGCCAGGCCTGGGAGGGCTCTCCCTGGGCACCCCTATCCCAGCTCTGCTGCAGGAGGCTCCAGCAGCCCTGGCTTGCAGTGCCTGACCCAGCGCTTGGCAGAGCGGGGCGCCGCGCGGAGGGCTCTTGTCCAGGGACCCGCAGCCTGACTTTGATTAAATGATGGACACGAAAACACACACAGACACAAACACAGCACGAGGCAACGTCCCCGGAGGAATGGGAAAAAAAAGAGAGATAAAAACCAAACAACCGTTTTCACCCCCCAAACCGTATAATTTTGTGTAAATTTTTACTTTAAACATCTCTTTTTTTCCTGAGCTGTGATATAGGCCCTGTCAAAACCAGGGCCAATTACTGCCATTAGGTTCCCATTATGTCACTGCTTCTCCCCCCATTATGAAGGTCTTCGGCACACAGAGCTATAATCTTCACTCACTCTCGCTCCATCACTCCCAGAAGGAACAAAATTGTTTAAAAAAAATAAAGCCTTTATTTTGCCCCTGTCAACTCTGAAAAGGAAGGAAGGGAAAAAGAGAGAGAAAGAAACTGGTAAAGTTTTTAACTCTGAGGTTGCCAAAAGGACAGAGAGGAAGCTTTCAGTACAGCCAAGGGGCATGGAGAACCCTGTGGGTCACCCCAGTGGGTGGCTCCCCTCATCCTTCACCCAGGTATTTGCTCCCCTTGCCCTCTGCCCATGCAGACCCGTGATGAGCCTGACTGTCACTGGGAATAGAGAAAGGGAGAACTGCTGTTGGGATTGGCCCACCTGCCAAAATTCATCTTGCACATCATTCTCCTTCTGGCATGGGTAACAGGGATCTGCTGAGAAAGCAACCACCCCTTCTGATCCCAAGTACCAACCAGCCTCTTCACCCAAAGGGAGCCCAGATGCGGTGTGAAAACATCCTTGGGCACATGAGGACCTGACTGCTGTGCAGGACCATGCCCAGGAAGGACAACTAGCTGTGGAAGGCTGAGAAGACCATGCTCTGAGTCCTGAGGGGGCTGCTCTCTTGCCAGAGGAAGAGCTATGATCTGGAACCAGCCCTGGTCCTGGATGCTCAGGAGAATGTATCACCCCAAACACAGCCCCAGCTAGCCTCAGCTGGCCAAGGCACATGCCTGGATATCAGAACAGGGACACAAGGCATGCCCTTGAGCTCCACTGGTGCTCTCAAGACCTGTTTCCCCATGGGATGCTGGCACAGGGAGCACTGCCTGATGTTTGCAGTGCTCACACTGCTGGGGAGAGCAGCGAGAGGCTCTGCCCCATCATGCACATCACCGCATGTCCCAGCGCCCTGTATCTACACTGATGCCATTCACTGCTCTTTCGTGATCCCACCACTTCATATTTTGTGTAAAAGCCAAGGGTCTACCCCAGCTTGCTAAAAGAGCTCGACGTGTTCAGAGTAACACCAGTAAAATGAACGACCTGGGACACAGAGCTCTGTGCACCGAAATGTCATCCCCTGGTGCCATCTAATTCAGTCCTAGGGCTCCACTTTGGTCAAGACTAGACATGGAAACAGCCTGAGAATCTTATGTGATATCAAGTAAGAGCAGAAGCTCAGCCTGAAGCATCCAGGGGAAGGCACCGCTGGGCAGTCACGTGGAGATGCGAGGAAGGAGCACATGTCCCTTCCACCCCGCTGCACTTTTCTGGGCCCTCGCTCACACACAGTTCCCCAGGCACCGACTACAAATCTCCCAAACCTTCCTCTGCTCCCCCCTGCATCCCTTTTGTGTCCCATTTAAAAGTGCTAACCCAGCAGCTCCCCTCCCAGACCCGAGTCCTTCCTCGTCCCTGGGGACCCCCTGCAGCTGACAGCATCTGGCAGCTCTGCAGTGGCAGTGGCGGGGCGCGATTTGCCCCTAAACAAAGAAACATCATCTCTGCTAAAGCGATTTCCACCCTCGGTAAGACCTCACAGAGCCATCCTCCCTTTGAATGCAAAGGTCTCGCCCATTCCTCTGCGGAGAGAGGGAGAGAAAGAAAAGGGGAAAGCAAAAGAAAAGGCGGGGAGGGGGGGAGCAGTGACAGACACTTTGGCTTCCCCCAGCGAAAGGCTGGGCCAGTGCGATGAAAGCCCCCAGCAGCAGCCCACTGAGCTGTCACTTATGCGAGCCTGTGTGTGCACGGCACAGAGGAGGGCCTGCGCCCGCCAACCGCCCCCCGCTTTCCACCAAGCCCCCTTTTGTTTTTGTTTAAATCGAATCAAGGGCTGCTTCAGGATGCGCGGCGAAGCAATTTGCCCAGCATCCTTCCCCCCGCCCCGCAAGCCGTGCCAGAGGCAGCCCCTGGTAACCAGGGGGCTGCCTGCCAGCCAGAGGGGACCAGGGGGTGGCTGGGGGACATGGGGGTCCTGTGAGGGTCTGGTGGGCACTGGGGTGCTGCTAACAGGCTGCTCTGCCCCCTGTTCAGCCCCAGCCATCAGCTCCTGATCCTGCTCCTGCTGCAGGCAGGGCAGAGCCTTGCAGGAACACCAGCAAGAGAAGAGCTGGAGTAGTGATACCCCAGGCCCATAACTGAGGCTGCCAGGCCCAGAGGAGACCCAGGTGAGGGGATGTGAGACCCCAAGGGCTGGATCCCCTCCCACAAACCAGCAGCTTGGCTCCACTGCAAACAGGGAGCAGCCGGTGGACTCAGCTGTGACACCTGGCCATACCTTTGGTAGGTCCCTTTTGCTTCCTCATGCTTCATTTTCCCTTCAAAATAAAGTAATGATGAAGTTCACGTTGTGAAGTACTGAGCACCTAAAATAGCTGGAGCTATCAGTGGGAAAACTGCAGTGTTCTTACCCCAAAAGCTTAGCTCGCAAGGGCAGCACAAAATAGGGGGGTCAGCTGTAATCAGGGCAGAAGGCTGACAGCGAGCTGCTCCCCGAAACCCCACAGAAATTGTTCAGAGGGGCATGCTGGGGGCATCACGAGGCATGATTGGGGTTGAGCAACACAAAGCAATGGATGTTGGAGGGAGCAAATGGGCCTCTGGGGTCCAGGCTAACCACAGACGGGGAATGACACACACATGATCCTGCAGTAGGGACACGGGGTGCCATGCCACCACCCGGCACAACCTGCTTCCCAAACCATCCCTTTTTGGTAGAGGACAAGTAAAAATGGCCATGAAGGACACGTGCAAAACAGTACTTTTAATAAAACAACCCCTACTTGGAGGAAGGAAATGAAATGAAGAAATGAAGAAGAATGGAAAAAAACACTTAAAACTGATCAGGAGGTGATAATTATGGACAGTGCAGAGTCAACCCTGGGACTCCTTGCCACAAGATAGCGCTGAGGCTACAGTCAAAGAGAGGGAAAAACCCCACTTAAACAGGATAATGAAAACATCCTAGGTTATATCAACAAGAGTAAGCAACAGCTGCCATTGTCATTTTTTAAAGGAGTACGCACTCTTTTAACCGAGGAAGAAGAAGTTCCCCTGTGGCCCCTTCACTCCAAAATTGCATGCCTTTCTGCCCAGTTCCCAGCCGGTCCCTGGGTTTCACAGACACCCCTCTTTTTATTCCAGTTGTAAGGTTTTCCACGCGTCCTGCCCCGGCTGCCCACTCGTCCGCTGCCCTCCCCACCCCAATGGCTTTCAAGGGGTTAAAATAAAACTTGTGCCCAAGAAGAAGAAGAAGGAAAAAAAAAAAGAGCCAGAGCGAGAAAGTTAATTGAAAATGCTGTTTAATTTTTCAGCTCCACTGGATTACACTGTGGCACAGATGGTTCATCAAGACAGTCTCTGTCTGTATCACTGTCCGTCCCAGCCTCTCCCCCCAGCATGCAGAAGGGAGGGGAGGAAAAAAACACAGCAGGCAGTGGCTCAAAAAAAAAAAAAAAAAAAAAAAGGCAACTTAACACAAAAGAGCATTCTGTGCAGCTCTTTTCAAGGCGCTGGGACAATGCTCCCAACTTGATCCTTTCATAAAGAAAACGTTTCGGGGTCAGAAAACAGGACACATTAAGCCCAGAGAAGCACATTGGCCATTTTACCGCTGACTTCGTGGCTAGTGAGAGGTCTGCGCTGGAGCTGGGTTGTTTTAGTTGTTTCTAAAGGCGGCAGCCTGTAGGAACAATCGCATTTGGGGTTTGGGGTGGCCACCCCACGCTCAGCAGCTCGCCCGTCCTCTGCGCCCAGATGAAAGGCAGCCTCTTTAACTGGATTACCCTAACAAGCAACCAAGCTAAAGAGACTAAGACACAGCTAATTAAAGCTGTTCAGACGCATGGAGTAAATCCTTCCTCCTGCTCGTCCTTCTTTCGCCTGGTCCAGTTCATTCATATTTCCCCTTATGCCTTATTAATTACCCGGCTGCGCTGTGGGGAGGGTGGGGGGCAGGAGGCAGGTGGGAGTGTGAGAAAGGGGACCCAGCCCAACCACGGGTCAGATTTTCAGCATTGATTTCTTTTTTGCCAGGGCTACAACCCATTGATTCCTAAGCTTAAATTGATGATTAGCACTTTCTGATTAAAATAACTCCTTGCTCCTTGCAGAGAGAAAAAAAACAACTTCTTTTGTGTAATAATTTGTTCTACTAATCAAGCTATTTTCCAGAGGCTCAGGGAAGGCAAAGCTCTCTCGTTTTTAATTCCTGGTAGGCATCATGTCTCTAACTAAGGCAAGGAGAGGGAGCAAAGCAAAAAGTTTAAGTTTTGCACGTATCAACTTCCCAGCACTTGATATAATGGCCAAATCTTAACTCCTGACCAAAATTAAAACCTAATCTTTTTCAAAGATAACATGTGCCTGGGGGATATTTTTGGCTGCCATCTACCAGGTGGATAAAGTGTAGAAAAGCCAAAGCAGAAAGGTCTGAGCTCAAACAAAAGAGATTTTGTGCATCTTTGAGGGCTGCTGGCTGGGCACCCAGGAGGAGGCTGTGGGCTCCTTTACAGTCAGCCCCCATTGCTCTGTTTCCTCCTTTTGAACAAATGCTGCCAGAGCACCAGCAGTGGGCAGGGAAGGGACTGTTCGCCCACTCTGCACCAGGCTGGCCCCATCCTACCACACCAGTACATGCCCCACGGCCAGGACGCTGCTGTTTTCCCAACCTGAGTGGGCTGGACCACCAGGACAGAGACCTGAGCCCTCCAGAGGAGCCCACGAGGCCGTGTCAATACACACAGATTTCTCTGTGCCCATAACATCAGATGAGAAACTGCAGCCTCTGGACAGAGGACAGGCAGGAGGCTCCAAGCAGATCTCCTCCAGGAAAGCTCTTCACAGATAGCTATGAGATGGAGACTGGTAGCACCAAGCAGATGGGGACCATGGTGCCTTTTCACAGGCTGGAAAACTGAGGTCCTGGAGCATGCAGGAGCAGCCTAGCATCAACGTGTGGTGCTGCACAGGCTGGCATGGGGTGTCCCCTCCCCTCCGGGCACAGCCTCGCTGCCAAAAGTACACCTCACCAGGGAAAGGAAAGCTCCACCTCAGCAGGATCACACTTCTACATTTAATTACTCCTGACAAGGCAATTAACACATGTGGCGGGATGACACAAACACTTGCCAGGCCCCAGCACATTGTTTAAAAGCACACCTGCCTCCACAACCTATTCTCTGCTGCCTCCCCCTTGGCACCCAGGAGCATCCTCGGCTGCTACGCGCGTGGGCACCATCAATGGAGGTCATTATTTTGGGCTGGGACAGGTGCTGGGGATGGAGCCTGAAGGGCACTCCTGGCTTCGTCTAAGAAGGTGCCTTCTGCTGTTATATATATTTTTTCTTTGCTTTCCCGGAGGATGCAGCACCTTGCTGCCACGATCTCACCTGCGGCAAGCAGGGTGCTGGGAGGCCGAGCAGCCGGAGGGGCCAGGAGGGAGAGGAGGCTGGAGGGGGAGGGGAGCAGGGATGACGGGAGGGAGGTCGAGAGAGGAACGAAGAAAGAGGAGAGAAAAGAAAAACCCAGCAGTGCACCATGTTGCATTGTTCACGCTCAGACCTTCAATTTGCTCTCTGCATTCTCCTGCAGCGGGGAGAATGTTACGCTGGCTTAAGAGACAAATCGGACACAAAATAAAGACCAAGCACTCAGCAGTAAAGCAATTATCGCAACATTTTATGCCGGGCCTGTTCCTTTTGAAGGCAGCCTGGTGCTGCCCGCATGTACCTTAACCCGTTCCTAATAACCATAAAGTCACCATTATTTACGGTACAAGACATTAAATAAATAATGAAAAAGCTGCCGGCGACGGAGCGAGGCAAGAGGGGGTTGCAGGGGAATCTCCCGGGACCAGAGCTGGCACTGGCTTAACCTGCGCTGCAAGAGGCAGGGGAAAAGGACTTTGCTGGACCCGAGGAAGGGAGGAGGCGTTTTTATTTTTGGGTGGCACCTCAGGCCCCAGGATCAGTCGGGGAGGAAAAAAATTAGTCATGGTTTTTTTTTCAAAGCAGAGAAAAGCAACACGGAGTTGCATGGGACTCACAGGCAAGCCCTGAACTGAAAAGGCCCCATCAGAAGAAGTGATGAGGAGACATCCCCTCCCACCTCCCTTAAATTGAGATGTAAATAGATAAAAATCAAAGAGGAACGTAAATACGGGTGGTGGCAAGAGCTCCCTCAGCCATGGCTCAGGTGAATGCACAAAGGGAACTCATCCTCCTTCACCTCCACCTCTCCCCACTGCACCCACACAGCGCTAAAAGGAGCCAACATCTGCCCCCAAAGGTCTAAGGACTGGTTCCATGCATGAACATCTTTGTTCTCAAGGTTTAGCTGCTTTTCCTGCAACCTGTTGCTCTTCTGAACCCATCCATCTTGACAACCTCCCTTTTCTGAGCTCACACCCTGGCTGTGCCACCCTGCAGCAGCTGGGGCTGGTGCAGGCACCTCCAGTGTCACAGATCCTACCTGGATCAGTGCTAAGTGGGGCTCCTCACCTCATGGTCCAGCAGGCAGTGACAACACCTGGCTGGAAAGCAGCGTGCTTTTTGTTATCATCCCAAGAACCTCAAATCACTCCCAAAGTTGCTCATGGTCAAGGATACATCTGCCTGAGGTAGGAGCAGGCTGCTTTCTTTGCAGGCATGCCCTTGGGCTGCAGTGAAGTTCCTGAAAGGGCTGGAGAGCCCTCTCTGTCCACCAACACTTTCTTCTGACTGATTTCTGAAATTTACCCTTATGGCTCAGTATGTGCATGGTGAGCACGGACACCTCCAGACCAGACACCAGCTGAAGGTGTTGGGCTTACAGCAGAGATGGGAACCAGGAAAAACTTGATCATGTCCTTTTGCACCAAGCATCACAGTGACACCAAGAAGCCACTTCACTTCTCTGAAGTCAGTCAGTGAGAATTTTGGTAGCTTTAAAGATCAAGAAATGTCCACACCAGGTAGCAAGGGCATATGGCAAAACTGCTCTAAGAACTATGATTTATACTGTGCATCACTGCATGGCAAGGACTGTGATGGGGTGAGGCAGAAGTGTTCTTAGAAATGTACAAATGCAATCTGGAAGGGCAGACGGACACGTACCCCACACCGCCTGCACCCTCACACCACTGTGGGGGGCTGCTGGCGAGCTCCCCTGGGCTCTGCCCTCTGGGATTTCATTTGGCTGCACGTATTTGTGAATAGACTCAGATAGCTTCAAAAAAAAAAAAAATCAGGATGAAATGTGATTCATTTCAAACCCTTCTTTGTGTTGTGGAAATTCCTCCCAAATTAGACAGAAATAAGGCTTGGGAAAAGGTCCTGGGGCAGGACTGAAGTCGTGGTTCTTCTGACTTTTGAGGAAAGGAGATGAGATCTTTGTATTTTTTGAATATCAGACAATTCCATTTACAAGAGCTAAGAGACGTCCTCTATTCTGGCACTATGTATAAAACGGGGTCACATGGAGACATTTCTGACCTTTGTTATTTTATTTTTTTTTCTTCCCTTCTGAGATCTGAGCCCTCCAAATGCTGGCGGGGAAGGATCGGGACTGGGAGGAGGAGAGGTGAGCCTGCTCCTGACACCCTCTCATCCCACTGCTCTGCTGCTTCTCGCGGCTGCACGAGGGGAAGAATTTATTTTGCTGCCATGGGCTCATTGGTCTGGCAGTACGCAAGGGCTGTCCATGCACCTCCAGAACATAATGCATTTCTGATCAAAACCCAAGGGATGCCAGTTCTATTTTCTTTAGACCAGAAATGTTGCACTCCTGCTATGACCTGAGAATTGGGATGTCTGATCCAAAATTAAGGATTTTTCTCAAATATGGAAAATAATCACGTTAAACCATCTTTCTCTTCTCCGTGAGCCCTTCCACATTGTTAACTGAAAGTTCATCCCAGTAAGAGCTGCAGAAACTGGAAGGGCAGTGTTTGGTTTTTAATATAGAGGTGTGCACCCAAACAGCCTGAGTTGGGAGAGGTGAGATCTGCTCTTGGAAGCATGGAGCTGCATTTTTCTTAAACAAGCCTCCTCAAAACAAAGGAGAATAAGCTCTTTGGCAGCTGAACGGGGAGTGGAGGGCAGCCACAGAGATGAGAGGAGAGGCCATCTGCCCCACCTGGTGCAGCCCTGGGAGTTGGTGCAGATCCTGCCTGCCGCCAGGCAGACCAGGGCTTTGCTATGTGCAGGAAGATGACATGATGGCGAGGGGAGCACAAGATGCGGTACATCCATCTCCTCTCGCCCAGACCACACAAGGGTAACCCTGATCTTCTCCATGCTGGGAAGGGGGTGACGGGGCGCCAAGGAGGGGAGCTGGCTAATGGAGGTCACTCCATCACAGGGCCATGGGCTTGGAGATCTCATGTCACCTAACGAGCCATGTCTGCAGTGTCCCACCAACCGAGCCTTTCCAAAAACTGCTCCCACCTCATGAAGCCCAGACCCCAGCTCTGCACTTCTTGGGGCACCGGGCACCCCAGGTTACCCCACAGAGCACGGGGCAGGGGGCCAGCAGGGCAGGGGCAGCTGCTCCCTGTGAGATCTGCTCCATTTCACCACTCAGAAAAGGGGAGAAGGGGTGGGATGGGAGGGAGGAGGCGGATTTCTAGGCATGGGTGGGTCCATTCTTCACCAGCTTACGCAAGTCAAAGCTGCCACTGAGGGGGGGGACAGGCAGGGGGGTGGCCGGTGCTGCACGGGGACACAATTCAGCTTCACACCCAGCACTTCAGATGCAGGTGCCCCTCTTGGAGCGACTGGGAAAGCAACCTCAGCACCGTCCCGTCGTCCCCCTGCGATGCCTGCCAGCTCAAGGATGACACTTTTTTTTGGATGTCTAGCCCCAAAGCCAAACTGATGTCACCAAAGCGACTGCTCCCCCCACCACCACCCCACCGCCCCCTCCCCAGCGCCCATCCACCAGGCTCAGCTGAAATGTAAACCTCCCCTCCTCTCCCCGCAACAAAAGCCAAAGGCTTTCAAAGCCGAACCTGATTGAAATTCAAAAACTTTTCAGCCCCTCTCCCTCCTCCCCACCTTGAAAAGAGAGTGTATAAAACAGGGAGACAAAGACCTCCCCCCGCCCACCCCCCGCATTGTCTGCCGGGGGGCTGCGACAAGGGGCACCAGCCCCGCGGGGGCCCTGCTCCCCGCGCCCACCGCCGGGGGGGCCCGCGCGCCAAAACACACCCGCACGCACCAAAAATAAAACACTCCCGGCCTTTGTGCGCCGCACAAAGCAGGGCCCGCCGACGATGGAGCTGGGGCTCGTGATTTACTCACCTGCCTCTCTCGGCTGGCCGAGGGCACCCCTCCCTTCCCACTTCCCGAATTTTGATGGGAGAGAGTGGGGGGATTTGGTTTTACACCCCCAGCTTTTGTTGTTGTGTCCCTGCTCTCAGAGCCGGCATCTTGTGGGTGATCTTAAGCTCGATGCCAGATATGTCTGACCTCCAGCATGGTCCTGCGTGCCCCGACTGCTTTTCCTTGGAAGGACACGCTTCAGGGTCCTCCCATGGAGGTGAGCTCCCTTTGGGCTCTTTGGCTAAATGGTCGCTGTGCCCCCTCCCCAAACACCTCCCTAGTTTGGTGTTCCCCAGCAGGGGAAAGATGTCCCCTCTGTAAGCCCTGCTCCTGCCTGGTTGTGTAGGAGGACGACCCTACCATCCCTTTATGCCATGGCAGCATCCCTCAAAGTGCTTCAGAAAGGCAATGATGCTCCTCTTGGGCTTCAGAGCCTCATCCACCTGGGCAGTCTTCATCGGCCATGCCAGCAGGGAAGTCCCCATGTGGCCAGCAGGACACAGTGAGCCTTTGCACTTTCCCTTCAACACTGCCCCTGCCACCCGGCCTCTCATCCCAGGCTGCAAGACCTTTGGAGGTGGCACTCCTCCCTGCTTGGTGCCCTCCTGCAAAGAAGCCCTGATCCTAGCAGCAAGTCATACAGGTGGAAGCCACCACCACGACCTGGCCACACACCCCCAGTCTGTGGTCCCTATGGGACACTGAGTGCTCCTGGGCTCCAAAGTGGCAAGTTCCCTGAAGATGGGACTGCAAAATGCAAGTTGCTTCCCTCAGCAGAATTATATCCTCATCCAGATGCCTCTACTGTGAGATAATCCACTTTTAAAAATCTTGGGAATGGCTGATGTGATGCATAATGAGGGACGGGGAAGTGCACGGGCAGTGCAGACACCAGGTTCTCCTCTGCGACTCCCAGCATCAGCCTGGCCAGCTGATGCTTTTCTCACCGGGAAAAAGGAGGCAGTGATTCCAGCTCACTCCTTTAAGCAGCTCTGAGATTCTCTGAGTGAAAAGAAATAGGTGTTCGTGGTGCCAAGTGATAGCTCTGCCTGCAGAGCCAGATCCTGAGTCAGCCGCCTGCCTGTGCAGCGCCGCGGCTGCCCAAGACAGACTACTAAATTATGCAAAACCTCTGAGTGAACCTGGCTTGATTAAGTTTTAATTTTAGTAAATTACGTGGGGGAGTGGTTGAATCCGTGGACCGTTACTCCTGCTTGTTTTGGATTTTATTTGGAAATAGGACACTTCATTACATCTCCGTAAACAAGATCTACTCTGGAAAGGAGAACTGGCACAGAGGATCGATACAGAAGTGGGAAGGGGAAGGGAGGAGACAAGTCAGCTGGCCTGCAAAGTGTGGTTAACCCAACTTCAGTTAAAATAGTAACATTAGTTAATTTAATTTTAATTAATTAAAAAATTAGGTTAGCTTAAATTCAGGAAAAGCTCTCCAAGGGCTGCCATGCTGCACTCGCCTTCTGCCTGTGGCCTTCAAAGTGCACTGGTCTCAACTCAAAACTCACAGCACAATTGTAATCCATTGATCCAGTCTACAGACTTTGGCATGAGGGCACATTCTGAGACATTTTGTCTCCTGAGGCGTCCCTGGCCCTACACCCGATGCCCATGCAGCCAGGTGATATAAAGGGGATGTGAACTCTTTGCATGTGCCCAGCGCAAACTTCCCCCCAGCTAAAACGGTTGCCCTCCAGTATTTGCATGAAATGCAGGCAGCAGTAGCTCCATGACACAACTGCTCCTATCATTATTGGCACCAGCTGATCCTGCTCCTAACCCAGCACTCACTTTTCCACTGAAAAACTGACCCCAGACATGGAAAAAACCTGGAAAAACCATGAGAAGCAAAGGGGCACAACCCAGGATATACATCAGGATCTGATCTTCTCTGCTCTGGGCACCAGCAGCTAATTTACTGCCTGGTACCTCAGAAAGTTATTTCTAAGATACTGAACACAATTTTCAAATCGAACACAGTTCAATATCTTGTTAGTCAAATGTTGCGGTGTTTATAAGTTAAATATCCATCTGGAGAGAAATTATGATGCTTTTATAAATCTCCTTTAATAGCTTAAGTTAAAAATAAACTAGCCAATCTATCAATCAGCCTTATTCATTCATCTCAGCCATTGTGAGAAGAGAAAAAGCAACATACGCAAGAGAGAAGTAAATGGTCTGAGAGGAGGCAGCTGAATGTATTGATCAGAGTTCAAAAAAAAAAAAAAGACACATGTCATTTGGTTTAATGCAGTCCATACAAATGACTCCAAAAGGCCACAGCTGCCGGCGTGTGCTTTTTGCTGGAGCTGGTCGGTGACTTTCGCCCAAACGAGAGCCCTGCAGAGCACGCAGGAGCTGTCACTGCTGCAGCTTCAGAACTACTCCGTCTCCCTCAGAATAAAAAATAAATAAAATAAAATAAAATAAAATGGCTGCATCCTTAGGGCACCAGGAAAATAAATAAATAAATAAGCAGGAATGCCTGCAGCCCGCAAAGTCTGACAGCTTAAAGTGTGCGCAGAGAAAAAAAAACCCTGGTGAAAGAGTGAAAGCCAGCCTTTGAACTCCCGCGCCCAAGCACTCTCAGAGGCGACGGATTTATGCATCTGCTCCGGCATGCCAGCTCAGAGAGACCTTTTCTATGCATCTCGCCCCGATGGGGCTCTCAGAAGTCACTTCTGGCCTTTTCCCTCACTTTTTGCTTTTATTGTTTAAACTTTCGCTGCTTCTCTGCGGATGAAAAAGGTAAAGAGGGAGAGAATCTCTTCGCTCTTCTGAGGTTATTTAAAAGGAAAGGAAAAGAAAACATTTTTTTCCTCTCCTGAAAGGAATGGTTTGGTATTATTTTGATTTTTTTCTGATTTTTTTTAATTGTTATTATTATTATTATTATTATTTTTAACAGCCTGCCTTGGCAGGCCCCACTGCAGAGCGATCTCTCCCAGCCTGTTGCATTCGGGCAAGGTGAAGAGACACAGCTCGTGTTGGGCCGGTGGGAACAAATCTCCCCTTTTGTTCTGAGCAAAAGCCTCTGCTAATTGCCGTTGGCCCTACTCTGCCTTATCTGCTATTGCTCCCAGAAGGGGAGGGCATAGGCAGGTTCAAAGAAAGAAAGAAAGGAAGAGGAAAAAAAAAAAAAAAGAGAGAGAAAGAAAGAGAAAACATTCCTTTTTAATTTTTTTTTCCAGCAGCTTGTGCAAGGCAAGACTATGGAGGGAAAGAAAGAACAAGGGAGACTGAAAGAGAACAAAAAATAAATAAATGACCCGAGGCTGCCTCGAAGACCCTCTTTCTCTCCTATCAGCTTTTACAGGGGGCAATACATTTTATTCATTGCCAGGTCTGACTTATCGCAGCCTTGTTTTTAATGAGGTATAATAAGGGGAACATTTTGTAACAACACGGTTCCTCTATTTTATCCGACAAACAGCTGTGTCATGGCCGTCGCTGGGAGAATGAATCATATCTCCCTGCCTGCATATGCTAACTCCCATGTAATTACCCTCGCATCTTAAATAAAGCAGGCCCTAAACCTGTCGCTCAGATTACAAGCAAACGGTGCAGACCTCGTAACTGGGGCCTCTATCATTACAATTAATTTATCACAGGAGCGGCTGAGATTAGAGACTAGAATTAAAACGCAGAGCATGGAGGGTGCCACAGGACTGACAGCGAGTGAGGGAGAGGAGCTTTATTGCAAAGGCGAGCCAGGGTAATTCCTTAACTGGAGCTATACTGGGCTATGTTTTTTTTTTTTTTTTTTTTTTTTTCCTTTAAGTTATTCGCTCAGTTATTTTAGCGAGGCTACAGCAGGACATTTTTCTCCCTGAAATGTCAGGAAGTAGAAAGCAAAGGGAACTTTGCCCTGTATTAATCCCATTCAATAAACACAAATGTACAAAGGGCCCAGTCGAGGCACATGTGTGTCTGGACACGCGTCTGGTGATGTTTTTATGGGAGACATGCATGCTATGCCTGTTCACAGGTATGCCAGTGTGTACGCACGCTGCATGCACAGAGGACAGGAGGGCATCTCCTCTTCACCGCTACCCAGAACTGTTTGAAACCAGGAAGTTTTGCCTTCACAGCATTGCTCTGCTTAAATATGATGCCCTGATGAGCAAAAAAGGGCACCTATGGTGGGAGCAGGAGAGGGGCTCTGGAGGGCACATTCTCCTTGTGTCCATCACCACTGGATGGTCTCTTTCCAGTAGGACAGCAAACACAAACAAAACTGATTCACACCTTTACATCCAAGCCAGCCCCATGCCCACCTGCACAGGGCAGCTGTCCTGCTTTTCCCACAGCTCTGGGGCTCTGGCCTGGGCACTCTGCAATGCTTGCTCTACCCACAGGCAGGAATCCTCAAGCAGGAGATGACCATTTCATCCCAAGGCATCAGCTTTCCAGCTAGACATTGAGAGGAGACTCTGCAGATAGCAAAGGGTGCTTGGAGTCAAAGGCAGTCAGACTGTTCTCAGACAGCTGCAGCCAAAATAGATCTAGCTGTAGGATCGGGGTCTAATTCAGTAGAATAATAAAGAAACACACTTTTGATGAAAATCATATATTTTTAAAAATTATCTATTTGTTTTCAGAAACTTGTGCAATTGTGGCAGCAGGAAGAACCGTGAAAATTTATTTTGCTTTCTCCTATCAAGTGTTCAGTCTGCATATGGAAAACTGCTTTGCTGCCCTCACTTCTGCCTCCAGCCACTCTGTAGTGCCTTATCTGTGAGAGTGCTGAGTACTGCAAGGCCTCAGCTGCAAGATGAGTGGATGAAAGGGAAAGAGAAAGGTTGATTTTTAAAGGCTTTGGGAAGATATTTATTTCAAATAACTCTTTGTTGTTTTGTTTTTGCTGTTGTTGTTGTTTGTTTGTTTGTTTGTTTTTCCTTTAAGGTTTTGTAAACGTTGCTTTTACAAAAAAAAACTGAATCTGAGACCAAATGACATGGATGCATTACAGAAAAAGCTAAAAGGCTCAAATCAAAGCAGGCAACTCCATCAGCAGTGCCCTTCGGCTAGCAGGGAGGCTGCAGTTTTATGGGCACCAGAGCTGTCGCTGGTGGGCAGCAGAACTGACCTGTGGTCCTTCCAGCCCAGTGTGGTGTCTCCAGCACAGACTGGACCAGATGCTTCTGTGAAAGATCAAACAAAAAAAGACAAAGGGAAGACACTGCTGTAAACAGTTACAGGGCAGCCTCAATTCAGGGGAAGTATGCTCCCAGAAAGCTGGCCGCTGGCATATGCTCTCTTCTCCTGGCAGAAGGCATTTAGCAGCATTTTATGGGATTAAGCCCTAAAACTCCACTTTCCAGTATCAGTGGGGCTGGAAAGATGAACTTATTTATTTATTTTTAATTTAAAAGTGCAGCCTTTTGATTCTGCTTTTTTACCTGCTGGTGTTTATTTTTATAATGTGCTTGCTAACACAGACATGGGAACAGGAGGTTTTTGGCCTAAAACCCTGTGCTCCCAGCGGAGCCTGCCAACACCTCTACATGACATGAACCTTGGTGGTACCCCAAGGGCTTTCCTGCCTGTCCTGCCTGCGCTTCCCAAAGCATGAGCTACATCCAGCCAGCCTCGTTGGGAGCCTGGGCTGTAGTGGCCAGCAGCAAACATGCCTCTTTTCATTTCTGCTCACAATTGGCAGCTTCCTCCACCCACCCAAACAGGCCCCGCAATGTTTTTAAAATGCAGTCAGCAGCTGGAAACTAAGGCAACTTCTGTCTCCTATTGAAAGTCTCCCAGCCTCCCCTGGACCACCCTGGGTCATGTAAATTCAGCAGATTATCCATCCCTAACCCTCCTCATCTATCACCCGCCTCTGCTATCGATCTGCTGCTCAGAGCCAGAGGGGCCGGGGCTGTCCCTTGCTGAGCCCTGCGAATCTGGCCAGGCGCACGAGGACGGGTTCAACAGCGCCGGGTCGCTGCCACTGACCCTGTTGGTCTGTGGGCTCGGCGAGGGCAGGATTCGGCATCGGAATGAGACTCGGCCATATAACACACTGTCCCAGGACAGGCAGCTCAAAATGCAATATTGGCAGCCAATTGGGAAGTCAGTGGCACAATGCAGCACAGTAGGTGAAGTGCCTGCACCCAGCGCACTGGGCACAGAGAGGACCCCAGCGACCCGTCTGTCCCTCGTCTGTCCCTCCATCCTGCAGGAGAAGGCCAGGAGGTTCCTATTTCCCCATGTCCTGGTCCAGCTCGTTGACAATATCACACAAAGCCCCGCTGTGGGCTGTAACATCCCCCCATTTCCAACCCCACGTACAGCGGAGCTGAATTCCCCTCTTGGTTTCACCCACACTAACCCAGCAGCTGCAAAACCCAGCAGCACTCAGCCTTACATGGGGGGCCGGAGCCCGAAATATCACACACAGGCCATCTGCACTACAGGTCTTCATTGTCACTAAGTTCCTTAAGTGCTTTAATTTATAAATAAAACTGAAAGATGAACCAAGAGTCATCACAGCAGTGGCATGTTCCTCTTCCTGAAGTGTCGCAAAACACCAGCACGGAGAGGAGTGCTGCAGCCCCTCGCCCCGGCGGGGTGCTAACTCCGAAGGCTGGAGATTACAACTGGACTGGGAATACTGGAAACAATTTCACTGCTGATCTTTCACCAAATGCATATACCTGCGATGCTCAGCCATAATCTCAGACTGCTCGCCGCACGTCCCAAAGAGATGACAAAAACCTTACAAGTCTGCCCAGCTGCCAAAACCGCCTGCTTCCCCCCACCTCCACAAAGCAGCCTAGTGTTGTTAATATGAAAATCTTTGTGCTATTGATCACTCAAAATATGAGGGCAACAAAAACGCATTGAATTTAACATAAAAATAAACAACTCATGGCTGCTGTATTGACTGTATTATTCATATTATGTTTTAATTCATTCGCCTCTCATGCAGTGGCTGCAGATTTTCGGCTGCTGTGTCGGACCGAAGCCCAGCCCCGGAAGCCCCTGCCTGCTGAAGGGTCTCCTCTCAAACCACTCCCCAAGCAAAGGCACTGAAAGCTGTGGCAACATTTGGTGCTGTCTCCTTTTTGGTACTAGCAAGTGTTGGGGGATAGCTTGGTTTCATGGTCTGAAATAATGAGGGAGCTAATCAATCCATCCTTTAGAGGACAGAGCTAACCAACCTGTCCCTAACCCTGCCAGAAGGTTTGGCATCACATTTATGACATGCTCACAATACCTGTACCTGGATTTCCCCAGTCTCCACACCATGACTGCTCATCACACACCAAGCCATCCTTCTCCCCACTACCCAAAAAAGCCCAAGGGTCGGCATTCCACACCCTAGAGAGGTGAGGTCCATACAAGTCCGATGAAATAACGTGGACATCACTCTACAACGAGCTATGCTGACTCCACGTGAGGGGTCCCTAAACTCACCCATGAGTGCGTAAACAGCAAAAGCTCTGCAACACATCCAGGTGTTCTCAAGGCACTGAATGATATAGCAGAGCCAGGAAGGAAGGCCTGACTCTAAATGGCAAAGTGGGGTTGGGACCCCACCCCATGTCACTCCAAGCACCACTAAAACCCAAACAAACCAGGCAGCCCCATAAGTCGTAAGAATTAAAGGCACGATTCCCCCTTTCTAACGATGCTTTTACAGAAACCGTTCCACTGTAAAACTTTATGATTTGAATCTTTATAGCTGCCAGCAGAGCACATGTTCACTGCCTTAAATTATAACTTAATCTCAGCAGAATTTGTGCTTTCCAGTGCTGTGGAAAAGGGAAAGAGGGAAAGGCAAGGGGCAGACCCTTGTGCCTGCTGCCCACCTGCGTCCTCGCCCCATGGGTGTTGCAGGGGCTCAGCCCAGCTCCCACCTGGAGATGCTCTGCAGCACAGGAATTAAGCAGCACCGTGCAGCAGAGGGACAGAGGTGCCCGCAGGCTGCTGTTTATCACCAGGATTGCAGAAACACTAAAATGCTAACGGAGCAATGCGTATACTGATAAACACAGTGAAGGGGACAGTGGATATGGCAGCAGCATCCCAGCTGCACTTTGTGGGGTCAACGTGTCCTCCCTGGGAGGATCACACATGTCCACTGCTGGTGGAAAGTATCCAGGTCAGTGAGGGACCGTGACTTGTTCAAAGAGTAGAAAAGGACCAAATCTGCAACCGCTGCTGTCGTGGATTTAGCATGTGGCAGTCTCCCAAATTATACCACCTTTCAGGGGATGAATGTGCATGTTTTGTCTGCCAACACATGTTCCCAGCTCTGCTCTCAGCAAGAACAGGAGTGGTGCTTGCAAGGCTGTACACAGGCTGCACTGCAGGGAGCATCCTCCTGTGGTCTCCAACATGCTTTCCTCACCCAAACTCCTTGCTCAAAAGAATCACACTGGTTATTGGTATTTTGTTTTATTTTGTTTTGTTTTAAATCATGCTGCCCATACCCAGAAGCAGAAGTTGCACCAGCAGAAACACAAAGTAGCATGCACGTGTGAATTTCAAGCATATCATGTAGTCAAGGAAAGAGCCCATGCCCTTCACGTGTGCTTGCACATAGCAAGATGGTAGGAAAGGAAAATGCTGGCAGGAGCTGCCCAGCCATCTGTAGGAAAGAGTTCTCTCATTTGGAGAGGGAATCGGGAGCATTTTTCTCAATTCCTTCTTATCTCCAGCAACAAGACAGAAAAGACCAGTCAATCAATACAACAGTAAAATTTCTAACCCAGGTAACCTTTAAACACTAAACGATGTCATACTAAAATAAAACAAACTACGCCAAATCCCAGTTAGGCATCGAAATAGCCCCAGGTCAACCAGACTGCAAAAACAGATGAACAGCTCCAACTCTGTGTCGTGCTGAGCCCTGGTATCCTCCCTGCTGAGGTCTGGATACCTACAAACTTGTGGTCCTCCTCAGGCACACGCCACAGCCCTAGTGTTGTGTGGTGTTGTGAGTCCTGGGCAGGTCACCCCATGGGTACTCTGCATCCCCCAGACTCGAAAGACATAAGGTTTCTCTCCCTGCCTCCACACCGTGAACAATTTGTGAACGCTTCCCCTTTGCGTCTTCCTTCTTCTTCTGGGTAGGAAACAGCTTTCTTCCTTGCTCCAGGTGCTGATACATCCCTCCCTTCCTCCAGTTGCTGCTCCCTTCTTCCACATGCTGATAAATTCACATGGAACCATTTTACTGCCAGCAGCTGATCCCCCACTTTAATCCGCTCTGTCTCTTGTCAATTAAAGCATCTCTCCCCCTAACAAGTTACCTCACTGCGGAGTTCCCACAGAAACTGGAGTGCATTTCTAGGACCCAGTGTTCCACACCTTCTGCACACCGTCTGCACAGTGGTGGGAACCCCAGCCCATGGAGCACCATGAAACCAAGCAGAAATGGAAAGGCAAACAAGAGGTTATCTGCTTCTTTCTGCCCCAAAGTGGAAAGAGCAAAATTCAACACATTCCTGAAACAATTCTGCATAACTCGCTGCTGAAACCTACAGTGCTCCCCACTTCCCTGGACAGTCCGGTGCAATTCTCAATTACCCCCATGTCAGGAAACAAACACCAACAGGAAGGCTTCAGTTCGATCTCTGAACTTGCTGCCTTACCTCTGGGGAACACATCCCTCTGCCACTCAGCCTGCAGTGCCCATCCACAAAAGAAATAAGAAAGGCAACAACCCTCCATTTTCTGCAGGACTGCAAAGAATTTGTGAATAAACATTTAGAGCCTTTTATTTTTTTTTCCCTTACTCTAATCTCATTTCTTCTAGGATATGGGGACATGGACCTCCTGTAGGTTCTCTGGGAGCTATGGTTTGTGAGCGCTTCCTCCAGCTCAAGCTGGACACCCCATACCTGGCAGACCTCACCTTCTGCAGAGCCACGTCCGACTGAGAGCTACCCTTTGATGCTTTCTGCTCTGGTTCTTTCAGGCTGAGGTCCAGTAACTTTCCTTCTTTAAAGGAAGGCCAAGGCAATTTTGTTTCCTGACTTGTAAAGAGCTTTTCCTCTTCTTTCTTTGATCTATGTAGTGAATTTGATCTCCCAGAAGAGCAGGATGAGTGTGTCTCCTTGCAGCCCGGTTCCGGACAGTCAGGATTTTGATTCATTGATTCATTTATTTTTATTTGGCATTTGTGTTGGCAAGCTGAATGCGGGGCTCCAAACAAGGCTCCTGCCTTAGGCCCAGGAGGAGGAAGGTGTTTCCTGAGGCTGGGTGATGCCGTGCCACGGGCAGGCACCACTGGAGGTGCAAACACAAGTTTTTATGGGGGCATCCAGCAATCCTACAGCAGGTTCCTTTGGTAGCTCCGCTAAATAAAAGTTAGGCAATTGGTTCTGGGCATCTGACTGACTGGTGTTGGTGCTAGGATAAGAGCAGGAGCCCCATCTCCCAGTCCCGAGACAGACAACAATTCTGTATATTCAATAAATAACCAGGGTATTTACTCAAATGAATGACTCTGAGCCTGTTCCAAGGAGTTAATTTAGTGCTAACTGACTGGATGGAAATGAAAAGGTCTCATTTTACATTAAGAATGATCACCTGACAGTTTTACTGAATATATTATGACAGGATTTATATGGCTATATAATTTTAGGGTATATTTGGAAGATTATTATCTTGATTTAAATAAACACCATCTCCAAGAAAATCAACACTGAGTCAGGAACTTTTTGCACAAGAATAAAGGCAAGAAGTGAGCCCAAGTTGTATTTCGTGCCTTCTGCCAGCAGCTGCTTTGTAAAGCACAGGGTCCCAGAGTAGGCAGTGAGAGGCAAAAATCTCAAGGAATTCCTCAGCTATGCCAATTTAAATATCACGAGAGAACATGACAAGCTTTTTACCCCAAACTTCTTGTCTGTACACGGGCAGGGAAGCAGAGGAGAATATGGGTGGGAGGGAGGTGCGGGTGCAGGGAGGAAGGAGGAAGAGCTCTGGATGTCAAAATGTCAGGAGTGACCCTTAAAAAGGATCTTCTGGGAGGATGAATGAGGTGCAAAAAAACAAGAGCAAATATAATATAAGGACTCACTTTCAGGCACCCTATTTTCCAGGGGACGTTCCCATTCCCTGAACAAAAATTGAGCCAAGCCCTTTTGCCAGAGACGAGCCCCTGCACAGGGCTGCGGCATCTCCTTCCCCGCCAGCACCATGCTGTCCTGCAGGAAGGTGCCCCAGTGAAAAAAACAGCGCCGAGGACACAACCAGCTGCCTTTCTCAGCCTCTCCAGCTCCCGAATCCCCTTCTGTCTAATTCTGTGTCTCTAAGTGTAATTGTATACAAGAAAACCACTCTCCAGGCTTGTTCTGTTTTACAGACTGCCTGATGGGATTATCTTTCCTGTCATTTTGAAGCTTGTAGAAGCGTGCGACTTACACCACTCAAGCTAAATCACACTCGAAGCACTTTGTCTGTCTAAATTGTTTTGAGGACCAAGTCATTTATTTGCAGATTGTGTTATTTATTTAGTAAAAAATAAATAAATAAAAAAATATATAAATGAAATGTAAGTAGTAGGTAATAAGGACATTGCAGTCAAGTAGCAATATCCTGTGGAGCAGATAAGTGCCAAACAGAAATGATCTTAAATATGCTGAAAATGGCACTGCCTGGTTTCAGACTACACAAAGAAAAGGCAACTTATTTGGTCAGGTACAATCTTCCTGGGAGGTAACACAGGCTTAGATATTGCAGCGATGACAGGCAGCCGAGATGTGACTAAGACAGGTAGATCGATTATTCCTGTAGCAGTAACCCTGGGGCAATATTTGTCTGTCATAACCCCAAAGCAGATCAGCTAACATTTAGGGGCTAATCTGATGCCCAATCCAGTCAGCGTGAATTTTTCCATTTATTTACTTCCATGGCCATCAGATCAGACCTTTTGGGACTGCGAGGTATCACACGAGCTCCCATTGCCGCTGGAGGAGCTGTACATGGGCAAGGAGCAGGAGTCGGGAGCTGCCAGGAGGAATCTGGTCCTGGCTTTAGCAAGCAGCAGAAACATCACCCAGGGCTAGATGGTGGCACATGCAGACACTTGTTTGTGCACGGTGAGTGTGTGCTTGCTACAGGACACACTAAGCAGGTCCGTTGGGACCCTTACACCCCAAGGGCATGTGTCCCCTGGGGTACCCTAGCCCCACATGTGCCAGCAGCTTTATGAGGCCAATGCCTGCTCTCACTCCCTCCAGCACAGACCCAACGCCAGAGCTGACTTTTTGGGATTTATCCTGCATTTAAGTGGGTGTATGGAAAAAAAAAAAAAAAAAAAAAGGGCTCGTGGTTGAGGGGACTGCGTGCTTCAAGGTGCTGCAGCAGGCTCTGAGAGTCCACTTATTTCCGAGTGAAGATGGATACCTCGAGAGGTTCTCCTCACCAGTAAATAATTCATAAAAAACAAACAAGCCCGGGTCTGTTTGAATTAGAACAAAATATTTCTTTAGAAAAGTGAAGTGATTAAGCGCAGGAGGAGCTGGAGATGACAGCTGGTGTCTGCAGCTCCTGATGAGTCACCTTCACTCGCCATGGCCCCTCTCCCTGGGAAGCTCGGCGGCGTTTTTTTTTAACCCTTCGAGATTCCCAGGAATGATTTGTCACCGGGGTTATTAGCATTTCTCCCTTGGTATCGACAGCTTGTCTTTCCTCCTTCTAACCGGTGAGTGATTTCTTCACACGCTCGCCAAATATAGCCAAATCACCATGGTAAACGTATCGACAGAATCATATTAACAGCTGCTGAGCATTTACAGGGCTGTAAGTTATACAAAAAAAGAAGGAAGGAAAACACACATGGAAATAAACCAACTCTGATCAGCAGTGACAAGCATTTATTTAGGACTCACTCGCTGGAAATATTTTTTATGCTTTAATTGCCAATTATAGGCTCCTACAGAGGAGTGGGTGGCTTTGGACAAAACCATCTCCTCAAACCAGAGCACCGAGGCAGTGCTGAACACATCCTGCCTGGGTGTATCCTAGGGAAGAATGGTTTGTTCTTAAAGGAGGAATTTCCATAGGGAAAAGCCCTTGGGAGAGCACAAGAGAGGCTGACACAGGGCACAGCAGAAGAGACACTGCTTTGGCCTCCTGCTCCAACCAGGGCACGCTCACCATCCCCAACATGCCTCCTCACTTGTGGTTATGGCTTTATTCAGGGACACACAGCAAACACCTGTGTGTAGGGCTCTGAATGCTTCCTTTGCAGCCTGTTGGGAATTAGCATCAAACCAGGGCTGGCACCATTTCTTAAGGCACAATATGAGCATCTTGGGTGCACCCCTCACTGCAAGAGTTTACATTTTAATGTCTGCCACTTCGGGACTCGCAAGGACTGCTCTGCCATTCCAGCATTCAGGGAGCAGCCCTGGAAGGTAGAACATCAAGCTGCCTCGCTGCTTCCCAGAGGTAACAGACTTCTTCACAGCTAACCATTAGAGTTGTTTTCTCTAACCACACTTGGACAAGCCTGCACAGAGTTGGATTTCATGAGAGTTGTACTCAGCCATGCGGCTTCCTCCTGCTGTCAAAGGAAGAAATGGGCCAGGGTGGGGCCGGGGCGCTGTTAACATGCAGAGAAATGTGCTGAAACCCCAAAGATGGGTGTGCCTCTTCACCCTGCTCTCTCTCCCACATCCCCATGCCTCTCCAGAAGCCCAGGCAGGATATCTGCCATCAGCTGCTCCCCAGAACCTCCCTGTGCCACCTCGGATAAGAACTGGGGCTTGGGGGCTCAGGTGTGAGTCCCTAGGCAGTAAACCAAGGCCACAAGGCAGGGGGAAGGAATGGACACCATCCAACACAGAGAAGCACAAGTCCAAAGGGAAAGGGTTTATTCCAATTCCAGCTAATTTCCTCTGGCATTTTTCAAACCAAATTGGGGGCTTGAATCTAAGTAACTTCTCCTGTCTCCACTGTTACCACCTCCCCCTGCCCTCCATGGAAAAATAAAGAACATACTGCAAACCGAAACACTTAAAGTTAGTGTGAAGCCTTTCTTTAAAAATCAGATGAAAAAGGTGCTTTATTTCTGTCTCTTCCCTCCAACTATCTTCCCTGTTCAGCTTCTTACCCTCGTGCACACCCTTTCCTTCCCCAAACTCAAAAAACCTACACAAAGAAAAGTACCCTCATGCCCTGTCCTACTCCATCCATCCTTGACGTCCCTCCCAGCTTTGCCTCTCTCAAGCCCTCTTTCCAAGCACCCCAAATGCTGCACAGTGGGGCTGCAGAAGGCTCACCCACAGCATGGGTTTACAGCTGGTGTGCCTAAAGCCACCATAATAAAGTAAACTTAAGGCAGGGACTGCAAAAAAGAGAGAAACCCCCTCCTTCTCCCTGACTGCCGAGCCTCTTAGAAGCCAGTATGTGACAGACAGACAGACACTGTGCCAAGAGGCTTGGAAAGGCATGGAGAAGAGGTGGATGTAAGACAAGATCAATGGCAACAGCAGCTTCAGTTCAAGCTGCGATGAAAATGTCCATGCTGAGGCTTTGGCTGCAGTTGGGAAAGGCTGCTCTGATCCGCAGGTGGGCTTCAGCCATGCCCTGCGTAGGAAGGCTTCAGCTGGACAAATCTCCCCTTTCTGATTTTTGGGGGGTTCTCTGTCCATCCAGGCCAGCTCACTGCAAACCACAGGGAGGCTGCAGCTTGCTGGGGCAGACACGGCCACCATGTGTCCATGTGTCCCCATGGGGACACGGACCACCAGGGGTGCGAAGGAGACACAGGACCTCAACACCACTCTTGACCTCTCCACAATTTCTGAGTGAAGCAGTCCCAGAAATGAGATTTCTGGACCCAAAAGAGAATTTCTCAGAAGTCGTTTTATTCAGTGCCTTGAAATGATGTCTCAGACACCATTAGCTCTCCAAGATCTCTGCCCTGCTAATCCAGAGAGTTTCGCCTTTGCTCTGTTACACCTTGGGGTGGGCTGGGGGTGCAGAGCTGTGACTGCCCATGGATAGCCTCATCACCTTGCCATTCTGCCATGGCACCCTGCCGGCTCCTGCAGCCTCTCACCAACATCTCACAGTGTCTTCAGATGGGATGCCTACAGGGCTTTCCTCCAGCCCTTACTGTGTGCCCCTGCACCAGTTGGGAGCTGGACCACAGGAGCCTTGCATGAAGTTGGGGCTGGGGAATGGCCCTCACATCGCCCATCCTTGTCACCAACAGCATTGCCCAGCTCCCAGGAAATGAAATACCAGCTCACCCAACCCTAAAACATCATGGCTTTGAATTCACGCAGCTACCCCAAGAAGGACAAATGGGTATGAAGCCATTTAAAAGGAGTGACCCCAAGGGAGCATCTGAGCTGCTCAGGACCAGCACGTAAATCTTAGCAAATCTGCCTGTTAACAATGCACTCAGCAGCCAACAAAGACTGTTTCTCAAGGAGGAGCCCTTCCCTTCCCACCCGGGGCTGGCCAGAGCCCACCATCCCACCTCACTCATCCCCATCCGTAGAGCAGCAGTAGGTGCCTGGTGCCCTGACTGCCCTGACGCATCCCCGTGGTGCTGCGGCATCACTGGGAGCAGGAAAAATAGATGAAACCTTATTTCCAGAAGAAATCTACATCAACTTCCACAAGTAACAACCTCCGGAGACCGAGCGGGGCAGCCGGCCTGGCCCCATGGCAGCCTCTTGCCATCGCTCCGTGTGCCGGCGCAGGGCCAGGAGGCACCCAGGTGCCAGGCGAGCACACGGGTGGCAGGAGTTTGCTGAAGATGCTCAGGATGAAAGCTGCTCGAGCTGCTGTGCCAACGGTCGCATTCTTCATGTAGGAGAGCTCCCTCTAGGTTAAACACGCTGGTATTTCAGAAGCTGTTGCTCATTTTTGGAGTCCTCATTCTGCCCCACTGCCTGTATCTCCAAAGGAGCCTGGGGTGGCATGAGCGGGTGCCCATGCCATGCAGAGGAACAAACATACACCTCACCAAAAGCAAAGTGGCACGATTTCATTCTTCTTGGGAGAAGTGCTGAGGACCTACATCAGCAAGCAGCCTCCAGGGACCGATGTCCCCTCTATCCCACAGCCACATGTGTGTGATGCACACACCCTGCCGTGTGCACACCCATGTGTGCTGTGCCCGTGCCCCCACGCTTGCCCTCAGCATTTCAGCAGAGCTTTCAGCCCCTGGAGCCACACCAGGGACAGAGTCCGCCCGCGGCTCCTCCAGCCAAAACCCCGATCTTTACCCCGACCCGACACACTTATGAATTATTCCACACGCCGGTGCGTGGTGGAGTTCAGCAGAGGCTTTTAAATTCACAGAACTAGAAAAATCAGATGGAAAAGACTTAATGCCAAAAAATGCAGGACTGTTCCCTGCAGTGGTGTCCCAGGAGCTTTGAGCAAACTAGTTTTAAACATTGAAGTCTTTAATACAACTTCCTGTTTTATTTTTATTTTACCTAGGCTGGTATTTACTAATAAATATGCAGCTCGCTGTATACAGAACAGCGGGTAGCTCCCATTTACAGCTGCATATAACTGACTGCAATGTTCAACACCCTTTGCTATGCA
This sequence comes from Nettapus auritus, assembly GCA_011076525.1. Lineage (NCBI taxonomy): Eukaryota > Metazoa > Chordata > Aves > Anseriformes > Anatidae > Nettapus > Nettapus auritus. The sequence continues at coordinate 21,445,661 of CM021772.1, read as the reverse complement.
GTATAATACCCACAATAAAACACATACCATATTTGCAACTGTGTCCACGCTACTATTCTGGTACGTGATGCACATTAAGAAACAAATCCAGAACACATAAAAGAATTTACCATTGACACACAAAAAAAGATGCGCTGGGATTTTCAATAAGATCTGGCATAATACAGTATCATTTTTATATCTTGTCTGCTCCCTTGGTCTTGCTGATTTAATATGTTTTTTTCTCTCTGTAATCATAAACCTGTACCTTGTATATAGATTTTTTTTAAGCATAACATACTCTGCAAGTGTGTATTTATAAAATTTTACCATCAAAATATAAGAATTGCCAGAATGACTCGGTCCAACGTCCATCCAGGCCAGTATCCTGCTTCCAGCAGCTTTTCATGTTAATATGGATGAGGCAGACAATTGGGTTTACTACAGCACCCCTCATTTTACAGCCGTGTTAGCAATGGCAGCGCTGCCTATAGATACCTACAGAGCACAGCAGACAGGGCAACATCAACCCCACAGGGAGGAAAACTGAGGCAGGGGAGAGGGAGAGGAGCCACCAGGAGCCACCGCTGCCCCCTCCAGCACCACATCCTGCCCCGCCAGGCACCGCAGAGGGGCCACCAGCCCGGGGGCTGCTCTGGGAAGAGTTAATGGTGGAGGTGGCGAGCCCCAGCGCTGCAGGTGTCTGCTTTTAATTCTCTGCGGCTCTTCTCCCAACCAGCACCGGGGTTCTCACCCTCCCTCCTTCTCCTTTACAAACGAGTGCTTAGCATAAGAAGGGAGGCGCGGGGAGCCAGGGCAGCCGGGAGAGCTCCTGCAGCCCCTTCGAGGCAACCTGAGCAGGCGCGAAAAGGCAGCTGGCTGGAGCCCAGCGAGAGAGCGGGGACCGTGGGACGAGTCTTTTCACATCTGGTTAAGTACTGCTAAACCCTCCGACGAGCTGCCTAATTATTACAACACTTCTGCTGAAAAATTAACGTGCTTGGCCGGCTGCACTGGGGCAGAAAGGGTAGGAAAGCAGCTGTCAGGATGCAGGCAGCGATGGGAGCACCAAGAAAGGAGGTTTGCGGCACGAGGGAAGGGCATCGGCATCATGCTGAGAAAACGAGGCTGTTTTCTCCCTGCTTTTTCTGCTTCATCGCCCCCAGGACAGGGAAGTGTCAGCAGTGTTGGCACCCCAGCCTGATCACCCCTTTGCCAACAGCTAGCAGAGATGCTCTGTTCACCGCTTTCAGTGGCTTTGACACAACCCCACCAGGGCACCTTATTACTATAGGTCCCTATAGGTCCTGTAGGCACAGAGGCACCGCTCATCATTCGTATGCGCATCTCCCTGCAAAACCTACTTAGAAAGGGCTGCGGAAAGGAAATAAATAGCTCACTGCAACGGCTCCCCCAGGGTGGCCTTCTCCATTTCGGGTTATCGCAGGCGTGCTGGTGGGTAAGCCTGTTTCTTCTCCAGCTGCAGTGTTTTTAATCTCGCTCTCTACGCAAAAAGGTGGGCTTCTTTCCCGAGGGGTGTCGAGCACACCCAAAGAACTCAGTACAAGCAGCAGCCCGCTGGGCACCTTTTACCCACAAGCATTTGATGAAATTAATGACACAAAACTAAGTATAAAGGCTAAGACAAATAGAACTGGCAACAACTTGAACCTTTGGCCTGTCCTTTGAAAGTCTCTGGCAAGTCTCAAATCTTCTTGATCTGCTCACTAAAGGGATGACTGTCCCACAATTATTTTCCAAGCATTTGTTGGCAAGTTGGAGGAGGAAAAAGTCATTTTGCTGAAGCTGTTAGTACAAAAGCTCAGCTCCAGCCAGGGCCCTGGACTCCACTTCAAATTATAATATTTTAAGTACCTGAAAATAAATATTTTGTCAGCTGCTGAGAATTAAGAAGTAGCTTCGACCTTTCAGAGAGGGGAACCCTGCGGAGAGCGGCGAGCCTCAGAGAGTTAGCTGCAAAACAAGCTCTGCCCGAGCCATCCGACCTGCCTGGCGCACACATCCTCCCCGTGGCCATGCTCCCAGCTGCCCTGCGAGCCACTCAGAGCCCCGGGGGGCACGATGGGCTCTGCTGCACCCCAGCCTTCCCAGCTGGGCAGGGTGCTGGTGGGAGACCCTAGAATAATGCTTTATGGATACTGGGAGCGAAAGGAGCATCCCTGAGACAGCAACCATGCGGTGGCGGGGCTGCCGACAGGGCTGCCAGCCCACTCCCGCGGTGCTCAGCGCTGCTATTGTTCCGGGCTGTCCGAGGAATCTCATCCACTTTCACGGGGATTAAAAATGCCTGCTGTTGTTTTCTAACTGGGACACTCGCTCCGATGGTGACCGGGCACGTGGGTGGATGTGTTTGCCCTGCTCTCGGGCACCAAGGTGACAATGAATGTTGTTTGTGCCCTGGCACCCGCACAAAGCAGGAGATCTCTGGGTCTGCAGCAGAGCTCAAAGAGTTAAATCCACCTCCCTTCCCCCCAATCTTTCTGCCTTTGGCCTTTAGATCAGCCCTGGTTGCCAATGAGGACTCATCGAAACACCACGAGGCTGGGCCTGTCAGGAAGGAAACCAGCGCGTCCAGAGTTTTGTTGTTCTAAAGACTTTTTTTTAATTTTATTTTACTGCTCAGGAAGGAAGCCAGAGCCTGTGCTTCAACTCCAAGAATGTCGATTACTCATCCTTCCCTGCATTATTTCTTTTATCTCTCACTTTTATCTACCTTACTCCAATTTTTTTCCCCCTTTTCTTTCTCTTCTGTTCCTAGCCACTGTTTTCAGCAGTTCATCCAAGTTCCACCGCCAAAAAATAAAACCCGGTGACTGCTTCTTCAGAATAAACAACGATGCTACTGTTTATTAAGCAAGCCCCCATCCCTCCCCCAGCCCCTCCAGCCAGCCATGTCAGCCCTGGCGCAGCACTGCGGGTACCAGGGCTCCTGCTGCCACCTGGGACCTGAGCCCCTTGGAGACGTGGATGCAACTGCCCTCAGCTGTGCTGCGGGAACGGTATAAGCCCTGCTTTAAAGATGTGCCCCGAGAAAGGACTGTGCTTGTCCAAGGTCAACAGAGCCCACAGCACAACACGAGCTGCGCTCGGGGCTTTGCCCAGGCAGCCCTTCCCTCTTCCTGCTCCGCGGGCTGGGAGGAGCAGGCGCGCTGCTTTGTGCCAACCAATGTGCCCTTCACCTCCATTATCCCAATGGCGGTCAAGCTGGAAATGTGCAGCGAAAAGTGAAATACTCAGTGTCTGAAGAACTCACAGCACATATCCTTAGTGTGGGTCTGGGGTCACCTGGACGCCAGCGAGCCACCTGAGTACACAGCAGAGGGGCCATCAGTGAAGGCGTCGAACTGCCTCTCCTCTTGGGGCCCTTTCTGCAAAACCCATCACACCATGCCGGGATTTCCTGTGCCTCTTTGCCCAGGTGCAGCTAACAACCCAGACACAACAAGCAACCTCCTGGACAGCAGGGTCCCGGCTGGGTTTCATTGACACCGTAAACCCCCAGGGCACCCTGCTCACCAGGGGTGGGCGTGTGGGCTCAGGAGACTTGGATCCTCACCGTGTTCCCAAAGAGATGACGTGAGGGGAAGCATTTCCCCAGCTGAAGGCCCCTTCTTCCTTGAAATGTGCTGCAACCCCGGGGTCTGATCCATGCACAACTTCCCCAGATGGCAGCAACATCTGAGACACATTCAAGAGAGAGCAATTCAAGTTCTCTCTTCCCAGCTCTGCCTTCCTCTAACATGATCTCCCTCTGTTTCCACAGTCAACGCGTTGTTTTCATTTTAAGAGGGAAAATAATGAGATGGTGGCAACATTACTTCTGGCTAATGGAGACAGAGATCTGCAGACTTTCACTGCTGAGTTTTTCCAATATATCCCCGTCCTGATCCAAATAGCATCACACTTATTTCAGTCCTGGGCGCAAAACACTGGCCAAATTGGGACAGAAATAACTTGTAGCTCCTTTCTTCTTCACACTCCCTCAAGGATCTCTGCAGAGCTTGCTGACATTTGACTTCTGGTCTACAGACTCCCTGCCTCCCCCAGCACTTAATCTCCAGGCTCCCTCCACACAGCCGCCCCCGAACACGCTGGCCCCAATGCTCAGCCTCTTCCACCCCAGTCCCGTTCCAGTGCCCCAGTGGTCAAACTGGGGAGGCAGAAGAGCAGTGCTCGGAAGGGAAAACCTCTTGGTAACATTCCTTGTGTTGGAAACAAGGATAGCAGAGAAGGCTGAGCTGTGATCTGGTACCGAGCCTGCTCGCATGCCAGCACAGCTGTCAGTGCAGGCTCTCTATGATGAAGGATTGCTATCCTATGCCCCCTTATAGTGAGGGATGCTACAGGACAGACAGTTGCACATACTAAATGACTTTGCAAGTCGGTTCATAAAGGAAAACAACACCAGAATCAGATGAAAAGGTTGAGACATTTTTAATTTAAAATAGCTTCATTAGAAACAAGGTGATTTGTACCGAAAATCCCGGTGGAAAGGCACGGGCCCCCTGAGCTGCACTTTTTGCTCTGCCTACAAAACCCCACTGCACTTTGGCGAGGCTGCTGCACGCAGCCTTCATCCCACAGCTCACTGCTGACTGTCCCCCTGCACTTTTGGGGGGCACAGCATCAGCAGAGGGACACGTCCCACCTCCTGGCCCCCGCTCCACGCAGCTGTATCACACATTTGCAGAGCACAGGCGGGTCTGTACCAAAACAGAGACAATGCATAAACGCCCTTGTGTCTTTCCAAATTAAAACCTGGACTTTGTTACTCTGTCTAGAGCCAGTTACCAAGAATCTGTGCTACTGCAGGAAAACAAGGACACAGCTTCCAGCTCTTCCTCTTATGGGTATCCAGAGACACGCAGTGCCTTCCTTTTCCCACTGCAGAGCAGCCGTGTACCGGGAGCCCGGTACTGAAGAGAAAAAGTACAAAACACGGTCTTACCCTGAAATGGTGATGAGAAAGCAGCTCCCATCTGCTACCAAACAAGGATGGTTTCAAAACAACTCTGATTAGAGACAATGTGAGGAAAAGCACCATGGAAGTGTCCCGGGCCTGAGCTCAAGGAACATTTGCACTGTCACTGGGACTCCTTCCCCACCTTATCGGCATTTAAGACAATAAATCTTTCTTTTCCCAGATTTGCTTTCTCCCCTCTTCTGCTGCTCAAGGGACCGCTGTAATTCAAGATGCCAGCAAAGTAGCTGAAGGAGAAAGTAATGCTGATGGCTACGGGGCGCCTGGCTTATCACAGCCACCATCAATGTTTTCAAAATAAAAGACAAAGAACAAGATGACAGACACAGATAGCACCAAACCCCACAGCCCATGTTCAGGCAGATATCTCAGTGACTCCAGGATCGAGTCCCAGAGAAGCTTCATGGATGTAATCCCGTGCCAAATCGGTGGGACAAATAGGGCACTGGACTACACATGGTGGTTCTTGAGTCCCAGCAGAAAAAGCAAGCAAGACCACATCAGCCACCACGCGCTAGGGAACATGAACCCAGACCAGGCTAGCATTCTGCAAAGTTCAGCCAAAAAATATCCTAAAGGAAGAGGGAAAATGCTTCAGCACTAAGACGGAAAGAAAACTGAATTCAGGGCAGAGAATTTGCCCAGAATGTCTGCAACCTGCGAGTTTGCATGCGTGCCGGTCGGTGCAAACACAGCAATCACGCAGGCCAGCAGAGCAAAACAGGCAAACAGAGCGGGTGCATAAAGGGGAGAAAGGCATGCACGAGGCTTGGACATGCAGGGAATAAACAGACGTGCCCTGCTGCAAAGGACGCTGCTCAGGAACTCAATACCACATTACAGAAGACAATTTCCCAGTTACAAATTCATCATTCCCAAGGAATTCCAGTTGCTTTCCATAACCGAGAAACAGCCTCAGAAGTCCCAAAATCTGCTATTCTCTCCTGAAGGACAGAGGTGGAAAATTCTTAGGCTATCAAGCAGACCGACATGATCAAGGACCATCATTGACATGAGCCATCGGGTGGAAATAGTCACAATTCGCTGGCAATGGCTGCTTTCTTTGGAATACAGCATTAGCAGAAAACAACTTTGCCCCCGCTATGAATTTGCATTAGAAATCCATAATAAAAATAAAGCCTAATATTATACAAATGGGTACAGTTCTCTATAGTGCTCCTGATGCAGATTAAGGTTAGACAGATTTTAGATGACAGTTATTTACCTCAGTCTAACACCATGTATGCACAAATGGAATTTATTTTATAGCTGCAGATATTAAGCAGAGGAAGAGATGAGAGGAAATCTTAGAGTCTCACGTAAAATATAATTACATCTGTTTTCTGCTCCTTGGAAGGCAAACAAAGAGGGGAAAATGAATCTGCTGCTAGCATTTAATGGGACTTGTCTAAACGGTATCAAACAAATAACAACCGCCAACAATTCACAAAAACCCTCACGCCTGTATTTTCCAGGGGGGAATTCTGAAAACTTTAAGACCACGTTGGCTCCAACTACTTCAGCTCCGTGAAGCAGGACTGGGCCTGGGCACCTGCATGCCTTGGAACGTCCCTTTCCTTCGAGACCTTCAGATTATTAATGAAGGAGAAAAGAAATCAGTGCTTGCTGTCTCTCTCCCAAACTGCAGTCCTCACAGATCAACCAGGAAACTGCCGCTAACTCTCGAATTTTGCAAGTTAGCAAGTGAAATAATAAAACAATGTTTTAACTGTCGGAGATCCTGGCTCTCAAAGTGCACTTTGGTCATTTCCTTTAATAACTGTAGTTTAGTGGTAATGATTTATAATAGTTCATAATATTCTACTGACTGTACTATATTAATAATACTAATACTTTGCCCTTGCTCAGCGCCTTCTGTCAAAAGCTATGGGGCAGCTCGTGCCAGCCCCACACTGCAGAGAGGCAGCTGTGCCCCACAGCCTGCCCAGCTCTGCACTTGGGGTCCCAGCCCAGCACGAAGCCCACCCCCACTACTCCGCTGGGACTTGGTGGCAGCAGCTGGGCCTGATCAGTGAGGCTGGAGGCTTGATGTGTTGAAATCCTTCTCGAGAAGCAGGGTTTGGCTGGTGGTTTGGGGCTGTGCTTTTGAAGGGATGGACAGGTGGCTGAATTAACCGGGTGAGATGTGGGGTTTGCCCTGCAAGTGCTCTCCTGTGAGTGGTCAGACACACGGAGCAGAAGAGGAACAACACCAATTTCCTGCACCAACCTCTGCAGGAGGAGGTGGATAAATAGGACATTTATGCTTTGCTCATCCCTTTTGCTCCAGAGCTGCAGAGACACCAATTTTCAGGAATGGCCCCAGGAACCGCTGGCATCACCAAGCAAACAGGAAAGCCAGCTGGGTTGTGGTGGCTGCGTGGGGACACATTTTGGAGGGGAAAAGAGACCGAGCCCTGCCCCAAAACAATGCTCCATCCCTCTGCCAAGAGCCAGGTGCAGGCAGGGAGGGGGGCCACAGCAGCACAGCCACCCACATGGGTGGGAGGGCATGGCCAGGCGTGTCCCCCCCATGGTCATTAGGTATTCTGAGTGTGCCAGAGAGCCCCACGTAGCAGAGATAGAACTATAAACTGGAGACGGGCAGAGGCGAGCCATGCCAGATGGCCCCGCAGCCGTCAGGGGCTGCTCCCACCCAGCCCGTCCCCAATTTTACTGTTCAAACATTTCTTTATCCCAATAAGACAATTAAGGCGAGCAGCATGGAAAGGAGTCTCGGCAACAGTTTGCAGGGGGAGTGGGAAGGCTGCTGCCAGAGTAGCAGAACAAGGAGGGGATGGATGGGCTCCCAGCTCCATCCAGGCTCCACAAGGACAGTGTGCCAGCCGTGCCATGGGGAATATGCGATGGGGACCCTCCTCCTGTCCCTCCCTGCTGCTCCTCTACCCAGTGCGCTGCAAGGCGGAAAGCAAACGTTCCACTTGATTTATTTCATTATTTCGTAAGCAATTTTAAGCTTGCAATTTCCCACAGTCGTGGCTGATTATTATTAGCAGCAAAGCATCACCCTGCGTTAGACCCCAAATTTTACCTGCCTCGGATGTGGTGGATCACTGCAGGAAGGGTGGTGAGCATTCCAAGGTGTGTGTGTGTGTGTGTGTGTGTGTGTGTGTGTGTGTCAGGGGGCTGTCCCCAAGCAGCCCTGGTCTGATGCCCACAGGGCTGCAGATTTTGGGAATTCAAGCTGTGGTCATCACAGCCCTGGTATCCACTGCCTGAAGCACAATTTACATTTTCGCAGTGCTTGATCAATAACAAAACAGTTGTTTCCAAAGCTGAGCTACTTCTGTGCTGGAGATGGGCTTTGAAGCCCCAGATTGGAACAAGGAGCTCACTAATTTGGTGCACAACTTCACTTGCATGGGAGCAACTGGTTACAGGACAAAGTGACCATGTGCAAAGAACCAAGGATAAATATTATTAACAAAATGAAATAGCAAAACAAATGTTAATAAACTGCCCACACAGCAGTCCTAAGAGCACAGTGAGGACTACAGGGTGCCCACCAGCAGGCCAGGAGCTGGGTAAGAGCCACCAGCACCATCAGGGAAACTGAGGCTGCAGGAGCTGGTCTGTGACAAGAGGCTGGAAGCTGAACCAGGACAAAGAGGTGTCAGGTCCTTGGCACACCAGGCTGAGCTCCGCAGGAAGCCACAGACAACACTTGACAAGGACCAAGGAGACGACAGCAACAGGAAACCATCTCCTCTGGACCCAGCAAGGAAGCATCACAGAGGTGGCTGAGACATTGGCTGGGACGAGATCCAGCTCTTTGCCAAGAGATCCCAGTCCTGGCATGGACTTGTGACAATCACTTTGTTGGCAAGTGACACCATGGTGACTGGGTACAGTAGACCACTTGGGCAGATTTTATTGGAAGCAAAAAATAAAAACAAGGGCCTTTTTTTTTTTTCAGATTTTTAAAACGGGTCTATAGATCTCTTTTGCAGAAAGGAACACGCCATTTATTTCCACTCCTTCTAGGAATCTCAACTATTGTATGCTTATTAAAGGAAACCCATAAAACACGTCGCCCAGTGTCTTTAACACACACTTTACAAGAAGCCCCCAACCTCCAACAAATGGCATTATGTTTCTCAGCAAGGCCCCGCTGAAGGGCCCCATCCAGAACGCCTTACGTCTGCCCTCCCTGGCCGCAACATCACCCAGGACATCCTCAGTGCCTGCGCTTCACAGCAGGGGACACTGTGTCCAAGAACAGCAATTTCAGCCCGATTTAACATGAGGCACCCACAGCAGCTGCCCCCTTTGCGAACAGCGGCACGGACCCCAGCACTGGCACAGCACCCCTGGGGAGTAGCCCCCTGCCTCTGATCTGCATTCACCGAGCAATCACCCCCATTCAAACAGGTCTCAGGGGGCCAGGTGCTAATCGTGGTTACACCACCACAAATCCCAAATAATTTTACCGAATTCAGCAAATTTTCTACATTGGCAAAGACAGAATGAGACTTCACTCCCTTGATGCCCAATATGCCCATGCCCTTGATGCCCAATGCCCAAAAGCACATCTTCCAAACACTGCCTGGGATGAAAATGCCTGCCTGGATTCTCATTGTGTTGAAAAGTACCTCGAGTGTGAAGTTATTTTACAGGAATATTAAAACAGAGCAATAAATTCATTAAAAAAAAAAAAAAAAAAAAAAAGTTTTTCAGAAAATCACCCTTTAAGTTATGGGGTAAAACAAACATTTTAATGAGCTAATGAAAAAGGGTTCTCGTGCAGTGGCACAGAAGACTCCGCAGTTTAATTACAGTGATTCACCTTCCACATAACATGAACCCTTTCAGGAATTTGAAAAAAACAACTAATCGGCTGGGCTCTGCACATCTGGAGAGCACACCTTAGACACACGAAGGTGCTGCTGATCAAAGAAAATTTCTCAGTTTTTGCCAGCTCTTGTAGAAGCCTTACTGCGGTTTGCCTCGAAGCTCCAGTCACCTACCTGCAGCAGCTTCTCCATCAGGTGCAAAAGCACGCAGCCTTGACACAGGGGCATACAGAACAGGCACACCCGGAATACCCAAAACTTCTCAGGAGCCAAAACCCAGAGACAACAACCCCCTGAAGCACACATTTGTACAGAAACTCCAAAAATGTGTATGCAAGTGTCAATACAAAATGGGATCGCGATTAGATCTGCAGAGCGCGGCCTCTTGAATTCCTCTTTGCGGAAGTTTTTCTTTTCTAATGGTGAGCATAAAAGATCATTAGGATCCACTAAAAAGCCCAGCTGCTCACTTGCTCGGCCTCCGGCAAACACTCCCATCCGTGCGTATGCACACGCCAGATAAACCCACGGTGCTAATGGAGCTAAGTTTCCATGGTGCAGCATCTATATATGATGGGAATATGATACAGAGCCAACAGACATGTTTAGTGTAAACTGTCCCGGTAGTTACGCAAGAATTTTAATGTCAGTGAAACATCAGGGACGTCACCTGCGCTCTGCTCCACTGTGCAGCCGAGCGTCTTAAAGAAACGCAGCAATACAGGGAAGGAAAAGCAGACCAAACCACCTTCCACCTCTGGGCAAGTTGTCAAAGCTGGGTGAAGTTGCCGTTGTTCCTCCTCCCCTCCTGGCGAGCCCTTGCGGCAGTGCGGTGCCGGGTGCCTGCGCCCAGCCCTGGGGACGCGGCACCACGCTCGGTGCTGGCAAGGACACGGCACCTTGGTCCACAGCTGCGCACCATGTCACCTAATTCGAAGATTTACTTCTCCAAACTAGGTGTCTGACAGGGGGTTGCCAGCAAGATACATGGCAGCTGATATGCTCAAAATTCATTTAGCGAGGGGACCCACTCCTCCACCACTATCTCCTGGAGTATTTTTTGAGCATTCCTTTCCCACAGCCAGGTTGTATTGGTAAGTGAAAGGGCATGAAAAATGTCCCCAAGCCTTGAAACCTCACCCGCCTCCCCCTAGCAAAATAATTATGCTAACGGTTATGCACACGCACCCGTCCACATGCGTTCCCACCTACAGCTGCAGCCCCCATGGCCCCACAAGGATGGCAGGAGGTGCTGAGCCATGCAAGGAGCTTGTGGCACACAAAGTGCCACAGCCAGGGGTGAATCGGGAGCAAGGGGAGATGGAAGAGATCACGCCTGTGGTGTAAGAAACACATGGCTTCTGCCTTGAGTGGGAATCGCCCTACCCTCGCAAACGCCGACATAAAAGACACACTGGCAGCATATTTCAAAACCAAAGAGCGATGGATTTACAAGGCAGGTTGATTTTATGATGACTTTTATTGAAAAGGTATGCTGGGTTTAGGCAGATGCCTTTTAGCGCCGGTAAGTTAGCACAGCGCCTAATTCAAGGAGACAGCCTGAGGAAGCAGCGCCGACAGGGGAGAGAGAGCCACAATGTCTCTATTACTCTCCTCGGCATCATAAACGGGAGAGGAAAAATCACGTCTGAAAGGGAGAGGAACAAGCGGCACAGCAGATTTTCATCGCAAAAAAAAAAATATATATATAGTAATAATAATAATTATGGCAATAACAAAATTGTTTTCTGGGAAGAAAATTCAACAGAACAAAGGAGACCATGCTAAAAGCAACCCCCTGGCTCCTTGGGTTTACAGGCAAACTAACTAATTTAGCGCTTTTATTTGGAGTATTATACTCCACTTCCCTCCAAGCAGCCCCTGGAGGGGTCATCACCCTGCTCAGCACTCCTGGAAGCTGTCAGGGAGGACAGTGCTCCTCCTTGCTGTCACACCGGCAGGGAAAGGTGACAGGGGAACAGTGACAACCGTGGACATGTGGGCTGCATTGCCTCAGCCCAGCCAGCTGCCCGCGAGAGGACACATTGCCTTTCAGCAGCCCCCAAAGGGGGGAAGCAGGCTGGGAAAGTGCACAGAGTATTTTGGGAAATGGCTCACTGAGCTGTGGGAGCAGGATGGGGTTTGTGACTTGGAGAGGGTACTCAGTGGCCAGAAATATTCTCAAGTTAACCAACATCCTAACTCAAGGCACAAATGCCTTCGAGGCTGAAGGTGATGCATTTGCTACAAGAAGTGTGGGCGTGAAGACAAGGTCAGGATAAGATACCTGAAGAAGCAGGGTGTGCACACTTGCTACAAGATCTGGGAAAGTCTCTGGCTACCCACTCCATCTGGGCCCTTGTTCACACACATGCACGTACAGCATCTGTATCCCTGCACTGGGGCACGGACATCTGTCAGCACGTAAAGTCAGGTCAAAGTTGTCCCCAGCTGCGTGCTGGAAGACAAGTTCCCTTCCAGAGCACCTCCCCTTAAGACCTGTCGTTGTCCATTTATAAGACATGAGGCAACACTGCGTGGTTTAGCCCGGCAGGGAGGAACGGCTGTCTGTCCTCTGCTTGCCACACGAGCCGCAGCACTGCAGGACAGCCACCTGTCGAGTATCCCAATGAGGCACGACTAGAGAAAAGCCAACAACTCAACAGAGGTACTTACATCTGTCACTTCGGTCCTCGGGACTGGACGAGGTCTCCCGGTCAGAAATGAGGCCAGAAACCGCAAAGATCTTCTTCCCCGTGTCATCGACCTTGAGCGAGCCAGGGGAGCTGGAGGGGAGCTGGGTGCCAAACTCATACTCCTTGCCATCAGCGTCCGAGAAGCGCAGGTGGGGCGAGTCGGTGTCATGGCAGTTCTTGAGGCGCTTGGCCGGCGTGAAGGCCGACTGGTAGCTCTCCCGGTCCTCAGTAGATGCAAATGGACGGAAAGCCCCGACCCCGCTGTGGTTCAACATGCTGATTGGGGTGCAGTCCAGGTTGGGGGGCGCGAACTGGGGGTGGAGGTGAAGCAAGGATGGGGGAAAGTCACGGTTTGCGAATGCTCCTGGCACCCCGCCTTGCCGGTGGTACATGGAGGCAAACGTGTAAGAGCCGTTGGTAAAGGGAATGTGCACGTCCTTGTCTGCTGACACCGGGACCCCAAAAGGCCTCGGCTGCTGGCAAGGAATGGAAGCGTCACGGCTGGCTTCGGCGGTAGAGGCGAGCACCATCAGCGCCGGGGAGGCCAGCGGGTTGGGGAGGTAGGGTGAGTTCTCCATCTTGAACGCTGCCCGGTGTAAGTCCATCGGAGTCTCTTTCCTCAGCAGGATCACTGACGGAACAGTCTTCCCTGGAAGGAAAGCAAAGCGAGGCCCGGGGATGGAGCAGGGAAACCTAGTGGAGCATCATCACCGTCCGAACGCTGCAAGGGAAGAGAAAAGAAAAGAAAAAAAATGACTGGTTAGGTTTCTGCACTCATCTCCCTGGGAAGCTCCAGCAGCAGGGTGGCCACTTGTGTTACAACCAAGCAGCCAGAGACGCGCTGCTCTTCTCATTCAAGAAAATCAATAGACAACTTCACACACTGGTGGGATCAGCTCTGGCCCTCCAGGTTAAAGGCTGTCATCCAGTTCAGGCAGATGAAAGGCAAACCAAAGAGAGGAACACTTGTATTTAATAACCCCCTAATAAACAAGGTTCGGTCTAAAATTAAGATAGTAGCTCCAAACTAAAATTGGAATTTGATAATGGCAAAAGAGGCATGTAAATGTAATTGCAGTCAGCTTAATGCCCTAATTTGCTTGTGCGTGTGTGCAAGCAGCACAAAAATACCTATTGTACAGTTACCTAAAAAAGCCACCAGACGTGTCATACTGCACACGATGCCTAAGACACATCGCAGCCATGTATTTCCTCTCACTCTCGCGGTATATATCTGTGGGTAACGCTGGCACCCACAGCACTCGCCACAATCCCATAGACCGCGGGGATGTACGAGCGGGGCTGTGTGGATGCGTGTGTGCAATACATCATCACAAACACACACGCACGCACTCTCCCTTTTAGCAAAAGGAGAAGAGACTTCACCAATAAAATGCCTGGCGTCTCTGACAATATTTAAAATCATAATGGGTGCTTCTGCCATCTGATCTCTGCAAACGTCTGCCTTTCGGGTCGGGGACAAGAGAGAATGGATCAGTAATTTTAGTTCCTAATGCACTCACTCTTAAGTAGATTTGTAAACTGCCCTGGATGTGCCATTAACATTTAGAGGAAAATGTTAACAAAATTTCTGACTTGCATCTCGCTGAGCCTCCTAGGCTGGCTACAGCCCACCAGCCAGCCACCACCCCCTCCCAGAGCAAAAGGAGGAAAAGCCGCTCCTTTCTGCATCTCCCTGAGTTCGCTTGGGCTTTTTGCTTTGTTATTTTCTCCCCCAATCAATCTAGTGTCTTTTCTTTCAAGTTTCCGCTGCCTGCCATTCAGGCCCCACAGCCCAGCTTAAAATACAAGGACTATAACTTTGAAACAATATACTAGCCGCTGGAGCTCAAAGGGCCAGAAAAATCATATAATAATAAAAAGCTGTTACAAATTGTGCCTCTTAAATCCAGAGGGTCAAACATCTCAAATAAAACTTACTGAAAGAGTGTCTCCCTAATGGAGTGCCTTTTGTACTCCATGAATGAGGGAGCCTAGGTTAACAAAGTGTATGAAATCCAGCCGGTGGCTTTAATGCAGTGCAGTGATAACATTTCCTCTCCCCCATCCTGTACCCAGACACTCCAGCGACTGTTATTAATTGCAAAGATGAGTGGGCATCATCTCTCTGCTTCCCCATTTGGCACCCCTCCTTACAGCCAGCGTTGCTAAATTACCAGATTAAGTATCTCACGCTAACGGATCTGCTCTCTTCCAAATTTTAAATAACTTTCCTGTCCAATTCTCGAGCATGGGGGAGAGGGATTGTGGCCGATGCCAAGGGCATCCTGCTCAGTGCTGCAGTCCTGGTGTACCGGCTCTGCTGCTTCACGCAAGGCTGCTCAGAAACTGGTGGCCAGGGAACTGCATCCACTGGCAAATTTGGCATTGTTGGGGGCTTACGCAACCATGGAAATATATATGTGTGCGCGCATAATCCTGTATTTAAAGGCATGCTTTCAAACAATCCACCGCTCTCAGAAATAAACAATCATTAACATGGAAGTGAAACTGAGCAATCACAAAAAATATGGATTTCCAGGAAAAAAAAAAAAAAAAAAAAAAAAAAAAGCTGCTATCTCTGCCTCCTTTTCTATTTTTACTTGTGCTGTCACCCCATTACATTAAATGTATTTCAGAAATTAGTAATCTGGCCACAGCACTTGACACTCCTGTAGGATACCGTGAATCACTACGGCCGTTTATTCGTTTGCAAACTTCGTTACACAGGGAATAAATCAACACATTATAATACCTCACTCAGCCAAATTTCTTTTTTTTTTTCAACTCCCACTTCCTTTTTCGTTCTTTCTTGCTCTCCTTCCCGCTCAGCGCCTCCCCCCCCAGCAACATGTACAGATTAGGCTGCGGCGGACCAGTCATTATGAAAATCTGTCGTTAATACACTCCCAATGTCAAAATGTCATAGGTTTAAATACAGAACCCCAAATAAGAAAACTAACTGACCTTCTTAATTAAAAAAATATGGATTGCAGGATAATCAGCTGGACGGAACATGTGGGTGACGGGAAGGCAGCGGGCACAGGCGAAGTAAGTAACTGCTACTTTTCTGCCTCTATGCTGATTTTTTTTAATTTAGCACCTCGCGCAAATCCAGATTAAAATAACTCCAGCTATTGATCCGAGCAGTGGAATTGACATTAATTTTAGTTCACTTCTCACTTTGCAAAGGGATCAATAGGAAGTAATAACAGCTGACATCCCCGCTGAAAGGAGGAGAAAAGACGGGCTAGAGACAGAAATCGAAAAGCAACCAAATAAATCAGCAGCTACTTTTCCACGGCATCAGACAAACTCCAAACAGATTGCAAAAAGTCTTTGTTGAATTAACTAAACAAGGAGCAGAGGGAGGGGGGGTGAAGATCAATCTATAAAGCTACATAAACTGTCCACCAAGTCTCAAGGTTAGACACACAGACTGAAAACATACTCTTTTTTAAAAAAATATTATTTTTAATGGTATCTATCTGCATAGTTATTGGTTTCTAAAGCTACCCTGTTTAAGATGTAGACAAATTACCTGTGTAAATGTGTATGTTGCTAATAACAAGGCTAAACGTGCCACGACCGAGACAAATCGAATCAACAGCCTCAGCTCTGAACCATAAAAAAAAATCTCTCACCAAGAACAAGTTGTAATCAGTTATCTCTGGCTTGGTTTTAGTTCCTCTGTGCATGAAGATTGTAACGCTGGTGCTCTGAATTAGTTCAGAGGAAAGTCTGATAAAAGTAGGAGAAACCATGACAGAGTCGGATTTAGCAGGCATCACACACACCCAGCGAGTGAGGAAAACAGGAGTGAGCCCTGGTTGGGAGCACAAAACCCACTTGCTAATCAGCCTGCGGAGAAGCACACACATATGCAAGCACATGCACGCCGCGTACACAGCCACCGGATCTGCAAATCTTTTACTAAAGCGTTACTCGGAGTTCCTATTACTAAATCACTTCTCTGCTATCGATTAAAATAAATAAAGCACACCACTCTGGTTTCTACAACAGGTTGCATTTTTGTGGTCTCTCAACCATTTCCAAATGCCAGAGATTAAAATAATGGGGCAGATTAACATTTTTCTACCTCCAGAAAAAAAGTTTTCTTAGGGAAAAAAAAAAAAATTATTTTTTTTATAAAAAAAAAAAAAAAAAATAAAAAAAAATTTTTAAAATGTAAAAAAAAAAAAAAAAAAAAAAAGGTTAAAACAAAATGAAACCCAGGAAAATTGATGATGCATGTAAATTAGGAAAGACCCAGAAAAAAATCACAATATCCATTTACATTTAAAAGTTTTTTCCCCATAAATGTCAAGTAGGAATTTAGAAATATGCTCTGCGTAGAAAAGCCAAAGATTATAAAACAAAATAATGCCAGCTGTTTGGGGATTTAAGTGCTCAAATGGATTATATATTTGAACCAAACTGGATTTCCTTATAATAAATAAAACAAATGCAAGCTCGAAAGCCAACAAAGGAGAGCTCTCATCACTGGATTAAGATACAAAGGAAAAACAGTTAATTTTTTCCAACGCGTGAAATATGCCAACTGCAGCCGCGCACACGGGCAGCTGCGGTGAAAACCGGTTTAGGGGGAAAAGACGAAAAAAAGGAGAACGGGGAGCGGGGGAGCCGCCGGCCGGGACGGGCAGCCCGGGTCCCGGTCCCGGTCCTGGTCCTGGTCCCGGTCCCGGCTGCCCCCCGACCGGTGCTGGCCCCGGGTTTTGTTTTGCTGCAAACTTCTAAAAAAAAAAAAAAATAGAAAAAAAAATAGAAAAAGAAAAACGAAAGAAAGGAAAAAGGGGGGGG
>CM021772.1:21209120-21428249 GCA_011076525.1 Nettapus auritus | reverse complement strand
GGAAAAAAAAAAAAAAAAAAAAGCCAAGGGGCCAAGCCCACGTTGCAGCCTCCCGACGCCGCTAAAGCCCCGCGGCTCCGCTCGTCCCCGCCGGTAAATTAAACAGGTGTTTGGTGGCACGGCTCGGCTCGGCACGGCTCGGTGGGAGCAGCCCCCGGGTGCCCCTTTTTTTCTCCTCTTTTCCTTTTTTTTTTTTTTCCTCCTCACCCAGCGGGTCACAAAGCTCTTCAAACGCGAAGATGCCCGGAGTCGTTTGAATTTATTGCAACAATCACTTACCGTCCACGTTTCCTGTGTGGAAGGATAAGCATTGAGCACAACTCTTTGAGTAGACAGTTCCTAATGATTTCATTGTGGTCAACCAGATGGTTTTTTATGTATTCAGATCTGAAGGTGAAGAATTTTTTTTTTTTAATTTTTTTTTTCCGTGCTTCCACCCTATTCACAGACTTCCCTGGGCTGGAGCCGGGGCTGTCGGTTAAAGGAAAGACAAACCCCCGCGATTTCTCGAGCCGCAAAGTTTCCTAAAGGACCTAAACGAAACCCCGCGGCATTTCCTTCGCCCCCGAGCTCCGCGACCCCCGCGTGGGAGTGTTTTTTGCTCCTTTCGTTGAATTCCGCCGCCAGCTCTGCGGTAAGGGGAGCAGGGAAAAAAACAAAACCACGCGTGGGGGGAGCCCCGCGGGGGGTTCCTACCTGCGGCTGGCCGGGGGGCGAGGGATGGATGGATGGATGGAGGGATGGAGGACCCGAGGATGCGCTGCCAACTTCAGCCCCGGCCGAAATTAAGGCTCAGAGGCCGCCTGCGAAGTGCGGGCGAAAATCGGATTCGGTCTTCGGGCGCATTTTGGGGACGGCTTCGAACTAAGTTCACGCGGGCGCCGCACCGATGCAAAAATGAAAGCTCCGGAGTCAATAAAATTCCCGGCTGCTCCGGGGGTTTGGGGCGCACGGAAAGCCTGGCGGGTTTGCGAATACTTTTTTTTTTTTTTTTTTTTTTTTTAGTGCAAAATATAAAAAAGGTTAACCGTGGTGTTTTTTTCAAAAAGAGGGAGAGGGAGGGAAAGAAAGAAAGGAAAAGCCCCCGGTGGGTCTGTGCGTGGCACGGGCAGCCGATCTGCTTATTTCCTTTGAAAAAGTTTTTGTTTTGCAGCCGCTGGGAAATGAAATCGTTGCTGCCCAGAGCAACCGCGGAGCGAGCGAGATCCCGGGCTCAGCGAAGGGAAGCAAGGAAACAACTCCCCCGGCTGCCCCTCCGAAAAAAAAAAAAAAAAAAAAAAAAAAAAAAAAAAAAAAGAGTTCAAAATGCAAATATTTCGGAGCGAGGGCTCCGTGCCGGGTGTCCCCCCCCCTCCGCCTCGCCGTGCGCCGTCCCCAGCAGGGCTGCGGCGGCGTCCCCGGCACCTGATCCCCCTGCTGGCTCCCGGTCCCCCCGGAAAGCATCGGGAAAGGGGGGGGGGGGGGATCCGTGCAGCTCGGGGCTCGCCGAGGGTGCGGGGGGGGGCCTTTTATCTGCCTTTCCCCTCGGCATTACCATGCCGATCCCCACCCAGCCGGCCCTCCCCGCGGCCAGCGCGGCTCCTGGCAGCCGAGCCGCCCGCTCCTCCGCCACCGGAGAGGGGGGGAAAAAAAGGGGAGAAAGGGTGAAGGTTGGGGGGCCGGCGGCTGGGAGGGGAAGGGGGTGCGAGGTGGGGGAAAGTTGCCCCACAAAGTTTGCGTGTGGCTGTGGGGAGGGAGGAGGGGGGGAGCCCGGTACTCACGGTGCGGCTGGCGGCGGGCGCTGCGCGGAGCTGGAGGCGGGCGCGGAGCGGGGGGGGTCCCGGGCGTGCTGGCCCCGCTGCGCCCCGCGGCTCGCATGTAGCAGGGCGAGAGGCGCCGGGGGTGCGAGGGAAGGAGCGGTGCTGCCTCTCGGTGCCGGCTCTCATCAGTGAATGAGCCCTCCACTCTCGCAGGGGCTCCCGGCTGCGCACACACGCGCGCACACCCGCGCACACACACGCGCGCACACACACACACGCGCGCACACACACACACACACACACTCTCACACACACGGAGCCCGGCTCGGCACTGCATACATTAGGGCGCTCGGGCAGTATGGGAAATGCAGTCCAGCACCGGGAGCCCACCCGCAGCCCGGCCGCAGCCCCCCAAGTTGCCCAAATGGGGAGCCAAGGGGGGGGCTGCTGCTTTCCCGGGGTGCTGTGGACCCCCCGGCCCTTCCACGCTGCCCTTGCCCACCCGCTGCTAGTTGCTGGCACCCGTTGTATTTTTCCCTCCCAAACTGGAGCGTTTCCCCCACAGGGCACCCCAGAACCCTCCAGCGCTGGGGTAGGTGACATGGGTGTCCCCCCAGGGTGCTGGCAGGCACGTGGCCTCTCCATAGACGTCCTGGCACCCAAGGGTGCCCAGGGATGGGCAGATGTAAGAGCATCCCCAAATTCGCCTTGGATATCCCCAGCAGAGCCAGACAACAAACGAGGGACTTGATGCTAATGGTATTTTCCCCGTTGCAGCCCACATGCATGGTACGCACATCACAGTTTTAATGCATCCTGGATGCACGTCGCAGCCCTGCATGAGCCCTCCTGCACACACGCTCCATCTCAGCCAGCTCTGGTGCTGTCCAGAGCCAAAGCTGCCTGCTGGATGGGATGGAAGAGAAAGCTTCGGGTGGGGGATCAGATGGAAGACCTGCCTTAGTGTTTCTTGTGAAAACCGAGGACTGGTCCGAGAGACTCATTATCCCACCCAGGAGGGAACTATTTTGGCTGTTTCTTCAGCTGCTCAATAATTTCAGGTTGTCCTTAAGAACATAATGTGGATGGTGCTTTGGGCTCTTACCTAACTCTGCACCAGCACTTTCAAAACATGTCACTACACACACAGAAAAAAAAAAAAAAGTCCTCTCCATCAACGTCACCAACCACTTGGGCTGTCCTGTGTGTGTGTGTGCAAGAGAGAGGGTTTGTGTGCTGATGTCATCCCACAGCTTCGGTGTGAGCAGTGACTCACCACTGAAGTATAGAGGTTGTTTTTGCCCAAAACTCTGCTGGAGCGTGAATGCTCCACCCGTTTAAAGGTGTCCATGGGCATGGTCAGAATCACAGCCCTAGGCCTTAGCTGGAGACATGGTGCAGCCACTGGGAGCTGTTTCTCCGGTGGGCTGACCCCGATCCATCCTTCCTACGGCACTTCAGGGCCAGGTCTGATGCAGTCAGGCTGCTTGCATGCCTCCAGAATGATAAAATCTTTGGAAATGGTAGTAAATGTAGCAAATAAATAAATAAATAAGGTTTTATTCTTCTCACATTTAAATTTCAAAATAAATTTATTGGCATCTTGAGCTCCTCTACTCAGGAAAGTACCTGGATGAAGGAGCTTCATGCCCTTTTTAAACGCACCCATCATAGCTCTGTTCCCTGCTCTGAAGTTCAGCCCAATTGCGAGTAAACTCCTCTGTGCACAGCTTCCACACACTGCTGACATCTTCCAGTTGCCCCTGCTTACAGCCTGGCTGCTCAAACCAAAGCTACTTCGTACACAGAAGCTGTGATGTGTTGGTTTGGGCCTTTCTGGCACAGCTTTGGAGACGTAGCTGCAACCTGTGTCTGGTACCCAGACACAACCAGTTGTGCTGATAGGCACTGCACACACTGCTAAGGCACTCATCCTGCAATGTGGTCCACACCAGCAGGACCAAACAGTGCAGGATTTAGGTAAATGTTCCATAGGTTGGTACAGATAAGCCACATTTTAAATAACATCAGTGTTTTGACACGTGTCAGGAAAATGCATTAAAAGCAGGCCCTATCTCCCCAGGAGCCTGGGGAAAACGTTCAGTTTGTGAACATTTGCAGCCCAATTTGGGCAGCAGCTTCACGGTAGCAATTACAGAATTCTGGTTAAGAAAGTGCTTTTATTATAAGGCCGTATTTTCGGTACTTACAACTCTGTGAAAAACGATCCCTCAGATTTCAGCTTACTTTTGTTTTTAGCCAAAAAGCAATTTTATTTTATTTTTCACTTTTTCAGTTCCTTAGTATGGAAAAAAGGATTTGAATCCAGAGCTGGTGTCCAATTTACGCTAGCTGAGAACCAAGCCGCGTGTTCGGAGGCCTGAAAAAAAATAATGCAGCTTTATTTAACTTTATGTCACTGCACTGTTACACAGGAACTTAATACACTTTGGATTTAAGGAATAAGTTTGGCATTTAGCTAGCTTCCCTGAGAAATGTCTTCAGAGGAAAATGAGAGGATACACTCAAGTTATTTATATTTGTAATTACCATTAATCTGTATTGCTAATGAGGGTTTGATCCTGAAAATGGATCCATAAACATGGACTCACGCACTGGCATGGAGCTGCGATATGCGCAAAGGCCCATAGGACAAATTTCCACTGAAACATATTCTGTGCTGATAGTTTGGACCCTAGAATAACTTGGAGCATCTGATTTAACTTTGTGTGTATTGTTCATCTCTAAGAGCAATAGGGGACACCTCAATCTCATATTTGCCTGCCCTCAATACAAAAACAAAATTTGAGGCTGTTCTGGACCGTCACAGTGCTGCGACTGCTAGCTGCAAACGCTGCTCTAAATGCTGAAGTTGAAATGAGATTAATACATACAAACCTGAACCTGCAGAGTTGATTAGATGCACTTAACTTTATGCATGCAGATTTCAATAGGATTACCAATAATACAGAAAGTCAAGTGTATGTGCAAATTACACCCAGAACGCTGCTTCTAACTGTAAGTCTGCTGCATTCCTACAACACCAGTGTGCAAACTGTAAAGCGAGATTCTTCATTTGTCATTA
This sequence comes from Nettapus auritus, assembly GCA_011076525.1. NCBI lineage: Eukaryota > Metazoa > Chordata > Aves > Anseriformes > Anatidae > Nettapus > Nettapus auritus. The sequence continues at coordinate 21,423,425 of CM021772.1, read as the reverse complement.
CATTCTCCAGCTGCTATTTTATAAAATCACATTGATAAATACAATAAATTCTAGCAGCAACCATGGAAAGCCTGGGGCAAGGCTGCATCACCCACGTACCGGCAGCGCAGCAGGGTCCCGCGGTGATGTGGTGCATCTGTTGGTGATTGCCTGCTGTAAAGTCCTGGGTCCTACAGAAGGTGACATGGGGAGAAAGTGCTGGAATTTGGCAACTTTGTGACCATGTCCTGAAGTCCCTGGCACTGCCATCAAGCCAGACCCAGGCTCTCTCTTGCATCCTTTCACCTGAAGCATGGGCAGAGGAAGGGAAAGGGGAAAATGAATTAATTAATCAAAATGAACTGTTTCATCGCGGTCGTGCTTCAACGCACCCATGGCTTGCAGTGACGCCCGGCTGCCTGTGTAATCTCCATGCCCTCTACTGGCTACAGCCAGCCTGTCTCAGCTGCGTGCCACCGGCCCTGCCCTCACCATGGGACCTGGTCGCTCGTCCCCTCCTGGGACAAGATGGGGGCACGGGATGCCAGTGGTGGCAGCCACTCGTGTCCAGGTGGTTTTGCTCTCTTGTTCCATCCAAGCATCGATAGGTTTGTGGCTATGAATGGTAGGACAGGAGCTTGAAGGCTCTGCAGCGAGGCACATCACACTCTGGTCCTCCTAGCAAGGATGTTAAGGTGAAGATGGACCTCTAGATTTGGGAGCATCATTTGGATCCGAGCAGCTGGTCGGGGCTCTGCTTCTGTGAGTGGTGTAAAGATCACCCCGAGGCCCCGCAGAGATGCTGTGGGACCTCCTCATTCCCCTGGCACCCTGCAGCTGCCCCCCTATGGTCCCATCTCCCTCACAGAGCATGAACCTGGGCTAAAATTACACAGTTTGAGATGTAGAGCTGGCATGCCCCATGGCCATTCCTCCCAGTACGAGCAAACAGCCCTTTAAATAACCTGTTCACCCATAGGACTAGTAGCAAGAAAATCTGTTTCAGTCAAGGAAAATATTTCTATGTCTGACAGAGAAGCAGGTCCGTTTGTCATCATCATCACCACCTAGACCTCTTCCAAAGTCTGCTGAGTAACACAGAAGGCCCTCCTGTCTGCAGGATGTCAATTCTGTTTTAAATCCTGCTCGTCGCTAAAGCCCTACAGCAGGAGGGGAGACCCCGACCAGGACTTTGTGAATGAGAACTACGTGTCCATGATAAACCATTGTCCTGTGATGCACTCTGCTGTACCTTCCCCTTGGAAAACTCCTTGTCCGAAGGAGAGGTTGCAGGCTGGATGGCAGACATCTGACCACCAGCTCCATCACTGATCACAAGTGACCCACCAAAATTATTATAATTTCCAAAGCTTGGGTCAGACCCAGCTGCTTGGGATAAGACATACAGAGCCCTACATGAGGCACTTCTGGAGACACTTTTTCTGCTCTGGGAAGTTCTCCCTAAAACCTCAGCAGCTGAGGCTGCGTGATTTGCACTGTGCAGCATGCAATGCCCTTCCCTATCGATTATTTCTGCTGATTGCTGTCACAGCACTGGACACTTGTTTTCTGTACGAGCATCCACTCCTTTTTCAGGGCTTTTCTGAATCCCTACCTGAGCAATATCCTGTTGCTATGAGTTCCACAGGCTAATGGTGTGGAAAAATATTTTCCTCTGACAGGAGCTACACCTGTCCAAGCCCCCTTCTGTGCACCATCCATCATGCTGACAGCATAGGTAAGTTGCCTGGGATCATGTCAAAGCGTGAAATAGCTATAAAGGCAAAGCATATGTGTTTGTCATCTTTGTCATTAATGGGATCAAGTAAAACTAAGCCAAAGCCATTGAACTGTGCCTCAGGAGCTGCAGGAAACTGGAGCCATGTCCAGAACAGCTCAGAGCACAGCTCCTGCTTTGACCACTTCCAAGAAAGTGTGCAGGCAGAGCAACGCTTTGCTCCTAGGTATTTTTTTTGTGTTTGTTGTGAGTGCACATCAAGGGCAACATCAGGCTTGTTCTGGGGACCCAAACAGGCTGTGCAGTGTGGGGCAGGGGGGGAACACGGGGCTGAGCCTTCCTGAGATGTGGGGCTCCTCAGTTTGGTGGGGAGCTGCAGATGACCCCCACATTTCCTCCTAGCCTGGCGACCAAACCAGAGCAGGACAGATCTAGGGAGCTTTTAAGGCAACTCTCTCATGTGATTAGTTAGAGCCTAACATGAGATAAAATCAATGGGAAACTTGTGTGAGTTAAGGCTGTGCTCATCAGTCAGAGTTTGCAGCAGCCAAGTGCAGCATGATTGTTATTAATTTCTGCTACAGATACGTAAGCTGAAATGGTGCTGTACAGTACAAAAAAAAAAGACAAGTTGCTCTTGCCCAAGAACATACCTCCTGAGAAGATGATCCAGAGCTCCTCTGAATGCCCTGCACATGTGTAGCAATAGAAATGGGCTGTTCTCAGGGGAAAATAAGCCTTATATGCCTGCCCATGTGTGCTAATGAGTTCATGGCTCTGAAGTACCCACAGAAGGGAGGTGCTGAGCCCCTCTGCTCCTTTGGACCCTCTTTCCCTCCGAGGGGTGATGCACAGAACTCCAGCTCTGCCTCGCTTCCCAGCCTGGCTGCAGAGGCCAGTGCCACAATCTCTTCCAACAAATTCAGGCAATTTTTGGTTTCCTACCCGAGGTAAGCTCCTGCTGCTGATCTCCAAGTCTCACCGCCTGGTTCTCACTGTTTTCCTCCTGGGAAATTACCTGTCTCCTCCAAGAAACGCATGTCTTCTTTCTGCCAGTCTTTTTCACGAGTCACTTCTCACCTGTGTTTCCAATCCCCTTTTCTTGCCCCTCTCTTGTCCTTTAATCCAGCTCACATTACTCTAGCAGTAAATTATTTAAAGCAGGCAAATACGTGCAACAAGCTAGCTTTCTGTCAGACACAAGCCTGCTCAGGAACTGATACACACACACAATTTCTTTATCTTGGCCCAGCTGTATCTCAGCCAGCTTTTTCTGTCCTCCAGCTCCAATGCCCCATGTCCCACCATCCAGTCCCAGCGCCCCATATCTCACGGCCCTTGTTGGGGACTCAGCACATCTGCAGTGTTCCTGTGAACCTAAACCCCCCAGGGGATCAGGAGGGCACCGAGTTTACTGGAATTCACAAAATGATTCACAAAATGGCTTACCCTGTCAGTGCAGTTTTGCTTTACGAGGTTTCTTGTACTGTCTCTGTGCCTTGTGGTGATGCCACCGTCAGGCAGGTGAGCCATAGGTCTGCTCCACATCCAAACTCCTGTGCTGCCTCCTACAACTCTAAGTCAAAACTGTGAGGATACTCAGGATCTAAAAATTCAGCCACCTCACCCCAAATTAGGCATCCCAGACTTGAGAACCATCACCTGCACACTTCATCTCACTCCCTTTCCTTTGTTAGCTGAGACAGTGTGTTTGCTAAGGCTGATGAACCAATTTTCAACAATTCTTATACTCATTTTCCACATGTCCTTCCATCTGTCCACCGATCCACATGTGCACAGCATTGTTCTCCCTCCCCTAAGGCTGTGCCAGGGAGAAACGCAGGGTTTGATCAAAAGATGTTAAATACACCTGAGAATTTGGACACTCTTGTAGGAAATCTTGAGCTTCAGTAGTGTCTAAGTCCTCCCATTGATGTTCTCGAAGCTGAGTCAGGTCTGAATTGCCCTGGAGACATCCCAATTCTCTCTTAAGTCCTCAGAGTGTGTGGGTAGCTGACAGCATCGGTAGTGTCATCCCATGAGACAGAAATACATGTCCATTGAGACAAGGATGAGCTGTCTTCCATAAGGAGCAGGTTTGAAATCAGATCCCAGTTGGTCTTTCTCTTACTCATTCAGTTGGTGTGACCACCCCCTCCCCTGAGATCCTACAGGGATATATTTCAGCGGGCTAATTATAAATTCCCTCTGTCTCACATTAGCTGGATGCAGCATGCCTGGTGGCATGAGCCTCCCCTCCTTCATTGGTGTTGTGCACCTCTCTTGCTGCAGGCAAAAGTAATTTCCCCAGCCTGGAAATGTGATTTAATTTGACCTTGTTCGCACAGGTTCTGCATCTTTTACATTCCCACCCCCAATGATAAAACAGGATCAGAGGAAATTGCTGTGATTCACAGCAATGCCCTCCCATCGCCTCCAATTCTGCTTGTTCCTTCCTCTCCTCGATCCCCTGCTCTGCCCACCCACCACAGCTGCTTTCCTTACAGGGCACTTCTGACTGCAGGTGGAGGATGTAAGAGGGATGTGAAGGTGTGCAGCCACATGCCTGTGTCATATCCCTGCTGCCAGGGGAGGCAAACTGGTCATTTCCTTATGAGCAGCTTCAGGACTGAAAGAAAAAGAAATGGAAAGAAGGAGTGAAGAGGAAATGTTAACAGAAAGGAGGGCAGTGCTCCAGCAACTCTGTTTCTCAACCATTTACGTAGCAGAGCCTTACCTGACAGAACCACCCTGCTCCCTGCCTCTCTGGACCAAGTCCTTCAGCCCTCCTCTTCCTGCCCCACAGGGGCCATGGGGTACTCATTTCTACCTTCCCACTGCCGTGGGTTGCTGCCCTCTTGCCTTGCCCCCCAAATCCCTTGCTGTTCATCCAACACTGCTGAGATGGAGAGAATAAACTGGCTTAGACACCTCAGCCTTGGGCTGCCCTGTGGGTCCACTTAGAGGAGCATCTTAAGAGCTCCTGACACCCTCCTTGTGCAAATTCACATCTTCTTGGGACTCCCTTCTCTCGTCATGCGCTTCATCCACAACGATGAGATGTAACAGTGAGCTTCTCTATCAAGGACTGTCTTTTTAGCAGTGCCAGAGTATAGATCTGAGGTAGCTGATCTGTCTGAATGGTATTTATAACACAGTTGCTACTTTGCAGCATCCAAAAGCATAAAGGATGCTTGGCGAGGCACGCGCTGGCTGTGCATCAGCTTTCTCCACCAGTAAATTCAGGCATGGGAACAGCAAGCCATTTTCTACCAGCTCACAAAAGCCAGAAGCCATGACAAGAAACACTGGCTATCTGTAGTAATAAGCTGCAGGGAACTATGGAAGCATGCTTACAATATTTTCCCGGTAATGGGGATGGCATCAATTGTCAGCGAAGCAGACAATCTGGCTGCACGTGTCATTCAGACTTGTTAATGCTCTGCTTCTTGTCTGCCGGCTTTCCCTTTTGTGCTGAACTGTTACCAGAGACCTGGAAAATCTGCTGGGTCCAGTGCCAAATTGTGTGGATGCTTTCCTTCCAAATACAAGAGATTTTCATCTCATTTTAGGTGCATGGGACTGGTTTTCATTACAGCAAGTTTCTGAAGGGGCTGAGAATGCCCGATGTCCCCTAAAAAGATATCAGAGCCATATTACACATTTCAGTAGCTTTAACTATAGAAGTTCATGCTTGCTTTTTCTGCCTCTACTTCAGCAATTCGCATCAAATAGAAAATGGTCTAAACAGGGCATATCCAAGCCCAGGTTGTACTGGGGTAGCTTGGTCAGAGGGGAAGAACATCAAGTGGTCTGTAAAGAACTGGTGGCTGCAAGCAGTGAGCAAGAAGGGAGCGGAAAGGGGCAGGACAGAGGAGGAGGGGAAGGTGCCCTCTCATCAGTGCTCTGCAATGCTGGGAAAGAGCTGTCAGAGCTGGAGACCACAGGGGATAAAGGACAAAGTACTTGCTTTGATGTTTTCATCCAGATTTGTACAGACTCAGAAGGCAGACGGAGTTTTGGCCCCGGAAGCTGGGTGAGGTCCTCCAGGGAGCAGAGTTCAAGCCCAAAAGGTTCAATTCTGAGCATGGGCTGTCTGCTGTGTAGCAAAGCACCAAGCTAACAAAGCACTAAACAAAGACTGAGCAATAAAACATGGTCCAAAATTGCCATTCTTGAGGTAAATTCATATTGCCTTTGTTTAAATTACTCCAATGGCTAATTACCCTATAGCAGGGTTGCCACTGTGGGAGATGCAGACCTGGCTTCTCACCTTCCTTGAATCCTACACCCTTCTGGGTGCCTGTGAGCCTCTGAGAGTGAGTAGCTCCCAAGGCTGTCTGCATATTGCTTGGACTGGGCAGTGAATCAGTTCAGAAGACGGAAGGCTTTGCTTGCTCTCCATCAGCTTGGCCCAGCCAATCAAAGCAAGATGCCATGCTCCCTGGAGCCCCTGGATGATGGCTGGTGTATCTCATGTGGAGCCAAAGGTCCAGAAAACCTGCCAGACTGGCTTTAAGAAGTGGCAGGAGAAGCTCGTTTCTGGCAAGCTGGATGCTTGCAGAGCACAATTCAAGACTGCCCATGTTGATTCAGTGAGATCCAAACAATGCCCACTGCAGAGTAATGTTTTTGTGAGTGAGAGACTCATATAAGACATCCATGGCTTCCATTCATTGTCCACCACCACGCCAGGCAGCTTGTGTGAGACTGAGCAAGTCATTGCTCTCTCTGGCTGCATCTCAATACACCTTTTTATTGCCCTTCTTGGTTAATACTCATTCTCTCACCTTCTCCAGTAAGGAGTTTGCCTCCATCCCTTGTCTTTGAGCAGGAATGAGCATACTGATGCTCCCCTCCACCCTCTCACTGTCTCTCGTCTATTTAAACTGTAATGTTTTAGGAGCAGGGACATTAACCCTCGTCTGGATTAGCATCGCTCTAATGTAAATAATATTAGTTACATTATAGATGTTTCTGTAATTAGAGTTCTTGTTTCTATAGGCATTTAAACACCTCGTCTCCTCATTTGACAGTTATGTTATTTGATTTGTGTTCTCCTGATGTGGAGAGCGGTACAGAAACCCTTTTATCTCTCTTGATGAAGGGGTTTAGACTATGATTGGATTTTATTTTTTTAGAAGCATGTGGGGAGGAGCCCATGGATAGGCAGGTACAATTTGCCTAAGGTGCAATACTGCTGCAGAATTTGAATGGGGGCTAAATAACATGGCAAGAAGCGGGGTTTTAATCAGAGTTGTGTTTTTTTTGGTTGTTGTTGTGTTTGTTTATTTTTCAAGGAGCATGTGGTTAGGACAAGTCCTCTCAAAAGCAAAGACTAAAAAGAGCTTGCCTAGGTGGTGAAGCATTTTGGGAAGAAAACTTGGCTTCCCTGTCCCCATTTTCCTGCCTTTGAACAGGACACATCAGCCAGCATGTGGAGGGGAGACTGCTCGTGAAAACGTTTACCAGAGATGATTCTATCAGAGAGGCTTGTCTTGGCAGATGGCTGTGTGTTTTAAATTTAAACAGAGTGGCATAAATAGTAGAAAAGAAAAGAGGGTAGTAAGAAAAATATTAAACTGCCCAGTGCAAATCCTTGGGGAACTTCTATTGCAATAACTGACCTCCCATATAGCACCATTTATTTCATACGCTGGCAGCTTTATAGGTGCTTGTACAGCTACAGACGAACACCAATTTGCCAGTGCAGTTTGTTTTGATAACTGTTGTTTTCAATAAATCTATATTAAAATCAAAGGGAAAATTAAATAGACTGAAGTCGGTAGCGCTGGAGATGAGGTAACATGTTATACACCGGCCTCTTTGGCTGCGAGGAGCTCGCCCTCATCTCCAACACGGGCCACACATGTGATGAGTGTCGGTGGTCTTGGCTGGGCTTCTCAGAGCCTCTCTGTGTGTTCCCACCTCTGTGCACATCGTCCTTCCTACCCCAGCAGAGCAGGAGCCTCTTGTGACAGCAGAGGAAGAGAGGGAGGAGAGAGGAGAGAATAGAAACCCCAGTGCCCGGGCCGGGAAGGAAGGAAAGAAGAAAGCAAGGAAGGATGGAGAGAGTGTGGGGAAATGAGGAGAGGAAGAGAGAGGCTGGAAAAGGAAAGAGGGACTCCAAACGCTGGAGAGAAAAGACAAAGAGGCAGAAAATAGAATAAACAGAGGGGAGGCGATGGGGAAATCAAAGCAGTGTGGACAGAAGGTGTATGAGAGCAAGGCATGTGAGAGCAAGCCCTGTGCATTCCTGCCTCCTGCTGAATTCAGCGATGCTTTGGAGGTGTGGGTGACAGGAGAGAGGGGGGACACATCAGACTTGGCCAGGAATTTAGGAAATACCCTCAGATCTGGCACAGCTGGAGCAGCAGCAGCTAGGGTTAGCCAGGTAATTATTTAATTTCTATAGGGCTGTTTGGAGGATGTTTAGGTTCAGGAGGTTTTGCTTAGCACTGAACATCACGCCTGAGTCCAAACAAATAATGAACATAGATTTCATGGTAGAGCAGCTCAATTTTTATTTATTTATTTTTTTCCTAGCAGACCAGTTTTCTGTCTGGAAATGTTGATTGGAGTATCTGGAAGCATTTCCTGGGATGTGTCAATATTATCCAAGATTTACTGAGAAATTATCCCAAATGCTCATATGTTTTTTGTTTTGTTTTGTTTTGTTTTTTTATCATCTCCTTCTGACAGCATTGTTTCACCTCTGTGTTATATATTTATAACCCTTTTGGTCCAAGTGCTTAGCCAAAAACATGAGCTCTCCAGAGCCAAGGGGGAGCCAGGCACTCTTTTGGTCCAATATTTCTTTCTTTGCAGAGTTTCGCTTCTCTGCTCACAGCAAGCTCCAGTGACAACGTGCCAGTGCCAGCCCTTTTCCTGCCAGCAACGCCTAGTGACAGCCACGCAACCCAGATTTCTTCGTGCCATGCTGGGGGAGCAGAGCAGGGAACCTCCTTGCTCCCGATGTCCACTTTCGTGAAGAAACTTAGCCATTTTCACGGGGATCTTAAAAAGGGTGGAGATTCTGCCTGCCCCTGTAATGTGCAATATAATGAAACATTACAGTGTGGTGTAATGGATGGTTGGGACTTCCAGAGTTATGTAATAATAAAAGAAAAGAAACGTTGGAGTGGTAAAGTGAAAAGAAATATACAATTTTAATTTGGCATATGTCATTAAATGAGAAAAATCTGAGATCTAACCTTTTTGTCCCAGCTCAGGTCAAAAATCATAATTTTTGAAACCGCAGAATTTCCCAAGGGACAGGAATTCCTTTATTATTATTTTTGGCCAGCTGTCTTCCATATGACTGCCCGTGAAAAGTATTTTATCTCAAGTTAAAATCCTACACATAAAAATGTCTCTCTACCTTCCAGCAGGTGTGCTTGCCCTATGGGAAGATTTGCTTTATCAGCAATTTGTTCCTCCAGGAGAAACGCTTAATTTTAGATGTTTTTTCCATTTGCACTTATAGTTCAAGACACTTGAGCAGCAGCTCAGTATTGGGTGGCCTGTGCAGGCGTCAGCCCCCTTCCTTTATACACTGCAACCCTATTAGCTAAAATACTGGCAAAAAGATTTTGGTGAAGTGTTTTGTTTTAATGTCCCATTAAAAATGTTTAAAATGTTTTAAAATGTCCTATTTCATTGCTGTAGATGCCCTCACTTTGAAATACAGCTTTCCCATGACGACATAGCTGTAAAATACATTCAACTTTTTATTTTTAAATTTTTTTTTACTAGTTAGCAATGGAGTTTTGCTATAGCCATTAAAATATAAAGAATAAACTGCACCCAACTGTACAATATTTTTTTACCAGCATTTATGGTGACAATATAAACTCTGAGGGTTAAGCCTGAATTTTTTTTGTGGATGGCATTGGAATATCAAGATTAAGCATACAGCGTGAGCGCAATGTTTTTATGATACACAATTATGATGTAAAAATGTTTTATTTCTTTAGTAAATTGACATCACTGCTTGTCCTTCTCTCTTTGTACTTCTTGGGTCTGATTTTTTAGGAGCGTGGTTGGAAGCGGCATGTTAGATCATTCAGCACACCTCCCTCAAACCGCCATGGGGCTGGCACTGAGGAGATGTTTTATGGTGCCTACCACTCCTCCTGGGAGGCGATCCCACAACTTAATGCACCACAGCCCAAGGAAACTTCTCCTGACGCGGAGTCATGGCTGCGCAGAGGCCCTGTGACGGCGCTTTGCTGGGCAGCCATTTTATGCTGAGCTTTGGGGCCGGCACCTGGCACATGCCGGCAGTTTCAGGCCCAGCACCATGTGCCGTGTACCCGGACTGGTCACCTCAGGGCCATATGCCGTGCTCTCGGCCCTGAGCCATCTGCAGACCACCTCCACACGCTTCATCGGCACCTCTGTAACACCTCATGCCAGCACAATGGTTCCACGCCATGACTTCACAGCACATGGGGTCAATGTGCACCAGGCTACAGCTAGGAAAGCGAAGCTCATGTGGCTTGTGTCATCTCACTGCCCTCTAACCCTTGTAATCCATAAAGATCACAGACTGCACAGCTCCGTGTTTGCTTTGTATTTCATTGCATCCTCTCATGCTTGAGAATAATGAGGGATGTTTTGGAGTTATTGGCTTGTCTGGGCAGTTTTGTACAGCGCCTTGGCTGCTCGGTCAACATGAGGTCCAGCAGGGACCTCTGTGACCACCTCATCCAACCCAGCATATCACAGGATGGAGAAAAGCAGGCCTAGTCTACAGCAGATCTTCTGCAGAGATGTCCAGTGATGGCTTGAGATGTCCAGGATGCCCTGCTGCCATTTTAGCACAGTCCAATAGCCACTTTCTGATGTCCTGCTATGTTTTTCTAATGCGCTTTATTTCCTAGCCTGCCAAAGGCTGTCCCTCTCACCTCTGTTTTAACTGGAAAAGGATTTCCAACCCATGGCCCTGATTCCGGCTGAATTAATGGTTTTTGAACTGAATCAGCACATTTGAAGTTAAAACAGATCCCCACTGAGTCTGTACATTTTTATTACTGTGCAAGGAGTGCTTAGGAAAATAAAAGGAACAAGAAAGCCCTGAGAGTGGACCACCCTGTTGAGGGGGGAAATATAGAAATCAAGCTTGTTTATATGAATGATATTTATAGGGTCAAGTGACAAATACGGTACAAGGACTTGGAACCCAGCTCGGGAATACCACATACCAGTCTGGGCACTCATGCTCAAGAAAATTTAATTGAAACTGGAGCAGGTGCAGAGGAGGTCTGCTAAGGTGGGGTGGGACATGGAAAGCCAAAGTGGCAAGGAGAGAATATAACGGGGTTTTCTTAGCCCAGCAAAACAAAGATGACAAAGATGACTGGAATCTGAGAGCTGCCTAGAAATACGCCAGGGGAGTTAAAAACAAAAACAAGTTAAAGCCAAGGACCATCCTGCCAGAGCATTTGAGTGTAAACTAGCTGTGAACACACGTTATCTGGGAATTAGAGGAAGTTTCCCATCTGTCAGGCAGAGAAGACTTGAAGGAGCCTTCCAGACGGGTTAGCATGGACAAGTAAAAGAACATATTTGAAGATGGAGGTTGATAAATTGACTAGGATGCTGAATGGGAAATAATATTACATGATGGAGCAGTGTGCTTAGTATCCCTGGGACTCCTTGGCTGGCTGACACTCCTACATGTGGAGGGCTTTTATGATCTGAAATCCCCTTTTGCCTTTCCTAGATTAAGGACCTCAGCACCTTTAAAATCTCCCATCTTTATCACCCACTAGCCGAGTGCTGCATCTGTGAACCTCTTGGCCCCACCAAGCTGCTGTTGCTGCTGCTCCCAAATCCATCAGGGGGTCACTGTCAAACAATGAGACACACTTGCTCCCACGGGACTGAATGAGCTGCTTTCTTTCAAAACACCCTTTAATTGACAGCTAGGAATAGCTTTCCATGATGACAAGCTGTCATTAATATCATTCATGAGAATGATACCCCAGTGATAGTATATGTGTTTGGAGAAAAGAGGAGAGAGAAATCCTCTGCAAACAAATGTTTCAGCAGAATACATGAACTGAGCTGTGGTTTCAAGAATGACAACATGAATATAAAAATGTACATTGTGAATATTAGTATTCCCTTAAATATGTGTTCATGTTGCTTAATGAGTCCCACCGGTGGTGTTAGTAACTGAAGGATTTGAGTTGGCACATTATTAACTTGTTAAGTAGAAAACAGTGATACAAGACTACTTGTCATGTGTATTATAAGACATTTAAAAGTTGCATTCAGCATAAGCAGCTGAACAGAACTAAAGGAGTTGCCTTTAAAATGAGGTGATGCTTTTTGTGCCATAATCTTGTAAAATCCCACTGCGTTAAAAGGCACTGTGCTCCATAACTCCTCAGTCAGAAGGCACCGTGGGCAGGGCTGGGGAGGCAGTCAGTAGCAGCCTCCCTCCTTGTCTGTGCTGAACCACAGTGTGATGCCCATCTTGGGCTAAGGTGTGCTCAGCCCTTCATTAACACGAGGAGTTAACCCTGGAGCTGCCATGTGCAGTCAGTGGGATTTATTTGTTTTCCTGCCTTTCTTTGCTCCACCGTTTTGCTGTATCCTCTTAAAGCCCTGCCCATCCATCAGCCCCAAAGTGGATGCACATTTGTGCAGTGTGAAGTGATACTGTGTTAAGGAACTATCGGTTTTTTAAAACAAATTAAAGTTATAGCTGTGGACCAGGCTGCTACATCTGCTGGCGGCAGCACCAGAGATCCAGCTGTGAGAGGGGGACATAGCTGGAAGCTTCAGGCTGACCTTTCCAGATGATGTTTGAAGATTTAATCAGGACAGCCCCCGACACTGCTCCAGTCTGGACACTCTTTCCTCTGCACTGCTTATAGCCATCCCCAAATCTCTAAAGTAGGACAAGCAATTAAGACACCAGACCTGCTGCTGAAACACTCTTGCTTGCCCTTGGGCTGACAGAGGGCTTGCTATGTTGGTCCTGAGGCTGTGCAGCCATGGGATTGGCATGGTCATGCTACAAGGATTAAATAAGGTAACCCCGATCAACAACTGTCCGCCCTTTTGCCCACATTTCCCCATCTACACATCCCAGTTACTCTGTACCGCTGGCCCAGGGCCCCATGGCAGCTGTTCACCTCGCATTTCATAGCTCTGCCACAGATGGCGTCACTTGGGGAGGGGAGCAGTTCCCAGTAAACGTGCTGCAGAAGCCATGCATATCAGCTGGGAGGGCCGGTGTTGGGCCAGCCACTGGATATCTATTGATCACCTTCTTTCATTCTCCAGAACCCTGGAGTGAGCTGGATTAATCTAAGGTGACATTTTCAGTGGCCCACAGCATTCTTTTGAGGCATGTACACTCACATAAGACAGCCTTAGATACTAACACTGTAGAAACAGTGGAGATATTTATAAGATGTGGTTCTCCTCTAGCTGGTTGAGGATCCTTCTCCAGCATCTGAGAGCTGTGTTAATAAAAAAAAAAAAAAAAAAAAAAAAAGATATCTTTGGTAGTACAGTTGCTGACAGTAATTGCATTGATGTCCCACAGCCTTTGGAGGAAAACTCATATAGACCTCATAGGGGACTCTGAGGCTAGCATGGGCTGGGATATGGCCCTCCATTATTGCATTATTGCAGATGCTCAGCTTGGGAAAGCAGTTCTCTGCCACAAAAAGGGTCAGGAGGAAAACTCCTGCTTGCTGTGGTACCTACAAGCCTGGGAAAGAGCACCAGGCTTGGCTGATGAAAAAGAGACATGCACGCATCTTTGAGCCATTGATTGTTTGTCTAGACGAAGAAAAAGATTATTTTTTACTGCTACATCCAGAGGTCAGCAGTGAAAAGGCTTCCTCTCTCATCCTACTGGAAACACTCACAGGCAGGCTGCAAGTCCTAAATTTTAAGCTTTGGGGTTGCTGTGTCATTTCCAGCACGTCTCTGCTATCCCTGATGAGGAGGGGCTGGCAGAGGGCACTTACAGTTTGCTCAAGGAACGCCACACCGGAAAAGCCCTATATTCACTCTCCCGTGCTCCTTGGCAAGTCACCATAAAGTGACTTCAAAAGTGACATCAGTCACAAAAGCCTTGACAAATCACATCAGTATGGCTGAGCTTAGAAGTAAAACTTGCTTGTGTGGGTGGGAGGCTGAGAGATGCCAAATCTAAGAGGACTTAAAGGAACTCTTTCTATTATTAAATGGCTTGCTGTTGGTATATTACAGTTCTGACAAGCTACTTTCATGATTCAGGCCTCCAAAGTTCAAGGCTGCATACAAACAGAGCAAAAAGGATAAATTCAGCCTGAAGAGCCAGCAAGCTGATGTAAGATGGGCAGCAGGTAGATATGGACAGGCAGCCAGGACTGCACTAGCAGACTTCACTTCACAGCGTGGCAGCCAGTGCTGTCTGCACCCTGGTGCTTACCTTTGTCAAATATTTTTAGGCACAGAGCCAGAGGAAGGCTTCAGGAATGATTTGAAAGGGGGCAGCAAGATGACAGAGAGGTAGGGCTGCTGCTGTCTGCGGATGGAGGATGGATGAGGTGACCTCTAAGATCCCTCGCAGTCCTATTTGCCACGAGTCAGTGACTCAGAGTTTACTCTTCACACGTGTGAGGAGCATCGGGGACAGCGCAGAGGAGCTGCTTGCTTGAAATGCCTTAGGTGTGGAGGTGTGAGTCAACAAGGGGGGCAAGGAAGGAGGCAAAATGCAAGCAGTGGCATTTACAAGGTATGGTTGGCATAGCAGCTGTGTTGTTCAGGGGTTATAGACAGGCATCTTAGGAGGTAAGCTGCATGTATCCTAGCTGAGGGTGCCATCCACGTGCACGGGGAGGAGATGATAGCTTAGGGATGTCCAGCAAGGACAGGGCAAGGTCCAAACACAGGTTTTAGGATCAGAGAGCTGTATAAATGCAGAGGAGCCTGGAAGCCAGTGACTGATGTGTACATCTTGTAGCATTTGGTGTTTATTTTGTCTACGCAGGATAAACAAATTTCAATGTTGAAGCTAGTTTGTGTGGTTCTCTAAAGGTTCAGCAAAACACCAGCAGGGACATGAGACAGCACGTGGTGAAGCCTCTTCGGCTGGGAACAGTGCTGGGGACGTGCTATCCCCCACCACAGTCAGCAGGAGCTCCTTGTGCATGGGATATTCAATTTAAAGCTGGCATTGCATTTGCTGACTGGGCCCTATATTTTAACTACACATTTAAAGCCTGCCCATACTGACTGAGAGCATTTGTCAGTTCTGGAGTAACTCTGCTGCACCCGATGTGGGCCACGTCCCCGTGTCCTGAGGAGCCCCATGCTGAGCCGCAGGCTCTGTGTGGCACCTGGAGGGCTGTCCTCAGGGGACATGGGAGGTGGCACGGGGGGACACGATGGTGTGGACTGTGGGGTCACAGCGGGTGGGTTTTGGAGACAGGATGGGGAGATGCGTGGGGAGAGGGAGGCGTGGGCGCTGTGGGGGACATGAGAGTGTGGTGCTTGGGGACATTAGAGTGTGGTGCCTGGGGACATGAGGGGTGGCCCGTGAGGACATCAGTGGGGATGAAGGGGGCACATGGGGACACAAGCAGCCCGTGACGACCACGGGGACACGATACAACCTCGCCCCTAAGGCCATGAGGGCCTGCCCCGCGGGCCACCAGGAGGCGGGCACATGGGCGTCGAGGCGAGGCACCCCCCGCCCCTTCAGAACTACAACCCCCAGCATGCCCCGCGCCTCACTTCCGGCCGGGCGCTTTCGCCGGGAGGCCAGCGGTGGCGCGGAAGCCCCGCCCCCAGCGGCGGCAGGCGGCGCTGCGGTTGGCTGGCGGCGCTGCCGCTCACAGCGGGGTCAGAGGTCAGAGTGCGCGGAGGTGAGCGGCGGTGCCGGGGACTCGTGGTGCGGAGCGGCTGCGGCCCGGGGGGGCCCCGGGGAGCTGGGGGGGGGGCGCGGCGCCGCCGGGCCTCGGGAGGCGGCGGGGCCCGGCCGGGCAGGGCTGGGGAAGGCCCAGCGAAGGCCCGGCGGAGGCGTGGGGCCGCCGCGGGCCCGGCCGGGGAAAGGGGAGGCCCGGCCGGGGAGGTTGGGGAGGGGGAGAGCCGGGGCCCGGTTCCCGGTTGGGCCCCCCCGGGGGAGGGAGGCGGGGAGCGGGGGAGGCCGCGGGGGGGGCGTGGTGGGGCCTGGCCCTCTCGGAGCCGCCGGGAGCCGGGCCGCGGCTTGTGGCCGGCCGGGCCGCGGGGCCGCACGGGCCGCTGCGGTGCTGGGCTCGTGGGGCGAGGTGCTGGGGGGCCGGGGGGGCACCCCGGGGCCGGGGGGGGTCGGGGGGCTGCGGGAGGGGATGGAGGGAGGGCTTCCTGCCCGGGAGGGGGGCGGCAGCGCCGAGGAGGGCCCCTGCGGATGTGGGGGAGGAGGAGGATGGGGTCCCCCCCCCCCCCGTTTTTTTTTAATCCCCCCCGTTTGAGATTTGTGCCCCCCTGGCTCACGTCCCGAGGCTCCGTAGGCAGCTTGGGGCCGAGGAACACGGGGCCGGGGGCTCGTCTCCTGGCGGGCTGTGGGAATTTTGCCTCCCTGTCTCTCCTTGTTGCTTTGCTGTTGCGGGTGTTCCTTCTCGGCTGGGCTGCGTGGAGGGATGTTGGCGTTCGCCCCTCGCGCTCTGCCTCTTCAAGTCTGTGTCTGGTGGATTTACGTGGTCGTTGCTGGCCTGCTCGCTCATAAGCCTTACACTTGATTTACCTCTTCTCTGCTCAGTCCTCCTCCTTACCGAGCTCTGGGTTTCGGCGGTGGCTGGCTGGATGGCTGCTGCTTGCTCTGAGCTCTTAATGCCTGTTCAGTGGCAGGGCCCGGGGAGTTTCCCATTCCGTTAATGCTTGCACCACGCCTGGGAAAAGGGTGAGGTGTGTGGGGCGCTGAGCAGGTGCAGCTCCGTGAGGCTCGTCCCATCAGGTGTTAATAGAGAGTTGTTGGAGAGTTTAGTTTGTCTAAAGGTAGCTGGGATTAATTTATCGTTCAGTTGTGCATCTGTTAGCTTTGTGTTAAAGTCGGTGTACGAGTTTTTTATTCCAAGAATGAATTGTTCTTAAAATAAATTGCGTGCTGGAGGTCCAGTTGGTTACTCTTCAGTGTGTGGGCTTGGGAAGTTGGATTTCAGATATTTTTGTTCCTTTTGAAGTACTGAGTTCTGGTCTTGTCAGCTGAATTTTGACGTTAATTTATTGCGTGGACTAAACGCTTGTCTCGTTTCAAAGACTGGCCCTCGTACGGTTCTTGTTTCTGTCAAACTTTGGGTGGCTCTACGTGAATGGTGTGGTTTGGTTTTTCAAAAATAAGTGTTATAGCCAGATAGATTAGAGTGTTACCAAAACCCATTAAAGTATTAAAAAGAAAACACGCTAATGTGCATGCTGCCAACTAAAGAAGCTCTTGGATGGAGTATACACTGGGGTGGTTTGATGTGACCTTAAGGTTCTGCTTTGCAGTTGAGAGATACTTAACTTCAATTTAATATATATATTTATTATTATTCTTTTCCTGCTTTTAATTTTGGAAGTAAAGTTCTGGAAGAGGCTTAAGTATGGGAAGTTTTTGTGCTTGGCTCTGCTCCTGTACGAACCCAGCGGCCGCCGCTGGGTGCGGGGCAGCAGGGCTGGAGGTGGGCAGGAGTAGGGCTGGCTGTTGGCGCTGTCTCTGTAGGAGATCACGGGAGGCTGTAAAGCAGCTGTGCCTCTTTCCCAAGTCTGCATCTGAAGTGCCTGTCGGTGCTGGAAGTGGTCATCCTGGTGTTGTACTCTAGTAGAACTGAGCGATACAGCAGCGTGGTGCAACGACATGCGGGGGAATGGGGGGAAGAGGACAAGCTGTTGCCCACAGAGCGTGTGCTGGAGCAGCAGTTGCTGCCAGGTACCACTTGGCAACTTCTCTCCCCCCTAGGAGAGGTGACCTGTGTTGGTCAGGTGCCAGCTGAGTGCTTGTGTTCTCTCCAGATACGTTGTGCAGGTGATACCTCACTCCTAACCAAAGTTATTAAAACTCCAGTTATACTTCTAATTTAATTAATTTATTTTTTTTTTTCCCCTGACTGGTTGGATATTACAGTTAACATCTTCCGTGCTGGTTTCCCAGGGTCGCTGAGCCTGGGTTGTGTGGAACCCAAGCCCTGTTGTGGCTGCTGCCCCGCTTGCAGTGTGTATTTGCCTGCCCAACAGGACAGACCTCTGGCAGAGTACAGACTTTTTTCAACATTTCCAGATTTCACATGTGAAGATCACACGTGAGGAATAAACCAAGCGCTGCTTCCTGAATCCAGGCTGAGGTTTGTTTGGCACTCATAGGTGCTAACCTTCCCGTTCATGTTTCAGATAACGGAGGTGTGCAGCTGTGTGAGTGCCTTGAGCAACTGTGGCACTCGTGTATGAAACCCAGGTGCTTGTGCGTGCTAGATTCCATGAGACAAGAGGCTGGCTGGTGTTCCTCCTTTCGCAGAATGAGGCCAATATGCAGAGTAGCTTTCCCTGACTGGAAGCGGAGTAGCTACAAATCTCTTCTTTCTGGCGCACGGAGCTCTGCGGGTTGAGAGCATCGCAGTGCCATAAATTTCAGAGCTCTTTCCAAAGACCAGGCCTGGGAAGGTTGGAATGAAAACTAAGCTGTGTTATTTTTTGACAGTGAAGTGATTGACCACTGGAACGAGAGCTGCAGGTAGCTGGGAGCCCCTGTGTTTGCTGCTCCAGCTCAAGGCCAGAAACTTCCCTGAAAGATGTGCGAGCCTTTGGGCTCGATTCAGGAGTAATGAAGTGGAAACTTTACAGCCAGCGTTACGTGAGGTTCAGGTGGGATGGCCCGATGGGCTTGCAGACTTCAAGTTTCATGTGTTTGTGCTGCCAGAGCCAGGATGCTTTCTCTGTTCCCTACGAAATGCCGCACAGTCCCAGGCACAGGTATCCTGGGGCTCACCTCCCTCCTGCTTCTGCCAGCGTGGGCACAGCCCCTCCGCGGAGCCTTGGCTCTCGTCCAGCCCATCCCGGAGCTGATTTGCCTCATGGAACCAGCGGGAAACTCTCTTGCTTTAACTGTGTTTTATCCTGGCTGCGTTAGCCCTTTTACAGGCTCCTGTGGTTGAATCGTCTCACAGCGAGGCCTGACGAGTGCAGGGCCGGGTGCGAGATAACCGGCAGGAGAACAGGGCCAGGAGGGAAGGATGGGCCTGCCTGCTTCTGGCCCCCGAGGGCTCTTGGGGTGGTTAACCCCGTTTTGTGTGGCTTCACCCCAGGGCATTTCTTACGGCTCCCGCGCAGAGGTGGGAGCCTGGACCGGAGGGTTCTTGTCTGAACTCGGTAACTCTTTGCTGCGGTACTGAACCCGCTCTTCCCCTGCGGCTTTCCGCCCTGTTGTTGTGTACATCTGCTCTTCTTTGTTTTCATTTTTGTCGTTTCCCTCCTGCCTTTACTGCGTGGAACTTCTTCAAACTTCAGCTTAGGTCCGTTTGCTGATCCGTGCTTACTCGTGGAGGAGGTTTAAAAATACCCAGCAAAGCCTCTCTTAAGAGACCAGTCAAGGAGGTGACGAAAGTGGGTTGCCTCACGGAGCTGGCCTAATAAAACGGGAGCAGGATTGCTCTGCTCATCTTCGGGAGCGCTCCTGGGTGGTCTGCGTGGGTGTCGCTGTGCTGCACCTCAGCTGAGCTCTGTTTGTTCCCCAGCCTCGGCGGGAGTGGTAGCCCCAAACCGGCGCCTCCCGCCGCGCTCATTGTGATCTCACAAGCCATCGCGTCTGTGGTGTCACAATGGAGGAGATGCTGGTGCTCGGACAGAGCCCATGTCTCTGACGTAGCAGCCGAGGAACGCAGTGGGAAGAATGAGCTCGAGGAACGGGTGAGGACTGAGCCCAGCAGTGCCCCGCGTCCTGTAGTCAGCCCTTGCCGCGTTCGCTCCTCTCCCGCAATGCCCCCGTAGGGTGAAGCGGCGATCGAGTTGGTTTTTAATTGAACCTCCAAGACGTGCATCCATCCCTCTCAGACGAGCGGTCACCACTTTGCCCCTGGAGCCCCTTCTCTGCTGTCCCCCTCCTGTACTGCGCTGGGTCTAATTTGGACTGTAAGTTCCTGAGAACAGGGGCCTCTTCGTCTGTAGTGGGAAGAAGCTGTGTGCAATTCTGAGCGCTGTAAAAACCAAACGATGAAGTCCAAGTCGTATCTGTGATGCATAATGATGGGACAACACGTGGGCATCCCGTGGCAGTGCTCAGGGGGAGTTACGTTAAGAGTTCTCCGAAAACATGGGCTTGATTGTGTGCCGGTGCTGCAGACAAGCCCAGCCAGAAATGGGGTGCTGCTGTGGAAGTGTTCCGGATTAATGCTCAGGAGGTGATACTGTGAGGTTGCAAACTAAAGGAGCAAATTTACCTGTCTAAAATCATGTCACATCATTAAAACAGTTATAAAAGCTTTGTGTTCTGTTTGTTTTACTTTATATTTTTTGCAAGTTTGGATAGTGCCAGTTCGGATAAGCTGGTTTTGTCCTTAAGTCTCTTGTTTCCCGTCTCCCAGGCTAGCCAGGTGCTGTCACTTCTTGGCCTGTAGTCTTTGTAATGAAATATTTTGTTTTAGGTTAATGTTGATTCAAAAGAAGTAAGATCTCTCTATTGTTCTTCAGTTACATCTACGTGCAGCTGAAATATGGGCTCACATTTGACCTGCAAGAACGCATTTGAACAGTTCCCAAGTTGGAAGTCCTGCCTTCTTTTTGCCGTGCTCAGTTCCAGGAGTTGCTGAATGTATGCAGTCCTGTTCCACAAAATGCATCTGCATTGCCCTCTCTTTTCATCCTCCAAATTTATGAATCTAATTCAATAAAATGAGACAAACCTGACTTACGTTTTGGATTGGTTTTGGTTGCTCTAGCCTTGAGTTTAGCGGTCTGCCAGACACCAGGGGTTGTGTTTGCCTCTGCCCAGGCTTTGCACGGGGAATGAAGTGAGCCATGCTACCCCCAAAGCTTACTTTATTTTTATTTTTTGCCTTTTTTAATTTCAGTTTGCGTTGTCGTTGAGGCCGTTTCTTTTTTTACAGATACACTTTGGTAAGGCCATTTTGCCATAACATAATTTAACATGGAAATGGAGGCTCTGATCAAATCAATCCTTTAGGGTTGGAGGGGCAGCCCAGGAAACGTTTGTCTTTTCCCCTCTCCTGCCTCAGCTAATCAAACCGAGCGGTGGAGGAATATTTTTGGGTTAAAATCAAGCTGTTAAAGTTAAGCCATCTTTTGTTCCAGGTGACTTTAATTAGCAAGCGGTTAAGTGCAAGGAGCCTGCTGAGCTGAAGATGGTAGGCTGGTGAGTCCTGCCGTCGATGGGTTTGTGTCCTGGGTGACTTGCAGGTGCACAGCTCTACGTTCTGTGGCTTTGGGGCTGTCCTGCAGGTTGAGCCCTTGCAGGGCCCTGCTTTGGCACAGCCATTCTCCCACTCATCCCATGCAGCTCGGGTGCAAAGCGCTGTCACGTTTGCCCAGCTCTGCGTTCGGTCTGTCAAAACAATTCCTCGGGTCCAGCCTGTGGTCGTGGTCCCGTTACATTCCTTCCATATCTGTGTGAGGAGTCGGAGCTGTGTGGTATGAAATGTTAACCTGGGAGGGTTGGAAGGCAGAAGTGACAGTTTGCACTATCTGAGGTTATCATCTGACCCTGCGTGTGCAAGCAGTGTGTTTTTTCACTTAGGGATGGAAATGGGCTCGTGCAACGCGTGGGTTTGTCAGGATAGAGCATGCTTGCTGATCTTTGAAGCCGTGCTGCTCGCATTGTTGTCCCTTTGGAAAAAAATAGAGGATAATTACTAGTGCCTCGCATTGTCATAGCGGTTATAAATGCTTTACGTGACTCCTAATAAAGTGTGTTTGCTCACCAGCTATCTTGTGCTCTGAGGCACTCTGACCCTGCCAGAGAAGATGATGTAAGGTCTTCCCGGGGCACCTGGAGCAGAGGCTGGGTAAACACGCAGTTAGAGCTTCATTCGGCTCGCAGTGCGGGGCGTGCAGGGGGGCTGCTCCTCCTCGTACACAGCCTGCAGCGGGGACTCGGCAGGAAACCCCCACTTGCACACCTTTGTTCAGGGCACAGCTCCCTCTGCTCCCCACGTTTAAGACTGGGAGCCCGCTGGCACCAGGTGCACGCCACGTTGGTGAGACCGGGCGCTGCTGGTGGCTGTTGCTTCCCTCCGTGGCTGTTCCACATGGCACGGACCTGCCTGGCTCTGGAGCGGTCCTGCTGGGGCCACGTGGCGCTGAGCCCAAATCCCACAGAGACGCCTGGTTTGTCTTTGCCACGTGGACTTAGGCGTGGTTAGCATCCTCTTGGGAAGCGCTGTGTTGCCGTGCGTGGCAGGGTCAGCCCGAAGCCTCACGGGAGCATGCCTGATGCCCTGGCTGTGCCAGTTGGGATCCATCAGAGCAGTGCGGTCCTGCTGCGTGGGGGTGGCCGGTGTGCCGTGGTTTATGGCCTGCGTCCGATACAGGGGTTGCAGCCTGCCTGCCTCCTCCGCTCCAGCTCTGTATTTCACTTCATGCAGTAGGCTACGGACCAGATTTTAGCACAACTAACTCACACGCTGCTTTATTCGGAGATGTATTTGCTGTGATGGACCTTCAGATTCACAGCTTGAAGACTGGAAGCACGCACACCTCGAACATCTCCTGTTTGGGGCAGGTTAGGAGTGAAGGTAACTTAGCTTGTTAATAGCAGCGAAAGCTGGAGGTGGAAAAGCAATAGGCAGAGCTGAGCCCCTTTAGGATAAATGCAGTGTTGGGCGTTCCGCGTACCTCTTTATTATGGTTTTGCAACTCGTGCTAGCAGTTTTCCAGGAGCCTGCTGCCTGGCACGCTGCTGTAGTACAGCAAGTGCTCCCCACAACAGGAGAGCCTCAAGGAGCAGCCACGTTCACGCCACGGGCAGTGGCTCCTGAACCCCCCCAGTCCTCTGGTTTGCAGCTGTGGGTGCCCGGGTGCTCCTTGCACTGCAGCCCTCCAAAGGGAAGGGTGCAACGCGTGTGTTTACTCGGAGCACGCAGCCTGCTCAGCCGCAATTACCTCCTAATCTGGTCCTTCCGAGTTTCTCCGGGCTCGCAGGTAAATACGGATTTAGCCGCTGTTGCAGGCACGTTATTTACCTCATTAAGTGTGTGTTTTGGCACGTGCATTATTTACCTGACGGACTAACGGATGGGAAAGAGCAAATGCTGGCTTTTGTGCAAATAGCGACCTCGGTCGCAGGCTGCGAGTCCCCGCTTTTGTCTCTCCCATTTCACGGAGGAAAAGCAAGAGGACGTGTGGCTGGCCTTGGGCAGCAATGAGGCTCTGCCCAGAGCCACAAGCAGGTGCTGCCTGTTGTCCCCAGCCCCAAGGTGAGAGGGTGTGATGTCTGTGGGGAATTATGCCCTAATGTGGCTGCCGTATCCTTGTTTGGGAGGATGGGGTTGCCCAAATTCACCTGTGTTGCCACCTCTGTGAGCAGGGCTGGGTGTCTCAGCCTCATAGATGTGAGCCTGAGAGCAGCCCCAGGGCAAGGATTTTTCAACATTTTAGAAGAAAAAGGGTAGGGGGGGAAACCCAGATAGTTTCACGTGGGCGGGGGAATTTTGTTGTACCAGTGTCTTCCTCAGAGAAATGCCTGAAGTGAGAAATCCAGTGCAGCACTGGAATCACATCGCTGGGAAACCTGCCACGTGGGGCAAATGAGAACTTCCCCGGGGAGGGCTCCTCTGGCCCCCAGACACGGGGGTTTGTAGCGGAACGGGGAGGTTTCGGTGCGCCTACCAGGCGTTTCCACGGCCGAGCCGTTCCGATGGGTTGTGGTGTTGGTGTTTAATTCCTGCCATGTGTCAGAAGTTGCGTTGTATATGAACAGATGAAAGGGCTGCTCTGAATTTTCACCAGGTTTAGGTCAGGCTTTTCATGCGTCGTGCTTCGTGTTGTGTTCTGCTCTGATAAGGTGTAATCTGGTGCAGGGAGCCATGGCTGTTGTGTGGCTCATGGTTCTTCATTTAGAGCTATTTTCAGAGGTTAATTTCCAGTTACCTGTGATTCTGGACACCATGAGCTCGGTCCAGATGCCGTGCAGAGGGCAGGTTGCTGTGTTATTCCAGGTTTGCAGTGCTGGAACCTCCACCAGGAAGCAGAGCAAACCCCCGACGGAGAAGTGCAGTGGAGCAATGCTAGCAGAGATGAGCTGTGCCTAAGTAACACGAGTCTCTCTTCAGTTTCAGATGCCTCTGGATGTTCAATGATAGCACTCCTCCATACTGGAGCAGCAAAGTTTCCCCAAAACTTACTTCCAAGGGCAAGACAAGCTGCGTGCTCCCTCCTCCCGCCTGGTGTTCTCAAAGGGTACGACTCCATCGTAAGCAGGAAACTGGCGTCCCACGGCTTTGGAGCTTCCATGGCAGCAATGTCGTCCTTCCCTCCACAGAGATATCACTACTTCTTAGTGCTGGATTTTGAGGCCACGTGTGACAAACCACAGATTCATCCTCAGGTAAATAGTTGATCCTGTTAATTTTCCCCTTGTCAGTTGCTGCTGCCGTTGTGAGAGGGGGAAGGAAAAGACACGGTGCTCGCCAGCCCATTTCCCTCGGTTTCTGCCGCCTTCCTTCTGTCGTTGGTCCTCCAGAGCTCTTAGCCATCAGCCGCTCTCAGGAGCGATGTGAGGAACAAACAGAAGGAGCCTGATTTCCATCAGGGAAGTGACCATACAATATCAGAAATGCTACTTAAAGCCACGCGTGCTTGTCGTCTGCCTGAACTGCAGAGGGTTTAAAAATTGCAGGCTGGGAACCTGCATTAGTAGGGTACTCACAACAGCCCTGTTTGATTCTGCAAGGTAAAAAGCTATTTCTGAAGTTATTTCGTGTGGTTGTTAACTCCAGAGTGTAATGAGACATGAACCGGTCAGCTTCAGGGTGATTTTTCAGTGCTTTACCTCCTGAGACGTGCAGAGATCCACCTGCAGCTCACAAGTTTTTCTGCAGGCAGTCCTTCTGTAATAGTGCAGAGCAACATAGTAAATATATTTTCAGTTGTCAACAGGATGGGGCTAGGGTTTCCATTGAAATTGGAAAAACATGCTAAAAAGACAAAGTATAACATTGGGTACGTGACAAACCAGCAGGATTTCCGAGTCTCGAAATAGAACTCGGACTTCACACCCTCCTTTGAACTGAGCAACCTGCCTCTTGCTGCTATTGCTGGTGCGTTGGCTCTGAGAATGAATTCTCTTTGCTTTGACTGTACTAAAGGCTGGACAGTAATCAGCGTGCTGTCTCGTTACTGAGATGGCTTGATACAGTGCGTTCATTTCCCAGTGCAGCTGTGGTTTCCTTTGGGCTCATCCTACCAAAGGCGTGCTGCAGGTGGGGATCACACCTGGCTCGTCTCTTCCCCAGCGGTGCCCCTCGTCTCCAGTGTTGCCTGGAAAAAGGACCACAAATGCGCTGCCCTTTTGCTGGGTTTTGTGGGAGGCCGTTGCGGCTCCGCATCCAGGTCTGTGAGCAGTTTAAGCGCTCTCCAAGTGAGATGTCAGGCTGTTTGCTGCACGCTCAGCCTCGGGTGCGCAGACCTGTCAAAGCTGTAAATCGGATCTACCTTGTCCCTTTGGATACGGGCTTGGTCTGTGCACATTTTGATGCAAAACCATGATGCATGGGGAGCTAGTTTACAGCTGGCAGTAAAAAGGAGCATGAGTGGAATATGATTACTCCTGTTTTAAGGAGCTTTGTCCCCAAGTCCTTGCCGGGGAAAGTAATGGCCTGGGCCAATGCAGATCTGCTATATATTTTGTTGCACCTTTAAGGTGGAGATGGTCTTCGGTGGTGTTTTTTCCAGTCTGCTGTGTTCAGCGTCTGTCGTATCTCGTGTGGTGTGAGGCCTGTCAGTCCCTCACGTCCTCACAAACAAATGAGTTTGACAAATAAGGGGATGGCTCTTGCTGCATGGAAGTCGGTGCCGCTTTCTGAAAAGGCTGAAGTTGCCTGCTGGAAACAGGAAACTTTACAGAAAAAAGGTTGGTCAGCGGATGGCCCTACCTACACCTTCCCTGTCTGCTGACCAGCGTGGCTTTAGCTCAGTTTGCTGCTGGGCTGTGTGTCGTGGTGAGCAAACTGCCATGTATTTCAGGAGTGGTTCGTGCAAGGTCTTCCTAGCGGGATCTTTCAGCGGAGCAGTGCCAGGCAGGTTTTGTAGCTGCGGTCTGAGGACAGACCTGGTAGCCAGAGAAGGTCAGGTGCTGATTTTAACTGTGGGCCCAGTTCTTCTGCTTTTGTTACATTGCTTGCAGAATAGAAGCCCAGTAGGTGATGCAATGAAATTTGAATGCACTGGAATGTGATGAGGAGGCTGCACAGAGCTGAGCTGTGATCCAAGTTACTTTCAGTGGGTAGTCATAGCTGTAAATTTAGCCATCTCAGCCTCGAAGTCTGGCAGAGTGCACTTGCCGCTGTGCAGTGCACTTCCCATTTCTCACTAACTGCTCTTCAGAATATTTCAGCTTCTCAGCAGAAGGAGCTGTCTTTTTATTGACACCAAGGTGTGTGCCTGCCACGTCTGCTCCCCCTCCCGCGGCATTTACTTGTGCGCTCCTGCAGCCGGCAGCCTCCCTAGCGTTGTCCCTGGGGAAGTCCTTCATGGAAAGGGTCATGGAAAGCCCCGAAGAGCCCTGCATTTCCATCCCCTTTCATGCTGTCGTGATGGCCCAGGAGTGATGGGCCATCCCTGGCAGAAAAGGAAGCAGAGGGTTTAAGTGCACTGCCCCAAACGTGTAGGTGGGAAAACTGGAAGACCGGAGGCACAGTCTGTGTCACGTAGTGCTTCAACCGGCCAGAGGTCAGCAGGGGATTGGCAGTAAGGGATGTTTATGGCTGCCCCTCGCATCTCTTTAAAGCTTGCCCGTGTGTTTGGAATTCGATCCAAAGCCCGGTGGGGTCAGGCGGGAGCCGTCGCAGCGTGCAGGTCGGTGGACCTGGGGCCGGGGAGTGGTGGTGTGCTTCATTTGTCAGCTCGAACTCGTCACTTTCTCTCTTCCCTTTGCTGGCTGCTAAGAGTTTGTAAGTGCCTGCCTCTTTTGTGCGCCGTCAGCACGTAGAGGTAGGTACATGTGGTGGTTTAGATACGCAGGAGAAGATGCATTAATAGGTGGGAATCGTTCTTCTGTCCCTTTGTCCTTGTATACACCGGTGTTTATGGTGGCCGGTGCTTTCAGTGACCGTGCTGAGGAGCTGAGATCTGCAGCTGCCTGTATCCCTGTTTATTACGGCAGTGAGGGGCTGTGCCCTGTTCGGTCAGCAAGCCGTGCATCTTGCCTTCAACTTCAACAGAGTAGACAAAAAGCAATGATTTTCTTAAATGTAAAGATGTCTGATGATAGAAATCGGAGCTGTTCAAAGCTGAATGTGAAATTATGTCTCTACATAGGATGTCAGTCTCTACTGTGATGCATTAAAACCACTTCCATGAGAAACAAATGCTGTTCAGGCTTGTACACCTGCTGGCTGGGCGTGTAAAAGAGCGTCAGACCCCTGGACTGGCAGAACCCAGGAGCTGGACCAAGGGGCTGTTGAATTGCTCAGCGAGCTTTTGGTAGCGATGAAATTACCGGTTTCTCATCTCAATTTTTCAGGTACTTGACTTCAGTGTCTCGGGTTCACTCAAATTTGGTAATCAGTTGGGAATTAGGAACCTGCCTCTTCCACTCTGTGCAAGGAAGGTCTGAAATGTTCAGGTCTTCTCATTGCT
This sequence comes from Nettapus auritus, assembly GCA_011076525.1. Lineage (NCBI taxonomy): Eukaryota > Metazoa > Chordata > Aves > Anseriformes > Anatidae > Nettapus > Nettapus auritus. The sequence goes on along the minus strand of CM021772.1, from coordinate 21,395,935 downwards.
AAAGGAGGCTGTCACCAGAGGCAGAGAGATTAATTACAGATGATACCTTCCTAGCTCTCTTAAACAGCATGTTTTAAATACAAAATTATTTTGATAGTTTTCTTTAGCGTATTCTACTTGTTTCACGTTTGTTTAATGTGCATTCTGACTGTTAGTTTTGTGCATTTTAATTGCTTCTGTCACATGAAGCTGGACATACTTTGTAATTGAACAAATACAGAACATTACTCGACACTTCAACATGAAACTGTAAACACTGAGACTACAAAGAAGCATATGTTCAATTACTGATTCATTTTGAAATAAAATAGTAATGATTTAAGGGTAATAATAATTTGAAGTAGAATAGTAATAGTGCAGATAAACCTGGATGGTCGTAGTACATTTCCTTATTGGCAAAATCCCATTAACAAATGAGAGCCAACCTTTCCTTAAGGTAACACAGTACAAATGAAGACAAGTTTAAATTGGTTTCAGGCTGTGTTTCCTCGAGAGCTGGTGTAAGTGAGCATTAAATGCATTTTCCCTGTTCAGGCTCTCAGTCGCAGGCAGGTACAGCTGGAGTGGACAAAGTCATCGCTGCCTCTCCATCTCCTACTCCTCTACCCGTGGTGTTGGACAACTGCACGATGCCTCTCTGCTCCTGAGCTGCTGCGATTTGCAGACCGAGCTTGGAATGTGAATGGACGTTGATTTCTACCACACTGAGGGCTTAGCAACAGGTGTGCTGAGCTCTGTGCTCAGGGGAACTGGTAGGGTGGGCAAGTTGGTAGCAAGTTGGACATCTAGGAGGGCTCTGTCCCTGGAATTACAAACGTGGGAAGAGCGGGAGGGACCGGCAGGCTGTGAGGTGTCTTCTGCATGCTCTTCAGGCAGTGCTCCCTGAAAGCTGCTGGGGCAATCCTAGCCAAGGTCCTTAGAGGGAATAGAGGAGGTGGCTCAGATCAGCACCGTCCCATCCAGGGGCAGACTAGGGACACATGCCAATGCCTACGTGTCCGATCCAGATATCCCTGCGTGGCAGCTTTCTGCCACCACGGTTTTTGTGTAGCCGTTAAGCTCGGTGCATTAGAAATCACCTGCCAAAACCTTTATTAAGGCTGAGCATGGATTGCCGGAAAGTGCAGAAATTCAGGCTTGTTTCCCATGGCAACTTTAACTCGGCACTCTTGTGTGTAAGTATTACAGAGGAATATTAATCTGCAATTACCTGTCTTCATGCGGCTTAGGCTTGGGTGTAGTTTTAAATACAGAGCTCTCAATTCAGCTTCTTTCAGTGTTGTTTCTAGAGGAATGTCATTAAAGATGCATGTAACACAGTCGCTTAAAGCCTTTTCCTTTTTTTTACTAAAAGTAAGTAAAAAATACGTATTTATCATCTCGTTGCCAATTAGGGCTTTCTTTATACCCTGTGTTTAATGAAGCTACATGGCTGCTGTAACGCCATTCTTCTTATGTTGTAGTGCTTTAAGTTCTTTAAGTGTCAGGAAATAGTTCATATAAAAGCTATTTTAGATGGCTTTTCTGTTCACATTAATTTTTGGAACAATTGTTTGGGAAAAAAAAACTTTTTGAGGCCTGGTAACTGGTTCATCGGAGCTGTTACAAATTATTCCGAGAGCATGTAAATACCCGTAACTTAATGTACTATGAGGGGCATCTGAAATTAAAGAAATGCAGTTCTTTTTTATTGTATCTTCTCTATGTGGTGCACTTCATTGCAATTCCACTGGCCTGTTGTGAAATGTTTTGACCGGTGTTGAGAATAATGCCTTTATTTTAGAAGATGTGGGGATCGGAGGGGAGCGGCCAGCGTTTCTGCATTGGTGCTGCGAGGTCGGTGGCACCAGCTGCGGTGCAGCCCACGAAAGCCGCCTTCTCTGGGGCAGTCGCTTTGCCTGGGAGACCTCCCTCGCTCTTGCAGTAAGTAGGGCCAACCTTGCTGTGACCCACGTGGAGCTGACAGGACGGGTTATGGCTCCAGGCGATAGAATTAGCTGTATTTATTTAAAACCTGATGAGCTAGATAACGTGAACAGCTACCGAACCCAAATCTGGAGAGCGCAGCCACTAGACCACCAGGCAAGACACCTGACGTATGCCAAAACACAAAGCAATTTCTTACTTAAAGATACAAACCCTGCGTTAGTGTATCAACAAGCCTGAAATACCAGGCTCTCGGGTGGCCAATTGCCGCAGCCCTAACCAGACCCAACCTGCTCGGCGTTGGGCTGCCACTGACAGGCCGATGAGACGACTGCCTCGGAGCAATCAGCCACCTTGCCCTCGCAGCCTGCCGAGCCCCCCCAGCAGTCATGCATCGCAGCGGGCAGCTCCCCACCTGCGCCGTTTGAGCGCTGTATCCTTAGCTGTGCAAACATTACGTGTCGTTCAGGTGACGAGTTGCAGAGTTAAGCAGGCTTGTTGTTACAGCACAAAGTAGTTGAGCTTCAGTCACCCTGAAAAGAAAAGATCCGTGCGCATTCCTGAACCAGCAAGTCGGCTGCGCTGTGGTTAAAGGTTGCTTTGCCTCGCCGTGAAGCAGCTGATGAGGGTAACGTGGGACGCTGGCACCGCGTGCCTTTCCGAAGGTAAGGAACGGTGCCATGGCTTCTTCCTCCCTTGCACATCACCTCTCTGGAGGCTGCTTCTCAGGCTGCCTGTTCCTAAGGGACAGTCTCTGCATTCAGCTGGTCTTCTCATAGATTCCAGCAAAGCCTTCCCCACAAAGGGAAGGTGCAGCTCAGCTCCTTTCGGTGAGCAGGGCACAGGACGTGCCCAAGTCTCATGCTTTCTTCCGTTTTGTTCCCTCCTCGTGTTGTCTCTCAGTCTGGGCACTTGCTGGCTGGCAGCGTAGCTCTTGGCTATGTCCTTTAGTTCTCAACGCCAGGCAGGAGCGTGCTGTCACCAGCGGTTAGTTGTGATGTTTGGAAAACCCTGGCTGTTCATTTACATGCACTAACATGCCCTTTCTGCCCGGTCCAGATGTTTTAGCGCTGCTGGGAACATCGATCGTTCGTGCTGCTCAATAGCAGGTGAAGAGGTTGGATCTGGAAGTGATTTGATGATTCTGCAGTGAGGACTGCGCAGGCCAGCTGCTTGTGGTTCAAGGGAGTGGACTGAAGGGTATAGTGTAGTTGTCTTGTAGTAGGTAATATTTGAAAATTTGTGTGCGCTGCCTTTAACCTGGTTTGAGTGTGAAGTCTCCCTTAAAAACACTGGGCTTACATCGTTGACTGTGCCAGTGGAGATTTTCTGGGTGCTAAAATAACTGCCTGTGGTGCTTGAGGAGGTGAGCTGAAATGTCGGTGTGTGTACATTTCTCATCCCAGGTGTGGCACGAGGAGGGAGGTTCTCCTTTATTCTTGATGGCTGCGTGCTGCCGGGAAGGTCAAAACAGCTTTGTGCTTTTTTGGGTGAGATGATGCTGATGGTGAGAGGCAGGATCCAGGTTGCGAGCAGATGCCTACCAAAGGTTTTGTTTGGGATGGAAGGGCAGGGTTGTGAGCCCACTCTGCAAATGTCAGGTACAATGGCAGATATGAAAGAAGTCCTCGTGTTCACAGTGATGAGTTTAGGGGGAAAATGTCACGTGTGAGATGTGGATGCTCCTGTTCGTGTCCTGTAAGGAGGGATCTGAGCTGGAGAAGCGATTCGCTTAGGACGCCATACCTCAGAAAAAAACACTGAGACCATTTTAAGAGGATTGGAAAGAGAAATGTTCCAGCCTGCGTCCGCTGTGAATAGGAAGAGCAGCCATGAATTTAAACAACAGCGAGGGAAATTCAGATGAGGCATTAGGAAAAACTTTCCAATGATAAGACTAATGAAACACTAGGACAGAGTGCCTGGGGAGCGCGTGAGTCTCTCTTATTGGAGTCTGTAAAAACAGCCTAGACAAAGTCGGAAATGATTTAGGGGCAGGTGGTGATGCCTTCGGGCAGGTGCATGGACTAGACGTCTCTCTTAAAGCTCCAGCTCCCGCGGGCATGTGATTAGATGGGAGTTTCAGCTCCTATTAAAGGAAGAGAAATGGTCCCTCACCCTCACGGTTGTAAGGAAGCACCTGAAAACATGAGCCAGGTTTGATGGCAGTGCAGAACCCAAAGGACAACGCAAAACGAAGGAAATCCAGGTTTTGCCATTAGGTTCCAGCCCCCGAATGTTGGGGATAGAAGGTGAGGTTAAGGTGAGAGCAGGGGGGAAGGAAGAGACCTTGGGTATTCCGCAGTCAAGGAGCAGTTGCTGTCTTCATGCCATCTTTTCCTAGTTGTTTCATGATCTTTCCATATTCCTGCCTGTCCCTTCGTGTTTTGATTTTGGTGCACGTTTCCTGTTGCGCTTTTCCAAGATATGACAGTGGTTTTAAAGTATTAAATTGTTGGGTGCATGCAAATGTGTACTTTAAATAGGTAGTGATGGAAAAAGCAATCTGGGGGTCAGCTGCTTCCCCAAAGACCTTTTAACGGTGTTAATCAGCATGCAGAGTGACTTCCCGTGGACAGAAGCATCGTGAGGCTCCTCAGCATGCAGGTAGGCATCCTTTGGGAAGGGATAGCCCTGATTCAGCTGGAGTCCTGCTGTCCCTCGTCACAGAGGTGTTGCCTTTATGGTCCTAGTTCGGGTTAGTTTAATAAAAATTTAGAACCGGGGAAAAGACCTCTGAGGTCATCTTGGCTCCTGCCCCCGAGGGCCGGTGCGAGGCTGCTCACTTGGAAGCAGCTTTAGTTAAAATAATAATTAAGGCCCTGCATGGAAGCAGGGGAGGCAGACCTGTTAGGCTAGGCTGTCCTTACTATGTCCCTTTTCCATTTTAATTGCCTTGGAAAAAAAAAGGAGAATCACAAGCCTTTAAAAGCTCTGATTCTTCCTGCTCTTCACCACCCCCCTGTCCCCTCCCGGATCTTGGAGGCATCAACTCTCATCTGTCAAAGTGTAAATCAGCAATTAAAACACAAACAGTGAAATGCCAAAGATGACCTGAAGCACAAAGCAACTGACAAACAAGTCCGGACAAATCGGCGGATAATTTATAAGCATTGCCCTAAAATCTAATTATTTGGCAATTCGAATTTGCAGCCGGCCAGGGCTGTGCAATAAATTTAACCCGCCATAAATTATTTAGGAGCAGCCCGTGGTGTAAATCAAAAACACGAGTGTTTGTTTAAGAAATAAGCTCCTTGTGCATAAAATGACTTTTTTTCTTGAAAGACGGGACAAAAAACAGACTGAACAAAAAGAGCTGGTGCTGAGCCTGTCCCCTCCGTCAGACTCCCCTGCCTCTCCCCCCCTTACCTTTTTTGAAGGTGTAAAGCAGTCTCTGGGTAGAAAGTTTTATGCTTTTCCCTATCAGAAAAAATATCCCTTTCTCTCAAAGGCATCTGCTTGTTTTTATTGCGTTTTGAACAGTCAGCTCTGATTTTTATGGGCATCTTTTATTCTTGTGTTTATTAAACTTCTTCAAATGGGGGTGGGAGTAAGGGATAAATTATTCCCTGGTAGTTTTCAAACTGAATAGGCCACACAGTCTTCCTCAAATACATAAATCAGCCTCCCGAAGTATGCCCTGTCCTCTTCTCACGTGAGCTTCTGGACAGAAAGGTGCTGAGAGCCGGGAAGTCCTGCAGGGCATCGTGTTCCTTTAGCCTCGTCATGCCAGTGCTCCCGGACCCAAAACGATGAGCAAAAAGATTCCGCTGCGGAAATTAGTGCAGTTTCAGCTGCTTGCTTTTCTGAACCACAGAGGTCTGTGCTGGTACAGGAAAGCATTCAGTAAGAGCAGTTGTGTGCTTGTTCGTTGCTGCTGTTATCGGGAAAATCAGGACAGCTGACTTCTGGCATCCCTGGTCGGGTGCTGCGGGGAGGGGAGTTGCGTTTAGGATGGTCGTGCAGGGGAAAGCTGCGTTTGTAGCAGTGATTTCACACACCCTTATGAATTTTTTAAATCCCTTTCAAGGGGAAGCCCGTAGCCGTTGTGCGGTGCCCTGCAGCCTGCCTGCTGTGGGACAGCCGGGTTGCACGGAGGGCTTGCATCCGGTACCTCTTTCTGGGGGGAGTATTAAAACAAACAAGGAAGGCAAAAAAAATCTGGGCAAGCTGTCACGTAGATTTGCGCGAAGTGCCCTGAAATCATAAAGGCAAGATTATCGTGGCCCTGGTAATGGATCCGGATAAGCCCAGGGCTCCGCGGGTTCCTGTTGTGAAGGGGTTTGGGGGAGCAGCGCAGGGACAGGGTGCCGCTGTCTCTTTCTTTAAGCGTGTTAATATTGATTTTGGAAGCGCTGTGTTCTAACAATATAAATGCAAATGCCTGTAATTGGGAGCCGCGCGCAGAATTTCTCAACACAAAACATGTCCAACTTTTCCCGGCGAGGGAAGGGAAAATAAAAAGCCGCTTATTTATTGCTGCTGGTTTGAAGCCTGGATTTCCTTTCAAGTTACTCCTCAGCGGTAAATAAAGCACCTAATTGCGGCGCTTACAAAACTCACGCGGGGGCATTTGTTCTTCTGGGGGCTCGTGGCAATTTGCAGGCTCTGGACCTCCGCAGCAGTGTTTGAGCACATCCGTAACCTCTGGCTGCGCTGCGAGGAGAAGCTGCCGGGGGGCAAGACCTCCGAGCCCCCCGTGCTGCTGGCAGCAGGCGACGCGGACGCTGCAGCACGCAGCGTGGAGATCTCAGGGCAGCACGTAAGAACGAGCAGGCTGGTGAAGGGAAGGAGATGTCAGGGAGCTGCTGTGAATTCCCCTGCTCTCCTCTACCTTGCCCCACCTGGAGGAAGGCAAAGAAAGCCCGTGGTGGCGTGGAGGGAGCCGAGCGCTTTGGGCTCGCCGGGCTGTTGTGAAACGTGAGCGAGCGCCCGGCTGCCTCTGGGAGCGGCGGCTGTTGGGGGGTGGGGGGTGTGTCTGAGTGCTCACCATTTCATAATAATTACTAATGAAATTCTAGATCTGTAATAACATTTCGGATATCTAAAACAAACCATATGCTTGTTAAAAAAAAAAAAAAGTGGAAACAGATCAACTTTGAGCCATAAATTCATGGTAATAGAGGCCTCTTTTTTTTCCCCTTTCTGTTTATGTTTGATAGATATTTTTGTTTCTGCAGGAATGTCAACTCTTAATTTCATGATGTATCATGGGCTTAAGAAAATTGAATTTAATAAAGGCAAAAGATGAATGGCACCTTTAAAGGTCCCAACACTTGTCTTTATTAGCAGGACAAACTGCAGGGTCTCCAAACACTGCTTCTCTCCAAATGAAAGTTTAAATGAAAAGTACAGCAGTGTCACAGGTTAAATTTCATTGCAGGACTGGCTAACGTCGTTAGTGAGGAGTGGGGCTGATTTCATGGGGCTGGTATCTGTTGCCTTAGATACCAGTGGAGCAAACATTGCCAGAGACTGGAAAAATCTCTGCCGGAGGAAGCGTGCAGATAAACAGCCTTTTGGGAAAGCTCCTTTACCGCTCGCTTAAAAAACTGACCAAATAAGCCCAAAAGAGCTGCCGCTCTTCCTCCCGAGACGTTCAAATTGCTCCGCGGGTCCCACCCCGGCTGCCTGGCCGCACGCTTCCCCCAGCCCTGCAGTAATGCTGGATATTGTTAAATGTTCCACTTTTTTTTTTTTTTTTTTTTTTTTAGTAAAGCTTTTTATTTTTTTTTTATATCCTTCGTCTGTTTTAATCCGCCCCTCCTGGAAGTGCTTTTTTGCCTTTGGTTCTTGGAGGCAGGCGACGCCTTTGTGCATCAGATCAGCGGCGGGGCCGTCTTTCAGCCTCGCTTCGCATCCAGCCGCTTGATGGCCCCTGAGGACATCGCTGGTCCCGTGGGACCCAGCTCCGCGTTGCAGCGCAGCCCTGCTGCGAAATGCAGCCTGCGCCCGCCCTTCTGGGGGGCAGAGCCCTCTCCTCGCCCCGCCGGGGGCTCAGGGTGGGCTCGTGCACAGGGTGCAGAGCTCCAGGGCAGCTTCCACGGCTCCTTTTGGGACCGGGTGCGCTATTTGGTGGCGGGGTGGTGCTGCGCTGGGTTAAAGCTGGCTCTGTTACGCTGTGCTGTCCACCGGATTTCAACTTTACGGTCCATTTGCCTTCTGCACAGGTATTTGCTGTGATCAGTGTCCATCCGTGATGGTTGTTTTGAAGGGAGCCCCATGCAGCTGTGTCCTCGATCAGAGTCAGGTTCTCGTGTTCCCACGGCAGATCCTGCGTGGCTGTAGCTGGGGACTGGGGCTGCACCACAAGCGACCTGGGAGATGTGCAGGCATTTTGCCTCTGCGTCCTCCTCCCTGCCCCTTCCCAGCAGTGGGAAACCTGCTCACTCCCAGTGGCTGTCAGAGGGAAAGGATGCTCCCAAACCTCCTCTCCTCCTGTGCACAAGCATTGCATACAGCACAGCTGGCCCTGGGGAAACCATTTGACTTCTCAGTGTCTCCACCTGCGCACTTGAGCACTGCTAACATTTTATTTCCTTTATTTTCCAGCTTCCCATCGTGTCGGCCACGTTCCCCTTGCATCACACCCTGGTCAGGTCCAGGTACCTGCAGCCGGGGGCTCTCCCCACCAGGTCTGCAGGGTATTTCTGCCACCTATTTGAATTATTTGTTATTTCCATCTCCCCAGCCATCCTCTCGCCCTCCCTCTGCCTGCTGGGGTGATGTCAGCAGCTCCGATGTGTGACCTCACGATAATTTCCTCCTGCGGGTCACGGGGGTTGCAGCCGGGGTCCAAAAACCGTGTCAGCTCCTCTGCAGCGACGGCGTTTTGTACATGCTAATTTTACTCGCAGGAGTTAGGGTTTTGTTTTTTTTTTTTGTCCTTTTTTTTATTTCTTATTTGTCTCTTCCAGATGTTTTCAGGCAGTTTTTTTTGTTGTTAAACTAATTCCATTCATGTTTTAAAAATTTATGAAAGCACTAATAAAAATGTCAAAGTGGTAAAAATGTTAGCTTTTGCTCTGCTTTGATTAAATTTTGCAAACTGTTTTTGAATATTAAAAAGCAATATTTTTTTTTATTCTCTCTCCCTCTCCCCGTTTCTCTCCAGAAGTGATTTGAGAGGCTTGTTGCGTGGATATCACTCAGCGGGCTCATTTGCACTCCAGAACCTTGGTGCCATGCATCTCTATTAAATAACATAGACAAATTATTCTTTAAAGACACCAAACAAATTGTCACTTCTCCCCTTACATTAAACTGGAAGGAGGAGAGGGAGCAAGGAAGGAGGGGCGCGAACACAAAGGATTTTATCGCTTTTATTCAGCAGTCGGCTTTTTTAATTCCACGCGTATTTTTTAATAATTGTGAAATCCATCGTAACCGAATTTGTTTAAACTTTTTATTAACAGGTCCGTGTAAATTTTTGATTGCCGATTATTCAAATAACCCAACATTCTCCTGATGAAGAACGTTTTTATTTCCCTATCAGCATAAATCGGCTACAGAGAGGAGAAAGAAGCAGGGCTCGCTGCCGTGCTGTATTCCAGAGGGGTGCTTCGGGGGGGCTCCCAGCTCCTCTCCTCCCTCTGTGGCCGTGCTCCGTGCGCCTCCTTTTTCAGCCTCTCCTGGGCAGGAGGTGCTTCGTGCAGGAGCCTGCAAGCGTGAAAGAGCTCCTGTTGTCCTGGTGGCATCCAATGAGGTGGAGAGGGTGGCAGTGGGCATCAGGCAGCCCCTGGGATGTCCTCGTGGAACAGACGTGACCCCATTGCAAGCACATCTCCGCGTTCCCAGGGCACCACGTGTGAGGGGTGCTGGACCAGCTTCCTCTTGAAAGGCTCGGCAGCATCCTGGGCAGCATCCACACCGTGCTCCTTCGTGCTGGCGGCACAGGCTGTGCTCTGGGCTCCTGCAGCACTTCCCACTCGCAGCACGGAGCTTCGTCTTGGGTTTTGTGGGGGCTTGTCAGGCCCTTCTTATGGCCATCCAGTATGGATCGTATCCAGCTTCCTTTTTTTGTTAGGTTTAAATGACCAGCTGCTTTTCTTTGTGTCCTATGCAGGAGATCATCGAATTCCCTATCCTGAAGCTGAATGGCAGGACGATGGAGATCGAATCCACCTTTCACATGTATGTTCAGCCTGTGGTGCATCCCCAGCTTACGCCCTTCTGCACAGAGGTAAAGTGCAAAGGTTCCCTGGTGCTCCGAGTCTCCCTGGGGAGCAGGTTTCCATTGCACCGGGGTCGGGGCCGCCTCTTCACAGTGCAGCTGCAAGGCAGGGTGGCATGCCAGCCTCGTGTTAAGGACACGGGGAATCATTTTGTCATTGTAGTAGCATGCAAACGCCTCCGTTTGGGTTCATAATAAGTATTTCTGGTTATGATCTGTTAGCTAAGATCAGTTCTGTTTACAACTAACGACAATATCGCGGGGCGACCACAAAATGAAAGCACTGCTGTGCGTCAGCTGATGCACAAAATGCTGCAGCCTCTCTGTAAGCTTTGTGATTGTGCTGTGTGCTCGTTTGTGGGGAGGGTCAAAGAGAGAGCGTGGTCCAGAGGGAGGACACGTTGTATTGCTCTGTGGTTTGGAGGCTGTGACTCTCCAGTGTGGTTTGATGAGCCCCTCAGAGTGGTAAGATAACCAACATCAGTATTTTTAAGACTGATGTTGTGCTTGTGGGGTACTTGAAACGCTTGCTGGAGAAGTGGCATCTTGTTCCCTGGTTACTCTCATTGCCAAGGACAGCTGCTGTGGAGCTGCAGCCATCTTTCCCTAGACAGAGATGAGAGGATGAAGGCAGCACGCGAGGAACTGGGTAAACGTGATCCCTGATGGTTCGAAGGAAAAGGGGGTTGATTTATTTTTATTTATTTATTCTCTCATTCAACACAAAAAGTTAACTGTTTTCTGCAAGTGAGCACTGCCTCCCTGCTGCAGCCATCAGCACAGTTTATAAGTTCTGTTTGTTTTTTGTTTTTGTTTTCCTGTTACAGCACCGTTTTGATGTTGGCCAGCTCAGTAACTAAAGACTGTGGGATCGAGGTATCCGAGTTTTTTGTTCTGGCCCGGTCTCATGCAGGCTCATTGACACCATGATGTGTTTGCTGCAGTCTCCGCAGCTGCAGGTTTTGGCCTTTGACATGCTTGTCCTCCATGTACTAGTTGGATGAGAAATGGCTCCCATGTGTTAAGCGGAGCCTCTTCCAGGACCTGCTAGCCCCTTCTGTATTTGCACATTGTAAAAATAAATAAATAAGAAAATAAAACATATATATATACACATACACACTTTTCTTTTTTTCCTTCTCCTGTAACTAGAACCCAGCTAAACCCAGTTTATTTAAACTCAAAGGAAAAAAAAAGACTAAGCCCAGAAAACATTACTCTCAGGAGCGGGGCTTTCAGAAAGCCCTGTTTTCACACATTTCTAGCTATAATGGAAACGTTTTTGCAACCATAGTACTGGAAGGCTGGACAACTACTTGGGCTGTCTCTGCTCGCATGAGACTCGATGCTTACACAAGCGTGCTGTGATAAATCTCCCAGTCGCACCTGATCTCTGCTAAGAGCAATGTTACCTTCTACAGAAGGGCCCCAAATGTAAGTTTTGTGTCGTCTGATTCCTAGAGAAGTCATCTCACTAATTAACTCGCGCTGAAATACCGTTTCGGCTGTGTCCTTCCTCCTGCTGTTTATTTATCCCTCTGTCACTTGCAGGTGCTTTTTGCAGAGGCCGTAGTGCCGGGGTGACCCAGGGGTGCTGTGTTGTAGCCAGGCAGCCCCCCAGCACGGCCGGCTCTGCCCTGCATCCAGCTCCCCAACAGCCGCTGCCTGCACGGCTCCAGCGCTTGCCTTCAGCTTTCAGCTGCTTTCTGTTTTCTGAAAAATACCCATTTTGCTAAATGCCAGTAAAGGGCTTTGTCTAGGCACCTCTACTTACAAAGGGTGAGATTTATTGGCCTCTTTGTCTACAAAGAAAGACCGGGCCTGATTATCAGATTGTACACCAGAGACAAGTGCTTAGGTAATCAGCAAACTGTCTTGGAGTAGAAATACGATGGTTTCCCAGATAAACCCTGTAGCAAAGGCAGCGGTGTTGACGTTGCACGAGAGCCTGGCTGCTGTGCTGCTGTTTTCCCCTCTCTGCTGGTTGCTTTGGCAGGAAGCAGTCGGGCTGTTCGGGACAGACTGCAGGTGGAAGGATTACCAGAGTCGCTTGGTGTTACACCTCCAGCCTGGAGCCTTTCTCACCTTCCTCTTCTTGAAGACAGCACCGCGTGGGAAGGGTGTCCGCAGGGTGGAGAGCTCACAGTCACCCTCAGACATCTCTGCTTAGGTTTCAGTGTGTCTGTGCCGTACGCTGGTTACAGGAGGTCAATCTGACCTCCCACATCAGTGGCCAGGAGCACACCTTCTGCGCTGGTTTGTTCTGTAGCCCTGGTCTGGTCCCGTTTCTCTTCACCTGGCTTTAAAACATGAGTCGTAAGGCTTGGTAACAGTTAGAGGTGTGCCAAACATTTTGACAGAGAACATGGAAAGCACTCGCAGGTGGTCAGAAGATGCTGCCAGGTACAAAAAGCTCCTCGCACCCTTTGGGAAGATGCAGGTGGTTTGTCCGATGCCCACGAGAGCTCGTGCCAGGAGCTTAAGTGAGAGGTTCCTTTGACACACAAGGTGCTTGTGCAGGTTTTTTCATGGTACTTTGCTCTCTTTTTATGATTAATTTTTATTGATTTTTTTGCTGAAGGAACAGACAATAAAAGTACAGCAAGATAAATGCCTTATAGCTTGTTTATGTTCCCCAGCACCATGTGCTTCTCGGGATCGCCAGTGAAACTTTACAATTGTGCAATTTTATGTTTTTATATTTTATCAAAACTGCGAGATCAAACGGCACCGCAGAAACCCGAGGCGCTGGGGTGGGTGTTAGGGGTGAGTTACACTGCTGAGAACAGAAAGGATCGGAGAGCGTGAGAGAGGAGAAATCTGGTCCCTTTTGGGCACCGGTTGGAACAGAAATGCACCCACGGAGCGGGTTCAGCCCTTTGTATTGGTTCCTGCCTCGTGAATCCTGTGCACGTGGGGACGTCCTCCTGTACAGGTGAGCTGGTGCCTCGCTTGGCCTGCCAGCTGAGCAGGGAAGGAGCCTTGTGAGATCAAGCAGTGACTCTTTGGTGGGTCTCAGAGCCCCTGTGACCACCTGCCCATCCCTCCGTCCTCGTGAGAAGCTCGGCTTAGGGCATCCCACCCCATCCGCCCTGCCCATAGGAGCTGTGGTGCTGAGTGATGCGGTCCTGAAGGTACCAGGAGCAGCAGAAGCCACTTAGGTTGGCGCATGCTGTGACACCAGGAGGTGCCTGTCATCTCCCAGGTGCTCGTCTGTCATCTGCTCCCAGGGGTTTGGTCGGAGCTGCCCGGAGAGCCCGAGGCAGCGCCTAGCGGTAGGTGAGCTGCCCGCCTCTGCCAGGCAAACGCCTGGAGAGGACAGCGAGGGGAGGAGGAAACAAGCCAGTAAGCTTTAAAAAATGCTCGGAAGAGGCACACGTTAATCTCCTAACCTAAATCTATTTGCCTCCTAGAATACTGGAAGTCTGTAGGCAGCAGCTGTTACCCAATTAAAATACAGATTAATATAAAAACAGTTTCTGGAATATAAGAGTGTGTGTGTGTCTCTCCACTTCCTTAAAATTCCACCTCATAATGGCTTGATGAACTTGAGAAACCCACCTAGAGGAACTCTACATCCTTAAAATTAAAATCCTTTCCCTAAAAGGTATATATTACCATTCCATGGAAGTCACGATGAGAAAATAATCTTTCCACTTACAGTTTATTCAGTGAGTCAGGTATTTGGTATTCATTAAATGTAATTACAGTTTAATTGGAGTTTAATCTCTTCTTTTTTTTTTTTCCCCTTCCTTCCAAGTTCAGTGCTGTAAGCCGAGGCACCGACGAAACAGAGAGGTGGAAGCAGCTGAGCTGCTTTCAGCTGCCGTGCTTTTAACGAGGCCTGGCCCTGCGCTTCGGGACGGGGTTTGTGCTGCGCACGTCGGCTGCGCTCAGCCCCGCAGGGAAGGTGCCCGGAGGATGCTCTCGGGTGGGTGTGGGTGGCAGGGGGCACGGCCAGGCCGCGGCTGAGCTCCGGAAGCGGCCGAGGTGTGTGGAGCTTGAGGAAGGCGCCAGATGAAGCGAAATACCGTAGCCTGCGCTCGGTTTGATAATGATTTTTTTAATTACTTGGGTGCATTGATGGCAAGCTACTGACCTCTGATATCCAATATGTTAAAAGACAGTTTTGTCACTTGGAAGGCAGACAGAAAAATTATCTGTTTTCTGTGTGCCTCGAGCTAGCCTGGGCAGATGCAGGCAAAGGCCCGTGAGACCCCGTCTTTTTGTGGGAGTGCCCTACCTTTAGGCAGCCAGGCTGTCCGGGTGTGATTTTTTGCTGCCCAGCACAGGGGAGGATGAATGGACTCGCTGTGCTTCTGGTTTACCAGTGGTGGTCTATGCAGTTTGTCTAACACCGCAATTTTGGCATCTCTCTGGTAGCAGGGCCGTGCCCAGAGCCCCCAGTAGTTGCCCTGCCTGGGTAATTCGGGACAATTTCAGAACTGGAGATCTGGAAGGGGCAGCGTGTGGGGCATCGTGTCGGTACGTGCAGTCGCACCACATCTCTGTGCCCTGTGGGAGTCGGCTGCTGGTGGTGTGGGCAGCAGCCCCCCTGCTGCTGTGCTTTTGGGATGGAGCTCTGCCCTTGCCCGTGGCTGTGCTGCGCTGGCCCCTCAGCAATATGCCCACTTGGGTCACGGGAGCGTGGTTTGGTCGCAGGGAGATGGACAGGAGAGGAGACCTTTCTAACGATCTTTTGAGTGCCGCTCTGATGCCCGCTTTCTGTTTGTCTCTCGTTTCAGCTGACTGGGATTATTCAAGGCATGGTGGATGGGCAGCCCAGCCTCCAGCAAGTGCTTGAGGTAAGCAGAGTAACCTTTATTTCCTCACCTCTGACCTCTGCTCCTGTCGTCCTCCCTTCAGCTCGCTCCCTGCACCCTCCCCTTGCTGAGAATCGAACCGCGTAATTTGACTATGATTACAGCTTCATTAGAATAACATTTGCTGTCACGTCAGTGACACGCTGCTGAGAGTATTGAACCATTGATCTGTCATCTCCAGCTGTTCATGTCAAGGGTACTGACAAGATATCCAAACTCCTGCCAGTAGATAGGAGAAGAGGCGATTCTCGCTTGAGCCAGTTTTAAAGCACCAAGATGCTGCTCGAGATCACTGCTCTGGGAGCTCTGCCTTCTTTTTTCTTTCCCTCCCTCAGCACTTTATTAAATTAATTTTTTCTACCTGTTTAAATGCTCGATAATACACGTAGTATAGAAGGAAAATGCCTCTAAAATCTAATCGGGAGGATGTGTGAATGCAGATAGAGCCCTAATAATGCCATCTGCTTAATGTTGAATTCCTACAGCATTTAGGGCTTAATTAGCTTCGGAGTATTTCTCCATCAATAGCTTTTGTTGGTAGTCAAATAGGGAAGGAAACCTCCTCAAGCAGAGCCCGCTCGGGCTGCAGGTTGCCGCTCGATGCATTGTCTCTGTCCGGATTTCCACCGCTGTGTTACCTAATTGTTCCTAATCAGAATAATTGCAACAATTGCTTATGTGCGGAAATCAAATCAAAGGCTTTAAAATCCTCCATGGAGACAGCACTTCGCAGGCGCTCACGTCAGGGAGTTCAGGCAGGTTGCAGCGGGAGCCTGGCCACGAGATCCCGGCGGCTGGAGGGAGGCGCAGGTCCTGGGGGCAGGAGGCTGGGCTCTGCTTTTGGGGCAGCCCTCCCTGTCCTGCAGGGAGCATGTGGCAGCGGCACGTGGCCCTAAGCACTCGTGGCCGTGCCTGCTACCTGCCCCAGGAGGGAACACCTTTGGATGGATGGGTGAACGTGTGCTGCCGCTGGGGTATTGCAGGAAATGGTCCGCTCCGATCCCACGGGAGTGTCGCAGAGCGTGGAAACATCTCTGTAGGGTTTGTATTTGGACTGAGAAGGTGTTAGCACAGCTGCACGTTTCTAGGTTAAAATCCGATGTGGGTCAGACAGTTTCTGGGGCGTGCTTGTTTGTTCAGGAGCTGAAGGTGTCGAGTGATGGCAAGAGGAGAGATTTATCCCACTGAAGCACTGGAAATGCTGCTAGTGAGGCTGCAGAGTAGTAGCCGATTGCCTGTCACCTGCTTCCAGAGGATTTTGGGCAGCTGATGGTGAGAATTTGCTAGTTTAGCTGGAATAAGCATCTTGGGTGGGGAGTGAGAGGGGTTAGTCCTAAGGTAGTTCTGCCTGGTTACCCCCCAAGGTGGATGTGCGTCCTCCAGGTTCATGTGGCCCATTTCTGAAGTGCATCCAGAACATCTGTCCGTGTGGGAAGGTTATCGGCAGCATTGGGCTCACTTTAAACCCACACTGAACGAGCAACTCAGAACTGTAAGGAGGAAGGAGAGGCCGAGCCTGGAGAGGAGGGGGGCATGTGGCTCTGCCTGTGACTGCTGCACGGTGCTTGGGTGTGCCCAGCCTTTATGTCTCCCCCTCTCCCTTTGAGCTGTATGAGTTGGAGCATGACAGAAATGCTGTGGGTGAAGGACACCATCCCAGGATGCTTGTGTTGCCGAGGATATCAAAGCAGGTAGTCAGAATCTCTTTCTTAATTTGCTGCCTGATTCCCTTCAGTTCCCAGCCTGATGCCTGGAGAGCCACAGTGGAGCCTCTTGCTTTGGCTTCTCCTTCCCTCCCCCAGGCCACACTGGAGAGCTTCAAGAAGTGAGTGTGTTCCTCTTGGCTGGAGAGGACGCAGGTTATACTTAGTACAAGCCCGTTTGGTCCAGGGAGAGCTGAAGCAGAGGTATGGCAAGTACCAGCAGGGCTGTATCACCCCGCTAACGCTGCACAACTTCCATCCGTCTGCGAGCAGCGCAGCTGCGATGCCTGATAAGATCATCTCCGCTCTGGTTGCCTGATGTCTCCTATCAGAAATCTTCAAAGGTCCAAACGTGCTGTTGTTCAGATGGCAAGCAAAGAGAGGAGAGAGAGAGAGGGAGAGGGGTGGATAAGATCACAATTTTCTTCTCTCTTGATTGCAAGCAGCTTATCTGAGTTTAACTGTTGTGGCTCGGCCTGTCTCTGCAAAACTCATCCCCTTTTCTTGCCTTCCTTTCAGAGGGTTGACGAGTGGATGGCGAAGGAAGGCCTCTTAGATCCCAGCGTCAAGTCGATTTTTGTGACCTGTGGAGACTGGGATTTGAAAGTGATGTGAGTATGGAAGGGGAGGGAGATTTTTCTGGGCTTTACTGCTCCATGCTTGCCTGTAGTGTGGATGTCTTTGTTCTTACAAGCCTCCGACTGTCCCTAGTCTTTGTTTTTCAGGGAAATCGTTGTTTGCCGTGCATAATTGGGAGTGGAGGGTTGTTTAAGAAGACAGGTAGGTGCTAGGCACAGTGCCAGATCACTGCCTAGGATAATCCCTCTAGCAAATGAATCCTTTCATAACCCCAAGAAAGGTTTTAAACCGGGGCTTTGTAATGTTTTCTGGTTTTATCCAATATATTTTCCAAAGGGATGGGTATCTGAGCGCATGAGTGAACACCATTACTGTATGCCCAAATCAAGCAGTGGTCCTTACCTGACTTTGACATGCGAGGCCTTCTCTCTGTCATGTTGGCACGTTAACTGGATGTGAATCAGAGTAGCCTTTGGAAAGAGTATGAGCCAAGTCTGGCACGCTTCATCGGTGTTCTTATCGTTAAGGTCGTGTCCATCAGCTGGGTGACTGGGATTGAGAGAGTACCAGGTGGGGACTGGGATCTACAGGTGTTGGTGTATGCGCATGTTTTGTTACAGAAACAGCTAGATCAGCATCCTGAAAGTGTTTTTTTTTTTTTTATAAAAAAAAAAAAGTGGAGCTGTGTTTAAGAATTAAATTAATCTAGTCTGTAAGATATTTGCAGATCAGTGTCATATTGTGCTGAATTCGCTTGGATTACTATAATCTCGCTTCAGCTTTTCATTTCCTCCCCGTGCTGGGTAAAGACTCCTGTTGTTATCACACTGGTAGAGCATGGACTTGACACATACAATGCTAAGCTGACATCCACAACTCGTTAGTAGTGTTACTTGGTGTTCCCTGTGACATTGGTTTCCCCAGGTTGGAAGCCTAAATAAACTGCACACAGCCTGGGAGCAATCAGCACTGGTTTTCTCCCTGCAGAGTGGTCTTTGTAGAGTGGCAGCTCCTTACTTCGTGGTGTGATTAGTGAGACGTGAGATACGAGGACTGAAGCAGCAGCACAGGCGCTGGTGGAGATGAAAAATTTGCCATGCTCTTTTGAGTCAGGATTTCCTGGGTCTCTGCTGAGGCCATGACCAGAACTTGTGTCTGAGTTATATTGCCAATTCCTTTGTCTCTGGTTTGAATTAATGCATATTTTTATTTGTATATCATGCTTAATCTTTTGTTAGCGACCCACACAAAAACAGCTGCAAGGATGTTCCAAAATTTCATTTCTCACCTGTTCTCTTCTCTCAGCTCTTTACTCTTGTATTGCTGTTCTGAGAGTCCAGTTTACTGCTTTTGGTGAGGGCTGTGAGGAACAGGGTTGTAATTAGCATGTGCTCAAAGCCCATCTTTCCATCCCTTTCACAGTGGGATAACGAGGTTCCCAGATAACGACATCCTAACTCAGTGTCTGCATGGAATGGGCAACCTTCTGTTTTTTGTTTTTTGTTTTTTGTTTTTTTCTCCTGCTTCAGAGCTCTGTAGTAGGGGAAATAGAAGTGAAGCTGAGCCCTGTTTCTGCTGAGCTGTAGAAGTTGTGGGGTGAGCTGGCCCAGCAGGAAATGTAGATCTGGACCCAAGATAGTTGATTCACCATTTTCAGTGGTCTCTCGCATGGATTGTGCCTCACTAGTCAGCTGGAAAAGAAGACTCCACTCCTGGCCACGAGGCTGCAGTGAGTGCTTCGTTTCTCCCTCTTCCTTTTAAATTTTTTTTTAAACCATTAACTTCAGAATTCAATCCTGAAGCGTCTCCAGGGCAGAGCAGAAAATAAATTTCATGTTTCCGACCACACGGATACGGGGAGCCTGGCTGCAGCCGCTCGGTGAGGAGCGCATCGCGCCGCTCCGCCGCCGATTGGGTGCAGCAGCGTGTAGCGTCACATCTGATTAGCGCCGTGCCACTGAATGAGGCTTGAGTGAGGACTCCCTGCCAGCTCTGACTTGTCTCATTTCCCATTACTTTTATCCGTCACCACAAATGCCGAGTCTCCCTCCTGAACTAATTAAGTTTGCGTGTGTTTAGACACATTGCCAAATAGGGTTTAGCAAAGCAGAACTGAGCATCTCTTTTGAAAGAGGGAAGGCACGGAGCTGAAACAAGGCTGCTCAGACAGGGAGATAGATACATCCACAGGGAGGTGGAACATCTAGGAGGTATTCCAGGGAATTACCCTGGACTTCCCTAAAAGACCTGTGGCTGGTGCCGCCTTCTACTGTGTGGAGACCACATGCCTGGCACTGAAGGCATTGGGGCAGCGAGAGGGGAGGTGATGCTGCCTCTCCTAGTGTGTTCTTGGAAGTGCTGCACAGTAAAAACCCCTCTGGGTTCCAGAGGAATTCTGGAAAATGAGGTGAAGTGCACCTGGAAGGATGAGGCCATTGCTCTGGGGTGCAGATATACCTGCTGGCGTCTGCTCTCTGTGCTCCCACTGTGGGGGAGTGGGACACTGAAATGTAATCCTTCCGCCCCTCGTGTGAGGTTTCAGGGTCCATGCGTTGTCCTCAGCACTCTGAGGCTGAAGGCACAGCACGAGGCTGCCCCTTGCTGAAGAGCTGCCGCCTACAAAGGGTCTGTGTTGCTGCAGTGCTTCCTGGCCTGGGGAGCAGTGATCTGGGGCAGGTCTGTTCCTGACTGCTCTTTTTCTCAGCTTCCTTTCCTTAGCAGTGACAGCTGCTTGCACAGCTGTCCACGAAGCAAGCTGTGCTTCTCTTACCAGTGGCTCGTGTGGTTCGTAGTTCCTGTTCTCCGTTGTCTTCAGCTCGGCTGCTGGTGGGAAACCATGCAGCCTTGTTCCTGGCTTCTCCAGCAGAGACCTGGGCAGGTTGGCTTCAGTCATCATGTGCTCTTCAGGAGCTGGAAATGGTAATTTTTGGACAGGTCTGTCCACTGTGGGTGTTTCCAGCAGGTGCCAGGGCACTGGGAAGCACAGCAGGATAAGCAAGCTGGATGGGGAGTATCAGCTGGAACATGGGAGGAACCTCCCAGCCTGTCAGTGGTGGATATGAGGACATAACCCTGCTGCAACATGTGTAGCACTTTTAGCTCAGAGAAAAGCACAAGAGGAATGGCGACTGTCAAGGTACTGCGCTCTGGTGATGGTGTCTAGCTGTGCCTGGGTCTGTAGCATCCAGGATGGCTCTCAGCTGCTAAAGGACCTGTGAAGTCTTTGCTTGGCTGAAGGATCTCCAGGGAACAAGTGACTGCAGACCTGATTTTTCTTGAATGTTGGAGCTTTCGCGGAAGATCACAGAGCTGTTTCTGCCCGAGTTCCCTCTGGCAGCAGGGAGCACACAAAGAGCTGGGTGCAGGGAAGGGGACATGAGCACCCGGGAAGGGCTCATGGAGGCATGAGTTGAGGTCCTCAGCCCTGCCACCAGTGACTTCCTCATGGGTCTGATGCAACACAGGAGAGAAAGTCCCTGTTGGGGGATTTGGCTGCTGCGTGAGAGGGCTCAGAAAAGGAGTGCCGATCTCTGCCGGCTGCGCTCGTATCAGCCGGCTTTCAGCTCCGGCTGCGCGTGAACCGGGCTGGAGTGGGGGAGACAGCAGCTCTCCTGCCGCCCCTCCCCTTCTTCCCTCTTGTTAAGATGCAATTTCTTTAATGAGGAAAACCTCTTGAGTAGAAACATCACCTTTCTGAAGGCTTGTCCTGACAAGGCAGTTCAAGCCGCCAGAGTCGCACATCAACTTCAGCGAATCTCCGTCACTCATTACAGAGACTCTTCTCCCCGTCACCCCCCAGCAGCACCCCTCGTTCCCAGACAGGGGAATGAATCACGCTCCTGCTCCTGAATACATCATGACAGTCGTGGTTCTAATGAGAGAGGGCCATTCATTCTGGCTGGAAAGTTCCCTGCGCCAGCACAGAAATGTTATTAATTAAAGAGAGCTACCTGAAGCAAAAGATGAAAGGAGCACCAGACCTGCCAAGCTAAAATATGAGTGGGGATACAGCCTCGTTAGCACACGGTCCTCAGGCCCAGCGGGAGGATTCCTTCAGCCTGTTGCAAGTTCTCCTCCAAGTTGAAAAGCTCCAGGGCCGGATTCAGACCCGACGTAGTCTGCTCTGCTGCCAGGACCTCATCCTGCACCCAGGACACAGCTGCCACCGGTGATTAAGCAAATCGCGTTGATGTGGCACTGGGTGGCGAGGGTAACGTGCTGCTGACTGCAGGAGAGGGTTTTAGTGGATAGAGAGGGTACTTGGAGTCTGCCGGGGTTGAGCCCTTGCATTGTAAGCTCTTTAGTGTGGTTTTATCTCTTCTGAAATGTCAAATTGCCTCCCTCTGTGCGTGGAACCATTTTGCCCGCTTTTTAAGCACAATGGGAATTAATCTTGGCAACCGAGGGGAGCGTTTTTTCTACGTGTTCGTAGCTACAGAGCTGAGACACAGCGAGGTTAAGTGATGGGCCTGTGGTCACGCAGGCAGCCAGAGGCAGAGAAAGGAGCTGAGCCACAGCTGAATCTCAGACCAACACCTTAACGTCAGGAGCACAAGTTAATCCTTCTCCTTCCAGGCTTGGATCGTTCTGCAAGTGCATCAGATAGGAGGAGGTGCTCGGACTGCATGTGCTGCGGCTGGTCAGAACACGCTAATTTATTTCTTCACAGGAAACTACTGCTCAGAAGTTTATTTTCTTAAATAAATGTTAAAAGGCCAGTACTCTAATACAGTGATAAAACACTGTGAAGTGCCTTGAAATGTTTATGGCCCTTGGTGCTCTTCCTAGGTTGCATATTAGTAAATTCTGAGCAATGAATTATACCACTGCTTAATTTTATCTCACTGTCTGAATTCTTCCTGCGCAAGTTGCGCCGGCTGGAGGCCGCCTGCCTTCCCAGACCCGCTCACTGTCAGCGGGTTGCTTCTTCTGGTCTTCTGTCCTGGAGGATCGGGTTGGAATTGGCCCTAGGTCACAAGGGAAGGATTGATGGTGTCAGTGTCCCTTGTGTGTGCTGTTCTTTATCACAGTAATCTGCGTTTAAAAATAAGAAAATAATTCTTTTCCAACTAAAAATCTCTGGAATAGCTTATTTTTGTCGTCGCTTTTAGTGGGATCGTTTTGCTGACCAAGCCTACGGTGTACCCTTTCACATGGTTACGTTGGCTCAAGAAGAGGGTGGTGAACTACGGCGCAGGGACGGGACTGAATATCCAGGGTCAGGAACCTTTTGAGTCAGCGTTGCTGATGGAGTTGTTCATGTAATTACATCCTAAAGTGCATTGCTGGAGCTAAGCAGGGGAGCCTTATGAGCATGCTCTTCTCTAGCACTTACAGGGAGAAGCACTGACCCCATTCACTTCTGTGACCCTGCAGGCCAGCTTTTTGTTTTTAAAGGAAATGATATCAGTAATGCAAAATAAATGTTTTATTTTTAAGGTCTCCCCCCCCCCTTAAAAATAAGAGTGTGCAACACTTACTTAAATGAGTATAGCACGCTTATTTTCCTCGTCCTCCTGCAGTGGTTCCCCAGCTGTCTTCCGTTCCTGCCTTTGTTTGAAACGTGCTGGTTGCACGAGACCTTCTGCAGCGTGTGGCTCTGCGAGTGCCTTTGCATTAAGGTTTGGATGTGAAATCTTTGCACGGGGATCATCGTGCAATTGGCTGTCGCCTTCAGGTCTGCTTCTTTGCCGGTGCATCTCAGCAGAGGTGTTTGTCACAGTCAGGGCTGTGGCTGGCACAGATTTATTGGGCCGTGATGCCTGGCGTGCTCTGAGGGGCATGGATCCTGCTGCTTGGGAATTAGGACCAAAGAAGTTGGAAACGGTGTGAAAGATGGTGGAGGAACTTGGAATAAATTTACAGCGTAAGGGAAATGAGATGGGCATTGCATGAAATACTCTGTTTCCAGCAATGAGCCGTTGAGGTGGGGTAATGAATGGAGGAGGTGATGTTTCCATTCCTGGGTAAAGTAGCTCAGGCTATATTTGGACAATTGCACTGAAGAATGCAAGCCATTGGTCCCAGCATTGTCTGCTCGTACGGTAAGGAAGAATAATCCCTCTGCAGCAGAATCTCAGGTGAATTCTGGGTCCAGTGTTACAATGAATTCTGTCAAAATGGCTTCAAAACCAGTGGATTTATAATGGGCATTTGGGAAAAAGCACACCCCTGGCCCTCTGTCCTTGTAGGAGAGGCCTCTAATAGCAATCAAAATTCTGGTTACCTGTGCCCTGGGGAGGTGTAAAGCTGGCTGAACGTAGAGCAGTAGAAGATAAACCACTGGAAGGCTCTTCGTCGTCTGGGTTTTCTTGTCTGTGGCATGAGGAGTAGCTTCATAAAGCGGGACTCTTCTTTATGTCTTCAAAAAGCTTAATTTTCCTACCTGTACAGCTGTAGAGTTTCATGCTGGGGCTAAAATGTCAGCTCTCTCCCTTTGGATCTCGGCTCTTCTGACTTCCAAGCGGAGGCAAAGCGGTGGTGGTTTGGCACCAGCGCTGCCTGCCCAGAGCCGTAGCACTCCTGTGGCTGCTCTGGGTGGAGAGCTCTGCTTGAAAGTGCTGTCAGCCTGGGAGCTGCGTCTTGTTCTAGTCAAGCTTTGTGTAATTCAGTAGCGTTCTGCAAAGCATTTTGTTTGTTTGCGTGTTTGTTTCCTGGTGGGAGCCATTTTCCTGGATGGGTTCAGTCCCTCTCCTCCTGGAGCTCCTGGCTGGCAAAGACCTACTGGGCCATCTTGAGGTCAGCCCTGGTATTTTCCCTCCAGCGTATCCTCCCGTGTGTTGTCCAGCCACTCTGACTCCCAAGGAGCGGATGTCGGGGTGCGTGCGGGACACCCGAGCTGCAGACTAACCTTCTGAGCTAAGCCTGTCTCACGCCGCAGTCACCTTTTGCTGTGCTTGGCCGGCGTGCTGCCCTCAGCCTGGCACACCAAGGCCGTGTCTTGTGCTCAGAGCTTGCTCTGGACCAGGTGTTGGTGCGGGGCGGGTGGAGGTGGTACACGCAGAAGAGCAGGATGGAGGACTTGGTGGGAAGAAGAACGAGGATGCAGTGCGATGTGCCAGCAGGGCCACGTGCAGGAAGATCTTGCAGCCCAGGATTTTGTCCTACCTTGGTCCGACCAGCTTTGCTTCTCTTTGAGCAGGGCTTTTCTCCTCCCATCTGCCCAGCACCTACATTCTGGGACGTCCTTCGTCTTCTTTCCGTAGGTGCCCCTCGCTCATCCCTGCTTCCCCTTTCCCCTCTGGATGTTGGGCTGCTCTCAGTGCCAGCACCCCCATGTGTTCAGCGCCGTCCCCACGTGGAGTCGTGTGTGTCCCCTGCAGACCAGGCGCTGGGAGGCTGCCGAGACCTCTCCTCCAGCTCGCTGTGCTCCCTGCGCCGGAGAGAGCCGTTAGGTTTTATGGACCATTTAGCTTCCCAATGGCGATCCTAATTCCTCACAGCATGTATGTGCCGTTTCTGGGTTATTAAAAGGACCCCTGAAAAGGAGCTGCCCTCTGAGTCGGTGCTCTCCCATGCAGGTAATTGCAGGAGGGTTTTGCTTAGGTGGTGAGGCTTCATATTCCCAAACTCTCGCTGTGCTAAGAGGGTGAATTAATACCCCAGCCTCCCGGTGGCTGCGGGGAATGACCCTTGTGCACTGTCGGTAAGCAGGCAGGGGAAGAACGTTCGCCTGCTGCAAGTCAAACCTGGAATTGCTCCGGAGGAAGTCCTCTTGCTCTCTACACAGAGATCAAGGGTGCTCTAAGGGCTGGCTGGCCAGGTGGCTCTGTCTTTCATCTCTCTGTCCTTACATTGTGTGACACGTCAGGTGCCAAAATAGCTTCCATTCCTTGGGGGCCCAAGCGAGCTCCACAGTTCCTGGGGAAGGAGCGATTACCTCTGACGGCCACGTTAGCCCAAGGACGGATGGCGGTGTTTGCACAGCAGGTATAAAATGGATGGGAGGTGGTTCAGTGGGGAACTCTATAAGAAAACAGAGATGGCAAGCCACGAGGCTGTGTATTTCAAGTGGGAGGAAACTGCCGAGATCCCTGGTGTTGCAAAATACCGAGTGAAACTCTGCCATGTGGAGCCCAGCGGCGTGACGGAATTAACGAGGCTGGTGTGGAGGGGTTAATGTGTGCAAGGGTGATGGGCAGAGGTGGGATGTTGCCATCAGGTTTGCTGGGCTTTGGAAGCACAGTCTGATGGCAAGACTATGTGAAAAGAAATTGGAGCTTGCAAGGAGGATGCTAAAAGTCATCAATTGCCAAAGTTCTTGTGTTTGCTGCAGACCCGAAGCAAATTGGTGGCTTAAGGGGCTCTGAGCACCTGGGTCTTGCACTGGTTATACAGGTAAGATGAAATTAGGAGGGGGCTTAAGTAATTAATTCCTCTTGCTGTGACGAGGATGGGAGATGATTCTGAGTTGCCACTTCTCTTCAGAAGTTCCTTCAGAAGCTGGTAAGGACTGTGGTTATGAAACCTGGGAAGCAAAGAGGATCCCTGGGTGCCTGACACTTCCTTTTCTCTGCTGGTTCTTTCTCGCAGGCAGCCTCAGGCTGCCTGTCTCTTTGTTAAGAGAGTGACAGCAATGTGACACCGTGAAAATAATTACTAACAAATCACGGTGGTGACTGCAAACAGCTCGCTGTCTTCAGAGGCATGTCAGGGAGCATTAGAGCAGGGCCGTGGGAGCTGCGGAGCGGCTAGGGGCTCTTTCTCTGCTCTCGGCTGAGGGAAGCTCTTCGGAGACCTTTGGCGCCTGCCACCCCCACATCATTCCCTTCTCGCTGGCTTTTTCTTTCTTTCCTCCCATCCCTGCCTTTGCCATCAATAATTAAGCCCATTAATTGCACAGGGAGCTCAGGAAAGCTGAGAATGGTAAGGCCGGGCTTCTGCCTGCCTCGGATTCAGCAGCCAGCCACAAAGCAGGGGAGGCATTTCTGGAGAGGTGTCGGGGACAGGAACGTGGCCAAGCTGCGTTCCCCATCTCTCTGCCCTGGGCTGGACTGTTTGCTATCTGTGTGCCCTAGCAATTTGTGGGCACGCTGGTACATTGCTGCTTGTCCTTGGCAGCCCCCAGCCTCAGCAATCCTGAAGCTAGGTTTGCATTTGTGCAGAGCATCACAGCAAGCGTGCAGTCGGTGGGCACCTCCGGCAAAAGAATGGGCAGGAGAGGAAGGAGAGGACAAGAGCAAGCAAAGTTGTACAGCAAAGGACCTGCTCAGGTGGGGGCCACATCTAAACATTGCCTGCTGCGGCTTTGGCACCCAGCATGGAGGGGTGGCTGACGGCAGGGCTGGTAGAGATCTTAACGGTGATGTGATCATCTGGCAAAACCTCTGCCCATGCCACACTGGTGCTGAGCCACGCGGGGCAGAGCCCTGCAGCGGGGAGCAGGAGGTGGGGACGGGCCCCAGCCCCGCCGAGCAGCCCCCTTCCCATTCCCCTAGTTACCGGAGTGCTTTTCCCCGACTGTCACATCTGTAAATAATGGTGCCGGCACATCCAGCGAGCTGCCGAGTGGCGATGGAGGGGGGAGGGCTGGCGCTGAGGGTGGCTCGGAGCGGCCCCTCTCCCCTCCTCATACAATATTTATGCAGGGGCTGGGAGTCGGCGGCACTGACCCGCGGGTCGGGCTGTTAAACAGCTCCCGCAGCCCCTGCATCCTAATTGCTGCACTTGTCCTTTGCTCTGGAGGATTCGCCGCTCCTTCTCTCCGCCGAAGCAAACACTAATGGCAGCTCGGGCTCGGAGCTGGGGAGCGGCCTCTCCCCGCAAGGAGAGGCTGAACTTGGGTCCCCTCGCTCAGGGCTGAGCTGTAGCAGCATGGAAAGCTGTGCTCAGCACCCCGAGGAGCTCAGCACCCTGAGGAACGGGCCCGCGGGCTGTGCTGAAAGCCCGGGGAGCTGTTGTGCATGTAATTCTCAGTTCTGTATTGTCAGAGGGGATGAGGGGTTACCCCATCCTGCCAGCTCCTTGTGCGATTGCTCTTCCCCTTGGTGGGCAGAGGAGGAGGAGGCGATCACAGGAGTCATCTGGGAGAGGGGACCTGCTGATGGGGTGCCAGAGGAGGGCAGGGACAGTGCTGGAGGGGGTATCCCTGGCCAGACCGCCTTACAAGACAGAGTGGCATATTCCTTGCAGATTCATAATCTGCTTTAGGGAGTGGAGAGGGAGGTAATGGGATGCCAGAGGCCCCAGTCCCTTTGTGGGGGTGAGGGACTTGTGCCCCCTTTCCAAGCAGTCCATCTGCAGCTGGTGCTGGAGAGGTTTTCCTTCTAGCAAGCAGGGGCTTTCTGCTGATTTCAGCTGTATGCAGCGGCACAAGAAAGCCCCCAAAATAAAGCTGTGTGGTTGCTCGAGCTGCCACAACCTTCCCCGTGCCGTTCTGCTGGGCTCCATCCTGCTTGGGGCTTCACATCACAGCGAGTCCGGTGACCTGCGCGGCTGCCCACGTCCTTCCCCTGCCTGCGCAGGTCTCCTTTGTGACTGGGAAAATGCTGCTTAGGCTGGAGACTAATGGCCTTTAAGTGACATGATTGCATTATGTTAAGCGTCTATAGGCTTTACCATTAGGCACTAGGCAGTTTATGACTCATAGCAGAGAAGCCCTGCTCCTGAAGGGTGTGGAAGCTAACTGGGCAGGACAGGCAGGGCAGGGGAGAGGCGAGGCTTCCTCCTGCACGCACAGCGAGTCTGAGGAACCGCGACAGGACACGGCAGTCCGCGAGCAGCACCTCGCTGTAGGTCTCGAAATGATCCAGTTTCCTGCGGAGGAATACTTCTCCAGTGGGAGTCTGTGTGGTGGGAGGAGAAGTGTGTTTAATTTTAGTGTAATTCTCGTGCGGGTTTTGGTTTTGAGGGGGCTCAGACACGATGCGCCTTGGGGGCATCTGTTGCACTCAGGAAGTAATGAGAGGATTCTGCAGCAGGAGTCTCAACGCCGCCTCTTAATGCTGCTCGTATGCAGAGGACCAGGCGGTTGCTGGATGAGGGTCTGTATGAAAGACTTCATAAGAGGCCGTATAGACAGAGGAAGGACACGCTCTGCCTTTGTAATTAGGCTCCACTGCAGCATGAATCACAGAACAATTTCCATAGAGATGTCTCTTCCACCCCCTGCTCAAAGCAGGGCTAATTTCAACCTGAAGCAGCTTGTTCAGGGTCTTCTCCAGGTGAGTTTGAACGTCTCCAGGGGAGGAGATTCTCCAGCTCTCTGTCCCTGTGCTTTGTTTCCTGCATGGTGAAGAGTTTTTTTTCCTGATGCTCGCCTGGAAGCCCACCAGCTGCAGCTCACGGTCACGCTGGTGACTTCCATCGAGAACATGCCTACGCCGTAGGTGTACACAATCTGCTAACACCGTACACTGCTATTAATAAGATGCTCTGTGATGTTATATTTAGTAAGCAGCTGAAGTGTCACAGCGAGCCTGTGTGTAGAAATCCATTTTTAAGTGTGTTTTTTTTTGTTGTAGTGTCACATTCCCAAGGCTGAGAGGGTGACCTCAGCCTTGGAGACTTTCCAGCTTCTCTTTCCTTGGGAGCAACTTGGTGCGCTTCTGCTGTCAAAGGCAAGTCCTCCCAGTCCTCCTCCCTGGCTGGAAGGGCTTGCAAGAGCGTTAGCTCTGCCCCTGAGCACTCCTTCGCTGATCTGGAGGAGTGCAGAGCTCCTGCCTGCTGCACTCCTAACCTCAGCTGAACCGCGGAGCCAGCGAGCCCTGCTTTCCTGCATGGTAATGAGGTGCTTGTTTAAAACCGAAGCGGCTCAATCCTGATCTCGCTCTCGCTGGCTACTTGCTAGCAGCAGGTAGAGTTACTCCAGATTTACTACCGCATGCATAATAGCAGAATCAGGCCCAGTAAATAGAGCTATGAATCATTTTAAGAGAACCTGTTAAGCGGTAGCACACAGATTTATTGTAGCATCATGTGTGTGCAATTGTTGATGAACATTTTCTGTTGGAAGCTGAATACCTGCTGTGTTACAGCCTTGCTTTTAATGTTGAGATAGCATCTCTGCCAGCGCCTAGCTGATGCACAGACAGATACCCATAAAAGGGCCAGATCTCACACGGTGCTAAATGCCTTCATGTTTCATTAAGGTTGATGGCAGTGGAAGGCACACAGTGCTTTGCAGGACCAGCGAGTGACAATGAGCCACTTGCCCTGTGTACTTTTTGTGGCAGGATTATTTTCCCGGTGTATCACAATGTTCTGGCCGCATCCTGGGGTAACAGACTCCGCTGTTCACAAGCTGGCTGCCTGGAAAACATGGGGGTTGGATTCTCCCAGATTTCTAAGTAAAACTTTAGGGAAGAGGGATGTGGCTGAAGCACGTGGGTGAATCTGCAGGGAGGTGGGTGTCCTGGCATTTCGGTAGTGCTGTTCGGGCTTGCAGCATGCCTTTTAGGCTTCCTGGGCAGAAATGCGCCTGGTACAGGGAGAAAGCAGTGCTGGCCACAACGGGCGTCACAGGAAAAAGAACGGAAGGTCTGCAAGTGCCAGGTATTAGCCTCGCTGCTTAGCCTGGGTTTTTTGGCCTCATTACACTAATCCAATTAAAGATTGATGGAAGGAGATAACACACACTCCAGTGAAGTGGGTTGTGTGGGAACTGCTTCCCTACCCGGGCAGCTGGAGCAGCCCCGGTTATCTCGTGCATCACCACACCTCCCCGGGCCCTGCAGAGCCACCGGTGCCTCGGCGCGTGCTCTTCTCCTGCGTCGTGCCTCTCTTATTACTAATGGAGCATGGATGCATTTTAGCTGCTGGTCAGCCCTCATTAATATCCGGAGATGACAGGTTGACATTTGTAGAGCAGACTTGCCTTGACCTTCATGTTGTGCAGCGGTGCGGTTGCTGCGCGGTGCCCCGTGCCGGGTGCTTCTCCCCGCGCAGCCTCGGGAGCGCGTTTGTGTTGGCAGAGGGGCAGCCAGCTCTCTGACCCCTTTGCTGCTGCCGGGAGCGCAGGCTCAGTGCCTGGATGTCTCTGCGTCCCTCTGCCCATCCCCAGAGAGCCTCTGTCCCAGTGATGGGGCTGGGCGGTGCTGGGGTCGCAGTCCTCACTTCCATGGAGGATGTCAGTGGTTCCCCACAGCGGTGCTGTGCCGTTTGGGTGCCGGGACGTGGCATGGAGCACCGATATCCTCTCTGCCTCCTTTTCCTGGCTCCTTCCTGGGGACGAAGCAGGAGAAAAGGCTGCGCTGCCCAGGTACTCCGCACGCTGTCACCCGCCCGTCTCCCCCCGACCCACCGCGTCCTGGCGCAGGGGCTGTGCGCCAGCTCGGCGGTGACATTTATTAACGGAGGGGGCTTTGAAACGAGGCAGGCTGCTCCTGCAAAGGCTCCTCGCTCCCACTCCGTCTCCTCCTCTCGCCAGCCCATCTGAGGCAATGGCTGCTGGCGTTGAAATTCATTAGTGTTCCCTGACAGGCGATGGAGGCTTGCTCTGTCTGTTCCCACTTCCCTGCTCTCATGTCCCTGCTTCACGCACGCTGATATTTAAAGCTGATGTGCGGCTCGTAGGCTTGCTGCGCTGTGACAAGTTTGGGGGTGGCTGAGAGCTGAGGGTGGAAGGAAAGCACACAGAGGCGGGAGGGAGGGAGAAGGGACCTGCCTCAGGGCTTCTGTGAAAGCCCGGGGCTGTTCAGACCTCTCTGAGGCAGAGAGCCCAGCCTGTGCCAAAGGAGAGCAGCGCTTCTGCACCAGGTCCAGGTCCCCATGCCTTGACCAGCCTTGCTCTGAACGGTGGAGCCAGGGCAAGGTGTCTTGGCAGCTCTCCTCTCTTCGGTACCACCTTGTTGCTGTCCTGTGCTGCTGCCCCCACGCAGCTCCGTTCAGGCTTTGCAGCCTCCTGCAGCGGAGGATTCCCAGGGTGGGAGTGTCCCTGCCCTCTCCTTTGCAGCCCGGTGCAGCAGGGTTGGCCGGGACACAATTAAAATGTTCTGCATCTCTTAACATCTCTTACGACTCAAGGTCTCCAGCGCATGGATTCGTATTTTATTTTTGAAGGCTGCGACCAGGTCTATAAATATCAAGATTTAATGTCCCTTTATCTTTCCCAAAGAGGGACTTGTGCTTTTAACTGGCTCAATATCAATACACCCAGTGTGTAGAAAGTGGCCCAATTTCTTTGTCTCCTGACATCCTGAACCCAGAAGCAGATGGACGTTAACCAGCTCTGATGAGGTGGGAGAAGCGAGCATTAATTTTTTATACGCCAGGACCACCTGAGTGACGGAAATCAATTACGGCTGTCCCTCCCCCTTCCATATTAATGTGGTGGCGCCGAGCAGAGGCGGAGGAACCTGTTGAAATGAGAAACCCCTATTTCTTGGTTTGACCCCCCAGATAATTAGGGTTAAATTGATATGCTATCGCGCTGGTGACACATTTTATCTGCCTCTGTTTGTACAAGAGGATACAATAGTGGAGGAAGGACCAATTTGTGCCCTGCTCTAGCTAACCAGACCGAGATAAAAGGTGTCACTAGTACGATAACGTTCTTGCCTCACACTCCTTTTTGTTGCTCAATTTGCCTTTTTTTTTTTTTTAATCCCATTCTTTCTTTCTCTCAATACCCTTGGTCATATTTTAACTCCATGCCATCGCATAATGATGCCCTGCTAAATGTGTGTGGAGATAGGCAACTCTGGCTGACAGCCTTCCCCGATAACCGAATTCCAGCCCATCCATCACCGGGCTGCTCTCCTTAACTTAAGGAAAGTGATAACTAAAGCAAGGCCGTTTATCACCGCCGAGCCGCGCATCTCGCCGCCTCGCAGAGAGCCGGCTGCAGCGGGAGGGATGCGGCCGTCCGACCTCCCCTCCCGTTTGCATCTCCAGGCCCCATTTACCCCGCAGCTCGGGGACGGAGGAGCAGGGCTGGGTGGAAAATAGAGCCTGGGGTGGGAAATCCCACAGCCTTTTTCAGGTTTCTCTTTTTCAGGTTTCTCTCTGTCATGTGCAGCCATAGACTCATAGAGCTGGAAAGGGACCCACAAGGATCACCGAGTCCGGCCATACCCGAAGCGCGGTGTTTGGCTGACGGGTTTTGGAAGGTTTGGAGAGCCAGCTTCCTTCCCAGGGAGCAAGAACTTCAACATTTAGGGAGGCAGTGAGACTTCATTCCTAAGCTGGGAGCATCACAGAATGCTGATGAAGGGAAGTGCGGTGCTCTTTGTCTTCTGCTGCCCAGGGAGATGGTGGAGTCTCCATCCTTGGAGTACCTCAGAGATGTGGATGTGGCACTAAGGGCCCTGGTTTTGTGATGGGATTGGCAGGTCAGGCTGATGGTTGCACATGGTGATCTTGGAGGCCTTTTCCAGCCTACGTGATTCTGTGATTCTGTGTCCTGAGCTCTTTGCTCAAACACAGCTGGAGCCACCAGACCCGCATCTTTCAGCTCAGGGAGCAGACAGATGTCTTGGTCCACGCTGCTGCCAGCCTGCCCAGCTTACAGCATGCGTGTGGAGCTTGCAGTGCTTCGAAAACTTCGTGAGGTCTCTCTGGTGCTGGTGCGAAATGAGGGGAGCTGAAGCACGGAGGGGGATGGGGAATGTCCTTAGGTCACGCAGCTCTGTAGGCAGTTTCTGGGGTTGTTCCTTGTTTGCAAAAATGAGTCATTTATTTAGTTGACATATTTATTTGGGACATTTATTTTCTCCAATTAAAGACGCACTGTCCAGCGCCCAGGGCGGACTGCCATCAGTCTCAGGGTGGAGGAAGGACCAGGCTGTCCAGTTCCGTGGGCCTTTTGGTCCCACGGGGATGGAAACGCTTTGGATGTCATTCATTGCGCCGGGCAGTTAGCTGTCAAGTCCTGTGGCTAACAGCGATGCTGCACTCGCTTGTCCTGGGCCCCGTCCAAATGTTAGGCAAGACAATAATTATTCCTCCGAGTGGAGCCGGGCTGAGAGCTGTATTAATGAAAATCTCTTGTGCTGGGAGGAGAAACATAGCTTTTTCTAGGTTTGCTAGGTTTACAGCTCTTGCTAACTGCTCTCATGATCCTATCTAGCGGAATGTGAGCAGTTTAAGAGATTGAGCTGATCACCTGCTTGTATTAGACCCGTGGTTCCTTTTCTTATTATTTTTTTTTATTTGGGTACCTATAGAAAGCAGCTTTCTTAGGATGCTGGTTGGGCTTGGCGGGCTGTGTTCCACTCCGGGATGTCATGGGCATGTGTAAAGGCTGTAAAATGCATGGACCGGCCTGCTTTTTATGTGACGGCTGTGCGATTGCGAGGAGTGACTCCAGGTGGTTTATTTCAGAGCGATGGTGCTAGCATCAGATGAGCCGTGCCCGGAGATGAGAGCGTGCTGTCAGGTCACATTGCTTACCCTGCAAATCGCCTCCGTCCTGCTGCTTGCAAGCTCATTCCTGTGACAGGCTTCCTGCTTTCGGAGAGATTCCTCTGGACCTCCTTATTCAAATGTGCTTGTATGGCATAAATCACTGCTCCTACGTGATGCCGTGTGCATCTCTACAGGACCAGGCATTTGGGTTGGGCACACACAACTTATTCCGTAGCTGAAGCAGGGCTCACAAAGCCAGTGCGCTGCTGGAGCCTGCTGTGTGCTGGCTCCATCGGCCACGTATTCCTGGGAGGTTCCCCTGGGGATGTTTGCCAGCTTCCAGCCTTTTCTTCCCATCGAAATGGAGGCAGCACAGACCAAACTGCTCCATCAGTACTGCTCACATTATCCACAAGTGCACTGAGTGCAGCCCTCCCTCCTCTCCTTACCAGTGCAGTGCTATGGGTCTGAGGAGGTGCTGCCCTGTCTGTCAGAGGGTTTGGGGCTGGGCTGAGCTCTCAGTGATTGTTTGGGGGGCTGGTGGTGTACCCCAACTCAAAGCAGTGTGTACCCAGCTTGTGCTTCCATCTGAGCAGAGCTCGTTCCTGAATTTTGCCTTGAAACTGAAGCCTGGGGTATCCGGGCTTTGCCCTGTGCGGAGAGAGAAAATTCATTGCCCAGACAGGGTCTGTGCTGGGATGTTCGAGCAGCTGATGCTGCCTCTTGCAGCTCTTTCCCTACAGCCTCCCCCTACAGTCCCCACACGGCCAAGGAAGTTGTAAGACTTCCCCACCCCCTCTGTTTGCAAAAGCCGGTTTCTGGGGTTGTGGCTTTTAACATGCACAAACGGGTCTAATTTAGTCATTTATTTAGTTGACATATTTATTTGGGATGTTCCTTTGCTTCAGTTAAGGATCCTGTGACCGGTGCCCCAGGCATGCTCGGCAGTACGTGAATGAACAAGATCCATCAATTACTCCTGATCGGATCAAAGCGGCCGGGGAAGCCTCCCATAACTCATCTCCAGCACGGCCTCGGCTGGAGTCGCGCGGCTTTGCGGCTCAGCCTTCCCTGTGCGCTGGCGGAGAGGGGCAGTTCCGAGCCGGTGCTGGTTGGGAGAAGCTGCTTGCCAAACCCCTGGCTCCTGTTGTCCCTTCGGGCAGTCCTGCTGCCTCCCCAGGGCAGGTTTTGGTGAGCCGTGTTCCTGCAGAGGTTCAGAGTGTGTGCTCCTTGTGCTACCCCAAAAATGACTGCTCCATGCCTCCTTCCCTCCCTGGTGTCTCACTTAGCCTTTTAACCATAAGGGCCCTGTAAGAAAGCAGCGGGGCATGACAGGTGAATTTCCCCATCACACTTTCTGTCATTTCTGCTGGCTGACCAGGATGGTTTTGCAGGGATTTGCGATGAGTCCACTGAGTTAAGGACAGCCCAGATGCTCCAGTTGTGTTTGTGTTTTAGCTGCTGGGAGGAGAGACGCACGCAGCCCTTGTTCAAAAAGCTGAGCCTGAAAGGTGTCGGCATGGACGTGGCTGGATGTGTGTCAGGCTTCAGCCAAGTCGTGCTCTCATGAGATTTTTTTTGCCAAGAGCTATGGTCCTTCTGATGTGCAGCATGTTAGAGCAGACTGGAAGGGCTCTTCCATCTCGGAGCGAAATGCGCTTAATAAAACAGAGTTTGTGTTGTCAGGACAGTAATTGAATCAAACCTCTCTCTTCTCTCTTACAGGTTACCAGGACAATGCCAGTACTTAGGGCTGCCGGTTGCTGATTACTTCAAACAGTGGATTAATCTGAAAAAGGTACTTTTGTGCGAGCTGCCATGGTCCCTTTCTCCCTCCCTTCGCCTTCCCTTTCTCCTTCTCCTTTCCTCTTTAAGGAGGTGTCTAATAACTACTGCTGTTTTGCATTGAAATGAGTTATTTTCTCAGAGGCTGGGCTGAGCGAGTCCTCTGGCTCCCATTGTATCTGCTCTAATAGAGTCTTACTGTACTTGATGGGATGTGCTCTGCAGCTGGGGAGAATCCCATTGTGGCAGGCACAGCGCGGTGTCGCCGTGTAATAGCGGGACGCCGCCGGGCGCCTCTTCAGCAGAGGTTTTGTCGGTCCCGGTGCTGCTCACTCTGTCTTGGTTTGCTGTGTAAGGCTGCTGGGAGCCTTCAGATCAAATCCTGGTTGATAAAACGTGTAAATACTCCAGTACAAAAATCAGCATTTCCCTTTGCGCTTTGGGAACGAGGAGCTGTCCCAGCAGCACGTCCGTCTGGGAGCACTTTGCAAAGCCAAATGCCCCGCACTTTGCTGTGTGCCATCTTCTGCTGCTCCACACCTTCTCCTGCTGGCCGAGGAGCAGCCTGCCATGCATCCACGGGGTCTCCTGGCACGGCTGCTCCATCCGCATGGGAAGACATTGCAGTGCCATAAGCGGCAAACTGGAGTAGAAAGAAAAGAAAATAGTGTGATACCGAGCACCGGCAGGGGGAGGCTGGGGTAGGGCTAACGCGAGTAACTGGGGTGGTCCTTCTGGTTAAACCTTGGAATGAGCAAGATTCCCTTCCCCCATCCCATTTCGTGTTTTATTTGGGTTTCTGTGCCTTTTCCTGATAATGAGGGGTCTGAGTAAGTGGAATTTGCTTGTAAACAGCTTGTTGTACTTAGGGGCTTTTCTTTTGTTCTTTTATTTATTTATTGTTTTAAATGGAGGCGTGAGTGACAGGCTGAGCGGCCGCAGAAGGACAATTTGCATGATCTGTTCCGTCAAATAGGGTAGAACATGAACTTAACAAGGGATGCTGGCAGCACATTCCCAGCTGAACTTGTCAAGGGGTCTTGTATTTCCCTGCTGTCAGAGCAAATCTTTTGGCTGATTGCTGGTCCTTGGTAAATGAAATCTGAAAGCACGTTGGGGCATTCTGCAGTTCAGTGACCATTAATGATCGCCATTTGAAGTTCACTAAACTTGCGGGGAATGGATAGCGGCTCTGTAACCAGCAGGTTGATGGCTTCAGAATGATAATAATAATAAAAAAAAAATCCCCGTGTACCCTGATGTTTGCTCGGAAGTAGGTTGGTCCAGCTGTGCTCCTCCTCTGGGCCACTGGAGGAATGACTTACAGCTCTTTCCCGTCGCTCGAGGCTGTGCTACTCCAAGTGAGGCTGCCATCTCCTTCGGATCACCCAGGGAGGGGATGTGGGAGGTATGTGCATCTCTCTCCAACCCATCTAATTCCTTAAAAATATGATTTTTTTCTGGCTCTTTCATACCTGATGCCCTGTTGCACACAGGGTGTTTCCTGGGACCCCGAGCCCCTCCAGGAAGTGACCCAGCTGGAGCAGGAGAGCAGGGACCTCTCCTGTCCTGTGGCTGAGGGCTGCCTCTCCTGGCGCTTGCTCTTAGCCTGCGGTGAGGATCTTCCTATGCTACCACTGCCCTGCTGTATGTGGGTGTGTGGGGGCAAACTGCCTGTGTGTTTTTACAGGAGAGGATTTCCAGCCCAAATAAATAATTCTGTCCAAGTGTCAGGACCCGGTTTGGCCTCAGTTTCTTTTGACTGAGCTCCCAGTATGAGACAAATAAGGATAGACGGGTGACTAGCCCCCCTGCTCTTCCATTCCTAGTTCAGGCATCCCCTTTTCCCCTCCCTCTGGCAAGTTCCTGACTTAGAAACACCTCCTAGGTTGAGCCTGCCTCTGACCTGATCCATGAAGTGAAGATGCTGGGGGTGGCGCGAAACTGCTAATTTCTAGGTCATGGGTAATGCAGAGACGTGGATCGTTTGGATGTCGAGAAAAGAGTTCATCTGAGTGTAAATGGCACGTGTGACGGAGAGCAGCTTCCTGCAGAACAGCCCCACCTGCATCCTGTTCTCTGTCCTGTGGGTCTCTGCTGGTGAGCAGCCGTCACTTCTGTGCTGCAGGAGCAGTTCAGGCAAGCACCCTGTGTCTTCCATCCTCTTTCAGAGTTTCCAAGGTTTGTCTCAAATAAATAATTCCGTGCAAGATGGTAATTCTGGCAAGGTGAAGACAGGAATGGGGTCCTGCTGGCCAGCATACTTGTGTTGCATCGAGTTTGGGTCGATCTGGTGATGAGGAGCACCACCCCTGAGGCATGTCCTGGGTGGCCACAGTGTCCTGGATCTATGCAAAAGCCTCCCGTGGAGCACGAAAGGAGAAGAGCTGCTCATGCACTTGACCGAGTTTGCTGAAGTTTTACCTTGCCCTGTGCCCCCCCAGCCTGCTGGCACATCCCTTCCGTCAAGCCTGATCGGTGTTTGCTGACATTTGTAATGTCACTGAGCGATCGCGTATCTCTGAGCTGTCAGGGTAGAGCTGACTCGGGGCAGAGAGTTGATCATGTTCTTCCCTTCGACCAGCCAAGCGCGGCGGGAGGGCTGCAGGAGGCACGGGAGGCTTCCTTCGAATGCCGCAACATTTCAGATAGCCCCCAAACCATCTCGGCCGGGTGCTCGGGGCTGAAATGGAGCAGGAGGCCGTGGGTCAGGATTACCTGAAGAGGGTAACTGCCCCATGAGTATCCTCAGGTAGCATGGA
This sequence comes from Nettapus auritus, assembly GCA_011076525.1. Lineage (NCBI taxonomy): Eukaryota > Metazoa > Chordata > Aves > Anseriformes > Anatidae > Nettapus > Nettapus auritus. The sequence continues at coordinate 21,357,900 of CM021772.1, read as the reverse complement.
TAAATTCATTAACGCTGGCTCCACCACAAGGATCAGCTCACCTTCATGCTGCCTTTGCCCTTTCAGGAGTGCAAGAAAAACATGGGGAGGAGGATGAAGGTGTCCGAGCAGGCAGACCTGAGGTCTGTGCAGCCCGGCTCCTCTGCCAGAGGGCAGCAGCTGGTGCTGTCGGGGTGCACCAAGGAGAGCACGGCTCAGGTCAGCTTTTTCTCCTTCCCTGCAATCCTCTCCAAGGGCTGGGAGCTGGCGGCTCTCCCCGGACCCACTGCGCTTACCGTGTCTGCCTCCCATACGTTTCTCTTCCTGAATCTGCTGACGCTTTCAGTTTCTCCAGCATCCTGCAGCAACGAGTTTGGCTGTTTAATTATGCATTAATTATACTGTTTATTCACATGTTGTGGGAAGATGCATGTCCTTTTGCTTCTTTTAAACCTCCTGCCTGATCTTTTTCTTGGGCCTCAGTCTTGCCTTCTGTGAAAGAGCAAAGAAGTGGTGTCAGTTCTTCTCCTGTTATTCCTGACGTGAGACCTCTGCCAGGTTCTCGCTTCGTAGTCTCTTTCCCAGTGTTGGAGAGCTGGCACAAAGCCACTTGCTGGTTCTGTGGCTCCAGGATTGGGTTGTGGAAGCTATTTTTAACGCTGTGTTTGGTATGCTGATCTGTGTCTTCTCTGGACAGTATTCAGTTGTAGGGTACCGGAGGAGTATTTTATGTAACCACTAGGGCTTTGTTTTATCTCTTGTTTCTCAAGTGATACTTACGTAAAAGAAAAAAGGCCATCTTCATACCACCACAGAGCTGCGCCTTTCTCAGGACAGCCATCCTGGCTGTGTTTGGCCATCTTTTATTTCTGCTCACAGAGGGCAGCTCGTCTGTAGGCGCACTGGTAGTGGTTGCTTTAGGAAGGACAGAAAACCAGTCCAAGTTCGACATCCTCCTGACGCCCAGGAGAGCTTTGCCTGGCGGTTTGAATGCTTTGCCCTCAAGGGTCAGGTCGGTGTGCTCTAAGGAAGGTGAACATTCAACTCGGTTCGCACACGGGCAGTGATGTGCCCTGTGTCCCCAGGGCCATTTGCAGGACTGGAAACCATTCCTCCTCTGGACACCACGAGGCAGAGCTGACGGAGCCATGGGGAGCACATGGCTGTGTGCGGAGCTGGCCTTTTCCAGGCCCAGCTTCTGGTGATCTGTAGGTGCTCGCAAGCAAACTGTTAATACAAGCACACAAATGTTTTAAGGTCACTTCCCCGCTTTGTGAAATCCAGCGGAGGAAGCGTGTAATAGAATGTTTTTGTTAATATTTGGCAACTCGAAATAAACGCATCCTAAACAAACAAGGATTTGCTAACAGCTTTTTGTCTCTCCTCTGAATTAACAATTCCTTGTGCCTTTGGGATGGGAGGAGGACTTCTCAGGCACTTGGTGTTGAAGTGTCTCGAGTGCTTTGCACAAAGAACATTGAAATGGATGCTGTTGAGAAATGCTTTGGTTTTTGGCCCATGTGCCTGAAAGTTGCTTTCTTAAGTTTAACCTCTTGCGGACTTAGTGCGATGGCCATCAACTGCCTGCTTATTGAGCTCCTGGCTATAGGGAATGCAAAATGCCTACTGAGGTCAGAAATAAAGAGGAGGATTCATCAGGAAGAGTGCTTCACGGCTGAAGCATCGAACACCTGAGTAGGTGTCACTTGTCTGCAAAGAGCTGCTTATGACCTCGGTCGGATCATGCAGCTGGTACTCGGCTCCGTGCTGGTTTGCTGCCTGGCTGAGCGCTCCAAGACCCTTCCTTCGTGGCAGCAGTGCTCTTTTGGGCTCCTTGTCCCTGGTGGTGGTACGTCAGTCCTTCAGAAGGCAGGAATGACAGAGGCTGTAAAAGGGAACAGAAGCAAAAACATGACTCCAGCATTAAAGGGAGTAAGGGTGGCATCTCCGTGGAAATCAGAAAAGAAGTCTGCAATGGCATTGGTTCATAGCTGGAAGGAAATGGAAGAACTGCTTATAACAGCAAAATAACCATTTTAATAGATATTTAGTATTTAGAGAAGGGCAGAGGATGCTGTATCGCTGAGCAGGATGCTCTTACAGTGCAGTTTTGTGATAGAAGTGAAGTGGTAGCTTGAGGTTGGTGTTGTGCATAGCTGGTTGACGAGTTTAAAAAGCGCTGGCTGAGAAGCTGTTGGCTGTTCGTGTGGCTTTTAATAAGTCTTTGAACATGGGGGAAGTTGTAGAGGACTCGAAGAAAGCTAATGTTGTACCAGTAATTTCGAAGGGCAAATGGGATGACCGATGAAGTAATTATAGCCCTATCAGCTTGACATTAATTCTGGGCAAAGTAATGAAAAGCCAGATATCATAGTTGATTAATAAAGAATGAAAAGAGGGTAATATAATGCCAATCAATGTGGATTTATGGAAACTAGATCTTTTTCAAACTAACTTGATATTTTTTATGAGACTACATGTTTGGTTGATAAAGGTAACCATGTCAATGTAATATACTTCTGGAAGGCATTTGACTTGGTACCTTATGACATTTTGATTAAGAAACAAGAGTGATACAAAATCAACATGGCACACATTACATTGATTAAGAACGAGCAAACTGACAGCTCCTAGCATTTAATTGTAAATGGGTAATCATCATGGAGTGCATGTCTTCCTGGTGGGGTCCCACGGGGAGCTATTGCTCAGACCTCTTGGGTTTAGCACTTTTATCAATGCCCTGAAAGAAAACATAAAAATCATTTTTGATAAAGTGTGCGGGTACTGCATCCAGGAGGCTGATGCTGTTGGATTTATGAACGGGGCGTGGAGAGGAGGAGCAGAGGGGCTGGATCATCGTGTTTGGGACCGCTCTGACCCAGCTGGAGCCCTGGGTCCTTTTCCATCATCTCGGCATGGGTAAGGATCCTGGAAGCATGAAAGCTTGATGACAACTGCAAGACCCACGAGAACGCCTGCCATGCTTTAAATACCCTGGGAGCTGTGTAGGGTGCTGGGCAGAAGGGTGACTTGGCTGTAGCTCCGGAGCATTAAACAGGGAGTCATAAGGTGCTGAGGGGCTCCGTTAGTCCAGCAGATTAAAGCAGAAGCAGTTCCAGTGCCTGGAAGCCAAAGCTAGGTAATTCAGGTGCAGATATTTACAGGGAGGGTAATTAACCATTGGAACAACTCACCGAGGACTCTGGTGGGCTCTCATGCTCAGGAGGGAAGGTTTTCCCTGAAACCTCAGCTCTGCTTCAGCCAGAAATTAACGTGGGGCAGCCTCGGTGCCCAAGTAGGTCAGGCCGGGCGGTTTCTCCTCGGTGCTGAGCCTGGGCTGTGTCTGTCTTGGTGTAACTCTCTCTCACCCCCTCCCCTGCGCTGTGAGGGTTCCCTAAATGCCTTCGGGCTGCACGGGGGGCTCGGGGAGGAGGGGACGGGTCCCAGGAGGGTGGCGGAGGCACAGGGCGGGCAGGGAGCCTCCTGCTCCCGGGGCTGGTGCGCGGCCACCATGCACGGCTTCTCCTTTAAATCCGTCGTGCGGCTGTCTGAACTCTGAAATTTCTTTCACTCTCTCCCTCGCCTTGTTAACATGTGTTGCCTTTGGGGTAATCAGGGAAAAAATATTATGTCCTTTTACAATTACCGGGTTTTGGAATATTAAAATGTCTCTCTGCATCGGCAGTGTTATTTTGATTGGTATTCTAACCTTTGACTAGCCCATAAAGCGAGCCGCTCTTCAAGCCAATATTGCAGGACTGAAATTTAATTCCGAAATGATTCCAGATAATAGGGAGACAGATAATATATGCATGAAGGATATTATGTTTGGACTAAATGCAGCAGGGCCAGGGCTTGGGAGTTGAATAATAGCCCAGAGTGAGTTATAATCTGTGGGACAGAAATACCTTACTGTCAGGGCCAGGAGAGGAACTCTTAAATCACAGGGAGGGAGCAAGGAGTCAGCTCAACGGAAAGGGCACCCAGGAGAGGCCTGCGAGGAGCAGCCCTTTGTCCCGCCGCAGGAGGACATCTCCCTTTGTTGTGCAGCGAGGGGTGCGGAGTGAAAACCCTCTCCTAAGGAAACCGAAACACAGGGGCTGTGCTGGGAAGGGGGGGAGAGCGTCCCCAGGGAAGGAAACCTGGGGTTTTTGCTCCTTGCTCCCCTGCGAGTGATGCCTTGTGCTGGCAGCTCCGGGACGTGGTGAGCAGGGTGCTGTGCAGCTCAGCCCTGTGCCTGTAACCTGCCGGCTCTTCCAGGGCTTCGCGGAGCATCGCGAAGCATGGCGCGGGCAGCCGTCCCGGGAGGATGGAGCTGGGCGAGCAGAGATGGAGAATGATCTCTGCTGCTGGGGTGGCACAGACCCATGTCAGTATAACAGGCTTTGGCTCAGTGGCACGAGCTTATAGTCTCAGAGTAATGATCCCAGCCTCGCATTTCATTGCCTTTCCTTGCGGTCTCAGGAGCTGGGCTTGCTACGGCTGAGACAGGTTCTGGATGCAGCCTGGAGGCTTCACTGGTTTTGGATGACTTGCACGGTAACGTGCATGCCCGTCCCAGGAGGGCAGGAAAGAGCAATGTTCATCTTCAACTAAATCAGAATGGCTTTGTCTTTCCCTCCTTTTTTTTCATTTTTATTTATTTATTTTTACCTATTGCATCCTAAAAACACAGGAGCAATTTTCGGCAGAGCATGTGTCTGCATGAACTTTTCAGGGAGTGGATGGGAAAGCAGCGATCCCAGGAGGGTTAACGCCATTTCTTGGGCTTGGCTCCCCAGAAAGGAGCTACGTTTTCTGGCTTGCAAAACAGAGGATTAGTTTAATAATTCCTTTTGGCCAGAAAATCTGCAACTGTATGAAAGAGCACCCTTCTCGCTGCCAAACGCCTGCCTAGCAGAGCGCTGTGAGCTGGGCACATGCTCCATTTTAGACTTCCCTACAAGCATAAAGACAACCTGTGGCAAGGTCCTGTTGTATGGAGGCCATTCAGAGCTACTCGAGTGCCAAGGGGACGTTTCAGCATGTCGGTCCTGTTAATGGGAAGCTCTTCCTGGAACGTCCTTCCTTCTGTCCTTCCTTCCCATACCTGTTCCGCATGTGGTTTAGCTTGTGTTCATCTCAGAGCATCACACCATTAGGGATTCTCCTATGATATTAAAACTCTCCCTTGGTATTAAAACTATGATATAGCTCACTTTTTTCCCCAGGCAATTTCTTTGAGCCTAGTTCCAGCCTTTAGATGGGAGGTGGGGATTTGTGCGGTGGGTCTCTTGCTGCAGTGCACAGTGGGCACAGCTCTCGGTCCTTGGAGAAGTTGTTGCTCTTCCAGCTTGGGTTGTCCTCTGTCTTCAAATCTATGTTAAAGATTTCCAGGGCTGCTTCTGGAGTGGAAAAATAGCCTTTCAGTAATCTGCTGGGGCTGGTTTGGGTGGAGCTGGTCCTGCCTTGAGGTGGTGTGGGTGATGGCTTGTCCCTTCCTGCTCCCTGGCACTTGGGCACAGGCTGTCTGCTTGCCTTGGGACTGCCCTGCCTCATCGCTGGCACTCGGAGCGGTCTCACCCAAGGAATACAGGGCAGGGATGGCTGTTGGGTGCTCGGTATGGTCTCCTCTCCTCCCCTGATACAGAGAGCTTTGAGATAAGGCAGGAAAGCGATGATTCAGGAGGAACCGAACCAATTACGTTGCTTGGCCTCCATCAACCTGCAGGTACTGCACAAAAATGAAAGCAGAATTTGTTGATTTTGTTGTGTGTTTGTTTGTTTGTTTTTTAACCAGGGCTAAAGCTTTATCTGCTAGGTAGGACAGCAAGCAGCGGTTTGCGGGCTGGTTCGCCCAGAGCATCCCCGTGCAGGCAGTTGGAGGCAGGTCGGTGGCTGTGGCTCCGCACGCACGGCGCCGCAGCCTGCGGGCGAAAGGCGGAGAGGCAGCTGCCGAGCCCCGGCGTGCCGCTCGTCCTGCTGCGTGCCCTGCTGCCGGGCTGGGGATGTGAACAGCTGGCTGCGGCACCCAGGAGCCTCCTGGTTCCCATCTGGCTCCGCGTGCGCTGCTGTGGAGGTTAAACCGTCGGGTGTGCGGGAGTTCTGGGGTCAGACAGAGACACTGGAGCCGTCTGCGTGCCCTGGCTACAGGAGGGACAGCAGCTTTTGCCTCCATCATCAGCGTCAGGCGCTGGCTTTGCAGTAGATCCCGGGAGTTGCACATGCCCTCTGCTGCATAGGATGCTTTTCCCTTGGGCCGGCATGCCTTTGGTAGCTCCTGTGCTAGTGCTGGTGCTTTGCTGCTGCTGGCATAGCTGGAGAAGTGTGGGTACGCAGCCTGGGCCCCGTTTGCACGGAGCCATGCCCCGGCTTGGATTTGCATCCTGCGAGTTTGGTGCAAAGCAGCAGGAGATGCCGAACTGGGAGATGGGAGATACCGTAGTGGAATTCATATATTAATAACTTGCAGTGCTTCACACTCATTAAATTAATTAATTAAATCTCTCAGAGTCCCAAGGCTACTAAGCAAGTTGCTTTCGCAGTTGGGTTTAAGAATCTCCTGCCTCCCTTCCCCCATGCTGGCACAGCACGCGTGGCTCCGTCCTGGCTTTCCCCCTCCCGCTTGCAGGTTTCCTTGCTCGAGCTCTTTCAGGATGCCTGTGGACTGGACCTGTGGCAGGGGCTTGGTGAGGAGGGCTGTAGGTACGACCTGCTTTTGGCTAGGAGACAGCCTCATCTGTTGCCCCTGGCTAGGCATAAACTCCATCTATTTTGTGGCCTGCTGGGGAGGGAAGCTCTGATCACCTCGTGGCGTGAGCCTCGCCAGGAGCCATCCCACAGCATTCCCAGACCTGCTGGCAGGCTGCAGCACATCCTGAACCCCCTGGAGCCCAGCAGTACGGCGATGCACGCTGCAAAACGGGAGGTTTGTGTTTCCACACTACGTCTTCAATGCTGCGAAGGAAGCTACAATGTGCTGAAGGAGCGTTACGGCAAGAATATTTCTCCTTCATACTGAGAGGTGGGAGAATGAAGCCCCTTTTTCCCCAAAGGAGGAGGTGGGACGCCTTCAGGAGGAGCTGGAGGTATCATCATGGAGGTAGTGGTGTCATCTGGTGACGTGCAGAGGACCTGCGGCCAGGCTGAGGCTCCCTCCGGGCCGTTGGAAGACTTTAGACGTGACGTTGGAAGGAACAGGCACAGGACATCCATTTTACTGTATTTGTTTTAAAACAAACTCTGGATATTTAGCGTGTGGATTAGTGCCAGCTTCAGGAGAGCCTGCTCCCTCTGCTTTCCCGGCGTTGTAACCTCTGTCAGCCTGGCTCTGATTGATGCTATTAATATTTTAGAGATCATTTAGGATCTCCGCCTTGGCTGGGCTCCTCTCTCGGGGAGGAGCTGTCCCACGTGGATGCCTGCAGCTGCCGGAGGAGCTCGCTTGCTGCCTGCTGCTGTGGTTTGTGGGAGGCTGGCCTGCAGGTGAGCAGGGCTGCCGGCACCGATGGGAGCACAAAGCCTTCAGACAGCAACTCGGCAGCCTCCAGCGGGTCCAGCCTGGCCCCTGCTGCTGGTGAGGGTCTTTGAGCCACCCCGGGACGTTCCCTTCTGCCCCGGCCTTTTGGCAAAGGGAACAGCTTCCCTCTGGACTCATCCCTGCTGGCTGCGTTTGGCCAAGGTCCGTGCAGCGGAGGGCTGTCCCCGTGCCTCCACTCACCCTTCCAGCTCCTGGAGCCTGCCCCAGCGGAGCTGCCCAGCCCAAAGGAGCTCTGCATCTCTCCGTGTTCTGGTCTCCCTTTGCCATCACACCGGGTACGATTCTGGAAGAGAATCTGCTGCAGCCCTGCTGTTGGGGTCACTCTTTAAGCTCAAGCCGTAGATCCTACACCTGGCCTCATGGTCCCTGGATCCATCCCCAGTGCCGACCAGGAAGGCAACTGGTGTCCTGCTGGGGTGCTCTGCCCCACACCATCCCCAGCTGCCTCCGGGAGCTGCGTGCACCCATCCTGCACCCCTGCTGTAAGCAGCGGAGCTCTGTGTCCATCGCTGCCATGCGGGAGAGCTCTCGGGTAATGCTCTGCTTGCTCTGCACTCCCTGTGGGGCCCCCTGAAATCCAGCCCGGGGCCAGCACGCCACAGGCATGGGGGCTCCAACAGATCCAGGAGACGGTGAAGCTGTTTGATTGAATCCCAGACTGTGTTTGTTCTGCCTAATTATCAAAAGTATGAGTTTGTTCTGCTAGGTGCACATTATGCCTTTATTGTGGTGTAATTATGCCAGCTGCCTATGTTTAGTGTCATAAAAAGGAATAAAATGCCCATTACCCGCCTAAAGAATTCTTCTTGTGGGTTGTTTTTTTTTTATTTTTATTGCTCTGGAGTACACAGTGGGGATAGCTTTGATCGGCAATTCTCCATGTAAAATAGCCGGTGAAATACCGCACCTCTCGGAGAGCTCCTGCAGCCAGCAGCCCGCGGAGGCATCCGGCCCGCCAGCCTCACCTGGCGCTGCCCCTGCCGCTCGCTGCCAGCCCCAGCTGCTGGTCAGGATGCTGAAACCACCCCGCTGCCACCCCCCTGCCTTCCCCTGCGGGGCTCAGGTGCTCTCCAACGAGGGTTTTGCTCTCCCGAAGCTCCCTGCTGCTGGCACAGAGGTGCCGAGCCTGGGCGCAGCCTCCACCTGCAGCAGCTGTTCAGGGAGAGCCAGCGGGGCCTGGGCGCCCCGAGGAAGGGGTGCAAGGATCTGGCCGAGCTGTTTTATGGACAGAGCCACGTGTTAAGGACTGGGGAAGCCTAGAAGACAGAGAAGGGAGCAGCGTGGGGCGATGTGCAGGTGGGAGCCGTGTGCTCTTTGCCCTGACTGGGCTGGGGGCTGCACATGCATCCACGACCTGAGGACAACCTCATGGTGCTCCTGCAAGGCAGGGGTGCTGAGCCTCCTCTGCCAGCCAAACCTCTGCCATCGGGGCTTCTAGCTATCTGGGGGCACGTCTCCGTGGTGATGAGAGGGGCCTCGGGGGAACCACATCCTCCAAGAGCCAGCCTCAGTTACTCCTCCCTGGGCAGAGGGGCTTGCTTTGTGTCAGTGCTGGGGCGATGGTAAATATTTTCTGATGGGAAAATGCATAAACCCCCAAATCTAAACCCCACACCGTCAGAGATTGCTAAAGCTTGCCTCTCTTCCTTTTAATAATTTCAGCCTCTAGTTGGAAACGGGCTTTATTAGCTTCATGAGGGGCAGTTAGTGCTGGGAACGGATAGCTCTTAAATAGCTGGCGTTGGTGGGTGGCAGATCCGTTGGTTTAGCTGCATCAGTTCACGTTTTGGTGACACCTCCAGCAGGTCCGTGGTCCCTTCCGCCGAGCCGGGCCTCGGATGCCTGGCACAACGTCCCTTTTGAATTCCCCATGCTGATTTTTTCCGCCAGGCGTTCCTGGAAGCGGCCTTCGCAGCCCCGCGCCCTTCGAGGTGCCGTCAGCAGGGGAAGCACGACGGCCTCGGCGAGGGGCCCGCGGGGCTGCCGCGAGCGATCGCTGCTTAAGGGGGTAATCGTCCTGAAAATGCAGATTGATCAGAAGGCAGAAATGATAACTTGTTTAACCGCGTTTAAAGCCACGTCCCGTCGATAGGGGAGACGGAGGCACGGCGAGCAGCAAGCAGGGAGAATGGGATGTGGGGCGGGGAGGAGGGGGAGCCATTCTTCCTTGGGGTCCGCGTCAGGATGTTTCCTGTCACCGACGCTGGGCTGTTGGAGATTCAATCACTTTTATCTCCCCCTCTCTCTCTATCCAAATGCCTTTTCATATTAGAAAATTAGAATCAGCTCTGCTCATGCAAGATTTATTAGCTCTGCTGAGCAATAGCACAGAAGAGTAAATGATGTCGCATTTCAGGGGCTTTTTGCACATTATAACCAAAGTTGCAACTTCTTAAGTATTCTTCCACTGAGCCACTGCAGGGGGTGGCAGGGCTGGGGAGACGAACTTCTCTCCGGAAATAGTTCAGCACCGCGCTGGGTGTCTCTTCCTTAGCATTTGAATGATTGGATGTGCTTGCTAATACGGATCTTTTTCTGTGGGCTCCGTTTCTGTGCTTATTGCTCTGGAAATCAAACTCGGAGCCTGTTTATCACGTTTTTCTCTCGGTCCCCTTTGCAGAAGCACTTCTCAGTGCTAACAGTGTGCGTTTGGAGCTCTGCTTCTGGCTGGCGCTCATTTACATCTGAAAAAGACAAATGGTGTTTCTTTCTTGCATCTCCCTTGTGTTGTACACGGGGTGGCTGCTTTTTTTAAATGCCTTCCAACCTTGCCTCTGTTCTTTGTAGTGATGGTCCTTCAGTCCTCAGGCACAGGGTGCTAAAGCTCCTCAAACACATGAACGAATTGAGGCTCCTCATGCTCACCAGTTATCATTGTGGGGATGCCGAGGTGCCGCTGGGTTAGAAGACTTTGCCGTGATTCCTCATCAGAGATTGGCACAGAAATGTGGTCTCGTCTCTCCTGATCCCAGCCTTCAGCCACGAGGCTGGTTTGTGAGTCTTCTCAGATGGCTTTGCGGGTGTTAAATCCGTGCAGCATCCTTGTGGGCTGGCGGCACCAAAAGGTGACCCAGCCAGCAGATGAGCTGGTGGCAGCCTCTGCCGTTGATGCTATTCAGAGCTCCTTGCTCTGACTCCAGAACGAAGGCATTTGAGATGCACGGTACTCCACTGATCTTACACAACCCCCCTTCTCTCAGAATGGGCGTTGTGTGTGTCGCCCCCACACATAAATAGTGGCTGTTGTCCAGGGAAACTCCAGCTTTCCGCTCAATCTCTTTGGGAGTACTCCCAAAAGGGGCCGCGTTTTTCTCCAGCCATCTATTTAGCAAAGAGCCCCACTCAGGGATGCTGATGCCCCTGACTCGCACCAAAACCAGCACCAAACAACAGAGGCTGAAGTCAGGCTGGGGAAGGGACCGAGATGCTGGGAAGACTGCAGGGCAGAGAAGCGGTTGGTTGCCTCACGGTAAGACCCTTCCTCTCACCCATCAGCACGGCCAATGTGGTCATCTGCCCGAACGTGGCACCTCGCTGTGGGCTGCGAGGGCTCAGCCTCGTCTCCTTGGCAGCTTTAGGGGCTCCATTAACGAGCAGCAGCACTAATTACATTTAAAACAACACCATACTTGGAACTGTCCAGCTGCCAGCCTCACTTGGCACAGAGTTTTACCATTAATCTTTGCAAAAGGCATTGCTGAAGAGATGCTTAAAGCTGTGGCTGCCTTGCGGAGAGGTTTTCTTGTGGAGTGTCGGCGCTCGGGAGGCGGATACACTTGACAAGCAGAAGGACTTGACTTTTTCCCCTTCCGTGTACAAGCACTATGTATTATTCAAGGTCTTCTTAAGTCAATGCTGGGTTATTAATCGGTCGCTTCTCTGCATGTTAAATTTGCCTGCTAATTTTGAGGCTGTGGAAGAGGAATGCAGCGTTGGGCTTGCGCGGTGTCGTCGCTATGTGTCTCCGTACAGCCGCCTGCGTGCTGCTGGGACAAAGCCAGCTCCAGCTGACTGACTTCGTGCTCCCATTTCATGGTGGTCTGTGCTGGTTTGGGGGAGTAAGGGGCGAGAGAAGTCTTCCCAAACCTTGGGGGACCACGCAAGACCCCACTTCCCAAGGACCAGGAGCGCAACGGTCCCGAGTGACGCTAGCAGGAGATAGGGTGGTGCCCAGCTCCGGCGCTGTGCACAGCCCAGGAGGATTTTCTCCATGAGATACACACTACCCACCTCCCCTTGGCTCCTGCTCGGTTCTCAAATTAATGGGATGAATTATTTGCAGCCGGTTTGGGGACAGCCTCCTGGGGCTCTTCCCCCACCCCTGGGCAAGCCTCCCACCTCAGCCTCCTCTCCCTTGAGGAGCTGTGGCGAGGCGCCCGCACGTTCCAGGAATGCCGTCAGCTGTCATTGCTTACATTCCCTCGATTGGGAACAGTCACTTATGGCACCATCCGTCATCGCACCTCTCCTGGGGGCTGTCGAGGAGGGAGGAGAGGAGCGGGAATTACTGAGCGCTTCGGTGGTGCTCTGCTGGCTGGGCATCTTCCACAGGGTGGAAGGAGCCTTCTGCAACACCCGGCTGCCCCGAGGGAAGAGCTCCAGTGCAGTTTAACCTTGAGGGGATGATGGAAAAGTCTGGGGGGGACCTGGAGGAGAGGCTGCTGGGCACCTGGGGCTGGGCTCTCCTCACCCGGGCTGCTCTGAAGAGAGACCCAGACTTGAGCAGGATCAGGCTGCCACCTTAGAGACCTCTGGAAACGTGCAGAGGAGCTGGTTGGTGCTGGACGTGAACGTGGCAGGGCTCGGGCTGCTGGCCTGTGCACTGAGAGCCAGCAAGGCCGGACCTGCAATCCGTCCTGCCATCTTACGTGGAAGCGACGCTTTCTAGGGCCAGGGGCATCGCTGCCGTTACCCTCAGCTGAGCTGGAAGAGCTCCTGCAGCCCCAGCTTTAGGTGCGGGCTTTGTTGTGCCGCACGGTCCTGGCGCCTGAGCGATGACCGGATTTTGAAGGGTGCGTGGAGCAGAGGAGAGTCGTCCTGGGGGAGAGGAGGGGGCACTGCCGTGGCGGTGGGCTAGCGAGTGCAGTGAGTAAATATGTGTGCTGTAAACACGGTGAGAGCATCTCCCTGTGAAGAGCCCAGCACAGCCTTTTTGAGTAAATAGAAAGAGAGCCCGGGTTCAGTTCATATGTCTGTTTTCTTTTCTTTTCTTCTTCTGGTCAACTGTGGCTGCAGATAAGAGTTTTCTATTTGAAGTTCAGAAGGGAAGGGAAATCCATTGTTAGAAGAGGAGACTTTCTTTCTGCTTGATATCTATCTCCAGCAACACAGCGGAGAAGGAAAAGATTTGCTCTGATAAAGGTAGCTTGAAAAAAAAAGGCACACTGAGTGTTGCTTTTCTCTGTACTTCAAAGCCTGGAGTAATATGGAACAGTTTAAAAGAAAGGGGGGGGGGGGAAAAAAAAAAAAAAGAAACACAACCCAGCCCAGCCTCTGCACGGGGGCTGTGGATGTGGAGCCATAGGAGAGCAGCATCCTGGTTGCCGATGGGGATTGTGCTTGTGGGGGGAGCAGAGGTGTGCAGGAAACGCTTTGCAGGTGTGCATGCTATGGAAAGACCCAGCCGAGGGAAGGCACTCAGCGGAAAGAAAATTAGGCAGGTCTGGAAGCGGTATGGGGAGAATGAGCCGGTAAACATTTAATTATTAAAATAATCCAGCAGTTGCACGGAGCGCTCAGCACAGCGTGGCAGCGAGGAAGAGCCGAATGGGGAAGGCTGCGGGGAGGAGGCGGCTGAGCGGCGCCATCCACCTGCCCCACGGGCTGCGTGGCTTTGCGAGGCCTGGGGCTGTGATGGGCTTCTCCTGGGGCTTGGCTGCTTCCGAATGAGCCAGAGCAGGGCAGGGCTGGGGAGGGGGCACCTCTGGCCTGCAGCAGGTGAGCCGGCATGCCTTGGGCTCATGGGGATGCTGGGGCACCTCTGTCCGCTCCGGGAAGCCGCTGCGGGCAGAGCGAGCGCGTGCTGGGGGCTTCACCTCTGCCCTTCTGGAAGGAGGAGGACAAGTAAGCACCAAAGTCAGTGCTGGCCTGAGCCGAGGCTGCAAGTGAAAAGATTTCCAGCAAACCCCGGCTGGTCGCAGTGGCTAACGAGCCTTTCCTCTGAGCAATGTTTTACATTCTTTCAAGATCGCAGGGAGCTCTTGGTGAGAATCTGCTAAAGTAAATGGCAGAGTCAAGTGTGCCGGCTTCTTTCTTTCCCTTTTCTTTTCCCTTTTTTTTTTTTCCTTTCCCCTTTCTTGGTTCTCTTTATTATGTGGAGTTGCTCTGGCTCTTTCTCTCACTTCTGTTTCTCCTTTTGTTCTCTCTTTGTCTATTTATCACACTGTGAAGGTTGAAAGAGATGTTATTAATCTGGGAGAATGAAGGCAGGATTAGTGGTATGAATCGGATTTTGAGAGCTGTAATGATAGAAAGACTCGCTCTGCTGGCGGGCTGCGTGAGTTTGATAAATGGGGAGCACTCCAAACTGACTCGCGCCTTCCTCCGCACTGCTCGCTTTGCCCGCTGGGGCGTGCCATGCTCTCAGATCTGCCAGCCATCCCACACCGCTCCTACCTGAACCAGAGCAAAAAGCCAAGGGTAAATCAGAGACAAATATCTCCCATTGCACTTAAAGAGATCATTTCTTTCAACATCTTTTTCAAACGGAGTCCTGTCAAGTTCTTGGACAGCCTCGTGTGTAGGTAGGAGCCTTCCTGGCGGCGCGGCTCGGAAGCACGGCCCGTGGTGGTGTCTCCTGCGGAGAGCAGCAGGGAGATGCCGTGGCTGCGGCACAGCTCCCGTCCTGCTGGGCACAGAGGAGCAGAATCCTCTCCGGAAGGCTGCTCTGGGCTGCCTTTGCCTCCTAAGGTTGTACCGGGCTTGAAAGGTAGCCCCATTGTGGCTGGAAGGAGGCAGTGGATCGAAAGTTGCACAGGGCGCTTTGCCCTGAAAGCTCCGGAGTGAGGGGTGCTGTGCTTGCACGACATAAATCAGGTCTGAGCTCCATTGGGGGGCAGAGCAGGTTCTGGGGACAGCCAGGCAGAGCTGTCCCAAGAAGCTGGTTCATGGACACACAGCTCGCCACCCTCGTGCTGCCCCTGGTGCAGCTGTGCCACCAGGCGTGGGGACCGTGCCCTGCCGTGGGACCCTCTTGGTGGCCCTCGCCCCAGCCACTGCTGCGGCTTCTGCCATTTGTGCTAGCTGCTTGCTTCACGGCTAGGCTTAGATCTTGTGGTCCAGCCTAGGAGTGAGCATCTGCTGAAGCGAGCTGTGGGTGTGTGGAGTCCACGTGCAGCGTGGTGCGAAGGGACACCTTGTCCCCAGCAAGGCTCAGGGCACGGTGCTGCCCACACAGCCCCACCAGGGGAACACCACGAGCCTGGCAGTGGCTGCAGGACCTCGCATCCCCACCAGTTTGCTTCTCACCCAGGTTAAGCAGGGGATTAGGGCAGGACGGGGAGCAGTGGCGTGCCGGGGAGACCCTGCTCGGAAGGCGGAGTGGGAGCGTGGGCAGCCCGGATTGCCGGTGTCCCTTTAACTAGGAGGTAATGGACTCCCCCACGCTCGGGCTGAGCTCTCCTCCTGCATTTGCAGCAACGGTAATGATTGTCAAGGTAGAGCTAATGAGACGTGCACATCTTTAAAGGATCGTGGCTTCCGAGACAAAATTAAAAAAAAAAAGGAAGGAAAGAAGGGAGGGGGGAAGGAGAGAAAGTCCAACTGCCTTGGCCAGCGAGGGATCTGTCTGTCCTGCCTGCCCTCGGCAGGACCACTCGGCAGGATAGAGGTGGGCAAGGAAGAGGACATGGGGATGTCCCGTACTGGGTCTGTTGGAGATGCTGGTGCTGTTAATGCTGGCTGGCTCACCCCTGTCTCCATCCCTTGTTCATAGCTGGGGGATGCTGCACTGCACTTAAAGCACAGCAGAAGCTTGTCTGGATGCCGGAGAGCGAACGATCCCCCCAAACGCCTGTCCTGCAGTGGGAAGGAAGAGCTGGCTGCCCTTCGGGGCTGCGAGATGCCCTGTGGGCACTCGTGGCAGCCCTTCGGGAAGGATCTGGCCCTTTGGGAAGACATGGAGGGGGAGCGGGGACGTGGTGTGGCTGCCCGCACTTCCATCTCCTCCCGCTGCCACTATTTCAGCTTCACAGGTTGAATTGGTTCAGAGCAGCCAAACTAAATGAGGAGAGAAATGATCAGTCAAATATTTCTTAAATCCCGTCTTTAAGAGCTAAGTGCTTGGCTGGAACTTGAAGGCAAGGTAATGAGGCTCTCTTCAGATCAGCTCGTGATGTGGAAAACCGCCGGACTGACCGGGCTGCACGTGGCAGGAAGCTCCAGCACGGCCGGGGACGGGGCGCTGCGGGATCCTCACACCCAGCACTCTGCCCACGGCACCTGGGGCAGCTCCCTGCCCTGTTCCTCATGCTCACCGCGAGGAAGGAGAGGGGTGAGGATTCAGGAACATTACACTTGGCTTTCGAGACCCCTGCAAGGCGAGGTGGGAAGTGCAAAGTGTCTGCTTCTGGCTCCAAAATACCTGCTTCTCCTTCAGCCTGGGGCCTGGGGGTTGCCTAGTCTTGGCTGCACTGCGCAGTGCTGGTGGCACAAAACTCCTGTGCCCTTGCATGGAGATCTGCCCCTTGCCGAGCTGTGCTCGTGGCAGCACCTCCCGCACCATCCTGCTCCGCTCTGCGCCTCTCCCGGGCAAGAGCCGAGGACCCGTTGAGCTTCCCTCTTTGTATCCAGGTTTTTAGGCCTTCTGTTGTTAATTATTGGGATGTAATAATTTGATTAGTGCACTATTAAAAAAATCGCTGATATGATTACCATGGATTTAATATCACATGATATATCATTACATTGTTACATGGTGACAGATGTAATTGAAATACACTTATTGGAGCCTGGGGTCGTGTTTCATTCAATCACAGGAGCACCTCCGGGGGGCAGAGCAGAAATGGCTAAAAAAAAAAAAAAAAAGGAGAGAAAATTGTAATGAAAACAAAGAAACTTGCAGCCTGCTCGAATGTGGGGCAAGTGCTGCTTTGGCTTTTCCTCTGTGGAGGAATTTGGAAAGGGTCGAGTCGGGAGTGCTCTCCGGTGGGTCAGCCAAGTTGAAACCTTTTGCTCAGGGTTCAAGAAGGAGGCCTGGCGTTAGGGTGCTGTGCCCAGAAGGCTTGCAGCCATCATGCAGCCCGTGAGCCTGGGCATTAGGTCGGCTTCCCAAGCGACCTGCCAGCCCCACATTGCTCCTTCTTAAAAGGCAGGTCAACCTGAAGATGGTGCTCCGTGCTTTCTACCTAATTCTGGCGTTTTTGAAGCCTTGGATTGCTCAGCAGTGTTGGACATTGACCAGTGGTGAACACAGAGGTGTCCTTCCCTTTCATCCCTTCTCCTCCATCCCTTCCAGGGAAACAATGCTCGCCCATCTTCGCGTCCCCACGAGGCCAGTCAGGATGGGGTGTTCCTCTGGGCGGGATGGAAGACCTTGGAGATACAGCACAACATGCTTAATGTGCATTAATTGCTCTGATCACTGCTTCGTGCCAAGGTCTCCTCCTGGCAAGGGGTCCGGCGATGGGAAGTGGCCTCGCAGAGAGCTGCGGTTGGGACTTGTGCACCCACGGCCCCGATCCTGCTGCAGCTCCCCCTGCAAAAACAGGGCGCAGGTAACCACGAAACCGAAGGTTTAACCTCAACCTCACCCAAAACAAAGCAAGGAGGAAGAATGCGTGGCTGAAGTGAAGGCGAGGTTTCCAACCAGGAAGGAAACGGCAGCGTGGTGAGCCCCAGACATGTCCCGGCATCTGGCCCCCAGCACTGGCTCGGCTCCCTTGGGTCAGTCCCAGGAGCCGGGTCACACACCTTGCTGATGCTTCAGGGGGACATTTCTCTATCAAACAGCCCTTTCTTGACAGCCTTTTGATTCCGTTTCTTCCCTGTCAAGCCTGCTCCCACCCCCCTTTCGTGGAGCCCCCCTGGAAATTTTCAGCCTTCCCATTTTAAGCCCTCGTTGTGCTGGGAGCTGCGGAAATTCATTTCCAGCTGGTGTGGGAGCGCTCTGCCTGGCATCTTTCTTTCGAGGTTAAAAACATAATTTCAGTCTGACCTCTGAGTTTCGGAGCTTTTGTTGGTTTTCTCCACCCCCAGATGGTTTTTGTGTGCGATTTTAAAATAGCCTTCTTCTCTTGGTTGCAGCTAGCTGATGCGTCCGCTTCCCATTCGAGGATTGTTGTGTTTTATTAATGCTGTTATTATTCCATTACTGTCATTGTGCTCTTTTATAGCAAATAGCTTAATTTAGTTGAGATACACAGATGCTGAGAGTTTAAGTGAAATCTTCAGCGCTTGGTATGCCGGGCACCGATATTCCCCAAGCACTTTGGCATAAACCTTTCACTTAAAAACAAATCAGCTGCTGGGTGGCGGGCGTCCGGGGTGGGGGGCGCCTGTTTGTCGCACGTGGAGATCCTTCTGCGTACGTGGCTATAGGCACAGGGGAAGAAAATGAGGTTTGGCCACCAGGATGGGCCGTGATGGGTCTCTCGTCCCTACAGGTGCTGCAGCACAGAGGGAATACCAGCAAGACTGCTGGTGTGAAGTGCCGGCAGCATTGCTGCCTTGGTTCGGGGTCTGGTTTTAGTTTTGGGTGGCAGAACGCGCTGCAGGTGAAGCTGCCTGGCTGCTTGGGGAGGGGGGCACGGTCACGGAGCCACCACGGAGTGGAAGATTTGGTGCTGTTCAAGCCCGTGAGCTGGTTTGGAGGACAGTGTGGCTGCTGGAAGGCTGGGCTGGAAACAGTTCCTGGGGAGGAGGAGAGGGGTTGAGAAACAGGGTTGGTGCCCTGATGGCTTAGGGGACAGGGGGCCCGTTGTCAGAAATCACGTATTGGGGTGCTTAAGCCTCCCAGGACGGTGCAGTCCTGCTCCTGAGTACCTTGCTGCTTCAGCAACGCTACCTCAGTGCTGACAGATGTTCATCTGAAATGGATGCTTCTTTCCTGGTGCCTCTGGGCGTTCATTAATACTGGTGATAACCATTCCTGATTGTCTCCCCTACCTCTTTCCCTGCCTCCGTCCCTTAAAAATTCAGAAGGTAAAGCCAAGTGTCCTGCTATCTGTGCGCTTAACTCTTACTGGCTGTTAAAACCTGCTGATGCGGATGCCGTCAGTGCCAAAATTACTTAATGTCGGGCAGGGAAGGAAAGGAGCAGGGTAAAACGGAGTGAGAGAGAGAGCCCCAGAGGTTGAGGTGCTGCTGGTGGCAGTGTCAGCTCCAGGGGAGGTGTCCTTGTCACCTGGCCTGGCATGGCCCTGTGCTTTCCCCAGCTCTGGGACAGCCCCAGGTCTTCTTTGAGGTTCCCCCCTCTCGGTCCCCTTGCTTGGGGTGCGGTGGCGGTGACTGGGCTCACCTCTCCTCCTGGGTTGAGCGAGGGGACCGCTTCCCCATGGAGAGGGTACGGGTCCTGTGCTGGGCCGCGCTGCCAGTCCCCGGTGTGCGCTCATAATGGCTTTGGGGTCCGTGGGAAGTTGTCAGCATCATTTTATCTCCCCGCTTTGAGGCAGCTTTGTGGCTTTATCTGGCTTTCGAGACGGCCGGGGTAGCTAACAACATGCAGAGAGCATCCTCTGCGGAGGGGACCCGGAGCCTGGTTTAGCTGGAGGTCTGCTTTCCCACTTAGGAGAAACGAGTTAACCTCCCTTTGATCTCGGTTCACGGCTAACCCTTTAACAAAGTCCTGGATGTGCGAGGAAATCGATACTCAAGGCATTGAATTTAACACCAGCCATCAACTCAAGCGGAACGCACACGCCGACTGACTCCGATTACAGGCAGCGGGCTGGCTGGAAGCTCGTTTGCCGGCTCTCTGGGGTGCTGCGGGGAGGGCAGGCACGCTTGCCCGGCTCGGTGGGGCAGGGGGACCCACCTGTGCCCTGTCCCCCCATTCCCTCTGCATCCCCGTGCCCCTTGTCTCTCCCGTTAGGTGTGTGGCTTGCAGCCCTGGTGGCTGTTCCCTGAGCAGGGTGCAGGGATGTGGCACGGGGAGCGTGCTCGGGTACGTCCCGGATTGCCCTGTGCTGGGGAGCTGAGGGCTCCGGGCAGGGCTCTGCCAAGATACTACAAAAAAAGCTAGCACAAGTTAAAATCCGAAAACTAAAACGGCACGGGTGGGAAAGGTTGAGCGCGTGGTCAAGGAGGCAGCCGTGTCGTTTCTCTAGCTCCCCGCGGAGATGTGATTAGATGAGCGGAGAGCTAATTGGGGCACCTCGTTCCGCACCAGCCTCTCCCTGCTGGCACGGTGGCGGGCAGCGGGCAGGCTGCCGGGCACGGCTCCACGCTGGGAAAGCCGGGCTGAGCGTGGCCAAGCACCTGCCAGGTTGCCCCTGAGCATCCCCGTCACGTCCCAGCCCCTCGGTCCTCTGCTGCAGACCCTCCGGGAGGCGTTTCGTCTCGCTCTTCTCTGCTTTCCTCCAGCTGCAGCAGGGAGCCTCGGTGTTGTCCCCTGCTCCCGCTGGCCAAGGCGCGCTGCCTGCCCGCCATGCATCCAGCAGGGCTCTTAGCGGCGCCTCTGCTTTCACCCCCTCGGCCGTAACCCCGACCTGAGTCAACAATCCTGAGGAAGAGCTGCTGCTTAGATGATCCAGTGCAAACTCTGCCTTTGATTAGACAGGTATCGTCCCCGGGCGCCGGCACCTCGTTACCTCGCCTCGGTGTTCCCTCCCTGCCGCCGCCGGAGCCTCCGGCGTGGGCCAGGGATGCGGCCGCTGCCCTCGTAATCTTTATTGATCTTTTCCCCGATGCCTTGCGCATTGTATCCTGCTGCTGTTCTAGCTCCGTCTCCTCTGAGCAGCTTCGCATCTTGTGGGAGTGCTGAGAAACTCACTTTTATTCCGTTCTTGCGGAGCAGGAGCAGTTGGGGCTGTGCTGGCTCTGTTGGGCTGGTGCCGTGCCAAACGTGAAAGCCTTTTTTCCGCTCCTGCGAGTCTGCCGTTGGGGGAGAGGAGTTGGGGGCTGCAGGGCACGTGTTGCCATGCCCCTCTGGGCAGTCCTACATGGGCCAGTTTCTCAGCATCGTGCCAGAGGTGGGTTTGGGGAAGGTCGCGGCTCCGTCCCAGGAAGGCACGGTGGGTGTGAGTGCAGGATGAACACGGAGCTGTGTGGTAAGGGGCGCAGGCAGCTGAACACAAGATGTGGTGAGAAAGTCCTGCAGGAGCACTGTCTTCTTTCCTTCCCATCCTTCAGGACCTGGGTTGCAAGAACAGGCTATAACAGCGAGACATAAACCTGTTGGTCGCCCAGCACCCCTCCTCGCTGCCGGCGTGCAGGCACCTGCCCTTGAAAATGCCGGGCAGTGAAAAACAGAGGGGTGCGTTGCCTCGTCTTGCCTCTGCGACGGGAAGGAACGTGCAGTCATCCTGCACAGCCCCTCGGCTTTTCTCCTGGCTCCTCGTCCATGGGTCTGTGCCCTCTGGAGTCCCACCGCCTCCGTTTCGGGGGTGTTAGGCCTCACCAGACATGTCCCCTCCGAACACGTCCGGAGCTCGGTGTGCTGAGATGTGTGTGTGCATGCCCTGGACAAATGGCTTTGTTTTGCACTGCACAAACCGGAGTCACAATGTCGTGTCGGTGCTCGCACAGAACAGATTGCTCCTTCGCAGAGGGCAGCCTTTCCGCCGCTGGCTTTTACTTGGTGGTTCCCAAGCAGAACCGATCCCACACAGGGAAACGATACAGTATTTTGGCTTTTCCGTCCTGGTTTGGGGGGAAGGGGAACGTGAGGGCACCGGTGTTTGGGTAGGGCTGTTTCCCAGCCCGTGTCGGCCGGAGCAGGCTCTCTGCTAGGCGGCGAGGTCGAGCCGCAGCGACGTGCACCTTCTGCTCCCGGCGTGTTTGATCCAGACGGGCTCTTTCAAGGTGTGTGGAAATGAGCTGCAATCTCATCGCTCCTGCCGAGGCTTCTCGGAGGAGATAGCAGAAGGGTCACGGCACCTCAGGAAATCTCCCCGCAGGCAACGTACCGTCACATTTCGCAGCAGACGGACAGAATAACCTTTAGGGCATGGTAAGGGGCAGCATTTTCAACTCCGAGCCAGGAAGCTCGAGAGCTCATTTCTCTGACGCATCATTCCTGCATCCACCCGAAATACCTCTGTCATAACCCATCGCTTCCTTAGCTGCAACCGAAAAAAGGCCGGGGAGCCGGTCCCCTGCGTGCCAGGTTGCGGAAACCAGCCTTGCCTGCAAAGATGCGACACCGGGATCCTGAGCAATTTTTCCCCAGATTTCTCTGATATGTTTATGGGGAGGTTGAGGGCTGTGTTTGGGGCCGCGGCGTGGCCGCCCCTATAAACTGGAGCCTCCGCAGCAGCCCCGTGCTGCACGCGAGCGGCTGCGCGGCGCCGGGTCTCCTCCTCCCCTCTGCGGAGTAAATAACGGCACTTTTATTTAGCTATTATTTCCCAGTGGCAGATATCTCCTCAGCTGTCTGTTTAACTATCTTTATCTCACCCTCCTTCTCTGTTTGATATAGTTATAGATAAACAGATAGCTACCTTAGTAAATAACACGTTTTTAAGAGACCGCTGGTATGGTTAACACAGCGCGGCAGCTGTTGATTTGTCTTTCACTGTTGTTGTGTTTTTTTCTTAAGGAAATGCTTTAAATAAGGGATACTTCATCTATTAAAAAAAATACACTTGTAGCAGCTGCTAAGCCCATCCATAAGCCTGCTTTACGTTGTATTTGTGATGGGACTGACAGTGCATGGAGGAGCCTGATTATACACAATTCCATTTTAGCAAGCCCTGCGATGTAATTTCACAGGGCGATCAGTGTTTGAATGTAATAGCAGCCTGTGCTAAGGTGTCAGAATATTAAAGGCGCTAATGGAAAAGCTCCCTGGTACACAAGGGGGACAGCATTACAGGAGACGTCGCAGATGGCTGGGCACTAAACTAATGGGGCAGGATCCAAGAAGGGGAAAAAAAACTAGCGAAGGGAGAGCTCACGGGAGCACGGGCACCTGCTTCCCTCTCACACGGAAATTAAACGGTGAGCGAGGGAGAGACGAGCGTGTGCGTGTGTAAAAATAGGAATGGAGGGGGGAAAACACCCCCTTCCGAAGGGCTGCGATGTTGTGACTGAAAAAAAGGTGCCGGCTTGGCTTTGGAAAGGCCTGGGGTTGGGTTGTGGGTGCGTGTCTGGAGGCTTTGGGCACGGCCGAGTGGCCCCGGGAAGGGGAGGAGGAGATCAGTGAGCACCGCGGCTTCGTGTGATGCACCTCCTAGAACAGGAGATGTCTTTGGTGTCACGCCTTTCTCCGTGTCCACGTCTCTGGGGGCTGACGGTGGGGCTGATGGTGGGGCAGCGCCAACCTCTGTTCTCCAGCACTGCTGCAGGCTCCTTCCCCCCCTTGGCCGTGAGGTTCCCCAGAAGCAGCCGAAGAGGATCCAGCTGGCCCACGCTCAGCCACCAGGAGAGGGAACGTGGACATCCACGCAGCGTGTCCGTGGGCTTGCCTTGGTGTTACACCCAGCTTCCTCGGTCACTGGGGTCCTGCAGGGCTGGGGTGGTGCCCAGGGACGGCACCGCAGGGTGTGAGCCAGGGCAGGAGGGGTGAATGGGGTGCAGGTGGTTGTTACTGCCCGGTAGCTGCCTGCCACGCACGGCTGGGTCTCTGCCTTCCAGGCGCTGATCGGGAGCTGCCTGTGTATCGCCGTGCTGGAAGTGCTGTTTTAAGCTCGTTCCAGAAGCTAGCATAACCCAGCCCGGCTCTCAGCCAGAGACGCTGGCCTGCTCAAACAGCCTGCCCTTAGCCCGAGGGCAGGGCGAGGACCGTGGAAGGCACAGAAAAACACCCCCAGTAAATCTCATCCCCTGGTTCCCACCGGGTTGTGCTGCTCCACGGCCAGACCCCCACTTCTGCCAGCCGATGTTGAGCTGCTCCTTGGGTGCCCCGCTTCTCCCCTCTCCCAGGCCAGCGCTGCCCACCCGGCCCTATTTCCCAGCCCCGCAGACCTGTGGCTTTGTTTTCCCTGCGCCCAAACCCGGGGCTCGGACCCAGGTCCCCGAGGCATTAACCTAGCGTGCCACCAGGCGCAGAGCACACAGCAGTCGAGAACATTTGATCCAGGATAATCCTTAGCCTGGGAGCAAAGCAGAGGCTGTTCTTGTTCAAACACACGGGAACGTGCAGCCTAAACTGCTTGGCACTTTGACACGCCGGGCTCGCGGGCGCCGCTGTTGTTGCGTAAGCCTCAGCGCCTGCTAATCCTGCAGGGCTGCGGGCACCCTGCCCACGGGGCTGCCGCTGCTTGGAGGGTCCCTCCTGCCCCTCCCGGGGCGGCGAGGGGTTACGGCCGGGTGTTGGCGTGGTGTTGCCGGGACGTGGGCAGGCAGGCTGCTCGGGGGTATCTCTGGGTGCCCCGGAGGGCCAGGCACCGTCCCGTGCCTCGGTTTCCCTTTGTGAAGCAAAGCTTTACCTGCTTGTGCCGCGGGGTGTTTGGGCAGGCAGCGTCTCTCCCATCAGCCCAGCAGGGGTTCCCCAGGCTGTGTGTGCCGGTCGTATATTTAGGGCATGCGTGCGCTTTGCAGGGACCCAACATCCAGCGGCGTGGTGCTGGGGCTGCCTGCCCAGCGAGGGGAGAGCACGCACAGGTAGGGTGCATCCTCCGCAGCTCTCCCTTGAGCCTGGCCTGTCCTCCCGTGGACTGGGGTAAGGTCTGGGGTGCTGTTTGGGAGCTTTACGTGGTCAGTTCGGAGCCCCTTTGGGTGCCGCGCCGGCACAAACGCCAGCGGAGCTCCGCAAGGCAGCCGGGCACGCGCAGAGAAAGGCAGGGATGGATGGAGCCGGTGTCAGGGCAGCAATTGCTTATCATGCCTTATCTGGGAATATGAAACTGTATTGCATGACATCCAGAGGCAGGCTGAATAGATATGCCAATTCATCTCGAGCCCGGGCTTTGACAAGCTAGACTGCCCTTGTTGAAAGGCATCAGTCAAACAAGAGCTGCTGGCTGCTTCTCCCTTTCTTAGACTTTCCCTCGCTCCCGCGCTCCGTCTCCCCCTCTCGCCGCCTCCCCTCCCTCCTCCCTCTTTTTATTTTTTTTTTCCTAAGCTGTTTCCGCACAAAATTGAAAAGCTTTGGAAATAAGAATAATAAAAGCTCCCCAAACTAATACCGTTTTAAGTACCCCCCCCCCTCTGTCCCCGAATGGGCTTGATAAGGAACCCCAGTGTATGAAGGCATGTTTAGATAACATTGAGAATATTACGGCGGGGGAGAGAAAGTGGGGGGAAAAGCTTCCTGCCGCCTCTAAGCCGGGAAAGGCGACGGCACCCTGGCTAATACGAGTGTTTAATATTTGATGTGTTGGGATAAAGCAGGATCACCTTCGAATTGAATTGAGTGTCAGAATGAGAATCTATTACTGAAATTCTTGTGTGATTTGACAGCAAAGCAGACGATGTTATTCTTCACTAGTTACCGCAATCTTCTCCCCTACATCACTTAAATATTTTTTTCTTTGCTTGAGTAAACACACATTATCCTTTTTTTCCACCTCCCTTTCCTTTTTTTCTCTCCCTCTTTTATACTTTTTTTCTTCCTTTTTCTTTTTTTTTTTTCCTTAAATCAAACCTGCCTTTCGCAGGGCCGATGGAGCAGATTGTTATTTCTTTATTTGTCCTATTAAATGGAATTCCTGATCGTTTAATCCTGCTTTTGTAAGTGATTTAAAAACACTTGAAAAGCCGCGATTGTGGCAGCGCCTCTGCCTAAACTGCCTAAAAGGGACCAGCTTCACCTGGACTCGTGCTGAGCGGGGGAAATTCCTGCCCACGGGGACGAGTTTTCATCCTCACCCTCCATGGCTTGGTACCACTGATTTTCGCTCTGCTCCTTCCTTCCCTGCCCCCTGTTTAAATGCTGCCCCGATCCAGCAGCCTCCTTGCCACGGGGTTTGGCTGGGTTGGTGGTAATTTGCCCCTTTTTGTGCTGCAGAGTTGTGGTGGCAAGGAATCCCAGCAGAAATTCCCCGTTCCCCTCCTTCCCGTACCTTGTGTTCAATTAAATGACGGGATGGCAAGGGACCTGCTGTCCTGGGGGCCTGCCTCAAAGACACCCCCAGCCCCCAGACCTACGGATGCTGGGGGGCGCTGGGAACATTTTAAGCTCTGTCTACAAGCCCGCTTAGCCATAAACGTGACCTCCTTTTCCTTCCCAACACCCAAGTGACACAAAGCCCTGACACCTCATCACGGAAGCGGCGCAGTGAGGTGAGTGAGAGGGAAATGCTTATTTTGGGGACGGCAGGAAGAAGGCACTTTTGCTGTCACGAAGTCATTTTCTCCGCTGCGCCAGTGTCAGGGGGGTCAGCCGCAATCCGCAGGCTGCCGCGCGAGGCGGGCTCCTTGGGGAGCACCCCCTGCCCCCCCGCTTCCCCAAGCCGGCGAGAAACGGGCTGGGGAAGAGCAGCTGGGGACATCTCGCCGCCGCTCGCTTTCTCTTCCAGCCCATGTTTTTCCACAGGCGTCACTTTCTTTGACGGAAACTTTCAGCCAAATCCACCGCCGGTGTCTTTTATTCCTTCGTCCCCATCCTTCAGCACT
The DNA here is from genome assembly GCA_011076525.1 of Nettapus auritus. NCBI lineage: Eukaryota > Metazoa > Chordata > Aves > Anseriformes > Anatidae > Nettapus > Nettapus auritus. The sequence continues at coordinate 21,331,748 of CM021772.1, read as the reverse complement.
CAAACCGCCGAGCACCTTTGCTCCTGGGAGGAAAGGAAGCGCTTTCTCCCTGCCCGAAAGTGTGCATATTAATATTAAAATTACAATCAGCGTGTGAAACACTCGCTGGGGCCGGGGACGCTGTGCCGGAAGCCTCGGGGTGCACCAGCAGAGCACCGGCAGCTCTGTGAGCGCAGGAAGGGTTTGCGAGGCTCCCCGAGCATCCTGACCTCCGCCCGGGTGCCCGCTCTCCCGGTGTTAAATCTTGCCTTAATGTGACTGCCGAACGCCGGTTTTTGTGAAGTGCGCCGGGCGCTTCCCCATAAATAAATGATGGAGCATTATTCAGTCCACTTAGATCAATACATCAGCCTGACAAGTTCCAGTTCTGGGAATTTTCTGACCCCCCTGGAACATCTTCTCCGAGGCTGCGCTGCAGAAGGAGCCCGGCCGTGCTGGAGCTGCTAGCGTCGCTGGGGACGGGGACGGTTTGCCATCTGCTTTTGGCAAAGGCAGGCAGGGGAACCCAGTGCCAAACTGGGCATTAGTTTTACAAGAACTAGGTAAATCCTGCCCATGGTCTTCCCCCTGCGGTCAGTGCCGTCGTGCTGCCCAGCCCCACTCGTGTGCACCTCGCCCAGCTCAGAGGCCCGGCTTTGGGCCCCGAGACGAGCCACAGCGCTCTTGTTTCGGGATCTTTGCAGGCGCATGGTGGCCACGGGGAGGTTTGGTGACCCAGCGCAGCAGCAGCGTGCCCTCAGACCCTTTCTGCTCCATCCCACAGCAGTCCTTCAGCTGCCCCGTGGGTTACACGCTGACCGCAGCATCTCCACGCCCCGGGGCGCTGTACCCAAATCAGATCCCCCAGCAGCTCCCCGCTTCGGTTCCCCTGTCCTGGGTTTCCTTCAGGTGATGCGAGGTACAGGTTACCTGAGGACTTACCTCCCATACCGCTCCTCGTAACGGGGCGTGGGTTATCTGCCGTGCTGGTTACACGCGGGGAGATGCAGCCTGCTCCTAGTCTGCTGCGAGCTCGCGTTTATCACAGGGGTCTCTGCTCACCGCGGGTTTCAGATCCCCGCGTCGGGGACCCCGGGCGGTATTTCTGCGAGCTGCTGCCTGTGCCTAGGGGATCGGATAAGTAAACAAATATAATTAATAATCACCCGACTTCGGAGGAGCGTTGGCAGGGAGGTAAATGGAGCCTTCACAGAATTACAAACAAAATCAGGAAAAAAGGGAGACCTTTCGGAGAGCCGGTGCGAATGGCAATAATTGCGTTCAAGCTGCTTGAAAATTAGTCTGCAAGCACCATGTTGGGGTTTCGTAGCAGATCAGAGCCGCTAAGTTTGGTTTCGAATGACAATTCTGACCTGAAATATTTCCCAGTGGCTTTTTTAAAAGACGCCTGCATTTTTTATCAATTAAAACCTAGGTGAAAATAAGATGCGTGGGGTCCTGCCGTCACTTCGGTGTCTGACCTCGAAGGGGGCAACCCCGGCCCTGCAGCGCTGGGCTGCGGCCAGAGGGAGGGACAAAGGAGGGTGATTTCCCAGCCAAAAGGGTTTCCTGGCATTTTGTAAGGACTTGCGAGCAAGTTCAGGGGCTCGCTTTCGGGGCTGCAGCGATGCCAGCATCGGGCTGGGGACCCCGCGTCGGGAGCGCCGCGCCTCGCTTTAACAGTCAGCAGCAGAACTTTCCTGTTTAAAGATTAAACGTTGTCTTTAAATATTAAACAGCAAAGCTCCTCGCTCTTGATTGTGTGGCTGCTGCCGGCAGGCGGCTCAGAATTGCCAATTTTAATTAAAAAACTTTATTTTTGAATACAATCCACCGCTGGCAGAGCTCAGCAGCCTCCTCCCCGGCCGGGCCGCCCGTCATCTCCCCTGGCCCGGCTCCCTTCCAGCCCCTCCGTGCCCGCGTCGCCACCCGAAGGGACATGGGGCTGTGAGCGGCCTCGGCTGGGGCTGATCAATGCCCCTGGCACTTCCTTCCCAAAGCCCGGGAAAAAACAATTAAAAGCCAATCGATCCTGCAGACAGCTTTGAATATGCATAAGTGCACACTTGACCTTCAGTGGTCAGGCCAACTTCCAGCCCGGCTGCTTAGCTAGTTTGCTCAGGTACGGCGGCTGTGCCGGTGACCTTGATTAGCCAAGTGAAAGGCGACGCAAAAGAGGGGCTGGTGCTCGGCCGGGGGGCTGCGGCGAGGGCTCCCTGCTGCTGCTGCCCCGTGTGGGACTTTGGGTCAGGAGCCCCGCTCACAGCAATGAACCCAGATTTTAAGCAGCGTGGGGGCTGCTTCTCACCCTCTTCCCGTGCCCGAGTGGGGCAAGGGCATGTGGAGAGGGTGAAAATGGCCCAAGGTGCTCAGCTGATGGGTGTTAGAGCCGCTTTGCCCCGCGCTGGCCCTGCTGGGGGAAGCAGGCAGGCCTTGCCCCTAGCACCCAGCTCTACTGGGACGCCGCCCCCCTCTCTCCGTGCTCCATCGCTCGCTCCTGGTTCAGGTAGGAGCTCTCCAAGCCGGGAGCCTGCCGCTCTGCATCCGCCTGCCGCAGCCCAGGAGAGGGAGCCACAGGCAGAGCGGCCGCAGCCGGCACCCAGGCCACCGGCCCCCCGCGAGCGGGGGCCCCCCGGCACCCCAGGGCCCCGCACGGCCGCCCCGCATCCCGGCCGCGGGACGTGTCGGCGATGAAGATATCAGAGCCCGTTGGGTGAAGGCGCGGGAACCCCCCCCCGTTGTGTACACAAAGTGTAATTTCAGTGAATTATGCACAGACTTAATTAGGAGTTTTAATTGCTAATCATCTCCCAACAGGATTAGCGATGCTGTCTATTAATTACCCGTGGAGCCCTCTGTTTTGCTAAGGCGGGAGGAACGCGGCGGCACGAGCGGTTATGGAGGCCGGCGATAAACACGCTACCCCCGAGCCGTGGCTCCCGGGGGAGTTCAGGCGATGGGGGCTGCGGGGCGGCCGTGCCCGCACTGGGGACAGCAGCAGGTGGCAGGGAACGGCCCCTGCTGGCAGCCCCCGCTCCCCTTTACTCCCCATCGCCGCTGCAGGTGGGGGTCCCTGTGGCACACGGGGGGTCCCAAGCAGCTCCTCTCCGGCTGAGCCCCCCAAATTGGGATCCTGCTTGGCCCTGTTCCCGCTGCTGAGCATCTCCTCGTCCACGCTCATCCCGCAGAGGTGGTGGCACTGCCGTGCGGTGGCCGTGGTCGGCCGGCGCTGATCCCCGCTGCGGGAGGGAGATAGGCGCCGCGGGATTGACCCGATCTCATCTGGGGACAATGGCCCTCCCGGCAGCACAGATAGTGCCGGCACGAGCGCCGCTAAGCCTGCGTGCCGTTCTTAAGGCTCACAATGCGGCTGTGAGCTTAATTCCATGAGAAGAAGAAGATAGGGGGCTGGCAGCCCCTAATTACAGGCACGGGAGCAGCGCGGGGGCCTGGCTGCTTCCCTGTTTGCATTGTCCGCTGGGGTTGTGCTGCCCAGGCTCCCGGCTCCCTCCGGCCGGGCTGTGTCTCTGTGCCTTGGGGCGAGCAGCACTGGGGCCCGGTGGGATTTCTCCCAGTGTGGGGGTCCCAAGGATGGTCCCAAAGTTTTGTAGGGGCGATGCATGGGCCTGTGTTGAATATCGGGGACACAGACCTGTCCATGACCCAGGATCTGCCAAACACGGGCAGCTGCCGGCAGCGGAGTGCTCCCCAAAACGTGGCTGCGTGCTCCCTGTGCCACCCTCTGACCTCTGCTTCTCTCTCTTGCAGGCGTACAGCTTTGCCATGGGGAGCTGGCCAAAGAACGGGCTCTTAGACATGAACAAAGGACTGAACCTACAGCACATAGGGAGGCCTCACAGCGGGATAGGTGAGTGACCGGGCCCTGCGCCCTGCCCGTCCCTGCGGCTGCGGCTCGGGGGGCGCCTCAGCTCCCAGAGCTGCTCCAGGCTGGGTGGGGAGAGCCAGCTGAAGGGCCTCAGCTGGGGGAAGGGAAAATGCACCAGGGCAAACACTCCTGTGCACGTGCCCACGGTGTCCCTGCTACACCCACACCCCAGCCAGAAGGGGATGGATGGGGAGCACGTCACGGCTCTCGGTCCCTCCGGGGGTGCTGGAAGGTGCAGGAGGTGCGGGTTGGGCAGGGGGCTGTCCCCGAAGGGCTGGTGCTCCAGCTCCTCTGGGTGCTGTGGTCCTTGGAGCAGAGGCCACGGCAGGCAGCGGGCTGTGGGACCAGCAGGAGCTCGGTGCACGGGTCACAGGGAGCTAGCCCGGGTCCGCTGGGCTGCACCCCAGAGGGCTGCATTGCTCTCACCCGTCTCATGTCTCCATTCCCTCTGCCTCCCAGCCCTTCATCCGCGGTGACTTAACATCAAAGTTTGCAAGGAGGTAAGATTTACTTGGAAAAGTCACCTGCTACCTGGGCCTCGAGGAGGCTGTTTAATATTGTTTCAAGACTCTAACCATTAAACTCTCCAATCAATCCGAGTTACGGAGATGAATTATTTAAAGCTCACCAGCTTTTAATTAGCAAGCTCCTTTTGAACTATGGATCTGGTTGCATTATTGACGGAGGTAGCATTAAAATTTGCTTCCTTGCCTGGGAGCAGATTTGCCTTGCTTGTGTGCCACGTCGGGGGGGATGACGGAAAGTGAGCCAGGACTGCAGGAGCTGGGTGTGCCGTCCTGCTTCGGGGCTGGACCTTGCCTAGGGTCCCTCTGGGGGATGTAGGGTTGTTTTGTGTCTCATCTTCCCTTGTTTTATTTATGGCAAGAGCGCTGTGTTGCTGTCATCTCCTACCCTGACAAACTGTCCCAGCTCTGGAGCATCATCTGTCTGCCGCCGGGTTCTGCCCGCGTTTATCTCCGCGCTGTTGTCTTGCTCAGGTGTCTCTGCCTGATGGAGCCGAGAAAGAAGCTGCTCGTGTCCCTCCCCGCTCCAGCCCTTTAGGAAGGTTTTGCTGCTTCGTTTCTGCCAAGCTCCCTCCCTGGGGGAGCACTCCTGGCTGCTGCGGGGTGAGCCACAGGTAGATTGACTGCAGTTCTGCCCCAGACACCTGCAATCTTCTGCCTTTGGCGGAGGCAGCAGCCGCTGGCCTCCTATGCCTGGTCGCTTTAGTGGAGGCTGAGCCCAGCGTCCCTCCTGGGACAGGGCTCGGGGTGATGCTGGTGGCTGGAGACCTGCCTTGCCTGCTGTTTTACAGGGACACCATCCTCCTGGCCACGTCACTTCCCGGCTCAGGGATGCAGGGATGTGCAACGTGGGCATTTCCTACAAATCTGGTAGAAAAATCACAGTGGATGGGCACATTTTTCGTAAACAAATTGCAAATTTGTGGTCTCGCCTGATGGGTTGTGCACTGCTTTATTTTCTCATCGCTCTCTGATTCACTGGCTCAGCAGATACCTGCTCCAAACCCGGGCTCTGCAAATACGGCTGCCTTGTGGCTGAGCACACAGGGGTGTTTTGTGGGAAGGAAGAAGAGGGGATGCATCAATATTTTGGCTTCCTGAGCAATTCCAGGCAGAATAAGGGGGTGGGAGTATCCAGCTCCAGAAGGTGAGGGTGCAGGAAATCCCTGGGAGGTGGGAAAGGAGCGAAAGGGGAGTGAAGCCTGTCCTTCCTCCTGCAGTCCCAGGGTGGTGTTTCGGCTATACGAATTCCCCAGAATTCTTTCTGCAGCTTCCATCTCTCCTCGAACACAGATCAAATGCACAGCAGCCCCAGCGTGGGCTGGAGGATCTCAGGAGCAGGCACCGGTGTTCCTGATGGGAGGTGTCGGGAAGGACAAGGCACAGGGGGGTTAGGGCACCGGGGCAGTGCGGTGACACCAGCGCGGCCGTGTTCCCACATCGGGGCCTCTCTGCAGAGTTGCAGAGACTGATACAAATCAGAATGATTGAAATCACAGCTTTTAATTGTGATTTAAATCAGCCAGCGGGGCACCTGCTTTCGGTAATTGATTTCCTTCTGGTTTTGTGCTTTTTTTAATCCGTTTCCCTGAAGAAAGGTCAAGTTTTACTGACCAGCACCTATCAAACTGCGTTCAGCTCTCCACCATTGCCCAGACGTTAAGTCTCATTGTCCTTTTACACATCAAGCATCGTATTTGCATTTATTTTGATCAGTAACGTTACATAATGTGCCTTTAGTCTGGGTTTTTAGATCCTTGTCGCATTAGAAAAACGGTGAGTTGCCGTTTGTTATTCAAGAGGTGGGGATTAAATTATTATTCATGATGTGATTTGTTGCGCTTTTGGATGAAAATTGGAATGCCAAGTATCTCAAGTACCCATGAGGTCGTTTAAATGATGTTTATTAGTGAAATACTGCTTCCCTTGCATATGCTCAGTGTAGAAGGAAAAGTGCATTTCATATTTTTTGTTAACGATACCAGGCGCATGAAACAAAAGTAAGAACAGTGGCTGTGAGCTGAACAAGTGTTTCTGGAAACCAGCCCATCAAGATGTTGGAGTTAGTCTCCTCCTCTGCTACGTTTGCTTGTTTTTCTGATTGTGGAAGAGATAAAAGGCACACCTTCGTTGTGTTCGGGCCTTTGTTGTTTCTTGGCTCCGAACGGGCCAGTTATTGTAGAGAAAACACACCGAGACAAGGGAGAAGTTCCCAAATCTGCAGAAGAAGATGCTGCTGGGAAAGTTTGTTTCTCGTTTCTCCTCTCCGGTTCCACCTGCAGTGGGTTGGAGCAGTGTCTAAAGCCCTTGCTGTTGGTCTCTTTTGAGTCTAATGGAATTTAACTGATCCTTCAAAGTTTAGACTTCGACGTGCGGTTTGTTAGGATTTCCCGTTTAGCTCTAAATGTCAGGTATGGGCTTTTTTCTTCTTACTTCTTTAGGGACAAGAGCACCCAGGCTGCTGTGCCTCTTGCTGACGGACCAGGAGCATGCATCCAAGGCTTAGCGTTGGATGGGGGTCTCGGTCCTGCCAGGCACAGCAGGAGGGTCCTGGCCAGGAGGAGCCCATGGACACAGGATGGTGCCAGCTCGGTCCTGCTCACAGCCTCGGCACAGGGCTTCACCGCTTCCCCGTGCCATGGGGCCGAGAGAGAAGGGAGAAGCCCCCTGCCTGGGCAGGTCGGCGGCCCCTGCGGTGAGCGACCCAGCAAGCACCCGGCGCCTTCCCGGCCCCGTCTCTCTCTTTTCATTTCCTGATTGGAAATCTCGGAAGGTTAGGGTGTGATATTGTTCCTGATCCGGAGCATTAATTAGGCCTCGGAAAGAAGAAGAGGAATTGCGTGTTTTTAACGGCGAGGTTAATGGGATGCTCGCAGAGTAGACAGTTTTAATGAGCTTCAACTCGATGCGCAGTGAGTTTACTCTTTGTGTTAAAAGGGTCACACTGCGCTAGTTTGATGTGGATTGTCTCCTGGCCCCTGGTGTCATAGGTGAGCGGCTGTCAGAGTCCAGTCAGAGCGCATTTACTTAGTGACACGATTCTAATTAACTGCCGCGGGCTGCCAGCGCCGCGGGGAGCCGGGCGGGCGCCTGCGGGGTGCTGCTGCCCTGCCCTGCCCGCCCGCCTGCCTGTGGGGCTGCACGCGCTAAGTGCGGCGGCGAGCACCCCTAATGGGGGCCTTTGGCTCTCAGCTCTGGCTCGGGAGGGTGGCCCACGAGACTTCTCCTTGCCCTGCAAGGTCCTCGGAACTCGCCAGCTTTCTTTCAGCCTCCTCTTGTCGGCTTGCTTTCCTTCCCCCTCTTCCAGGCTCTCCTGGTGCGGGGATGCTGCGAGCCCCAAGCCTGGGCAGCCCCAGGGCACTGCGAGCCCCCCGTGCCCACCCACCTCTGTGCCAGGTGGACCCAGGGGACGGGCACAGCGTTTTATGACTCTCCCCTCCGTCACAATGGAGGATGGAGCATGCAGAGCCCACTCTTCGGCTCTCAGCAGAGGCGATGCTCAGCCGGTGCCTTACCGGGAGCAGTTCCACGTGCTCAGCACCGTCCTTCTGCCAGGACACCAAGAGCCAGAGCGCCCGGAGCAAGGAGCTGCCTTGGGGCCACGGCCCTGGACACCCTGGGGCTTCCTCTCCCAGGCAGCCTAAGACAAAAGGGGAAAGACCCCGAGTTAAATAATTAAAAGAGACTTAAGTAAAAAGCAACAGAAATGTCACCAAATGAGCAGTGTCACTCCGAATTAGCGCTGCTAAAGGTCAGGCGGATCCCGAGCAGGTGGAGCGGACGCGGGCGGGTGCCATGGCAAGGCTCAGCATCCCGGCAGGATGGAGCCCAATGAAAGGACCCGGCCGGATGCACTGCGGGACCACAGGACCGGGAATGGGGTGGCACGGGTGGCAGGGTCCCACTGCGAGTGCCAGGCCCTACATCCTGCAGGAGGAGCGGGGAGGCCGGGGCGGCCGGTTGGAGGATGCGCGTCTGTCAGAGTCCAGTCAGAGCACATTAACGCGGTGACATGATTCTAATTAACTGCCGTGAGAGGTGTCACAGCTGGAAAAGCAGTGAGCAGAGACAAGCTTTTAAAAAAAGAAAAAAGCAATGTGACAGTCTTTTTTTTTTTTTTTCCTTTTCTTTTTCTTTCTATTTCTTTTTTTTTTCCCCCTTTTTTTTTTTTACTCTTGTGTGCTCTCTCCCCTCCATGTGGGAGTGGATCTAAAGATAATTAGGATGTCTGGCTGCCTGGGAACCTGAGCCAGGGCTCTTTTGCTTTCAGTCATTTAAGTTTTCGACATCTCTCTGAAGGGACTTGGTGGCGCAGTGGATTACTGCGCGCCAGAGTGACAGAACACTCTTCTAATCGTAAACCCTTTTTAGAAAAGATTCAGCTCTCCCTTTTTCCCTGGGAGCAGCGGGGGGTATGTTCTGATCACTGCAGCTCTGTTCCCATACACGCTACAATGGGAAACTCAAGGTCTTTCAGCTGTTTCCTGCAGTTAACAAAGGAGGCACAGAAGAAAGAAAGGAAGGATGATTGAGTGTTTGTGTTGACTGCACTCACCCCTCCGTCCTACCCAGCCGAAAGTTGATCGCGCTCCCGCTCGCCTGGCCCCGCTGAGCCGGGGGTGGTTGCTGGAGCCGGCCCACATCGCCCCGGTGTGCTGGTGGAGGGGACGCAGGCTGCGGGGCTTCTGCTGCCCGGGACAAACCCTGGTGTGGCGATGGCGATGCCGTGCGATGCGATGCCATGAGATGATGCCATGAGATCCACTACACCAGCTCCTCTCCCTGGTAGCGGATGAGAAGCCTCTCAGATACATCTTTTGTATCACCCCAAACCCTTGTTGGTGTACGGGCAGCAAAGTGTTGCTGGAGGGTGTGTTTATGGCTGCTCTGTGTTACGAATCAGCCAGCCCCAAACCCAGGAACTGACCTGCACCACAGAGAACCCCATGGGCTGCCTTGCACCTATCCCACTGTTGGCTTTTTGTCTGATCCTGTTGCAAAATATCCCTCCCTGCATGGCATGAGCCCGGTGGACAGCCCTTGCACAGGTCGAGCCCTGCTCCGTGGTGTGCTGGATGGGTGAAACATGTTTGCTGGCACTTGTTCTCCTGGAACAAGCAGCATTTCCATGCACCACGGTGCGTCCTCAGACAGAGACATGCGTGATAGGTAAGAGGCCTGGGAAGATCATTAACTTTCCAGAGAGCTTTTTCAACTGAAAGTAGCAACGTAAAACACCGAGTGACATTTTGATTTCCCTGTGGATCCTTTTGGTGCCATGGTGTCTCTCTGTGACGTGTCCCAGATGAAGCTAAACAGTGGCTTGTCTTCTCCTACCTGTGAGAGGGGAGCGTTCCCTTTTAACAAACATAAACGCCTTAATTAAGAGCGTGCACTGCCTGCCCATCTCTGCACGGGCCTCCCTTGGGAGGGGTCTTTGGAGGGTGTCCCCAGCCTGACCTTGCATACCTGCACCCCAGGGGACAGGCCAGAAGCTTGTGCCCCTCCGTGGTGGCTGCTTCTCATCAAGCCCTGGTCCAGGTCTCCATCGTCCTCCTCGGCCCTTCTCCAGCCTCCCTGACCCCTCCGGGCAGCTTGAAGCTGGTGGCTGTGGTCTGCCAGGACACTGGAGGCTGCATTGGAAGGCTCCAGCAGGTTCGTGGCTCAGCTCCTCCTTTCTGCAAACATCTTGCCCCGGGCTGGGCTCCTGCCCGAGCTGTCCAGAAGATGTGCCTCTAACGAGAGCCGTTTTGGAGGTGCAGAGGGGAGAACGTGTGGGGAGGGACACGGGGTGCACAGCTTCTCCTAATGAGAAGCGATTGCGAGGTGCGGGAGGACAAGGGGCAGCAGCCAGCCGGAGAGACTCCGCCGCAATTTAACAAGTTTCCATTCCCCCGAGTTCCCTGACAAGACCCCCCTCCAAGTCTGTACAGGAATTCATAAGAATAGGATAATTAGGATGTTTCAAAGCTGCGACCCTCAGAGGAGTCCTTGGATTAATCTGTTTTTTCCCTTAAAGACATCTGTAACTACAATCTTTGTTTCTCTCCCCTTCTCCCCCCCCCACTCCTTTTCCCCCCTTGTCTGTCTCTGTATCTCCTGTCAAACCGTCGCAGACGTAAATGACAAAGAAATCAGAAAGAGAGATCAATGCAGTCCAAATTAGCACTTGGAGATAGACTGTGCTGGAGATGTCAGAGCCTGACCCCGGCTGATCCGCCAGCCTCCGCCGGTGATATTATGCAAATTGCATCCATCTGGCAGCGCCCGGCCAAGGACTAATGGGGCAGGGAGGGGGCTGCGGCCGGGAAGGGGACAGAGCTGGGGGTCTTTGGGGAGGGGGCTCTGCGATGGACGGGGGAGATACGGCAGCGCCGGGGCTTCGTTTGTGCTCCTGGGCGGATTAAAAACCCAAACTCCCGATAAGAGATAACCAAACTTCATTTTGCTTTTGATTTTATTCCTTCTCGCTACCCCTGCACAAGCTAGTACCAAAAAGAAAAAAAAAAAGGAAAAAAAAAAAAAAAAAGCTGGTTCTTGGTGCTCTTGTTTCCTGCACGTCATTACCACTGATGGCAGTTTGCGGGGAGAGACAAAGTCGGGGAAAGAAAGCAGAAAAAAAAAAGCCAGCTGCTTAAAAGACTGGTGTAATAGGAGCATGGATAATAGAAATCTCAAATTACGGTGATCGCCTTGTTAAGAAGTTTGAAAATACGGCCAGATTGTCTTTAATGAGAGAAATATGGCTGTTAGTTAGTGAAGGAGGAGGGAATGGACCTTGTTTCAAGATCTGTAGCTCTCCCATCAAAGAGGCACCGGCTGTTTCATTTCAAAATCCTGTTCCTCTGCCTGATATTAAAAATAGTTGTTAAAGGCTTTGACTAGCAAGATGATTCTCTTTGGCTTCCTACTCTCTCTCCACCTCCCCCGAAAGACTTCGCAAAGAGAGAACTTCTGCTCGAAAAAAAACGAGAGAGCAAAGAAAGAAAGAGAGGAAAGTTTGGTGCCTTCGGCAGGCACAGCAGGGTGACGGTGCCAGGGGGGGTCCCGGGGGCCTCAGGCTGGACACCGGGGCTGTCCTGGGCTGTGGTGGCCAGGAGGAATCTCAGTCTTTGCTGTGAAACCTTGGTCTGCCATGGGGGTGTAAATCAGGGACATTTGAGGGGTGCATCCCATGCAGTGCTGGTCAGCAGCCCCAAACCTGGCACTGCCCAGGCACTGCCAAAATCTGGCGGTTTTGGGGCTCAGCTCCTATGGGGTTTGGGTTTGCTGGCACCGTGCTCTCCAGCTGTCATTTGGGCCTCACACGCGGCTTTGTGTTGTCCCTTGGCTCGTCGTGAGGGAGGGAGATGTACCACGGGCAGGACGGGCCCTGGAGCCTGGGCCTGCAGCACCGCCGTCCTCCCCGCAGGCCGTGCTCATGCTTGGCCCCACACGGTGCTCCTTGCCTCTCTCCCCTTCTTGGGGCTGGGGGAGGACACGGAGGAGGGCTCTGACAAGAAGCCGGCTCTGGCAGCTGCCCCCGTGTCTCGTTAAGAGCTAACGGGCACCTCGGCGCTGCCGCGCTCTGACCCGTGACTCGTTCCTGGCTGCGGCGCTGACAGTCCCCTCTGTGCGGCAGGCTCCTTCCTTCTCCCCTGAAATCAAAGGATGGCGTTAATTGGTTTAAGGATCGCTGCCCCTCGTCCTCAGCGGCCTGTTGAAGATAACGAACTTGGAGCGTGTTAATAGCCAGCGCACCTCAGCAGAGGACCTAGGGACAGGGTCCGGATGGGGAGGGTGCCGCTGTGTGGGGACAGTGGGCACCGAGCCATCACAAATCCATCCGGGGCTGTGTTTTATCCCTCTGTGTCCTCACACAAACCACCGTAATGCCCTGCTAACACCCCAAAACCCCAGAGCAAAGGGCTCCGGCAGGACTCAGTCCTCTGGGGGTTTGCGGGTGGGTGCTTCGGTCCAAACGTGCCGCGTCCCATGCCCCATCCTGACAGGTAGCGGGGGGTGTGTGGCCCCCCAGGCCCACAGCCTCACTGCGGGGGGCACATCGAGAGCTGCCGTCAGTTTTTGGCCAGGAGGAGGCCCGGGGATGCAGCTGGCTCAGGCAGTGTCCCATGGCATTCCCTCAAGGCTTCAAGCTGGCCTTCAAGCCTGGAGGAAACCATAACCAGGGACTTGAGGCAAAACTCCCCAGTGATGGAGAGCACGTGGCAACCCTTGGTAAGCTTGTCCCCATCCGCCACCACCTCTCAGGCTGTCCCCAGCAGTACCAGGACCCCAGGACCCCTCTGGAAGAGCCACCAGCACCTGGCCCAGAGGGTCACCGGGGCCCTCCTCTCGCCCGCTGTGCATTTCCACCCGAGGACAAGAGATTTGGCTTTATTTTCCCAGCCAGGGGACTTGGAGTTTGGCAGCTGGGCCATCGCTGACACCCGCAAAGCCCTGTGCTCCTGTTCTTCCCCTCCAGAAGCACGCGTATAACAACCGAAAGAGGCAGAGAGGGAGAGAAAAAGAGAGACAACGGATTTGCCTCCATGCTCCTGTACAGAGCAGTCTCCTAATGAGAAGAATATGGCTGCTAGTTAGCAGAGGGGTGTGTCCTGTAGGCTAAAATGAGATAGTTAAACTGCACTGATTGAAGGTTGAGGTTAGAGGGCAGCACAATTATGTTCAGGAGATTCAAGGGCTCTGTTTGATGCGGCAGTTCTAAGCTCCCAGCCAGTGTCAGTAGTTTAGCTTAGGGTTTCTTTTTTTTTTTTTTTTTTTTTTTTTTGTGGGCTAAAGACAGGAAGGATAAAAACTATGGGAATGAGTTGTTACTATTATTATAAAGTGGTGTGAATTTTTTTTTTTTAACTACCAGCTCACCCCCCTTTTGCTTAACTGTTTCCTGATCATTATTTTTTAAGCTGCTTCAAGGGAAGAAGAGAGCATCCCCTTCCCCCCGAGAGCGGCTCCGAATGTTCTCCCGCACGGGGAAGGTGATTTTTTATTTTTTTTTTATGCCCAGACTTCAGCTCAGTTCCCTGACTGAGGATCAGGAAAGCAATTAGCAGTTCAAATTATGCCAAGGCCAAATTCTTTGTCTCAAAATCACGGGTTAAGAGTTGCAAAAGAACCTTAATTGCCTGGTGCTGAACGAGGTATTTTTTTCCTGAGAGCATTTCCACTGCTTAGGGCTGTTTGTGGTGGGGGAGTCTCTTGTGTTTCAAAAGATGTGCAACAGCACAGCTTTTTCCAGGAACCTGCAGAAGCATCCAGGCACTGCACCCATGGTGTCCCTGGCCTCCGGTGTCCCTGGCCTCCAGTTCCTGGCCTCTCTCCCAGCCTCTTTCAGCCACTAGCCTGCTTGCTGGCTTGCAGGTGGCCATACAGCCAGGCTGCTGCCTCCCACCCACCCTAGGAACATCCAGCTCACCACCCAACTTCTCTTATGCCCCCATGGGGGGCTCTGGGTGCAGGCTGCCCGCACCCCCTGCAGCAGCAGCACGAGGCAGCCCCATGCAGGAGGCTGTTGCTTGCTTAGAGACGAGGGCACCCAGCCTTGCAAGGCCAAATGCTGCCTTGCAAGACCGAACAAAGGGGTGCCTGCCCCCTTCTCTCCTTGCCTGCTCCCCGGTCACGTCTGTGTCCCGAGCCCGCGCTCGGTGTTCCCTCTTGAGCCGAGTGACAGCCCGCTTTATTTACTCTAATGGTTCTCATTTTTAAATGTTAATTCCTCCCTGAAGAAAATGTCTTTTCAAGATGAGTTGCCCATCACCGGAGAGAGCGTGGAGGGCGTGCTGGTGTCCTCAGCGCCGGTGCCAAGCCAGCCTTCAGCCCCAGCCCCAGCTCCTTCCCTCTCCTGCACACTACAGCCAGGAGTAGGATCCACGCTGCCCCGGCCCCATCATCCCAGCTCCATTTTGGGGCTGATGGATTGTCCCCAGGCCATGTGATGGGTACGGCCTCAAAGGGGACACGGCACGCGCAGAGGCTGGGCTGCTGCTGAACAACAATTTCTAACCTCCGTTGGAGAGGAGGGTGGCGGGCTGGGGGGAGGAACCGGAGATAAATGTTAGCTCATTTCTTAAGTAATTAGTTACCTCCTCATCCCCATGTTGTAATTGTGAACAAGCTGTAATGTTTAATTAGTGTGTAAATGAAACCCCAATTTCATAATGGCTGCGGTGACAGCGCTAAGTGAGACGGGCACAGAAGGGGCCGCATTGTTTCAGCGGGAGATGAAGCTGTCGCCCAGCAAGCCGAGCGTCTCTGGGAGAAAATGGAAATGATAAACGAAGTGAGGCTAATTAGCAAAATCATACAGGCCCCACTGATGGTTCTCATCAAGGGGAGGTAATGAAGCGGGCGGGCCGAGCTGAGGGGGGATTAATTGGAGCCGATTCCTGCGCGCACACAGGCGTGGGCAGAGCAGCCGGCGCGGCGAGGCAAACTTCTCCGCTTTGCTTCCCCTGTCCTTCCCCAGCCAGGCGGGGACCAGCAGCACCTGGCAGCTGTCCCCAGGGTGGGGACAATCCTGCCATGGGGTGTCCTCAACCCCATGGTGAGGATATTGAGCACAAACATCATGGAGCCCAGGTAGCAGATAGAGCATCTCCGCGTGATGGTTGGCAGGCAAGGGGCTGAGCCCCCCTGCGCATCCTCCAGGCAGGGGTCTCTGCAGACCCAGCACCCCAGGAGCACCGTGCCCGGCTTGCAGGGCCCCAGCCACACGCAGTGTCAGCAGGGCACAGTCGGGGCTTTCCACGGCTGGGGGAACCCAAGGTCGCAGAGCTGAACTTTATCCTTTCAAGCCGTGGAGGAAGTGCCCTTTCGGCAGCTGCTGGCACCCCCCCGATGGTGTTGCATTACTTACTGACATTTATGGGAGCGCGCAGAGCCCCGCTCCCGTTGCAGTAACAGCACCACCAAATGCCCTGCGTCCGGCTGGGAACCGTGCTGTACCTGCTGCCATCTCACCTGCGGGCTCCCAGCTGTATCAGGAGCCACCAACCATCTCACCGAGCAGAAGCGAGGACAGCGATACCTGCCCGGCTGTTAGTTCCTGGGCCGGCAGCTGTCTGTCCAAGCATGGTGTCCCCAGCAGTGACAGCCCTGCGTATTGAAGCAGCAGCGGCACCCTGAGCAGGTCTCCTGTGCCTCAGCCTCCCTTCCTGCCACAGCATGTCACGGTGAGCTGTCTGAGCTGAACGTGCCAGTCCCGGGACGCCCAGCGCCTGCCCAGAGCCGCCGTGTCCCTCCCCTGTGGCCCCTCCGAGCCCCCCGCTGCCTCTCCTGCTGAGTAATGAGAGATTTCCCTGGGCCTCCGAGGGCTCTAAAGAGGGGCTGAACAATATTATTTATTCAGTTGTTTACAGAAGCGTTTGATCGGGCATAGTTCTTCACTGCCAGCCTGTTGTGTATTATTCATTGCAATAATCTCTGCAGATTGTGATAAACTGTAACTGCGGCGGGGCAGCGCGGAGCTGGGCTCTACTGCCACCGCCGCCTGCACCGGCCTCTAAAATATCGGCAGCTGCAATCATAAATCTCAATTTACAAGTGGGACTATTGCACGGGGAGTTATAGTTATACTAATGATTACTTCTCTGTCTTATTTTTCATGTTGCAACAGAGTAATAAATTTTTAAGAACAGCCCTGGCGAAGCGTTAGGGAAGCCTGCGCGTCCTCGCTGCGTGCTGCCGGCAGGGAGCAGCGATCCCGTCCTCCCGCGGGCATCGCAGGGGGTGACACGATCAGCCCTCTGTGTCCCCAGCCTGGGAGCCCAGGTACATTGGCAGGGGCTGGATCACCTTTGGGGCTGGCCTTTGGGGTCAGCCCTGCTGTTTGCCATCCTGGAGAAGAGCCCCCAGCTCCCTGCCTCGGTTTCCCTGCCTTGAACAGCCTCAGCCGCACCTCTCTGAGCTCGTTAAGCTAAAGAGATCGTGGAGCTGCTGAGGCCAAGGGAAGATCTGAAGGCTAAGAGAAGAGCTGATGTTTGAGGGGGGCATCATGCCCCCGTAGCTCACACCCTCCCCAGCACTGGGGCATGGAAGCGGGATGCTGGCTCCCACCTACGGAAAACCTTTCCCAAGCACAGGCGAGGGTCGGCAGGGAAGGCAGGCTGTGCCCGGAGGATCCCATCCCCATTTCTGCTCAGCGTCTCACGAGCAGCCGGCGTTGTCCCTCCTGGAGCAGTCCCCATGGGGGCTCCCTGCAAAGCCCACGTCCGCTCCCCAGAAGGCAGCAGCGGGACCCGGGCTTCGGCGAGCATTTCCCGAGTGTTTATCACAGCTCCGAGGTCTGTGATGTGAGGCCTCTGATGGATGCCTCCATTCACAGGCTTGACATTATGATGTACAGGGAGCCTAGAGACATATAGATTTTCAAAGTGGCCACTTTGAGCATAATTATAAATATCCAGCCTCTTTACATAGTGAATTGCTGCCAGGAAAAGAAGGGCCCCGTGAGGGCTGAAATGCTGCCATCCAGGCTTTCTGGAGAAAAGCACCTTGGCTGACATCATTTTCTCCTTTTTGGGGTGCCAGGAAGGGATGGGCATTGAGGGATCGTGCCTTGCCCATCCCGTGCCCCCCGGCATCTCTCCCCCATTGCCCATGGTGCCGGCTGTCCCTGGCTGGGGGACATCTCGCGGGCACTCTGCTTTTGCAGCTTGTTTGTGCCAGCGCGTCGCAGCCTGATCCTAACTGCTTCCGAATGGCTGCTCCCCTTCCAGATCACGGCACAGCGAGGGGCACCAGGGGCTGGGTGCTCCCGGTGTCCGTGCCCCATCTGTGGCCCCGGGGACACAGAGAAGGAGAAATCCTCCCCTGGCTCATCTCCTTCGGCTTGCCTTTGGGGCATCCCAAGCCCTGCGGAGCTGGGGCTCAGCACGGAGCAATCAGACCCCGGGTGGGCAGGAGAAGGGTCCCCCGCTGTCACCGCGGGGCCGGCAGGAAGCAATCCGGGGAGCCGGCTGGTAACACTTATACCCCTTTCCAGCCCAGCGTGGCAGCACGTTGATGTGAAAGGAGGGGAGCGTGAGGTTTGGGTGCTGTCAGAGCATCGTTGCTTCCCTCCCTGTGCCAGAGCCAAGGCGGGTGCGCGTGGGGAGGGCGCCTGCGCGCACAGCGGGGACAGAGGGACACAAACAGGCTTTGGCCCCAGCCTCTGACAGGGGCACGCTGGGATTTTTCAGGGCAGAATGAAGGGGATGTTTGAGGATTTGTTCTCTGTTTGCGAGCAGGGTCTGGAGGAGAGAAGGTCAAAGAAGAAAATTGGAGCTGAATTGAAATCAATGGCAGGTGGAGATTAGAGCGGTGCCCCAATTAACTGCAGCGCGCTGGGGTGAGGCTGGGGAGGGCTGCAGCTCCCCAGGTTGGGACCCCCCACCTCAGCCCGCTTCTCTGCGGGGCTGTGATTGCTGTGGCAGGCCCAGGGACACGCAGGACCACACCAAGGACCTTGCTGCCACGTGGACACAGGCTGGAGCAGCTGGAGGCTGCGGGTAGCAGCATCAGAGTTGGGCATTTTGGGGTTGGATGACCCCCACTCCCTTCTTCTCTGCACTCTTGCCAGGCTCAGCCTCCCTCCCCAGCTGCATCCCAGGTCTTTGTCCTTGTTTCCCTGTCCTGGTCCCTTCCCCCATTTCTCTGGTACCTTCTCAGCTCCACCAGCAGCGCCGCTAACTCCCCGTCACGGTTTCCTCCGGCTTCTCCTGCCTCCCGACTCCGGCCCTCGGCCCTGCTGTATTTCAGTGCAGCGCTTTCCTCCCTCGCGCTTCCTGGGGAAGTCATCGAGCGCCCCGAGGCCGGGTCCCTGCTCCCCGTGCAGGTGCTGGGACCGGGTGCCAGCGGGGCTGCAGCTGCTGGGGCCGTGGGGCTGGGCGTCAGCGCACGTGCAGCCACCCGGGGCAGCGGGCTGGGTCTGTGTTGCCCGGCGCTGGCGAGATTCTGATGGGAAATTCATCCCAAACACTCTCCGGCCCCAAAATCACCCTTCCGACAGATTTCAAGGCTTTGTTC
The DNA here is from genome assembly GCA_011076525.1 of Nettapus auritus. Lineage (NCBI taxonomy): Eukaryota > Metazoa > Chordata > Aves > Anseriformes > Anatidae > Nettapus > Nettapus auritus. The sequence continues at coordinate 21,313,355 of CM021772.1, read as the reverse complement.
CAAAGCAGCTGGGCACTCACACACACAAAAAAACACCTCCCAGCAACACGTAGCTGGAATTTGAGGGAAACAGCAACATATTTTTCATTCTTGTTCATGGCGATGCGTTAACAGTTCGGGCTGGAATTTCCTGGGGAAAAAAATCACCGGGGGTCAAGCGTCCAACGTGGAACATCTTGGTAATCTTGGAGCCTTGGGAACACCGGGTCAGGTCGTGTCGGAACAAGGGGGGAGCCAGCCCCCCGCTTCCCCACCACGCACACACGTGCTGGGAGCACTGGGGCAGCCAGGACCCGGTTCGTGCGCCCCGTGTGCCCGCAGGGAGCTGTGCTCTCCCCGGCAGCCCCCGCGGTGCGGCGCGGTGCCCATCGCCCAGGGAACGTTAATTAACATTGCGGGAAGATCTTAGGAAAGGTGCAATTTGCCTGATCCGGCGCCGCAGTCGTTCAGATGCCGAGTTAATTCAATCCTTGCACACAGTGCTCCTACAGATTGTTGGCTTTAAACAAACAGCGGTGACAGATTTGTTGCTGCGGAAATGTGGTCATTAAGTCAGGAGCGCGCGTTTGACCTGAAAGCGATTGAGTGATGGATGCAAGTCATTTTAAAGCCGCAGCAGCCAAAAGGATGCTCCTTTTGGAGAGCAATCTTGCATCTGAGGAGTGTAAATAATTTAAACAAACAAGTAAAGTCAGGTGAAGGCGCTGCTGTGTGCCACACCGCCGTGTCACGGCGCTACATGCGGAGCGGGGCAGCGCTCCCGGGGCCAGAGCTGTGGCGGAGGGGAGCTCCTGTGCGCGGTGCTGCAGGCAGGAGGTGCTGGGTGACAGATCGGGGCTGCCCCTGCAGAAACCAGGTACCGAGCGAGCTGTGCTGGGTCACATCATGCTCGGTGCTGTGCCCCTGTGGCTCTCCGAGCTGGGGCTGCCTCCTCGCGCGATGCCCAAAGCTGAGCCTTGCCGAACACATCCCATTTATATCTTGTTCCAGGGTTCATCAGGTGCCTTTTTAGCGAGGTCCAGCTCACTTTTTGGGGTCTGCGGCAGAGGCAGGCCGTGGATCTCAGGGCTGGATCCGCTCCTGAGGGCTGGGAGCTGGGAGGGAGCAGGGGAGCCGCAGCGGTCACGTCGCACGGGTCTGCGCCTTGCGCCACCGGAATTGGCGGCCCAGTAATGAGGCTGGTAGTTACCGTGCATGGGAAGCAGCCATTGCCTAAGCCTCAATATCTCAGCCGTTTAATTTAATGGGGTTTTTTAAATACCAAAAGCAATTAAGTTCACATTGTGAGCTAATCGCCTACAAAATTTCATTTCAAAGATGCTCGGACTGTTTGTGAGAGAATTGCTCGAAAAAGCCCCAAATGCGCCGGCGTCTGCCCGTTTGGCCTCCTCTCCCGTTCCTCCTCCCTACCCAGACCCAGGCAGATTTCTCTAAAGGAGACGATCACGTTTTCAGGCTCCTGAATTTATGTCAGGTTTTTTCAGGGCTAGGAGGAGACGGCGGGAGCTCTGCATGGAAGGACGCGTTACCGCTGCCTTGAGGCCGGCCGGCCGTGCTGCTGTGTCTGGGTGTGCGAATGGTGCCCCAGGCAGGGCACCCAGACCTTGCACGAGCCCTTGGGCTTCAGAAAGCTCCCTGGATGTCCCCCCACAGCAGTGCCCACCGCTGCCCTCAGCAGCTCACCTCACGTGCCCAGCCCCAGCCCTGGCAGTCCCCGCAGAGCTGGCTCTCCGTGGGCCTTATCAGCTCAGAGGAGATCTGGAGGTCTGTGCCAGAGATTACTCATTCTCCTGACCCCCCAGTTACCGAATACGGCATAATCCCCCCTTGACAGCCAGCTGGGGGTTCCTTTCCTGCCCTGCAGCTCTCTCCTTACAGCACCTGTGCCAGCCAAGCCCCCCGCGTGCTGCCGGGACGCATCCAGCCGGGGTGGGATGGGGCACGGCACACAAGACCCGGCTCTGTTACCTCTGCCGCCGTGTTTTGGGAGACCAAACGCCCCCTGGTTTTCCCGGCCGGCGGTGGGGAGGTGATTGATGGAGTCCCGAGCGCACGCGGTGAGTCCGGCTCTCGGTGTTTCTCCCAGATCCGTGGCACGGGGAGGGGAGGTCACCGCGTCGCAGGTTTGCTAACCTTGCCCGCTTATTAAAAATGGTAAAAGCCTCCCTCAGGACTCGTGAAGTATAGATCCGGAGAGCTCCATATGCTGTTCCCCTTAATGAGATGTCTGCCTGAAGAGCAATAGCAAAACACACCAGCCAGTTCAGGGTCCCTATAGCTAGATGGCCTGGCTGTAAACAGAGCCGTCCGTCTTAATGGGCTATCGTGTAAAAACTTCTCCCAGTCAATAAATCAAAGGGGCTCCATTTATATCATGCGCTGCCTTCGCTATTAGGCGGCCCTGGATGGCACGCTCTGATACAGAGCTCCCCAGGTCCGCCAGGCGAGCCTGGAGCCTCTAATGGGCATTTAATTCAGGCTTCCCCGCGCCGACACCGGGGATCCGCCGTGATTCGGGCTGGCCGTGCCGTGCAGGAAGGGGAACCCGTGGGTCGGGACCTTCGCGTCCACTCCAAATCCTCCGCTGTGCAGGGACTCTCGCAGAGCTGCCAGGGGCCGAGCCCCCCGCGGGGATTCAGGGCTCGCCCCCCTCCTCCTGCCGCCGTGGCGCTGGCTCAGGTATTTATTTTTCATTCCCTCCCCTGTGCTGCTCCGATGGCACCGGAGGGAAGTTCCGCTCCAGCCACCATCCCAGGCAGAGATATTAGTCCTCATTACTAATTAAAGGAAGCAGGAGTAATTGACGGATGGTGGATGGTGGGGGAGCTGGCGTGATGAACGGCCCCTGTCCCCGCGTCGGGGACGCATGCTGAGCGCTACCTGTTAGCTACAAATAAACAAACCTGATAAATAATAAATAGTTTGAGAAGAGTGGCCGAGCATTATTTAAATTAATAGGGATTAGAGGGAGAGGCCTGAAAGAGCATTCCTCCGGATGAGCTATCCCCGGCCGGGAAGGGACTCATTTGTTGAGGGCTGGAGTAAACAAGGAGCAGGGGAGGATTCATCACGCCGGCTCGGCGGGGCCTCGCGGCGCTGCTCGGGCTCTCGCAGCACAGCCGCGCTCTTCCCGGCCACCTCTGCACCAGGGCCCCCTGCCCGTGTCCTCCTGTCCCCTGCCACCTCGCCGGTGTCACCTCTGGGGCACCGGCTGCGGGTCTGCGGTGGCACAGCGGCCGGGCACCCCGCAAGCTTCCCGGCAGAGCCGGCGCGCACCCAGGCGCTCGCTGTCGGCTGCGGTTTGGTCTCAGCCAACAAATCTGCCCGCCGGGGGTCTCCGAGCCCCCTGACATTTGAATAACCCCCCGCCTGCGCGGATCCAGGAGGCCGGGGGGGCCGGGGGGAGGCGAGGAGGGCCGGGGGGGAGAGGGGAGGTCGGGAGCTCTGCTCGCTATCACATCTACTCCATCTTATCGCGGCGGTAATTTGATGATAAAAAATAATCCGAGGCTGGAAAGGAAACATGTGTAGTGGAGTAAAGATTGAATGGAGGTGGATTGTGCCCCGGGGCGGCGGCTGAGAGATAGAAGGCAATGTCCTTCTGTTTGACATACTGCCGAGACGCGGCCCCGCCGTGCCGAGCCCTGCGTGTGGCACGGGTGGGCTGCCGGCCCCGCGGCCCCGTGGGCACATCCTGCTGCTCCAAAGCGCACGTCCCCATCCCGCGCTGCCCCAGCGGGCACGTCCCGGCACCACGCGGCCCCGCGGCAGGGATGGAGGCAGCGCCAGGCTCACCGGGGTGCTGCACTAGCCCGCGGTGCACAAAGCCAAGGGGCCCAAGGGTGCCGGGTGCTGCTGTTCCCCAGCAGCCCCGCACCAGCAGCAGGGATCAGCCTCACTCGGCTCCCCAGCACATCGTTCCCTGCACGTTGTTCCTCGCCGCCTGCTCGCCGGGTGCCCGGACCTCCAGCTCGCTGCAGCCCAGCCCGACGGGCGCCATCCCTGTCCTGCCGTCGCGCCGCCGTGCGGGTTGTTCCCAGCACGCTTCCCCCCCCCCTCCCCGGTCCCTTTGGTTATGCTTCACAACTCATTTTATCAGCTGTCAGTAGCCAAATGTCTTTTTTAAGGAGTGGGTTATAGCCACTAATGTACTGAATGCTATTGCACTGGCTGCAGTTAGTGTTCCACGGCTAAATTACTATAATTAATGTTCCACTAGGACTGGTTGTAACAGGCGGCTGCGGGAGCCCTGGCTCTGGGTTTTCACAGCGGCTGAATTACCTCTGCTCCCCAGAGAGCATCCTGCAAAAGGGGGGCCGAGGTCGGTGCTGGGACGGGTGGCAGGAGATGGGGTGCCCCAGGGTCCCCTTGGGCACGTGGGTCCCCGTGTCCCTTGGGTCCCTGTGGGCACGCAGTGGGTGAGCCACTGCCTGGGCTGTGACGTGCGTCCCGGGGCTTTGCCGCAGGCATTTCGGTGCCCACCACGTGGATAAAACGTGGCTCGATGCTGAGATGTGGTGCCTAGAGAAAGGCTGCCCGTGGCTAACGAAGGGTCCTCGGCACAGATGTGCCCACCGTGCCGGGCACAGCACGTCTGCCCGTGGCAGGAGCCCGGTGCCTGCTCCCCGCTCTCACCTCCCGGAGAGATGCAGGGAAAATCTTGCCTCGGCACGCGGAGCGGCGTGCACGCACCCCTTGTTTCGTTAAACGCGTTTGTTCAATACCTGCAACAAACAGATTAGCCGGGGCTTTATCAGGGACAAGAGAAGGGAGAGAAATGTGATAATGGTTTTCAGCAAATCCTCGGGCTGTCACAGATTAGAGCGGCCGCGGCAGGGAGCATTATCAGCCCTTTCCTCCTCTCCCCATCTCCTCCCCCTTTGTCTCCTCTCTCCATCGGATTTCTCCAGCCAATCTATTGTAGCGAGAGCCGGGCAGATACACGGAGAAGTCGGTTTCAATCTGATCCGCGATTGGTTTTCCCGGCAGCTGATCTGTGTCGCGGCATCGATCCGCGTGCCCCCGGTGCTCGTCACCTTGTTTGTCTGGAGAGGGAGCTGGGGGGGCCGGGGTGCTGGGCGGGGGGCCGGGCTCAGCGCCACAGCCCTCGGAGCCACTTCAAACCCCATGCGTGCCATCGATCTCCGGGCTGCAGCGCGCGGAGGCCAGCCCCGCGGCGCAGGAGGGGCGCGAGGCACCGGCCCTCATCAGAGGAGTTTAAATGGCTGTGACCTTTGTGGTGAGCCGGACGAATGGCTTCTGAGGGGCTGAGCACGGCTTCGTGGGGCAGGGGACGGGAGATGCTGGCCCTGGCACCGGCGTGGCTTGGTGACACCGTGGGTACCGGGAGCTTGCCAAGAGCTCCCAGCCCTGCTCTCGTGGGGGCACCGAGCACCGTGCTGCACGCTGTGAGTCCTCTGTAGAGCTTGGGGCTGGGCAGGGGGAAGGATTTGGCCATGACCACGTCCCCTTTTTGCTCCCCAGCTGGCCGTGTCTATGCCCAGTCTTGCAGGAACCTGGGGGGGGGGCGTGCTGGTGGTGGGAGCCGCTGGGGTACCCTGATGGGGGGCTGTGGGGCGGCTTTTCCTCCTGGAGCTTTGGGGACAACGCCACCCTTCCTCCCAGGAACGCCAGGACTGCCACAGCCGGGGTCTGTGTGCAAGTGGCCAAGTGGCCGCGGGCACAGGAGCTTGTGTTGAACTCGGAGATCCCCAGAGGCCACTCCCAGAGCGGGAGCCCTGCGCCCCTGGGGGAGCTGCAAGGTCCCCGTGTGCCGTCGGTGCCACGGCCGTGCCCAGGCCCCGCACCGCGCTCGTCCCAGCGAGAGCTGCCGAGCTTCCCGAGGGGCGGGCGGCCGGGAGGGCAGGGGGGATATAACAAGTAATGGCCCCGAGTGTGGAAACACTGTTAATAAAGTGTATTTCACTTTTAATTTTGACATATAATGTAATGATCTTTTTTAAGGCCCTATCATATTATCTGCATGACTAGATTATTGAGTCTTCATCATCTCCAGATAAATTTATGACCAGGATGATGCTTGGAATTTATTATCAGTCAATAGAGCTCAATACTGTAACAAGGCGTGTAATAAGATATACATATTTAATGATCCGGAGTAAAACAGCCCCGCTAATGGGCAGGATGAGACGAAGGCCGGAGCGTTAATTTCCATCCCCTGCCCCTTCCTGCGGGAGCCTCATGCGGGGCATCGCGCCCCGACGGACCCCGGGGTCCCGTGTGTCACCGGGCAGCTACGGGACACCCAGGGGAGCACGGCCGCATCCCTCGTGCCGTGGTGCGGGTTTGGGGCAGCCCCGGGAGGACGCGCGAGCTGTCCCATCCCCGCGGGTCTCACACGTCCATCGCCGGAGCGCGAGGTCCGGGTGCAGGCAGAGCCGTGTCCGGCGGGGCCCCTCTCCCTCGCCAGGCTGGGTTTGGAGCTGCCGATTCTTCCAGCCCTTTGGGATGTTATTAAATTAGTTTCCTAGGACTTTTAATAAGCACTTTTGATGCCTTTGAAGCGTGCGGCTTTGTGGGAAGATTACAGTCCCGCATCCATCTCGCTGGGAGAGAAACAATGGCAGCAGGGCTGGCGTTTGATCTCTCCTCCAGAAGGCGAGAGAGGGTTTGCGAGAGACAAAGAGGTGAGCTGGTGATTTGGAGCTAATGTTTAAAAATAGGTAGGTCTCCCTCCAAGATAAAGAGACCTGCCCTTCTCTGTGTAATCGCACGCCTCTGCCTCGCCGGACCCGCAGAAACACAGCTCGCTTTATTTGAAGGATTCGAGTGCGGCGCTGGGTTTGATTCCGGGCCCTTTTAAAGCAATAACTAGGCCATCTGACCGAGCTTTAAAGAGCAGGAGAACTTTCCATTAGGACTCACCACACAGTCTCGGCAGCACTGGAATTGCATCCTCGCCTTTTATTTCCTTTCTCTGACATCTCGTGTCACTCGCAGGCAGGAGAGGCTCGGCTTTATCAACTCGCTCGTTTCTCCCTTGAAATTTCTCCCTAATTAGGGCCCCAGTCCCGACGGAGGGACCGGTGGCAGCGGTGTGGGACGGGTACGGGTGACAAGGACAGCGGCAACCAGGGGCAGGGACACGTCGGGGGCATCTCCCAGCCCTGCCCCACAGCTCCCGGGGAGCACCCCTGCACCCAGCCCCCGTGGGGCGAGTTGTGCTCCGCGGGCACCCGGCTCCGGCTGGGCTTCGCCGTCGGTGCGCGGAGAGAAGGCACCGGGGAGCCCCGTTCCCTTTATCTGCGGATAACCGCCGCTGCCTTTAACAGCCTGGAATAAACTAGCCATAAATATCCCGATCATAAGTGCTTAGATATGGCAACTTTACACCGAACAGAGGTTTTAACCTTCCCTGCGGAGAACATCCAGCTCTACATCACCGACTGCTCCCGTTCGGCTGCAGCTCCAGGTGAGATGTGGGAGCTGCCGGGACGAGCTGGCGGCGGGGTCCCAGCGCTGCCCCGGGCTGCCACCTCCTCACCGCCCCTGTGTCCTGCGGGAAGAGCCGTCCCCACGCCTCCGTCCCCGTGCCCTGCTCTGGGTGTGCACAGGGAACGGGTCCATAGGGACGAAACCCCACCCGGAGGCAGGGCTGCGTGCACAGGTTTGTTATTGTTTGAGAAAATCCCCTGGATTTTTTCTGGCTCTGGCACCAACTTCAGGAACTTGGCACTGTCACCTTGTCCCCAAGCCAGCCCAGGTCCCCAGCCCAGCCCCGGAGCAAGGGAGCCCACCTCACCCTCGCTGCACCTCTCCGATGCCCCAGCCGTGACTTTCTTCTGCAGAGCGACTTTGAGGCGAGCTGTAAAACACTGGGACGAGTTAAATAATACACGACAGTGTACGGTATAAATTACAGGAAGCCAGTGGTGGAGCGACATTGTATGCTGAATAAATTAAAGGCTGCGTGACTTACAGGCGAGATTGATCTCCTGCCGAGCATTTTGTTTGGTGACGTGCTTGTCATAAGGGAGAGCTAATTACCAGCTCGGCTCCGGCGCTGGGGAACACGGCACAGGCCGGGCGCTCCGAGCGATGGTGGGGTCCTGCACTTGTAGGATTTGCTCTTCCCGAGGCCGGCCACGTGCCAGGGACCTGGTGGCCGGGCCGTGTCCCTGGGCCACCGGGCTCCGTCACATCGTGGGATGAAGGATGTACCTGGGGGTACTTTTGGGGTCCTGGTTGTACAGGGCCCAGCACTGCTGCGGGGAGTGACACGGACCCAAAAGTGTATGACCGGGGTTTGGGCTCCCACTGGGACACATCCAGCTGGGCCCTGGTGCTGCTGACCCCAGGGCACGGCAGCGGGGTCAGCCGGAGGGTGGGCAGCGGAGCAGCGAGGGGCGAGGGCGCGTCCTGCAGCGGGGACGGCGCTGGCGTGGGGGGGACACGGGGCTGGAAACGCGGCCACCGAGCCCGCTGCCCCGTCCCCAGCCCGGGAAGGATGCGGCCGCCCCGTCGGGCTGTCTGTCACTCGGCGGGATTATGAGTAGTGAGCGTAATGCATCGGCGTATGAATAGGGTTGTCTGGCTGATGGTGATGTATCGTTTTTCATTACTGCCTCTCAAGCCCTCCCTGCTCCACGTGTGGAAATTCTATTTATTCCCTAATTTGTAAAAATTCCCTCCTTATCTGATACCAATCAGGGAGGGGTAATTGGCTCTCCAGGGCTAGCGGCTGGGGTCCTGATGAAGAGATATGTGTGTCTGCTCCGGCTGTCCAGGCACCCTGCCCTGCTGCACCAGCGACACAGGCCACAATTAATAATGATTTGCAAATGGCAGACAAGCAATAACGCAGAAAGATGTCCAGCCAGCCTCCTGCCCGCCCCTTAATTTCCTTCTGTAATATAAATGGCACGGGAACGAAAATCCAGCGCTATAAATTCTGAAATTAGTTATTCGCCGTAATAAATGGGGCCCTTTTTGGTGCGCGGTCCCCACGTCCTCCTCCCCCACGACCTCCCCCCTCGCCCGCCGCCTCCTTCATTTGAGCCCGAATATGCAAATGCCGTAATTTAACGGGATGGTGAAGTTGATTTTCATGTTAACTTAATTACTTTGATTTATGGCGGGCTGCGGCGCAGGCACGGCCCCGCCGTGGCGCGGCTCCCCCCGTCCCCTCCGCGCTCCCACCGACCGCTTCCTCGCCGCCTCTCCCTCGCCGCCCCTTTCCTCGCCCCAGCCCCGAGTTCGGCGCTTTCTCGGCTGCCTGGAACTGGGCATAAGTCCTCGCCGCGGTGGCGTGATGGGGAGGACAAATTCCCCGTCCTGCCTTGTTTAATCGTGCCTGGATAATGGATGTATAATTGACTCATTTGAATGCTTTTGCCTACAGGAGTGCAGAGCATTAAATGTTTGATTGCCTTAATTTCCAAACAGATCATTATCCCCTTCTTACCCGCTCTTAATAAACACTTTATGAGGATTTTTTTTTTTTTTTTGTAAAGGAAAAAAAATCTCCGCTCCTCGTACTTCTCTGAAGTGATAAACTCTAATTAAGTCTAATATTTAAAAATATGGTAATGGCGACTTGTTTGAATAAGTGGCCTGCATTTCCATAATTTCATTATTACGTAAAACACGCTAATTATTTGAAGTGTGCTTATTACTAAAAGAGAAATCTCCTCCTAATAAAGATGAAATTGGCTTTTTCCCTGTGCTGCTGAGCGCGCTGCTCCCCTTCCCTCCCGGCCGGGGCGCCGGCGCCGCTCGCTTTGTCTGCCCGGGGACGCTCGCGGGGACACCTCGGTGTCCCGGGGGCCCTGGCAGGATTTCGGGGTCCCAAGCACAGCAGCTCCCCTGCCTGAGCCCCGTGTGCTGAGAGGAGCATCCCGTCCCCCGGCACGGGGAGCAGCAACAGGTAGGGGACAAACGGAGCAGGAGAGCGAGACTGGGCTCTGAGCGCGCCGCAGAGCGCCTGCCGGCTCTCTGGCGGGGCAGTCAGGGGAGGCACCGGGATGAAGTCAATATAAAACTAATTTTCTTTTCTTCGTGAAGAAATGAGGTGTGTGGCAGTAACGTAATTGCAGATAATGAGGTAAGTTATTCTTAATATTCCGAGCGTCGCTGTCAGCTCCACCTGATATACCTGCCGGCTGGCCGGGGCCCCTCGCACCGCGCAGGGTTACGAGGCCATTCGTTGGGGAGCCTCAGGAACGGCCCCGACCTCCCCGTGGGTCCCTGGGGCCAGGCGTCCCCGGCCCCGTCCCACCCTTGCCCAGCACCTCCCAGAGCCAGGCTGTGACATTTACCACCGGGGTCACCCCTATGGTGGGATGGGGACCTGTGGCCCTCTGGTCCCCAAAGCTGCTGTGGCCGTGGGGGCGTCTGGTCCCTTCAGGGACACAGCGTGGGTGGGGGACAAATGTTGGTGTCCCCCGGGGGTGCCGTGGGAGCACAGGAAGGCCAAAAACCCTTTTTTTTTCCCAGCGTCACCCCCGCAGCGGGGCTGTCCTGGGGCTGCTGCTGGGACGGACTGGATGGGACATGCCGTGGTGGGGGCGGGTGAAGGCTGGACACGGCTCCCACTGCTCCGGCACACGAGAGCCCGTGTCCTTGTGCTGACGGCAAGCGCTGCCATCCGGCCGCGATGGCTCTGTCCCCTCCTGGGACGGGCACACCCAGGGTGAGCAGCGCAGCCGGACAGGGCGTGGGGGGCACACGACCCATGGCTCCCCCTCGGGATTGCAGGAACACTGGCAGCAGCGTGGGGCCAGCAGGGTCCCGCGGGTCACGAGGCTGCCGGCTGTCCCCTTGGTGAGGCGCAGGGAGGCTGTGGCCGGGCGTCCCCGCTTCCGCTGGTGGGGAGCCGTTCTCGGAAGGGAGCGGCGATATTATTCATTAACAGTAATCTGCCATTAGAACATTGACAAATGGCCCCTGGTCGCCTGAGCATCAGTTCTTGTACAGACCATAAAGCATGGGGACAGTTTAAATATGGACCTGCTCTGCTCGGGCCGGGGGGCGATCCGTCTTCCCAGGCGCAGCACAGGTGCGCCGGGGCTGGCTCCAAATGAGCACGGGCAGGGGGGCTCTCAGCTCCCGCAGCCCCTCGGGGCGGCCGTGGGCCACACCGGGATGGAAAACCTGGCTCCTTGCTCCAGCTGCCTGTCCCTGCTGGTCCCCGGGGTGGTGGCACCCGGGTGGTCTGGTGGCCGAGCCAGGAGAGGCGAGAGCCCCTTCCTGCCCTCCTGCTTCCTGGGGCTGGGGAGGGCGCGGGGGCATCGCTGCACAAGCCTTGCTCCTTCGAGCAGCCCCATTGCATGGCACGGCCGCGTCCTGCCAAGCCAGGACCACCTCCTGCTACCAGAATCCTCCACCTCCTGGGCTCGTGGCGGTGCTGCTCTGCCCCAGCCCGGGCAGGAGGTGCGGTGCCGGCGGTGCTGCAAGCAGCACGTGCTTCTGCCTCCCACCCGGCCGAGGAGCGCAGCGGGAGCGTGTCGCTGTGCCAGCAAAAGGACAAGGACAGGCAGCGGTGCTGAACACTGGCAAACTCCAGCCCTAATTAAAAGGCCCTGGCGTGAGCTCGCTCTGCCTGGCTGTCCCCATGGCAGAGAGCTCGGCAAAGACGCGGAGAGGGCTGGGACGTGTGTACGGAGCTGGTGAGGAGCCATCGGGGCAGGCTCAGCCCCAGCCATCCCGGGACCTCGGTGGGACCCACGCAGGACACAGGTGATGCTCCGAAGCCACACGACACGGCGAGGGGCAGGGAGGCACGGCCGAGCCGCTGCTCCGCTTGCAGAAGGCAGCGTAACCCCACGCTGACCCCTTCCATGCACACCGCGCAACACCCCTAAATCAATTGCATCTTATTATTACAATATCAATATACAATATTCCTACAATAACACCATTGATTTTCTACTCAGAGGCTGCACCTAAGTCTGCTTTAAAGAGGAGGGAGTTAATAGTGCCCTCATTAAAAATCTATAGATTACCCCCCACCCCAAAAAAGAAAAAGCAGTTTATATTCATTAGGGCTATTGAATATAAAGTAATATGTTTGTGTAGGACATTGGAGTAATGTGATAATCCGTCCGCATATCAGGGAGAAATCCACTTAGCAACCCTGTCAGCTTGACAAGAAAAATGTGCCCATAAAGTCGGGAATACATTGAGGGAGCGAGCGCGCGGGAGAGCAGGGGCGCGCGGCTCCGGCAGAGCTCTGTCGGCGGCACGGGGCCACCGTCGCCCCGCTGCCGGCACGGGGACACGGCGGGCACCCCGCTGCCCTCCGAGGCGCCCGGGGCAGTGTGGCTGTGCTGGGGTGGGGAACGTCGGGGCTCAGCCTGCGGCCACCCCGAGCACAGTCACCCGCTGGGACGCGGGGCTGGGGTGACGCCGGGGGCTGCGGGACCCCCGCGGCAGCATCCCCCGGGGAGAAGCAGGGCTGCCACAGCCCTCTGCCTGCCTCGGCCCCGGGCTCGCCCCCGGCCCCGTGGTCACCTTCGCGATGGATTAAGCACTGAAAGAGCAGAAAAGCAATCCCGTTCGCGCCCTCTTAGGTTGTCAATTGCCATTTTTGTAATAGAAATTCCTTTCGCAAGGTAACAACGGCCAGATTTAGAGGATTTCATATTGCTAATAATTCCCCAAACAGCCATCTGACGGTGTTGTTTTAAAAGCCGCTTAGTTTTTTGCTTTGGAGTTTATGAAAATCTCCCCCTCTAATATCCCGAGAGCCAGCCTATAATTGTGTTATTAAATCAATCGGAGCGGATTACATTGTAAAATCAATAGATGGCTGTAATTGCATATTAGAAAGTTGTTCTGCTGTTGTTGATTTTTTTTTACATGGATAATTATAATAAGCGTGTTTACCTTAGCGCTGATTTGGAATGAGCCTCACTAAATGACTTAGGGCGAGCTCGGCGCTCCCGCTGCCAGGGGGCCGTGCCGGTTCGGGGTGCCGAGGGCGATGCTGCCCGCCAGGGCGCAGTTCCTTGGCCGGCCACGTCCCCGTGATGTCCCGCCCGGAGCCAGCTCCCGGGGACGCTGCGGTGCATGGGGACGCTTGGCTGGGTGCGAGGTGGAGGGGCCGGGGTCTGTGGGCAGGAGCTGGGGGCACAGCAGAGGGGGAGCCGAGAGCGAGCCTTGTCCTGGGACTGCAGGACGGCGATAGCGCCCTGAGCAGCCCCCCGGCTCCACGAGGTGCTCGCTTTGAGCAGGGACACGCTTTGTGTGCCGGGCCCCTTCGGTGCCACCTCGGGCAGGATCTGCCACCGGCTGGACACCTGTGGCCGTGCTGGGGCCGGGCAGGGCACCTGGCAGCGGGGCAGCGCTGCCCGTCTGCGCGGGGCCCTCAATCCGGCACGCGGCACTGTCAGCAGGCAGCCTGCTGTCTCCTAGACAGTGAAATATGGCCACAATTAGCCCGGATACAGTTCAATTATGATAAACAGCGTTTGCACCCTTTAAGCCGTGATTAAAAGGCCTCCTCCCGTTGATAGAGAGACCTAATTTCACATTATTATCGCTGTAGCTTGATTATAAAGCACTCCCTGGATTTACAGTTGGGAGATGGATGTGGAGGCTTCTTTATCATTTACACATCAGTAATGATGCAGCCTTCCCTCCACCACAACATCCATCCAGCGGCGGCGGGGAGAGGGGGGCCCGGGCTGCGCCCCCTCCCAGGGCGCCCTCTCCCCGTGTCAGCCGGGCCCCGCTGCCACACACAAGTGGGCAAAGTCACCCTTACGGTAACAGCTTGATGAATGGGCGCGCGGTAATGAAATGGAGACATCAAGGCGTGGGGCGAGGAAGAAAGAGTGGTAATCGGAACGAGTGGAGCTGTCCCGAAACGGAGGGGAGCGGGAAGAAGGATCGCCTCTGTGCCGTGTGCTGTCAAGGGAGAAATTACACATTTACTCTTGCTTTTTCTTAAGGAGACGGCCCTCATAGATCAAAACATGGATTTACAAGCCAATTTTCAACATGAAATATAGACACCAGGAATCAATTTAAGCCCGGCTTCTATTTTAGCAAACGGTGCCTGCGTTTAGTCCCAGGTAAATAACGCCAGGAGCGCCTGCCCCCTCCCCGCCTCGCTCTGGCCACCTCGCTGCCGTGGGCTGTCCCCCAGCGCCGGGGCCGGCTGCGGCCCTGCAACCCGGTGGCACGGCGGCCTGGGGCCGGCAGGCATGGAGTGGCACCGAGGACAGCCCTGGCTGGGACAAGGATGACCCCGAAGCACGGTGGCAGGCCTCGGTGCTGCGGCAGGGAGAGCCGGGTGCCACGCAGCCCCTGCCCGAGGAGGGCGAGGGGAAGGGGAACGTGCGTGGCTGGTGGAGGGCAGCTGCGGTGGCACCGGCCAGCCCCAGCCCCGGCTGAGCTGTGGGGACAGCTCCTCCGTGGGCACGGTGCCTTACGGGGGAGCTGGAAGGGGGCAGGCATCCGTAGGCTGAGTGGCTGGTGCTGGGCTCGCAGGGAAGCAGCTGCTGGCCCAGAGCTGGGGAGCCAGCATGGATCCGGCTTGTGGGAACACTGCCGTTCCTATACATCCCTGTGGCAGCACCCTACAGTGAGCACCGGGCTGGGGAACACAGGGACACGGCAGTGGGGCATGGCCTGGGCAGTGCTGCAGCCTCCAGTCCTGGCCGTGGGGCTGTCCCTGTGCAGCGGGGCCGTACCGAGCGGTGGGGACAACGAGCCGGGGGCCCTGCACTTACCCCACAGTGTTGCAGAGCACTGGGGCAGAGGCAGAGCCCCCCGATGGGGCTGGAAGCCCTGAGGAGCAGCGGCTGTAGGGGGTTGAGGTCAGCTTGTCCCCTTGGCTGGGCTGGAGGGGACACGGGGGCCGTGCAGCTCCGGGCATAGCCCGCACCCGGCCTCGGGGCTCGACCGGGGTCCCAGCTGTGCCCCGTGGCAGCCCTGGGCCGGAGCACGGTTCTAACCCAGCGCCTCTGTGCTCTCTCCGCAGACGACTGTAAGAACATCGCCAACATCATGAAGACACTGGCCCATAGAGGCTTCATCTTCAAGCAGACCTCCAAACCCTTTTGATCCCCAGGGCAGGCCAGGCAGGGCTGCATGCGCCCGGCGCCGGCGAGGCGGGGAGGACGGGCTCTAGCATTCAAACGGCAACCGAGGCCAGAGGAACCGACACAAATCTCAATTCAGCTGTTACTCCAGTAGAGGTTGTATATATGGGAAGGCAAATCTGTGTAGACCTGATGTGACTCCCTCTCTGGGCTGCTCCGGACATTATGCCATGCTAGCGGACAGCCGCGTAGGGCGCTTGCACCACATTTTAGACTCGTAGTTTGTTCTTTTCTTTGGCTCCCGATTTCCGTCCCTCCCTCCACCTCCCACCCCGTCCTCCCTCTCCCGCCCTGTAGCCACAGCGTCCCCCCGGCATGGGCCGTCCCCGCCTTCCCCTCTTCTTTCTTTTCTCCGGTTTTATGTTTTCAGGCCTTGACGGCTGCTGCAGCGACGCCGGCACGTGCCCGCGCCCGGGCCGTGCTCGTAGAGGCTCAGCAGTGTCGAGACGGCCCCGACCCTCCCCACCAGCCCCGGCCTCTCCCCGAGCGCCTTTTTCCCCTCTTTTTGAGTCAACACTAACCCCTCTCTGACTCCTGTATGTGACAAACGCAATCCGTCTCTTTATGTTCAAGGTGAAGTGCCTGTATTCTCCGCTGCAGAGCCCCCGGCAGCCCCACCGCGGGCTGCGGGGCCCCGGAGGGCTCCCTTCAGTGGGGCAGGGGCCCGGCGGGCGGGCGGGCGGCAGGAGGGAGGTGACAGCGCCCGCGCGGAGCTCCCCCCGTCCCATCGCGTCCCATCGCGTCCCATCCCGTCCCCGTCCCGTCTGCTCGTGCCTCTTGCGGGGATGGGTGGGATGCCCGGCCCTGCCCCAGCCCCGCCGACCGATTCCAGCTCCACCGGGGCCAGGCCGGCCGCAGCACCGCGTCCATTGCCGGCGGTGGACGTGCCAGCGCGCGCTGGCCCCCCCCGACCCACAGGTACCTGAGCAGGGGAGCTGCAAATTGGCCCGGGTCCCCCACCCTGCTCCCCTCCCGTCCCCTCCGGCCTCCCCCGGTTCCCGAGCTGAGGCTCAGCCCCCGCGTGCCCACGGTCCCCGCGGGCCGTGCCGTGCCCCTCGCGGGTCCCCGCGGACGCTCAGCAGCAGCTGGCTTGTTGCCTGAGAGCCTTGCCGAGCACATCCCCTCCGGCTGGGTGGGCTCCCGGCCGGCCAGGGCGGTCGGGGGGCGGCTGTGGGGCAGGCTGAGGGCACGCGTCCCCCCAGTGTCACCCAGCCCCGGGGCCCTGCTGAATGGAGCCCTCGTCCGGGTGCTGACCTGCAGGGAGGCTGCAGCCCCGGGCCCGTGCGTGCATGGCCTGGAGCGAAGCCGGTGACGGCAGCCAGAAGGGCAATACAGGCACTGAACTTGGCGGTACATGACTGCATGGTGTGTGGTGTTCCAGTTAAACCAACCGATAATGCAAACCCAGCATTTTCATTGTCTAGTTATTCCAATCCTTGCTGTAAATGTGCCACATGAATAAAGTTTGGGGGTAAAGGAGCCCGGGCTGTGCCCATGCATGTGCGAGTGTGTGCGGGGACGGAGGGGGCTGAGCCGGGCGGGCGCGGGGCAGCACAGTGCCACACCATTCGCCAGGGGAATTTTAGGTTGGATCTTAGGAAGAACTTCTTTACCGAAAGGGTTGTTAGACATTGGAACGGGCTGCCCAGGGAAGTGGTGGAGTCCCCATCCCTGGAGGTCTTTAAAAGACGTTTAGATGTAGAGCTTAGGGATATGGTTTAGTGGGGACTGTTAGTGTTAGGTCAGAGGTTGGACTCGATGATCTTGAGGTCTCTTCCAACCTAGAAATTCTGTGATTCTGTGATTCTGTGACCAGCGGGGCTGCCCGCCTGGGGGTGCAGCTCCCCAAACATCCGTGCACCCCAAATGCCATGTGCAAACACAAGCTTTTTGGCTGTGAAAGGGAGATGGGGATGTGTGCACACAGCCTTGGTGTCCCAGAACAGCCTCAAGCCCAGAGCAAGGTGACGGCCACCAGCAAGTCCCACTGATGTCTGCAGCCTGGCAGGCAGTGCAGGATGAAGCCACATTCAGGAGGATGCCAGGCAGAGACATGCACACCCAGCACGCACATTAGCTACTACACGGTCCTGTGCTCATGCACAGAGCACCTGGGAGCAGGGCACCCAGCAGCGCAGGGACCCCACAGGGACCTGCCCAGCACCGCGGTGCTGCCGGGAACAGGGGCACGGCCACACGGCTGGCACGGAGCGGGCAGCTCCCGGAAGGCAGGGGCAGCCTCAGCCCGTTTGCTCCAAGCAAAGGTCACAGGGGTTTTAACGGCTCCCTCCGTGCAGCCCCCGATCAGCTTTATTGACCTATTTTCGATGGAGTCGTCTAATTAGTTTTCTATGAAAACTAAGAACTTGGCCTTTGCCCTTTACTCCTGCAGGCGAGAATGTGACTCAGAGGACGTTGTCACGGCGGATCGATCGCCGGTTACACTTGAAAGGCAGCGCAGAGGGGACGAGGGGTGGGCAGGCCAGGTGGGTGCCCAGCTCTGCACGGCACCGGGCACACAACTGGGACCATCGGTACCAAAGTGCACGAACCCAGGCTGCCATCAGTGCCTTCAGCGATGCCGCAGCCCCTCCAGGACCCTACAGAACAAAAACCCGACCTGCCCGGGGTGGAGCTGGGATGGCCCTCACCACCTCCTGCTCTGCTTGGCCTGGCGGGGCTGATGGCCACTCTGCTGCAGGTTGCAAACGATGGGTTCTGTATTCACAGGGGCGCTCACAGAAATCTGGTGGGTTAAAAAAAAAAAAGGCAGCCACACTGAGCCACGCTGCCACCCGCCTGGCTGGAGGCAGAGCCAGGCCTGGTGTGACGGAGCTAACCGGCAGTGCCAAGGGGCTGGGCTGGCACCTTGGAGGGGACGGCACCTCCCTGGCATGGGCAGGGCTTTGGGACGAGTGTCTTTGGGGTCGGGGGTCTCTACAACAACCCAGCCCTGACGGAGCACACTGGTACCCACCAGCCCTATGGAGCACGGCACCAGGAGAGGGGCAGAGCAGCTCCGCACTACAGCCAGCTGTGCCAGGGCTGCCTGGAGCAGGAACGGGCAGAGCCTGGAAATTCCTCTGCTGCCCAGGAGCTGCCATGGAAATTGCCCAGGTGCACAGCAGGAGACGGAGAGGGAGAACCACGGCTCCTCAGAAAAACACCTCTCTTCTTCACCAATAGGACCGAGCATGATGGGCTGTGGTGGGTTCTCACCTTTCATGGAGTAAGTTTTAGGACTGAATCTGGGCGCACACAGGGGGAAGATGGGACCATTCACACCACACTGGGAACACACTTGTGTACCACTGCACTGCGCTGAGTCTCCGTACCAGGTGCTGCACAGACACCACGGCCACGGCTGCCTCCCATCACTGCAGGGTCAGCACCCAAAGCTCCGGGCACACCAGTGACCGGGCCCCTGCGCAGGGCACACGCAGCGCCAGGGCCCCAGCAGCGTGCAGTCGGGTCCCCTTTGCACAACGGACCGTGGGCAGTGGGGATGGAAGGGCTGCACACTCACAGCGCCCGCAGCCGGGTCCCCGCCACGCTGAGCCCTGCAGCCATCCCCATCTCCAGCGGGGCTCCCCAAAACACCCCGGCCTCCCCGTCCCTCACGTGCCGCTCCGTGTGCTCGGCGGCGGCGTGGTGGGAGGCCCGGCGGGAAGGCGGCCCCAGTCCCCGCTGCGTGCCCGGCAGACGGCAAACAGAGCATGGAATTTGCACGGCTAAAAGTTAAATACAACACACACACGGATTTCGTCAGAGGGCCTGGCACGGCTGCCTTCGCGGGATCCGATTAACGGGGAAATAAAAAGGGCCAGAGAACCCACGCAGCAGTGCGAACAGATGCCCTATAAAAATCAAATACGTGGTAATCAAGGGGACCGAAAGGTACATTTAAAGAAACAAAAACCCACCCTGGAAACAAAGGAACGGGGCTTTGTGGCTTTCCTGGGAGGGCCGGGGAATTAATGGGGAAGAGCACATGTGTTTGATAATCTTTATATGGCAAAAGACCCATCTTTCAAATATGTCACAAATTCATATTAATCACCTTCCTATTGCCTTCTGTGGCGCAGCTATTCCAGTTGCCTTGGGCAAAATTGGGAACTGTCTGGTTAAAAAAAATGTTTTACATTATAATTTACAAGAGCCTACAAGTCTAGTTTCTTTTAATGGAAAGAACGATTAAAAAAAAAAAGAGTGGAATATATATACACCCTGGTATATATACACTATATATATATATTAAAATATATATATATATAAAAGACAGATATTGTAACTCCATCTGGAAAGAGAGAATGTTTGATGTTAACAATGTAACTTCTAGCTTTCAAACAGGCTCAGAAAACAAGAAGTCAGCAGGAGTTCAGATAAAGGAAGCTTAAAAGTCAAATAATTCTGACTCTGAACCCGAGACTTCTTAGACTCAAGGTCTTTTCCTTTACCCATTAATGGGCTGACTTGTGAGCTCAGGAACAAAGTGCTGCAATGTGAGGATTTCTGAGAGTCACTCATTACAGATCACTGAGTGGAGTCTGAGTTGCGGAAATCAAAGGATCCAATCTGGAGTAACTGGCTGAACTTCTGCTTGGAACTAATTTGTTCCGAGTTCGGCTCACCTTTCACCTCCCGAAGGCCCCGAGCACAGTCCCTACCGGGGTCAGCGGCAGACGGCGCCGGGGGGATCCCGGCCCAGCTTTAATGGTCAGCGACGGGCACCGCGGCCCCGGGGAGACGGCGGATGGCAGCCCCGGGAGGAGGGACGCAGGGGAGGTGGCAGCGCAGTGCTGGGCTTTCTGCTGCCCACAGCAGCCGCAGGATGTGTGCACTGCTCCTGCCCGGGGCTCACGGCGCACACAGGAGGGGCTTCCAAGGCGGGCAGCAAGGCCCAGGGGCTGGCATCACCGAGGGGCAGCGCTGCTGGGGACCCCCAGGGATGGCTGCTCCTGCCTGTCCCCAGGGCAAGGGCTGAGCTGGAGAAAGGCCCTGGGGACAGCCCCAGGCTGAGAGCATGGCCACAGCCAGCTGTTGGCACAACGGTTACCTCTGGGTGCTTTCATCCAACCATGCTGAATCCTGGAAAGGAATCCAGGCTTGCAAAGAACACGGGAGTCAGGACTCGGCCCTGTTCCTGGCTTTGCCACTCACCCTCTCCCAACATCTGGAGCGGGATACTTCTCTCCAGGGAAACAAATCTGGCTTCAGGGGAGCAGCTGGCTCGGAGGCTGAACTAATCCATGCTCAAACCAACATGTGCAGTGCCACGGACGGGCAGTGCTAGACGGCACAAAGGGATTCATTCTCTAACTCAGAGGAATTTGAAGCAGGGAGATTAAACGATTCCCCTGGCAGCTCCGTGGCAAAGCACAGGCTTGAACTCCAAGTTCAAGGCTGGCATGGCTGGGCTAAACCACTGAAGCTGCCTTGGCGAGGTGCAGGGCAGGCTGTCACCCACAAACACCCACAGCCATGGCTGCAGGAGGCAAAGCAGCACGGCACACTGCTGAGCAGGCCGGCTGCGCCCCAGCACACCACCTGCCCAACAAACCTGTCTGCACCACCAGCACGGCAGGGTGGGGACACTGCCACGCACCCCACCAGGACTGCCCAGCCACCCCCCAACCTTCCAGGTGCTGATTTTTTAACTGTGACACCAAGCGAGGGGCAGTGGGACAGGGCAGGGAACACCAGCAACGCGTGGCCTCCAAGCAGCTTAGCCCATCCTTGAGAAAAGGTGGTTGTGGGCCACGAGCTGCCGGTCCCTGCCGCTGCCTGAGCGCCCAGAACTGCAGGAAAGGCACAAGGCGAGCGCTGTGCTAGGCCGTGCCCAACTCTCCAAACATGCCCGAGCCAGGCAGAACATGGCACAGCAGCCCCCTTCCCCTCTCTCCGAGATACCCCTCCAGCTGGGATGTAATTTTTTCCCCCCTCAAAAGGTAACATAAAATGGTCACAGTGTGAATGTGCTTGACCTTTTGTCTTGGACTAATCTAATTGTGTCGTCTTTGTGTAATCAGCCGGTAAAGGTCAGTGCTGTATTTAACATGGAGGCCCTTTAGGTACTGAATTTGCCTTGCAGTGAATTAACTTGATTATATTTCTTTCAAATATGTCAGAGACCAGGTCAGTTTAACCCTCTCTGCGCTGCCCGGGCCCACCTCTTTGTTTCCAGCTCCAGGAGGTGGCGCTGAGGAAGGACGAGGTCGGAAACACACCGCGGCTCCCTCCTCCTGCAGCCATGGCCACCACCACCGCTCTCCCATCCTCCCAAGGAGCAGTCCCAAGGGAAAGCAGGTGTGTGGTGAACCAGCCCAAGAGGTTTCCAAACCGGGATATACTCTGGACCGCATGGAGGGGTGAGATTTGGGATGGAATGCAGTGAAAAAAAAGATTCAGAAGACTCCTTTGCAAACACGAACCTGTCTCAGCGGAACGCTTCCTTATGACTCCGTATTGTCACAACTGAACAGGACATTACTCAAGTCCAGATTAATGTGTCACCTCTGCCGTTGACAGATAAGGTGTTCTCAATATCCTGCAATAATACATTATACATTTGAGAAAGTAAAGGGCTGTGACGCTACCGGGGCAGTTTGTCTGAGGCGTCGGGGATGCCACTGCGTGGAGACGGGCAGCTTTTTATCAGGCGGTTCAGCTCAGCTGTGCCAGGGGACTGCACAGAGGGGAAAGCAACCTTGGCCGACCCCCAGGCGTACCCTCGGCCCTGAGGCAGCGGTGAGGGGCTGGCAGCCTACCCTCGGGGAGGTAGGGAGGAGAGAGAGAGCTGGTGATTTTACAGCATGCACAGGACACTGGCGCAGGGCTTGTGGTTGAAGCTTCAGTGGCTTCCAGAACCCCCAGGTCTGGCTTTCCTTCCTCAGCACTGGAAGTGGGGTAGAGAAACACCCCTTTGCTCTTCAGATGCCTCTCTCCTTCCCCAGCCTCCTGCCCCAGGTAGGGCTACCCCTCAGCTCCAGGGACTTGGGCAGGTCATGGCTCATCATACCAAGGCTGCTTTTCCCACGTGCTTCCCTCTGCTGAGCAACCCTTATGGGGCCGTGTCTAGAAGAAAAATGCCTCAGGCCTGCAGCTGTACTGGCATCGCTGTTGCTGCCCTGGTGCAAGCTCCCGTCACCCAAAGCCTCGTTGCTTTGGTCCACGGTGGCACCCGCATCAAGCCATCTGCCTGCATGCAGGATGTAGAAAGACCTGCTGACCCCACCTATAGCACCAAGAACGCTGTCCAGCACAGGAGACGAGCCCAGAGAGCACTGGGGCTTGGGGAAACGGGCGTGCTGTGCTCCCTTGGACGTGCACGCCTGGAGGGAGGGCAGGGCAGCATCCCCAGCGCTCGTCAGGGCATCTGCGTCGGAGACCTGAGTGCTCCCTGCTCTGCCCCCGCGACCTTCCTCCTCACCGAGTTGGGGGTCAGTGGTGCTCCTACTACATCAATGATCTGGTCCTTGGCATCTCCCTTGCCCTCCTCGATGCCGAGCCCTGCCTGGCCGTCTGGATGGGCACCTTCCGCACTGAGGGGGCCGATACTGCCGGCCTTGGCCAGCGCCTCATAGCGGTGCCGTAGCATCTGCAGCTCATATTCACAGTTGGCAAAGGCTTGCTTCAGCTCATACAGCAGCACCAGGTCACTCCGCAGCTCGTTGAACATCTGCACGATCTCCTCCGTGGGCATGGGGTTGAGATCTAGGGAGGAAAAGGAGTCCTGTTAAACACCCAGAGCAGCAACCCTGTGTCAGAAGATCCCGAGAAAGGTCCTGGCTGCACAGCTCACTCCCACAAAGATGTGCCAGGAGCCTCACTCCCATCATGTGGTTCTTGAGCAACTGGCATCCAGAACAGTTGGACTCCTGGAATTTCCAGGCTGTCCTTTGACTCTGGCCAAGGACTAAGGGTGAAGCTGCTAAGTCCAGGACTCACCAAGTGAAAGGTGAAGAAAGACTGAGATCAGATCAGACCAGAAGGCGCAAGCACACACACACACAGCCAGGAAGAGCTGCGTGTTCTGGAAATGACGAAGCTCTGTGTATCTGTCCTGGTCCAGCAGGGCCCTGCTGTCTGCAGGGCTGGCCGCATGCCCCCGACCACCAGCAGTGTGTTCACCCACACAAAGCCCTGGTGGTTTTCTGCACTCTACGGCACAACAGGGCTGGAGCTCCAGGAGACCCTTGAGATGTGTGCATTTTATAAAGCTGGAGTGGGGAGTCAGAAACCCCTCCTTACCCTCATGGAAAGTGGGCTTTAAGAGGCACTCAGATCCTTCCAAAGGCCTCCCTAGCAAGCTCAGCTGGCACTCTTTCAGCCTCAATCCTGCCATTCCACTAAACACTTACACTCCAATTAATCTCCTTCCATCTATCTCTCCTTTATTGTCAGTCAAAAGATCTACCTGTTTTTCCCTGGGCTACGGACTGCTTTTAACAGGGAAAAAAATGACAGTAACTCCCTTAGTTTTAAAGCAGAGAGGGGAAGTCACCCGGATTGAGCTGCTTTTACCAGCTACAGGAGGCTTTCGAAACTGCACGCAGTCTCTGAGGCAACGTATCAAGCCACAGACCAGTCGGCCCAAAAAACTAACAAGAGCTAAGAGAAGTCAGGGCTGGGAGCGGGTTCAGTAAGCTCTTGTAAATCACCGTAAGGCTTTTTTTTTTTTTTTAATTCCTGCAGACACAATGCAGGGGAAAAAGGACCTCAGGTGTCTAATCAAGGGGCACTGCATGCTGGGACCTGTAGTACCTGCAAACCACGCTTGCTGCATGGAGGGCAGCAGCTGACCATGGGCTGCACTGCTTCCCCTCTGACTACGAGCGGGTATTGTACGTGGCAAGCAAGCCCTTCTTTCTGCTGCTAAGACACTGGAGTTCAAGAGTGAGGGATGTGTGTTTACTTGCCTTTCAGCAGAGGTGCTCCAGATTTTCACACAGCATGCAGCCTATAAAGGGGGGACGAACAGTCCCAGACGCATTTTGGACTTGCCACCGTGAGCAGTAAATTAAGAGGAAACGAAGCTTGAAAGCAAGACAGGGCAGCCCTGAACAATGCGCGTGCCATGGTCACTAACACACTTAGAAGTACCTCTCCCGGCAAGGCTGAGATTTGCCTTCCTAATACTGTGCTGCCTCTCTTGATGCTTAAAAAGGCCCAAACAAGAGAGAAACAAAGGGTCTTTTAAAACATTTTTCTACTGGGAGGAAAGAAAAAAACCCTGTGCATCTTGTTCTGGCTTTTACCCTCTCTCTTTCTTTTTTTTTTAAACACATAAAATATTTTAAAAACCATTCACATACTGTTATTCAAGAAACTGGCTGTATTACTAGGGGAAAAAATAGCCCATCTCAAGAACAAAGGCTAGCTCTGTGTGTCTCTTTCTCTCTCGCGTGCCCCCTTTACTCACCTACTCCGAGTTCCATCAGCATCTGCTCCAGGGCTTTAATCTTCTTCTGTCCCACCGAGCTTGGCAGTTTCATCTGGAACACAAAGGTAACAGAGCCACACAGCTCAGAGATAGCCCTCACTCACAGCCGTCTAGTTCAAAAGGCAAGAGAGCTTTTCTTTTTATAGTGCAGGGGGAACAAAAAAAGAAAGGGAGAGAAAGGAAAATCAAGTGGTAAGAGAAGGAGACAGGGGCTGAAAGTTTTCAGACTAGGTCCGAGGGCAGGTATTGAAAAGCCTGGTCGCGAGGGCTTTTATTTTCTCTCTCGCGTGTGTGCAAGACACGCTGTTTTACAGTTTCCATGTGTCACTGAATTAACAACAAAAGTTCTTCTCGGCTTCAAAACCTCTCCCGCGGTGCCCAGCCCATCAAAGGGCTCATTTACACAGTGGCTAATGTGCAATGCTGCCCTACTTTATTCGCTTTAGCCGGCCTGATTAGACTCATGCGCTAACAGACTCACTTCTCCTTTTACCTGCTGAGCCCCAGACCTGTGGGATTCATTTACAGAGCAGGCTTTATAACAAAGGGGAGAGACAGAGAGAGCACAGTTACTTGACTGGCGGAAGTGTGAACACACATTTACATCGGCGCTAAGGGGCTAGGTGAGAGAGGAAGCATCAGATGTGAGCTATGAAAGGGAAGCGGAGCTGGCCAGGAGAGGAAGAATGCATACACTTAGCAGGGTCCTTCCTCTGCATTCATTTGGGCTCTGGCAGGAGTGCTAGCTGCTCAGACCAAGCATTTATTAGATTACAAGCTGCACGAACGCAGCTGGCACAATATGGCAGGGAGAACAGGGCTCCGAGCCCCGCGGATACGTCCGAGAACGAACGAAAGCACGTTCTTTCCTCGACGATGCTAAAAGACAGAGCAGGGGGGAGCTGAGTCACAGCACGGCAGCCTCAAACACCTCGCTGCAACACTTCCACGGGCTGGCCCTCCACATCCAGCCCTCGCAAGGGGAGCCCACACCTGCACCTGGGGAGCACCATCCCAACAAAGCCTGCAGCTGGCCTGTCAACAGCCAAGAGGTGAAAGTTGCCTGCAGACAGCCTGCATCCTACTGATACTTACGGATCAGTAGCCCCAACATCTGCCAAGCCAACCATGAGCCTGCAGCACTGGCTTAGGAAGGTGCTGAAGGAGGAACTGTTCTTTACACCACCTTAAAACTGGATGTGATGGTCGCCTTACATCCCGTAAGCCACTGGTTAAAGTTCCCCAAGCAGACAGCCCAGTATCAGTTTCCCAAACTATACACACCTTTCAAAGTGTGCGAGGCTGGGAAACCTGCCTTCTCCATCCCATGCTTTCAGACAAAAAGCCAGAGTACAGATGCTGCACAGCACCCCGGGGAACAGGCCTTTCACAGCCTGCTCTAGAAAGCATCCCGTCCTTTTGCCAGGTATTATCACCACAATTAAGACTCCAGCAAAGGACAAGGACTACCACCAGGGGAGAATTTCAAAGAAAAAGGCCTGATCCAGGGGATGCAAAAGGAGCATTAGGGAAAGAAGAAAAACCACCCCTGTGCAAAATGCCAGGAGAGTAAGGACCAGAGGCCACCTCTGGCCTATTTTTAGACCCCAAGGGTCTCTGGCTCAGCTTTGGGGTTTCTACATGACACTGAATTTCATACTTCAGAGACCAAATCTTTACGGAGAGGAAAAAGGCAGCCCAGAGAACTGGGGCTCAAGATGATAAGACAGGAGGTCTGGGTTTGTGGGTTGTAGGAGGAGCACAAACTGCTCCCCTAGGAGGCTCTCATGAGCTCAAGGAACTGTTAGCAATACACACGACTGCTCCAGCAAAGCCCTGAGTGTAACATCATGTGTGTCCTGCTCATGTCCGATGGGAGCCCGGTCAACAAACACCGAGGCGAGGTCTTTACTCACGCTCCTGAAGATCAGAGGATGGGGCAGGGAGAGGCAGGACAAGGTAATTTAACTACAAAGACAGGAACACTGGGGATGCTGAGCAGTGGGGCTGTTTGTTTAGTTTGAAAACACATCAATTAAGCTTCCTTTTAATTCAGGCAGGAGGATCTGGCCTGCCAAAAGGAAGGCTTCATTGGTTTCTCAAAGCAAGAGTATATTTTAATTTTACCATCATTAAGAAAATGTTATGATTTATGTGGCTGCTGTCAGACTAATATCTTTAGAATTTAGCTGGCTAAGCCAATTCATCTCTAAGACTGATGAAGGCTGATTGCTCTCTATGCAAAATGTATTAAAACTAAATGAGCAGTCTATTACTCAAACGCTGCTGATAATCTGTTAGCCAGGGTCCGTTAGCTGGGCTGCCGTGTTGCAGGGGAGAAGGAACTCTTTGTGTCCCGTGCGGCTCAGGCAGGCCCAGGCTGACTTCAGCAAGCCCTTCTTTGTGCTGGTGTTTTCAGCAGGTGGCCACAGATGCCCCAGCGTGCTGGAAGTGATGCCCTCGTTCCCGAGGAATGAGGCGATCCGCAGGGACCGAGGCGCACAGAACAGCTCTCTGGCTAGGGAAGTGTGAGCTGGGACGTGGTTTGTGAAGGCCCCGTCTCTGCATTACGAAAAACACCACTCGGGGCTGTCTTGTTGCTCACACCACAGCTCCTGGGATGATCTCGGCACTGTCACGGATCGAGCCCTCTGCAGGGGCTGAGGAAAACGCTGTCCCTCGGAGAACTCAGCAAGCAACCACAGCTTCCGAGGTGAATGGCATTTGCCCTTTTCTTTCCTTCCTTATACAGGACTATTATTGTTATTTATTATCTTTAAAGTCCCCGTGTAATAATAATACCCGGGAAACGGATTGCTCTAGTCAGAAAACTGATTAGCTGGGATTTTTGAGGTTACTATATTTCGGATGCTCTTCTCCTCTGACAGCCTCTCCCTACAGCCCTGTTTGCTCCACCAGCCCGCGCTTATAATTACACCAACGTCGCTTTTGATTTAAGGACTGCAATCTTTTGTCCTTGCTATAAACAACCTGCACTAAACACATGAACTGTGTGTATCAAGAGAAAAATAAATAAAGAGCTGCAGAAAATTGCGTGAATCAACAGCACGAAGCCACGGCATCAGAGCCCCCGAGCAGAGTCTCTCCCAAAGGAGGAGGGCACTGCTCAGGAATTTGGGTCTTAACGAGAGGAGCACAGCACCCACCTCACCTCAGCGCCGGGCTGGACAGAGCTGGGGTTGGCCCCGAGCGGTCAGGTTTCTGCAGAGTGCTCTCACGGCCGAGTCCCCTCGAGCTTCTCAGCCATACAGGATTTTCTACGCCTTCACTTAACGCTCGAGACGTTCCGCCAACAAAACCTCGCTAATTCACACTAATGACTGGGAGACCTACTGCAAATTAATTGTTAATTGGCAAAATTCATTAGATGAACAAACATGGTAAGAAATAACTGAAGATACAGCCTGCCCAAATAGACTGGCTTCATTTGTTTGTGTTTGTCATTCAATTTTCATGATTTATGGTAATACTTTTAAGCGTAGTCATAAACGTATCTGAGCATATTTTGGAAGAGTAATGAAGCCTACGTAATAGCAGAGCTTGCAGCAGTGCCCTGTTGTGCCTCACAGCATCACCACCTGGCAGGCAGAGATTGCCACGGGCATCTGCATTAGGAATGGGACGGGTCTGCAGGATCTACGAGGACAGATTCAGCTAGATACCACATGGCTCTATGGTCATCTTAAACATTCTGCTCTCACTTTACTGCTTTCCTCATAAATGCTCCATTTTCGGTGCTCACAGCCTCCAAAAAAAAAACACTTTGGTGCCGAAATTTTTTGTTTGGTCTCTCACCAAAATGATTTATCCGTGGTTACTCGGACATTTCATACGTACACTCCCTGATGCTGCACTTCAAGCCGTTTTAATTCCATTTCAAGATGTTTTTTTTCCTTAAACTCACCATTCCCCAACCCTAAACAATATGGCTGTCCTAAAACCGTTAATCCTGAGAACTCCACACTTCTGACCTGTGTCTGTACAGCTATAAACTGCGGTTTTATGCACCAGTACCGTTGCTCAGCATTATAATACAGCTCACTGACATTGAAAACCACCTTCTTCATGGATTTCAGCAGCAATTCAAGAAAACTTTCTCATTAGGCACTTTCTTCATGGATGTCTTTAGAGTTCTGAATTGCTTAGTGGGTTTCCAGGAAGAAGGAGCGCTAAAGTTTCAGATGAATAATGCCTTTCGCATTTTCTGGCTGAACATGGGGAAAGAAGGTCAGCCTCTTCCCGCCTGCATGGCTCTGCTCTGCAGGAGCAGGGAGCCTCCACTTCTGCACAGTTTTAAGAACCAAGGAAGAACCATATTAAGTATTCTAGCCTTAGAGCTCTGGAATTTAAAAAACCCCAACAGAGAAATTCAATTTCAGGTATGAATGTGCACATTTCTGGAAATTTGAAGTGCTTAACTGCTCAGAACTAAAGTCCTACAATGAAAAGTGGATGGGTAATTGCAACGGATATATGCAAAACTAAGAAAAGTTTGAAATTACACAGGTATTCTCTGCCTCAATGAGCATATACGCTACCCCCTGCCCAAGCTTATGGCCATAGACCCCATGCCTTACGTCAGTGCCTGCTGATCTGCCAAACTAAGATTTAGGATTAAAAAAAAATCATACTGCTATGCCATCTCTACTATGCTATGTAACACATTAAGCACAATGATCACTTTGGGATGGCACGTGACCGTCGACTTGCTCCATCAGTGAGGCTTAATGCTAAATAAACCAACCTTTTAAGAAGAAAACATGTCTATATTAACTTATGTAAATGGTTATTTCAGATTTTTTTTGAGACTGAAGTAAGACATACCTCACAAATTCCCAAACCAATTGTGCATAAACATAAATTCTGTACCTGAATCCTCCTAGTAAATTAAACCAGTTTTACTTGTTAGAGGAATATACCTACTAATAGCTTTGTCAAGGATGATGGAGGCCAACAGGTCCCAGAGAAGCACAGAATACTCAGGCACATGGCAAGGAATCAGCTCATTGATCCTAGAACCATTATTGCACCGTTATGCACTGACTCAGGGGTACAGCTGAGAGACTTCCCAAAGGAGCCAGAGGTCCTGAAGCATCAATGGCTCAGCA
Organism: Nettapus auritus; assembly: GCA_011076525.1. Classification (NCBI taxonomy): domain Eukaryota; kingdom Metazoa; phylum Chordata; class Aves; order Anseriformes; family Anatidae; genus Nettapus; species Nettapus auritus. The sequence continues at coordinate 21,283,716 of CM021772.1, read as the reverse complement.
CGATGGGCTTTTACCCATGTGGGTAAAAAGGTCTTCAAGGTTTCTGTACCATCTCACCCTTTCCCCCTTGGGACACGGGTACAGATTGCTCTGATCCAGCACAAGTGGCTGCTCTAGTGCAAGGTGGCCGGAGCAAAATGATTTGAAGTCCCTTCCAACTCAAATCATTCCATGATTCTAAAATTAGAGTAGCTTGGAATCAACGTGAATGATGGCTGATAACGTGGAAACAGAGTTAGTTTTCTCCCAGCTTGGCATCCAGGTTGTGACAAGAAACAAGGCACCTGAGAAAACAAAGAACTCACACCTTCAAAGAGCTGCCTGTCAGTTGGGAGATGGTGATCCTTCCCCTTAAAAACCTTGTGCCTTAAGAAAATGCAGTGCAAATCTGGTAAAAATAAAAGGGCTACAGGCAGTGCTTGCATAGGGAAAATAGCAAAATGCATGGTGCAGAAGGAAGAATCGCGCAGGACATTTTTACCAGACGGTGTTTTACATTAGAAGCGCATCAGCAGTACCACACTTCAGTACAGATCTGCAGATTCCCAGGTAACCCTACCCTGCCGCTCGGTACAGGTGTAAAATCAAGTTGAGGCCTGTACAGGTGACTCCAAGGAATGGCTGCATGGTCCCTAAGCTGCAACTGATGGAACCAAGCGAAAAGCACAGACACGTGGGCTGTGATTACAGGGAGGGCCCTAACAAAGGCCACAGGAGGTGGCACTGTGATGACAGCTTCACAAGGAACAAGAATTCTGCAAGAACTTCCAAGTCAGACACACACCCAGGAAACTAGCAAAACATGCTTAATCTTGAATTGATGTTGCTTTTCCCTTAAATAATTCAACTGAAACTACACTCACACAAATACCAAAAACAACTACAGTGACTGATTACACTCCAATCTTTATATTGGCTAAGCCAAATAAAGAAAAAATAAATATGTAAGTTGCTTTGCATGAGTTAGATACAATCAGGGTGCCTGACAAACAACACCCAGACTCTGTCACTATGTGCACACAACGGTGACAAAATAAAGGCTTTTCAAACCCACCAGGACTGGCAGACAAAGGTCCTCAAGTCCTGGTGCTGCCCAGTGTTTGGTAGCTGATGACCCAACACGGAAGCAACACACCTCTTCTGCAGTACTGAAGTACTACAAAAGAGATTGTTAGCTACAGACCGTCCACCTCCTGAGAAAAGAGTGTAGTTTCCAGAACTATAACTTATTATTGCAGACCCCATTACTGCATCCAGAGTGTGTTCTTTATACCTGAGAGCCTACTAAGGCTTTGGTCCAGATGCTTTCCCACAGCAGATTTCCATGAAAGAGGTGGCAGATGCATTTTTCTTAAAGCAAGTTAACATTAACTGCCCCGCAGCTCAGCTAAGAAGGAGAACAGAGGAAGGGTGCTGGATTCACCTTCCCTACTTCATTTAAGATTTTGTATCCGTTTGTTGTTCTTTTTAAAAATAAATACTCTGGTATTTTCATCTCATTTCACTCTTTATAGACATGCATTTAATTAGGAAACACACCAGCACTCACTTAACCCTAATTAAAGGGCATGTAATACAACATAGAGATGGCAATGCCACAACATTAATTTGATCCAGCTTGCATCGCTTGTTCATGGCTTTATTCACAGAAATGAGGACACTACCTTCCCCTCATGCCTCTGCCAGGCTCCCCATGGAAATTACTCTCTCCCACTCTTGCAGAGTGCAAAATTTACAACTTCGCTCTTGAAAAACCGCTAGCAGAAGCAACAAGCACATTTCAGCTAACTAATCCATGGGAAGTTCAGATCTGCAAACATAAACTTTCCTAACGAATAAGGGTATGCTGATCTCCATCAGACTGTCCTACCAAGACGCCTTGGACCACAATCAATACACAACAAATAAATTATTAATTGCTCCAAGTAATTAAATTTATCAAATCCAAATAAAAATATCTGATTCTTTATGGAACTGCTTCCAAAGCTAAGCCTCTGCAGGGACGGTATTGATCACAGGAGGACAGACAGATGTTTCACATGTTCGCAGCCGCTGAGGTCTGGGTTTGCATTAATGACAGGCAAGGAGCAGAGCCAACAGCCTGCGACACAGAGTAAACAGGCAGTGTGCTTGGCCATTTAATTGTGGGTCAGATCAAATACAGAGAATAAACACACATACAACCCCATCTTCCCCTCAAGCATCATTCATCCTGGAGCCGTAGTAAGCGCTCAGTTCATACTCCAAGAAAAAGAGAGAGGAAAAGCAATCACACATATGCATTGCCCCCCACTACCACAGTAAATTCTTATCCATTAATCAGTGCTAAAAAAACAAAAGTGCTCAGCTGGCTAATAAATATTTAAAAGCTGGTGAGTGTGAAAATTTGAATCAATGGGTACTAAAGCTGTACTCGAAATTTTCCTTCCTCTACTTTTTTTAATTGGTTCAACAGGCAATTTGTCTACAAGATGCTAGTTAGCAGAAGGGTCAGGCTGCTGGCTGAAAGCCTTTTCTGAGAGAAGGTGGCCAGCTCTGAATGACTGAGCTGGAGCATCCCTCAGTGCCCTCTGTGCGCTGACATCTCTGCAAACTCCTTCTTACCCCCAAGTTCTGTTTTGTTACCTGATGAGACATCACTCAATCAATTCTCCTCCAGATCCTCAGTTTCCAAGCCTGCGACGATACAGTGAGGACACAGACCAGTATCTCAAACATGCAGGACAAATGTCCACCCTTTTCCATCCATCATCTTCCTTCTTAAAAACACTGATGTGGTTATTCAATGACATTAGCTAATTATAACCTAAGTCTCACAGATAAAGCTGTGAGGGAAAATGAGCAACCGAAGGTAAAACACTCTGAGGAGATGTTAAGTATGCGAAAGCTAAGCGCTCTGAACACAATGCAGGCAAAGGTTAAACTGAAAGCTGAACACGACGTGGTACAGAAACACTGTGGTGAGTTCAAAACAAACTCAGCTCTGCCCTACAGAAGCACTGCACTGCCCAGATCACAAATGTGCGGTTACTGTTGGTTTGTCTGAGTCCTGGAAAAGATTCAAGATTAATAGCTCCCGTTTTCCTTTCCCTTAGGCAGGCCCTCAGCAAAGCTTTTCTTGTAGCTCCCTGCCTTCCCTTTAGTCTCTTCCTCTCCTTTCCCTGTACAATTTCCCTACCCATCTCTCATTACCTCCAGCTCTTTGGCTTTCTGCCCTCCCAGCTGAGCAGATCTGGTATAACAGGAAGTTTTCTAGAAGCAGCGTTTAGAATTAATAATACATTCCTGGTGTTATTTTCATAACACGGTTTTACTAACGCCAATGGCAAAGGTGTAAAATTCCTTTTCAGGAAACTCATGAAAAGCTTACCCCCTTCCCAAACATCTGCTGCTGCCTCCCGTTCTCCGTGGCACCACGGCAATGCCCCGACTTGCATTAAGATGAAGCTTTTCACAATGCCCAGCTTCCTACTGCCATTAGAGAACCTTGCAATCTGTGCTGTCAGGAGGCAGAGGGGAAATCCCATGCAGAGCAAGGGCACGGGGGCTGTGGCCTTCTTTGCCCGTGGCCACAGCCCTATGGAGAACAATAGGAGACTGAAGCCATTGTGATAGAAGGCAGCTTGTCGAACTCACTGGAGAAGAGATTACTCTTCAGCATCTGCTGAAGGAGAAACTTTCAGTTATGAAGAATAATGGCTGTAAGTGACCATTAATCCTAGAAAAAATAAAAGTCTTCAAATTCAGCCTGCGCATAAGATTTTTGTAAGCTTTAACAACAGGGGCAATTTGAAAAGCCTGGGCTATTGTCATAAAAGCTACTGGGGACAAATTAAGTAGAATACAGACTGACTTTTTCTTCAAGGACCTATGTCTATATATTAATTTTAGCTTAAATTATCAGACTAATTGTAAATCCTCGGGGAAAAAAAAAAAATCTCTCTAATCAAAGAGCAATTGCTATTATCCTTGGGATGGTACGATACATTTTTCACACCTGACAGAGGTTGAGTCCCTGATCTCAGAGCAAAATCCAACTTCACCTAACTATGAAGGCGTAAAGCACGGTAGCAAAGTACAAAATAAAAGAGGACAATAGAAGCCTTTAGGTGAGGAACCCTTCAGGTCCTCAGGCAAAAGAACTTACTGCAGGATATCACAAGCCTTTAGAAATCATTTTCCAATGTGTTCCGGGCAAAGTATCTTTTGCTGAATGTTGCCAGAGCACAGGTTTCCAGCACAGCACCCCATTTCCTCACCTGCTCCTAGCCAACACCAGTGCTGTGTATGTAGAGGGTTTGTCACGGAAAACCCACAAGTAAAATATTCGGATTAGCACGGACAGTCAACTCCACTTTATAGCACTTAGCATTTTAGCATCTCTCACCAGTTCAAAAGGCCTGTCCTGACCTCATGTAATTAATTCTCCCCATCACCCATATGTGAAGCAAATGAATCTATTAGCTCCCATTTTTTAAAAAAGGAGAAGAATTGAATAAGCAACCCACGTGATTGACTAAAGACCACAAATGAATTCATTTGACTGGGTGGGAGGCAGGACTCACGTTTCCAAGCATGGAGTTACTGTTTTTTTTTCCACCTAGATCAGTGATTTGCAGTCTTTTTAAATTTGCAAACCGCTGGAATTTCTAACAGCAGCATTTACCTCCTTGAAAATTTCAAGCAGAGCACAGGAAGCTGCTCTAGGTCATCTCAGGAGCTTGGATACTGCAGACTGAGTGTTGCTGAATCAGACTGCCATGCCTCAGCTTATCGCTGCGTTTTGTAACTATTACAGAGAACAGGGAGAAGCAGGTAGCACCCATTTTCGCAAAGGCTGGGATTTGAATTGGCCTGTTTGGCACACAAAAAGGCTGCTGACTCTGCCATATGGTTCCATCACTGACAGGTTATTGCTCAGCTTCTTTCTCAGGAAAAAAAAAAAAAAAAAAAAAAAAAACAGGAAAAACCAACCCCATCAGTTATTAGTTTTCAAAATCCAAATCAATCTCCATAAATTACTCTATTTATCTTAGTGCCGGAGAACACATCTGCCACATCTCCATAAATCTCAACACAGGCACTGCAGTCTTGCCCATCACTTGCTTTTTTTTTTTTTTTTTTTCAGTCCCTCAAGGCTGTAGCCTCTTGCTTACACAGGTAACCTGCGGGTGGTGGCACTTCCATACTAAAGAGGTCCCGCAGCAGTGGCTTTGCAGAGGCAAACCACTCCTAACACGCATGTGCACCTGCAAGTCAAAGCAGCACGATCCCCAGCACATTTTTATTAACAGCCCCAGGGCATCCCCAGCAAGATCTAAAACCATTCTGACAACAAAACAACATCCCATAAAATTTTCTTTAAAAGCTGTCTAAAAAGTGAGGGTACAGGGCAAGGAACTTACTTCTCCACCTTTGCTGCAATAATGGAACTAAGAATTATTTTTTTGGACTAAAAAAAAAAAAAAGTACTTGTATTAGACAAAAAAGATTTTGCCATTAAAACCCCTCTAAAAACATTCAGCCAGGCAGGCAGGTTTAACCAACTCTGGATCCCAAAAGCTGTCGCTAAGATACAGACCTCGAGTCTTGCAGATAGAACAGCAAGTTCTGTTCTCACGCATATCTGGATGACAGGATGAACAAAGGGGCTTTTCCCACAAATATTTTCCAAAGCTAAACAATGGTAATAAAAAGACTAAAAGTCAGACGCGTTTACATCTCTCTCTTTTTCAAGTCACAACCTGAACATGTAGTTCTTAAACTCACCTTCTCATCTATTAACGCGTGCGCTCTACAAGGCCTTTTACGTGTGGCTGCAAGCTGTGTTTGGAGCAGACAGCTCCGTTTGGGTCCGTCACGTGTGCCTAACAGCAGAGCAGGCACGCCAGTAACAAACACAACAAGCTCAGGTGCCTCTGCAAGGCGATGTGCTGGCTTTCACAGAGCCCGCATTCCATGTTTCTGAGTCCCCACATTTACAGAATTCCTTTCTTATTTTAGAGGCAAGATCTTGACTTTCTTTAGCTATAAAAGGAGAACAGGCAGACTGAAAGATATTAACAGAGGTCCCAGGGGACCAGAACAACAGCCTACCCTCTGGCTTCGCAGCGTGACACCTGCAGATTTGAAGTCAGGAAACTTGATGCCAGCAGTCTCGGGAACGGCCTGAAAGAGATCGAAACAGGATGTGTTGATGGAGGAAACAAAAAACACAAGACTTGATAGAGATGCTGTCCAAAGGGGAAACACTGTTTCCTATGACACAGAACCACCTGCCATGGCCACATGTCAGAGCTGAGGGAAGAGGAAAATCCCAAGCAAACTCACTGAGAAAAATACTCCAGTTAAAGGTATCTTTGGAAACCTCAAGCGCTTTGCTGGTTTGTTTTAAACACACTGCTCTGCACAAAGCCTTGCACCCATCCAACAAGCGCAAACCCTAACCCTAAATGGTGGTACTAACATATTTGCACAATGCCATCCTTATCTTAGGCCCATTTCACTGACCAGAATAGCCCAAGAGTTCTCTAAATCTGGGCTTCCAATTGTAAATCCTCTACGATACGAGCTGAGAAACCTCTGTGCACGGCTGAGCATAAAAATTATCATCGTCTGTGGTCAGCCCAGTCAACAGAGGTACCAAGAAGAGTTTTCTAAGCATGCCCATGGTGGAAAAATTAAATCTCTTAACTACCAGTAGGGCTCATGAACTCTTAAGGGTTCTCTTTGAGCTCTAGAGGTAGCAGCCTCTCTGCTTGTATAGAGGATATAAAATAATATAATGGAGGGAGAGGGCTGCAACCCAAAACCAATCCTCCCTGCTTCCTGGGGATGAAGGTTGGCTTTCAGATGCCCTGAACTCTGCTCCCCCAGCCTGTTGCTGAACACCCTGACACAAGCAGCGAGGGTAATTCAGGCTGGCTGGCTTAGCTGAGACAACTCCGACTGCACTCAGCATAGAAGCAATTAAATGGGTTCTTTTGCCTTGCGTGCCTGTACATGCTGTAAACGCTTCAACCTCAATTGACTCTTTGGTAAATGATTTTCCTTTGTTGAAATGATGCTGATGCAGCTCCCGATTCAAATTCTTAGTTAAAATGCAATTTTTTTCTTAACATTTCCCGGCTATGGTTGGTAATTGACTCCTAATGGACTCTGTCATGGTTGAAATGATGCTAGTGCAACAACAGAAACTGCTTCTCTGCCCACCCTGGCGTGCCTATCCAGTGCAAGCCTCCAGACAGGCACCAGCCCCACAGGCAGTATTTCGGGCTAGCCTCCCTCACCTTGGCATCCTCAGCATCCTCCCAGTTCCATTCTCCATCACCACCTTTTTTTTTTTTCCCCCACTACCACCAGTGAAAAGCTCCTTTATTCAGAGGGAGATAAGCCAGCAATGCGTGAGCTTTACCTGATCACCTCTCAAGGGAATTCCATGGGCAATGTCCCCAGTGCTACTGCGTTCATACCACGGGCTGGGGTAGGATGGAGGTGAGGGGGGAGTTCTAAGGTAGCGGTGGCTATTAGGCACACTTAGTTTGGCAGGAACTGTCCAGTATTCACTGGTTTTCTCCTCTCTGTGCACAGACCCTTTTGGAGGAAGATGGCAAGTGCTCTCTGCTGACAGCGTGGATGGACAGGAATTTCTAGGGACTAGCTGGAGATACCTGAGATGTTGCAACAGCTCCTTTTGCCAAAGGTGCTGAATTTAGTTCTCCAGACTGATCAGTCCAAACTCTCTCAGCCTTGCCTTCTAGGACAGGTGCTCCCGTCCCTTGATCATCTTGTTGGCGCTCTACTGGATGCTTTTCATTGTGTTCATGTCTCTCTCTTGTATTGGGGAGCCCGGAACTGGACACAGTAACCCAACAGGGTTGCTCTGATCACAGCAGAGGCTCATATATTGAGCTTGGGGAGATGCTCCTGAGACCCAGGAATAGGGAAGGGAGGAGAAACATGGACTAAGAAAAGAAGGCAGGTGATGGACAATGGGCCTGTGTGACAACCCTGCACAGCAGTACCAAAATACCCTTTGGAGAAGCAGAGACGGATGTTTCTCTCTGCCATGAGGCATGAATGGCTGTCTGACACCATTCATCCCATTTCTCAGGTAGGGAAAGGAAAACATGACTTAAAGCGGCACTTTTCAAATGGGAGAGAGACAGAGAGTGTATCAGAGCTCTCTGACAATGACTGCATAGACCATTCTGCCTTCCAAAAACATCACCCAAAAACACATCTGCCAGAAGGCATCCTCCAGCCACTCTCCCCTAAAAAGCTGGAAGCCTGATCCTGCTACAATTGCTGAAGCAAACACATGCTACCCAGCCAGAGCACAAAATGGGGAGAAAAAAGAAAGATGTTTACCGGCTTCTCTGTCTCCTTCTTCTGGGGAAGCTTCTTCTTGGGAGCCTTGCGTTCAGCACGTCTCTGTTCAGTGGTGGTGTCAGCTGCTGTGATGAGTTTCTGCAGATCTTGTGTTCTCTTCTCTCTCTCTTTCTTCCTGGTTTCAATTTTGCGGAGCTCCTGAATGAGGTATTCTTCTTCTGCCACCTGCAGACCAGAGCACAGAAAGGCAATGAGAGCAGCAGAGGAAGCCTCGCAAGGCAAGGGAGCCATCTACTGATAACAATTCTGCTCTGGACCAGCCTGGAAATGCCTTTAAACTCCCCTGCCTAATGTCCTGAAGACAATGTGAATTGCAGAGCACATTATGCTCCACAGCCTCACCCTGCATCCACGGCAACGTCAGTCTACAAACTAGCAGGTATGGCAACTTCCATGGTCCAGCCTTTAGCAGCAACCACGAGTGATTAATCCCACCTTCAGACAAGGAGACTGAGCACAGAGAGAAGAGTCAAAAAAAAGCTCACTTACGCTGTAGCTGCAAATGCAGTGCTATGAAAAGCTGGCTCTCCTCCCCAGACATAACATGTAATTATACCTAGTATCAGCACACCAGTAGATGTGAGAATGACCAGCAGAGTCATTACACATGTGAACTTGTCATTAGAGTGAACTACTAACAGAAAAGAATTCCCCCTCCCAAACTTTGAGGAACACACAGCTCCTTAACCTCTACGCAGTACTCAGGCCGGGCAAGAAGACAGCATCACCCTTCTCTTTCCCACCTTTTGGTCTGTCACCCATCTACTGACTCAAGGCTGGCATAATTCTTGTGGGGCAGTGGCGCTCCCTTCCCCCAGATACCTGTTCTGGTGTCCTGTTGTACAGCCTTTCCAGTTGTTCCTTCCTCCTCCTCTCATGGCCAGCATCGAAGACCGGGATTTTCAGGTCTGTGCCCGGAGCTGCCCGAATGTTAGCCAGCTTGGCACAGATATGGTAATATCGTTCCTTCAGGTCCTCCACCGAGCGTTTCTGGGGAAGACATCACAAGAGGACAACATTATGAAAGAACCAAGCAAAACCCTGTACAGGATCCAGCTAAGGACCCACTGGATGAAGGATGTCAGGTGGGGTATAGGAAACTATGCCTAGGTGGCGGATCAGCAAGGAGCCTTGTCAGAGACTGCGGAGCCAGGGGGAAGGAGGAGTTCCTCGGTGAACCATGCAAATGAACTGCCAGGAGTTCAAAGCCACTGCTTTAAAAATTCCCACCAGAGGGTCCAACGTTAGCGTTGAGGGTTAGAGAGACTACAGAAGTCAACTACTCCAGATAAAAGGATGCAAGAAGAGTAATTGTCTCAAGAGAAGGAAAAGTCACATGTCAGAGGCCTCCTGTGCTGCAGAAAAAGGCTAGTTAAGCCATAACCAAGAAGTTATCAGCTGCAACCATTCATTACCCTCGTTACACAGAGCCTGAGCTGCTTCCCTCACTGCAAGCACTAACGCTGTTCGGACTGGCCACCTGCACAGACTCTTGTAATTCCATTTTGCTACATGCTCTTCATCTGAGTGTTTCAGAGGACAGCAAAAGCCTCCAGCTTTTGGAGCTGTTCCATGGGAATCGCATCGTTTCCCTGTGTCCTCAAGAGGCAGGGAAACACGAGATTTGGGATCACAACACCAGGGTTACATCTTCAGACCACTGATGCTCCCTACGTCAGAGAAATAGCAGAAGCCTGCACCAGGTCAGATCGCAAGTCAGGAGTAGTACAAGAGAAAAATCCCAATCCCCCTGGGTCCACAAGAAGACCCTTCTGCCAGGGCCAAGACTGGGACACAGGACCCCTATTTGATCAGTTAAACTCCCCATCTGCCTTATCTTCAGGGAAGCACGAGTGTTCTCCTGGCAGGGACAAAGCTAACTTTCTAATAAAATGCAACAGGGAATGAGCACAAGTCACAGTGGATTTAATTACAAACAAAACAAGCAGCAATGCCCTGTGCTGGAAATTCAATATTCCTTGCTGCCAATAATTCATTATTTTCCCCTAATTAAGTTGATATAAAGGGTAATTTGCTCTCTGCAGTGCAGCAAGCCCCGCACGTGCCGTAACAGCGGGTTGCTAGCAGCACCTTGGCCCCTGGGACTCACCTTGAACTGCTGGTGATCATAGCGGTCATGAATCACCACGAAGCGCAGGTCGAAACGCCGAGCCAAGTCGAAGAGGTGGTCTGTCTCGGCTTTGGTCCACGCGTCATCGTGGAGATACATCTGGTACTCCTGCTCCGAGTAGACGGGTACCTGCACTGTCTAAGCAGGGAAGAGAAGAACACGGCAGCTCATTACTGCACTGCCCTTCTCTCGTGGCCAGCTGGTAGGGGCCAAAATGCTGCAGCCAAGAGCAAGAGCAGCACGCTGACAGGAGGGGGCCAAGTATCAGGCAGGCACCGCCAGGACCCTGGGCAATGGCCCCCGATAGGAAGCACAACAGCACAGGCAGAGGAGTTGATAAGGAACAACATGGGATCTCTACGAACATGACATTCAGGAACCACCGCCTGGCAGGCTGAAACCTGTGCCAGGTGGCAGACACAGGCAGTCACCAGCCCGCATCCTGACAACAGGTTTCCAAACTATCAGGCTAACGTGACAGTGAAACCAAGGCTGGGCCAGCTTCCCTCCATTCTTCTCATACAGCAACACCAGTACCTTGACAACAACCACTCTGAGAGTCAACTCTGCATGGGCCCAGACATGTTCACTGCTTGAGGGGAATGGGACAAGCAAGAAGTGGTGGTTCCTCGCCGTTAGCACACCTCGTGCTTTGATACACAGCCTACTACTTCTGCAGCACTGTCCACGCCAAGCAGGAAGATCTGAAAGGCCGGGTGCTGTACAACTGAGGCCTGTACACTCAGCAAAATCTTCACCCTTCCCTTCCTCACCCACCCTTTCCCCAGCAGAGCTACAAACAGTCCATCCCAGGTGCCAAACCCACACCACGTCCCCCAGCCTACAAAGGCTCTGAAAACACCACCGGTGACACAAGTACTAAGGAAACAACACCAGTGCTTATATGAGCCCCAGCACACGGTGAAGCAGCAGCTCAAACAAGCCCATGCTTTTCTCCCTTACCCCTCCCACCACTCCCGCAGTGGAAGCTCGCTCTGCCTGACAAGGTCCTGCCTCCACAAGAAAAAGTCATGTGCACGTCAGCAGCACACACTCTTCAACACTTCCGTGCCCTCCTGTGTCCTACACCAGGAATCCCATCCTCATGAATCCCACTCAGCATTTTTAGGTCCACCTTTCTCCCTTCGTTACACACAGAAGCATAAAGGTGAGGAACGGCCCTTGGAGACACACTGTACCTCAGCCTTCAAGTACCGCTTCCACCGGGAGAAAAGCCATTCTACCTGACACCGTAAGGCTGTCCTGGGTACTTCAAGATAAAAACGTTTTCTAGAGTAGCATACATAGATGAAAAGAGCCAGCTCTGCACTGGATGGAAGGGAAGGTGGCAGTTCCCTGGTCACAGAAGAGAATGAGACAAGCAAAAAGCAGTTCCCCAAACACTTCCTCAGCCTCTTACAGCTGCTCACAGAATTCCCCAGCCACAGACAGCCTGCACAGTGGAGCACCCTTCAAAGATGCAGCTTCTAGGAATTACACAGTTGCTTGTACAAGTCACTTCAGGTTTCAGCACCCTGTGGCCATGCAACTGGGAACAAGTCTCCCGTGAGAAGGTGAGCACTCGTGAGACACAAAGCCTGAGCTCTCGGTTCAAATGCAACACAGCCATGAAAATGCAAGTACGGCCCCCGCTCCCCAGGAAGGATTTCCAGCAGGAACTGGCAGCGTTTCAGCTGCACACCAAGACCTTGTCTGGAATACCAACTCGAACTCTACTGATCCATGCTCAGGAAAGATGAACTGAAATAGGAACAAGTACAGAGACGAGCAACGAGGATGAGTAATGGGGTGGGGAACGTGCCCTGCCTCGGCAGAGTGGAAGAGAAAGGAGCCTAGCAAAGGAAGCATGAAGGGGAATCTGACTGCAAGCTTCAAGTACGCTGGGTGGAATTAAAAGAATAACCATGGGAAGAAAAGAACTGCTGAAATACGGACAAAGAAATTGGCTTGTAAAAAAAAAAATGCCAATTTAACATGGAAAATTTAACCTGGAAGTGAGAAATGGAGCAGAGAGGGTCTGGAACAAACAGCTTCCCAAGGAAGCATGGGGCAAGAAAAATCCGCTTAACAAATAGAACTTGGTCACTTTATGAAAGGGACAGGATGGTGCAGGGCCTGAAAGAGCTGAGACGAAGATTCAATGGCCCAGAAAACCCCTCTCAGTCCTACATTTCACACTGTAAACTCACACAATGATGGGCTTTAAATTAGCTGAAACTGCTCGGGAAAGACTGTGGAGCCATGAGACAGCTCTGTGAAAACACCAGCACAATGCTAAGCAGTGGTGAAAAGACAAACTGAATGGTAAAAATGATTAGAAAAAGAGAAACATAGCCAAAGCACAAACCCAACGTGCTTCTGGAAGAGAAGCATGCACTCATAGTCCAGCCATTTCTAAAGAAAGGATAATTGAGAACAACAAAGGGCAGACGCATGTCACAGTATGGAAAGCACAGCACACAGCAAGGACAATTTACCACGTCTTGTAACACAAGAGCTCAAAGGCACGAAATGAAACACCCAGGTAGCAGTTTAAAACAAAGCCAAAGCACCTTTTCACACCACACAAAATTAACCTGCAGAACTCGTTGCCATAAATATTCACAAAGCAGATTGCTGCCCTGAACGCACCTATTATTAAACACAGCTTCCACGTTAAGAAAGCCCCAAGTGAAAGCCACCAGAAGCTAGCAAGAAACGCTCCTCTGTATTTGCTGCATTCTCATAGCCTTTAAGCCTGTACCAACAGTAGTCAGAAAGAATATCGGCTGAGATAAGCCTGTGCTCCGACACCAGTGAGGCTGCTTTTGTGCTCTTACTTCACAACCGATAGGAGGGATCTGGGTGGGAGATGGGGGACACAGAGCAAAAGCAAAGCAACTGAGCAGTGGTGCAGGGGCAAGTTAAAGAGCTTGAGCGACCGATAAGACTGCACAGTCACACAGAACAACTCTGGGACTACACGGGAAAATGAGCTCATGTCAACGGGAGCGAGCGACACAGGCAGAGGTATCAAGCATGCATGAAGGAACCAGCAGAAGAGCCTGGTAAAGAAAATAAAATTCCTCTGACACAGCAAATATCTGCAAAACCCCATGAGTGCCTTCTACCCTCTCAACCACAGATCCACAGCACGGGACTAACTTGCTGCTAATGTTGTATAATGGTGCCCGTGCAGCTGGCAGCAGTCTGCAGCACTAATCTAAAGGTTGCAGCCTTGCTGAAGACTTTTCTGTCTGTACGTTCCCGGTACGTGATAAAGCGAAGGAAACAAGAATCATGTAATTCAACACGCACGCGTGGCCCCCTCTGATAAACTTGGTTGAACTCAGCCGAAAACTGTGACAGAGGCAGAGTCCTGGAGACAATTACGCTCCCAAAGTCTCCCACAGACAGCGAGGTAGGTGCCTTGACTAAGTGAGTCCTGTTTCAGACTTCCACCCTAGACATCAGAGAACAGATACCACAGGAGGCTCTTAGCAGCGTCCCAACAAAAGAGAAAGCATCAGTCAGAGCCTGAGCCTTCTAACATACGAGGTCAACCAAGCACTTAACTCCGCAGGAAGCCGGGCTTTGTTAGTGCTGACGCTCTGTGGGTTGCAAACTTAAAATGTTGTATACAGCTATACACAAGCAGAGCTTTTGTGGAATCATGTGATCACACGCTTTTTTTTTCCCCCCTTTTCCTCTTCAGATTTGCATCACGAAGAGGGTTAAATTATGTTGTGGAGGCACCCTAACTCTGTTCCTTCCTAATTTTTGAGGGCCTGACTTTGAAATAGAAATCTTGATGTAGCTTCCTTTGTGCATACACATAAAAGCACTAACCACTCAAAGCAGATACATCTGGGACAAGAGACAGCAGGAGATTATAACAACACATTGTGATAATTTAACATAAGATGCAAGGAACAGGGGACTGCACCACACTGATACCACAGGAGCAATTTCAGAGGGAACGCGGTGTAATTCAGTATCTGTGCTGGAATTTGGCCAAGAGGCTGCAAGCCAGCTTTTTGGCCAACAAGCTACAAGCGAATTTTTTCATACTGGGCAAGATAACAAGACTTATGACTTCAATGTCTCGCTCAGAATAGAATATCTTTGACTACCCAGAGCCTGTAATCAGGGAGAGGACGTTGGTTAAGAAGTTAATTAAATGGTACAGTGCCTCTTTACCGTATCAGCTACTGCACCCCTGAAACACAGAGGTACTCTGGCAAGCTCTGACCACACGCTGAGCCCGCTTAGCTTGAAGGATATGGAGACTCCATAGTCTGAGGTCGCCCAGGTGTAGGCCACGCTGCTATTTCAAATGCAATTGCCAAATCGAATTCAGCCTTCACATGTTGAAAGAACCAACTTCCCGTCCGGGCATTCAAGAGGCTGACAAAGGAGAGCTCCCTGCTGCTGTTTGAAAGTGCTCCCACTTACTTTATTGAACCTGGCAAACGGGTAGTCCTTCCCCTCCTCTGCTGCTCTCCTCCAGTGGTAGAACATCGCCCCGTCTTTTCTCGCTGGGTTGGTGAAGGGCATCCACTTCCAAGGCCGGACTTTCTTGGACCCCAGTTTTGCTTTGACAGTTCGATAACCCTGAGTCGTGTCACTTGGCAGCAGCGGAGGCGCATCCCTGCAGGGAAAACAAGCTCTGGCTGAAGAGAAGCAGGAAGCAGCCCGGGACAAACCCAGAGAGAGTTCAGACTCCCACTCTGGAGCGGGATTTGCCACCAAAATGTCTAGGGTGGGAAAACCTGAGCTTTATTCCAGGTTTTGCACTTCCCAGACTGCAAGGCTAATATGCTCAGCTCCTCCAAGATGCTTCGGTCCTGGGTCACATAAGAACATCTACCTCCAAACTCTTGTAAGCCAGCTCTAGATCCCCTCTGATACAACCTAAGGCACAGCCCAAAGCCACTAAGGTAGAAAAAAAGGATGAGAAGACTGTTATATACTGTCAGAGAAATAACTTTCACTGCATAAATTTAAAGTCACATGCATCAGAGGACAGAACACACAGCATGGATGAACAGAATCACCAGGAAAACAAACCACGCACAAGTCCTCTTGGGCAAAAGCAGAGTTCATAGCAAGCCAAGCACAGGCTGCAGCAGAACTTCTGTTGGAAAAAATAAAAAAGCAGGTGCTATGCCCAGCCACCAAAAAAAAAAACAGGATTAGATACAGAAGGATAACAACACTACCTTGTCTGCACTAGGCTGTTGTGCACATACCTAATTCATCTTATACAAAAAGTAAATCCCTCAAATTCAGAGGAGAGAGGCAAGGCACTAACATCAAAGTCCAAGAGAGGAACACGAGTGGGCCAAGAACAAAGGGCAATGAATCTGGAAGCAAGACTGTTCATAATTTCAAGTGGATGCTGGCTGCTCTGCCACCAAAGCCCAGGCTACCCCCCAGCCTGCACAGATGAGCACAAGCTCTTACTCTCTTACTTTTTGTCAGAGTAGAGGAGTGCATAAACTTCTCGGTGCATTCCTTCTGGCCTCTTAAACGTCAACGTCTCTGAAGACTTCTTGGATTTTTTCTGAAACAGAAGATTTGAATTTTAGTTTCAGACATGGCAGTCCCTGAGGGAACAGAAAACCACGCAACCTGGTGCCCTGTTACAGTTTTCACTTCTATCTGTTTTCAGACACCTTGAGTTTCTCCAGGAGAGTGCCTGTTCCTGGTGGAAGACATCGACAGACAAAGCACGCCTGCTTTCAGTGATAGCACTCACCACTACTTGGACACCTATGTTGTAGGAAACACGCACTTCAGTTCCAAGTTGAAATCTGGCTGCAATTTTCAGGGGCTGCTACCCTAGGGCTTTCTGCACTAGGCAAGTACTGGCTCTGTATGAAGGTATTAAATAATTAAGTAACTTCTCTAACATTTAAAGATATTAAGAAATGTCTTCCTACTCTCTTTTGGCTTCTGTCACCTTGTTCTGCAGCAACAGATCAAGCTCTCAGAGCAGCCCCATGGCAAAACTACCAGAATCACCTGTAGACGTAACCCCTCATCCCTGCCTCAAGCATCCCAGTTACACAGCAAAGATGTTTTTTGACACACCATCTTCACACTGAGAATTCATGGTAGACAACTCGATCTTGCTCTTAAAACTTCATCAGCGTTGATGGTTTCTATGCCACGTTCCTCCTCATACCACGTACACAGCTTTATAAATACGTCATCAGCTTTGGATTCCGATGGACACGTTAGTAGCTGCATTATCAAGGTGCACTTTGAGTGGGCTGGGTTTACTGAGCAATGCAGAGCATTTGGTCTAACTGGACCATCTTTCTAACTACTTACCCTTACCACGTGACTCCTTTTTAATGTACTTGTTTACCATATCACTAACGACTTCTAAATCATAGCATTTTGCAGCAGTAAAAACACCGTAACATAAATTTCATTAAATCCTTTACCAAGCAAATTCAAAATCCCAATTAAAAAAAAATCTAGCAGCCTGTACAAGTATCTCCCATAAAACTTCACTGCAGACATCCATTACGTTAGCACCTTTTCACTCCCAATCAAACACCTTCCTCCCAGCTTGTCGATCACTTTGCCCAGGAGCAATGTAAGGCCAACCAAGGCAGTTACACGTGGGTCACCACCTGCCCTGTTTGAATGCTGGCTTCTGGAATTCCCCCAAAGTTCCCAGATTTATTAAAAGTTAATGCCAGCAGGCCAGAGATCAGCTTAGCCAGCTCTTTTAGGAGTTGAGAACAAATTACCTGGGCCTGCTGATTTCAACGTTTTTATGCCTAGTAATTTTTTTAAAACATTCTCAGTCACTAATGGACTGGAAAGTACTTCATCATTCTCCTGTGATTTAAAGGCATCAATCTGGTTCTTTTCTAACTGAGAACAGAACTATTTCCTGAGCAAATGCTGCACTGTTACTAGCAACATTTACCTCTGCATGTGATAACGGGGTATTTATGCCTTGGTGTGATTTAGTTTCTGTACTTTGTAGAAATTCCAAATGTTTCACTCAGCTGCATGCGGCCTTTTGCAATACTCCTGAAACATTTCCCCGCATACCTTCCCTTCCTTCTCTTTCCATTAGCCACGGAAATCTGAGAAAAAACCCATCTGGTCCTCTGCTTCAAAAGACACAGACATCCATGGGCACTCCTTCAGCTCCCTGCTAGCTAACAGACAAACGCATCTAAATCAAAGAACTCCCAGCTCTGAACACTCAGTGGCACAACATCGCAGGCTGAATCCAGAGAGCGGCTCACCAGACATCAAAATAGCTGATAACTGGCAACTTTAACACTTCAACCTTTCAATTACTGAAACTCATCAGTTTTCCACTACACCAATTACATACTACGTACCAATTACATACTAGGTACTCTATTCCCAGCAAGGCAGCCATGAAACCATTATGTGTCTCTTCAGAAACAAACATCTCGAGGGAAGCAAGCAAAGACAGTCAAGCACTTTGGGCATTGAGGGTATGTTTTGGTTTGTTTTTAAAACCAGTGCACAGGCTTTACTTCAAATGAGACCATCTCTGTACCAGAGAGCTGCTGGTGACTTCATCTCCCACACCTCATTTCTAAACACCTCCAGGTCTCATAATTAGCCGTGAACTGGCATTTCCAGTGCCTTGCAAAGCATGGAACAGCTAAGACCTTACTTTCTGAACACAGAAGGCAACAACATCCTGTAGCATATTCCCACAGAGAATGCAGCATGTGACTGCATACTTCCTTCCATAACCTTCCAGTTAACTAACTTGCCCATGTTCCTACAGGCAACACTGCCCAGTTTTCCCAACGCTCAGACAAACAGCTTGCCCACACAAGGGCTAAGCGCTTAGTTATAAGACACTTACCATTTAACCATATCAGACAATGGTCTGCTCTTCTAAAATGGGCATGCTTTGGGGCTAGATGGTAAACACGCTTCCCACTTACCCCACAAGATGGGAATTTTAGAGACAGCGGAAAATACACTGGGGCCAGGCCCAGATCACAGGAACACCATTTGTACAGCTACAGCTTAAATATCCTAAATGCCCCTATCCTAAGAATGCTGGGAGCACAGGAGTGGGGCCCCACAGGCATTTCTAGGTACACCTAGAGAGCCTGAAAATAAACAGAATACGGGAGGAACGTGCTTTCTTCCACCTTTCTTCAGTCACCCACCACACACAAGGCCAGCCAGCACCCAGCAGAGGAGCAGCAGCCGCTAGAGCATCACGTTTTACCTTATCCGAGTTGATGATGTCCTTCTTGTTGATGGTGCCCGTGTTCTCCGACTCCACGCCGCCCAGCTCCAGGATGTCCCGCACGTCCGCGCCCGTCGCCATCTCGCTGGCTGCCTACTTGCCTCGACCACCGCCGTCCTGTCCAGCTCTGGAGGGGAAAATGAAGGAGTTGGGGTTAACAGGGACCTCCTGGCACCACAAATCACATAAATATACACACAGCTAGGTGCATGCACACCCACAGACACACACATACATACATGCATATAGAAGTACACGTGTGCACATGCCTGTACGTACATAAATACACATATATGCACGTATATACACCTATATATACGTACATAGATGTTTACACACGTATATAAGTGAATATACAGGTACTTATACACGCCCCCTCCTCCCAGGCCCTCCCCCACCGGCCGCCTCCTCCCCCCCCCCAGGCCCAATACCGGGGCCCGGGACCCAGCCAGCCCCGGGGGCCCAGCACGCCGAGGCCCCAGCCGCTCTCCGGGCGGCCCGGGGGTTCCGCAGAGCCCCGGCCGCCGCCCCCGGTTCCCGTAGCCCGGCCCCGGCCCGCTCCCGGCGCCGCTCTCACCCGCGCCGGCTGTGCGGCCAGCGGCACCGTGCGTCCCTCACGGCGGCCCGGGCACCGCCGCTTCCGGTCCCGCCGAGACGCGCCCGGAAGAGCCCGGAAGGTTTTTAGCACCGCACCGCTGGGTTAGGGAGGGGGGAGTATAGAGGGTCGCGTGTTCGAGTCCCGCTCCCGGCAGGTCGCAGCCCGCCCCGGAGAGGTGGTGCTGAGTCCCTCTCTGTGCTGTCCCGAAGCGGTGCCCGGAGCCGCAGGAGCCACCATCTTTCATTCCCTGCTCGGGGCGGGGAGCACGGTGCTGGGCGGCACGGTGCTGCGCCAGGAGGTGGCAGCACAGCCATGACCAGGCTGGACCCACGCTGGGCTGCTTCCCACAGGGCACCCCAAAACCTCGGGGTGCCTGTGCACAAAGGCAGGGCACCCCTGCCTGGCAGCACCCTGGGGCCTGGCTGGGATCGGGGACCATGGAGCAGGGCTGGGGCAGGCCCCCAGCGACGGCAGAGAGCAGCCCACCCATGTCCCACCATGTCCCACCCATGTCCCACCAAGCACGCAGCCCTCCTGCACTGCTTGTTGTCCCCAGGGCTGATTGGGGCTCGCCACGGGTCTCCCAGGGAGTGTTTCCATCTCCTGGTCGTGTCCCCGGTGCATGAGCGTGGCCGTCACACCCGACGGAGACCCGGTGGCCGTGCCAGGTGGCCGTGGGCCAGGCAGGCGCTGCCCCACGTCGCACGCTCTGGCTGTGGCTCCTGGCGTCGCCTGATGAAGCACACGTTCCTCGCCGTCACCTCTGGCAAGGAACCATCCCGCAGTGCTGCAGAGCAGCAGCTAATACTTGAGTCTGCGGGCAGAAGTGAAAGTTTTAATAATAGGGCTGCCTTGCTTCCTCTTCCGTGCAGAAGGAAAAGGGGGGAGTGGGAAAAGAGGAGGAAGCAGCGGGACGGGGCCATGAGGGATCCCTACAAGTCTCCTTTCCTCGGCACTGATGCAGGACCAAGGCTGCCCCGTGGTAATTTGTCTGAAGCACAAGGTTTCAGCCCCGGGACAAGCTGAAGCCTTCTGTGCCGAGGGTGCTCCAGAACACAGCTCCCCACTGCTGGCAGTCCCTCCCTGGCATCTCAGCTCTGCACCAGCACCCAGCCAGCACGATCTGCTGGGACCACGTCAGTGCACCCCACCAGGAGCTGTTGTCACCTCTGGAGCACTGCCTGTTGTCCCCAGGACTCATTTATCCCTCCCTCCCTGCCCTGCTGCCACCCCTAATGAGGGTGGCTTTCAGCACCTCGGCCCTTCTTCCCACAGCAAGCCTGGCAAGGACAGAGCCGGTCCCAAGGCTGCTCCCGCCTGGCCTGTTTGCTCTCAGCTCTGCCATGTCCATCCAAGTCCTGCCCGTGCCAGCTTGTGTGGCTGCTCGCGGCTCCAGCAGCCTGTGGTTTAGGAACTTCCCGAGCCAGAGGCTGCCTCTGGCTGCAGGCTGTCAGGAGTCCCGTGTAACAGGGTGCCCTGTTCCACTCGTCAGGCTTTTTGGGATCTCCACCATAACAACCTGCCCGGGGTGCCTCTTTCCTCCTGCCATGCTGTGATGCTCCTGCTCACCGGGACCAGTCGCACATCCAGTGCCCAGATACGGCATGCTGGGTTTGTCCTGGGATATCATACAAATTTCCTCTTCATTTCCTGGTCCTTTTTTTAATTGTTTATAGGATCTTTACTCACTCTCTTAATGAGTCTGGCCCAGAGGTGGTGTCCCCTCTTCCCCAAGGTGGGTCTGCAGAGGGAGACAAGCCTCCAGCACTGTGTTCAGAGGAAGGCTGCCGGCCCCATCTCACCCCTGCTCTCCCTGCAGAGCTTGGCAGTTGCCTCAGGGAGCTCCTCACCTTGAAGAGCTTTTTGCCATCAGAGGAGGAGCATATCTCTTAGCCCCTCGCTTGCAGGTCATTCACAGTTTGTTCATGAAGCTATTCAACAGCACTTCTAGAAAACACAGCCAATTCTCATATAAAATCCAGAAACAGATGGCCATTAGGTGTCCTTGAGTTTTGATTTTAACCCCTGCTTTTATGCCTGAACTACTTAAGCCTAGCTTCCAGCCTTGCCCTTCTCTGCCGGATCCCTGGCACCCTCAGCCCTACCCTGCTGTGGGGCTCTGCAATCCGGTTGCTCCCCTCAATAAACTGCCAGCAGCACATTTTGAGCTCTTCTTCCTGTGGCAGAACCATCTTACCCTCACAAAGCATGGCCATGGAGGACAGATCCCAGCTCCCCTGCACCTCCACGTGTGTGGGTGTCACCGCAGGGCTGTGTCCCACCAGGACCTGTAGGGACCTGCAAGCAAAATGCGTTAGCTGGGAGCTTCTGCTGACCTGATCAGCAGCGAAGCAATTAGCACAGCTTTCAAAGGAACCTAGAGATGAGGTTTCTGGGCAGCAATCGCTGCATGCAGGAGCTTTCACAGCCTTCAGCAAGCAAAGAGGCACAGCTGGAGAGGTCAGTCACCTGCAGGCACCTGGTCCTGGTGCAGGATGCTCTGCCCATGCCTGACCCGAGGCACGGCCGTGGTGGCCCCAGGCCAGAGGTGTGCGTGTCTCCAGCCTGCGGCTCGAGGCGTGCATGTCCCCCAGGCTGGCACCAGCGGAGGAGGACAACTGCAAACACTGTGGCCAGTGGGGCGGGAGGAGGTTATCTGGGGCCCAGCAGTGGAAAAACTCTCGGTGTGTGACTAAGGCACGATAGCACCAGGTGTGGGTCCAGGCAAGGCGAGCGAACCGGGGAGTTATCGCTTCCCGGTGGATTCAGGTGCCTGAAGCCAAATGTTTCCTAAGGGTGCGGTGACAGCCATGGCCCCGCTATCACGGCGCCTGGCCCACCCCATGGCCCAGCAGCGGGGATGCGGGGGCCAGCTGCTGGGTTTTCCCCCATGGTGGGGACGGGACGCCGGCCCTGGGAGTGTCCCTCCTTTGCTCTGTTCCCAGGAGGTCAAATAAGAGTAAAACCACCACAGGTCCGCATCACCTCGCTGCCCACAAACTCTCCCCCTTGATCCTGAAGCACCTGGGCCACATCCCACCCCAGCATCCAGCCCATCCCACACTTAGCATCCTTGTCCCATCCCCAGACCTATGACCCCCTTCTCCTGATGAAGGAGCTCTCCCCTGGAGCCATGACGCCCCTGGGGCCCAATCCTGCTGGCAGGTGACTGCGTGGAGCCGGCCTCGCTGTGGCCATGACTCACCCCTGTGCCGGGACCTGTTGCTCCATGTCTCGCTGCTTCCTTCCCCGCTGGTCTGACCCAGCATGGCTAGGCTGTAAGGTTGGGGCAGGAGGATCAGGGACCTCAGTTTTCCCTTCCACCACAGTCCTGGGGACCTCAGCCAGGCTGAGCCCAGGTTTGGGAGAAAGGGAGAGTAGGGTGGAGATTGGGGGGGGGGGGGGGGGGGGGGCCCCCCCCCGAGAGGGGCCCATTGTGGGCACCATGACATTTCCCTGCCAGCCCCCTTCACCCCAGCACCATGCCCCTCTCGGGACCATCCCTCCCTCCCCTCTGGGGCAGCAGGATGCACTGTTGGTGCCATGTCTCCTGCGAAGCAGGCTCCCACCTGCTTTACCAGAGCATTTTGGGACCCATGTGCCTCTGCCAGGCCAGGGCAAAGCGCTCTCCAGCTCACCTGGCAATGATCATGCCCCAACCCTGCCTTCCTCAGCACCCGCCTGCCAAAAAAAAACATTTCTCAGCGCTCCCGAGGCTGTTTTCTTGCTGCCCTCATCACTTTGCAGGGCAGGTTTTGCCAGGGAAAGGACCGGACTCCCTTCTCCAACGGTCAGTGCATCTTGGCCAGGCAATTGGGAGAGGGTGTTTTTTATTAACAACAAATTAGGCATAATTGCCATTTCCACTGTGGCCACTCCTCGCCCCAGCAAGGCTCCCTGCTGTACCGGTGCCCGTAGGAGCTCACCCATAGCACGGGAGCCCCAGCACCCCCGGCCCCGGCGCTGTCCTCGGCCCCATGTGAGGCAGCAGCAGCGAGCATGGAGCCAGGCCCCGCTCCCGCCCCAGTGCAGCGATGATGAAAGGCGAGGAAGAACTGGTTTGTGCTCTGATCTCACAGCCCAGCCTCAAAACAGCCGCGGACTGTCACTCCGGCTCCCAGGATGCTCAGGGAGGACAGGACAGCAGAGCCAGCCTTTCCAGTGGGACAGGATGGTTGGAGAAATTCATCGTTCCCCTGGAAATAAAAATAATAATCATAATAAAAACACAAAGCCAGAGATTACTTATATGCACACAAACACGCAGGCACGCACTCTCTCCCCATCTGGCTTTGCCAGCCTGACTCATCGCTAATTCAAACAGCCCACACCTTTCCCTCTCCCTCCATGTGACATTTCGAACAAGTCTCTGGGGAAGAGGCAGCAACCCTGGCACTTTGTTCGGGGTGTCCTACTGGTGTCAGACCCTTGCCCTTGGGAGCAGGGGTCCCAGCAGTGAGATGTGCCAAGTGCCCCATCACAGGTCCCTGGTGTCTCAGCACGGTCACATCCGCACGCACACCCCTCCGAAACTGGGGCAAGCCAAGGGTGGAGGAGGCTGCAGAAAGGACAAGTGGATCATTGACACCTGCAGATGGAGCCCCGTGGTCCCACACCTGCAGGCAGGATGCAAAGCCCTAAAAGCTGTCTGCCACCCTCCTGGTGACACCCCACCAGCCCAGGGCAGACCCAAGGGGCTGCGGGCCGGGTGCTGGCCCCAGGACGGCCGCTCCCTGCTCTGCCATTCCCCGCTTTCCTCCAGCCCAGCTCACCGCAGCCACCAGCGGGAAACAGGGAAGGAGTGGGATGAGCCCAGCCCTAGCCAGGACCACAGCCCAGCCCCATCCAATTTCCAGGAGCCCCAGGAGGATGCCACCACCCCAAGCAGGGTGATGCTGGGGGCCAGGGCACCGCGCAGCCCGCACCATGCGCAGCACAGCGTCAGGTCCGGGCAAGCCCTGGCCTTTGGAGGGCTGCGTGCATCACGGGTAATCAGCCGTGGGAGGGAGGGAGGCAGGGATGGAGCCAGACCTGCTCGCTGAGCTCGGGACCTGCCAGCACGCTGGTGTTGAGTCACCCCCATTAGCGCCGGGAAGCCTCAGCACCTGAGCGCCAGGGGGGAGGACAGCGGGGACCGCGCACAGGGCCGGGCAGCCAGCACGCACCTTCTGGTGGGGACAACATAGCTGGTGCCATGTGGATCCTGCTGCAGGGGACAGCAGGACAGGGACAACGGGACGGAGCACTGAAGGAAGGCGCCAGGGCCGGTGAGGCCGCCGTAAGGTTTCGGCTGCCATTCCCCTCGGCAGTGACTCACCGCAGGACCGGTCACGCCATCCCTGTGCCGCAATTGCCCCATCTGCAGATTAGGGAAACTGAGGCACGGGGAAGTGGGGTGACTCAAGAGCTGTTGCACAGGAGATGCCGCTCGGATGCCGAGGCTTGGGCGTTCCCCCATCGATCCTCCGCAGCTAACTTAAGCAGAAATGAACATCGATGTAAATATTTACTGACAAGCGAGCCCAGCCTCACCCACTCCTCTTAGAAGAAAGCTTTAAAGTAAACTCTCCTGGCTCTTTCAAGTTTACTTCTTGTTTATTTATTATACAGCAGATCACAATATTTCAACGGTTTGCATATAAAGAAAAGTAACATTTCAGAGTGCGAGAGACCTAACGTGCCCAAGCAGAGAAATGTTAATTAACAATATACACAGACGGGAACAGTGCACTTCCCAAAGCCGAGACTCTTCTGTGTTCCCAGCCGGAAGAAAAAAAATATATTAAAAAACAGAAACATTATATATTACTGCTTTGTTTAATTTACAACTCGCTTTGCAGAAGCTGCACATAAAAAGACTCATTTTCTTTTGAGTTTCTCTCTTTTTTTCCCTCTAAGAAAGTTTCAAGTATAGCAGAGACCTGGGCATTCATAGCTGGACTCACTGTCCTTTACACACTAAAGTTTAAAAAAAGCAGCATGGGGAAGGTAGCTGCAGCAGTACCTGGTGTCATCCTGAGGGGAAGAACAAGACAAATTAAAGCAGACCATGAGATGAGAGCCGTTTTTGGGCTCCCAGTCGGAGAACTGTGGGATCAGCCAGGATTGGGACCGCCCGGCAGGGTCCCAAGCTGGCATCGGAAGCATCCCTCGCTCCCCGTGTGAGGTGACGCTGCGCTGCCGACCCCTGCAAACCTTTCTACCCATGAGCCATGATCAGATCCCACCCTCACCCTGTCCTCTCAGGGATTTGGGGCCAGGAGGTTTGTTCTGAAGGCCGCAACCAAGCAGAGTGCAGCCATGGGACACAGGTCTCCAGCAGGAGCTCGGCCGCTGTCAGCCACCACAGTCCCCAGTGCTGGGGGGGTGCCAGGATCAGGGAGGAGTTTTGTATTTTTTAATTATTTTTTAAAGCTACGTCAAATACAAGCTAGGAGCTCCAGGGACAGACCCCTGCTGCACCAGACCCTCCAGTGGTTCCCAGGCAGAAGACGGTCCCCACAGCCCCGCTCCCCACCTCCACCCCAAAAAGCAGCCCTTCCTTCCCCAGCACACAGCCGAGCCCAGCTCTCACAGCGGGGGCAGGAGGAGAAGAGGAGTTATCAGCTACAAGCGGAGAGGGGCTGGGCTGCTCCCCAGCACCGGCCCGACGCTATTTACACCGTGAGGAGCTGCTCCTTGGGCAGGGGGGCTGAGCGCGGCCGCGGCCCCGCCGCTCACATGTGCCGCTTCATGTGGAGGGCGAGGTGGTCGGAGCGGGAGAAAGCCCGCTCGCAGAGGTGGCACTGGAAGGGCCGGTGCCCCGTGTGCTTGCGGTAGTGGCGGGTCAGCTCGTCGGAGCGGGCAAACTTCCAGCCACAGCCTTCCCAGGTGCAGTGGTAGGGCTTCTCGCCTGCGGGGGGGAAAGGAGGGGGTCAGTGGGCACGGGGGGTCCCAACCCTCCACAGGCCTTCACCCATGTCCTCCTGACATCCCCTGATTTTTGAGGGATCCCTGCCCACCACCCGTATGCTCGCTCCAGAGGGGAACCCTGCTGTGTACCTTCCTCGACCCCCATATTTTCACCTGACCCCTTTTGTCCCCCATCTTGTCACTTTTCCCCCTGCTACCCCACATGCCCCTGTGCCACCATGGGGCCCATCCCCTGCGCCCCCCCCCCCCCCCCATGTGCCTCTGCCCCGCTTCAAGCCGCGGCTGCTCCCCTGCCTGTCCCTGTGCAGATCGTCACCTTTTACCACAGCCCAGCTCCGCTGGGGGCCTCGCCAGTATCCCCCAGCCCACCCTGGGGCTCTCCCCCGTTCATCCTCAGCCCAGCTCTGCGGCTTATCCATGCGGCATTTCGGGGAACCCAATACCCCGGGGGACATCTCATTGCGTGTCCTGATCCCCGTGTGCCCCTACCCAGACCCACTACGGGGTCCTGAGCACTCCTGGTCCTACATATCTCCCCCGTGCAGGCTGCGGGGTCTCCGTGATTCTCACTGCCCACCACCACCCGGTTCCACCGCGGGGTCCCCACAAACACCCCCCGGGCTGGGGGATCCCTCAAACACACCCAAACCGACAGCAGGGCGTTCCCTCGGTGTAGCACGGACCCTGAAGTGTCTCCGATGCCACCAACCCCGCTCCCACCGCACTGCTCCGGGGCTGTGCCCACCCCGCACCGGGGTCCCCCAGCCCCTCTCCATGCGCATCCCGACCCCCGGCCAACCCCCTCGGGGCTTTCCTTACCCGTGTGTGTCCGCATGTGCGCCTTGAGGTGGGAGCTCTTGGTGTAGGTCTTGCCGCAGCCCGGGTATTCACAGTTGTGGGTCGCCGTCCGCTTGCGCGCCCAGGAGCGGCGGCCGCGCTTGGGCTTGCAGTCCTCGGGGGGGGGCCCGGCTGGGAAATACTCCAGCACCGGAGAGTTGGGCGGTGTGACCAGCAACCCCGGCAGCCCCCCCGGGCCCGGCCCCGGCCCCTTGAGGGGCTCCCTGAAAACACTGAAGTGTCCATGAAACTGCGGCGGCGGCTGGGGGGCGAAGTGGGGCGCGTAGCGGTGCGGGGCCACGGCGTAGTGGGGCGGCAGGTCGGCCAGGAGGTGGGGGTCGGTGCCGGGCAGAGGCTCCTCGGGGGGGCCCAGACGGCCGTGGGCGAAGCCCGGGTAAGGCAGCGGTGGCCCCGGCACCGGGCCCGGCGCCATGCGGGGGGGCTTGTGCTCGCCGCCGGCCGGCCCCAGGTAGTCGCCAGCGGGCATCCCCAGCATGCAGGCTCGCTCCTCGGGCTGCTCCTTCTTGATGCGGGGCCCGAAGGGCTGCGAGGGGTCCAGGGGCAGCGGGCGGCTCAGGGCCGGGTGGAGGGGCGGGTGGTGGTGGTGGTGATGGTGGTGGGGGCCGCCGGGCACCCGCAGCTCCGTGTACTCCCTCCGCTGCAGGTCGCAGTGGCCGGGCAGGTCCGGGGTGAGCAGCTCGGCCACGTAGCTGTGGCCCTGGCCCTCGGGGTAAGGAGCCGGGAACTTTCCCGGAGTCGGGTAGGAGCCGTCGCTGTCGTACGTGGTGCCACAGCTCTCCGGGGTCTCGGGCAGGGGGTAGTTGGGGCCGGGCGGTCCCTGCCCGCCGCTGCTGGTGTGCGCCAGGATGAAATCCAAATCCACGAACTTCCCCAAGTCGTCCTCCTCCCGCTTGACAGCGGCGGGGCCGTCCTGCTGCAGCATCCTCTGCGAGGAGAGGGGCGTCAGGGCCGGCTGCAGCCCCCCCCTCCCGCTGCACCGGGACCCCCGACCCCTCCGACGGGGCGGCACTGCCACACCCGGGGCGCCCTCCGACGGCTGGAAGGGGGCTCGGCGGTGGGGCTGAGCACGGAACCCCGTGCCCCCCCCCCCCCTCCCCCCACCCGGTGCCCCCCGTCCCCCCCCGCCCCTTTCCCCGGTGCTTACGTGGAGCATATCGGCCGGGCGCTCCTCCAGCGGCAGCAGGTTGGCGAAGGTGGAGATGGAGGGCAGGGCGCTCTCGTCCACGGCCGCCGCCATGGCGGGCCGGGACCAGGCACCGGGAGCGGGGCCGGGGCGGGCTGGGGGAGCGCGGTGCGCGGGGCCCGGCTCCGCTCCCCGCGGCGGCGGCAGCGCTGCTCTGCGCCGCCCCGCGCCCCTAAGCTGTTAACAGCATGGCTGCGCCCCCATTGGCCCGTCTCACATTGATATTCACCGCCGGGGCAGCCCATTGGCTTCGGCGGGGCTGTGGACACGCCCCCCTGATGTTTAGCCACGCCCCTTGTGGGGGTGCCCCGACGGGATCGGGTGGGGGTCCCGGTCCCGGTCCTTATCCGTGCCCGTACCCCGGTCCCTATCCATGCCCATGTCCCGGTCCCTATCCGTGCCCCGGTCCTTGCCCTGCCCGGGTTGCACGGCGAGGCGGGGGGGTCCCTGCCCCGCTATGGGAACAGGGGGGTCCCGGGGTGGGGGTCCCAGGACGCTGCGGGGCACCAGGGCGCTGCTTTGGGTCCCTGGGGGCTCTCCATGCGCTGCCCATGGGGTGAGTGGGGAGCGCAAAGGCTGGGGTGTCCCTGTCCCACAGGGGGTACCCACACCCCTCTGGCTGTTCCATGCCGCTGTGCGTGGATGCGAGTGGGAGCGTGCAAGGAGCCTGGGCCGGCGAGCCGGGCACGGTAGTCGTGCCGAAAAACGCCAAGCAAAGGAGCCACCACGATGGGTGCCGGCGCTGGGGTGGGAGGCAGCACCGAGGGGTGCTGTGCCCCCAGTGCCGCTCGCTTCTTGTAACGGCGTCGGTGAGGCCGCGTCCCCCCGTGCTGGTGCCGTCAGCGGGGCAATCAGCAGGCCAGAGCACAGCAGCTCCCATCTGGCCGCGCGCAGGGTGCGTGTGTGTGCGAGCAGAGATAACCACCCGGCCACCCCTGCTGGGGGGCTGGCAGCCTGCCTGCCTTGCCTCATCTTGCCCCGCAGCCGCCACGGGACGTTTGCCTGCCTTGTCTAGGGTCCGACAGCATGGCTGAGCCCTCTGTGCCCTGCCACGGAGGGCAGGGGGCTGCGGTGCCACCCTGCCTGCCTCATGGAGCCCCTGCACGGCGCTGTCCACCCGAGTGCTTCCCGCAGCGGGGGCTGCGAGGGGAACAGGGTGTCCCTCCTCACAGGAGACACCCAGGTGCCCCACTCCCTGACGTCGAGTGGGCACATGGCACGGGGAGCCCAGGCACAGGGCAGCCTCCTCCGGGGGCTCAGTGCTGTCCTGCTGGGAGACCTCCTCCACTTGGCCTCCCTCCAGGCAGTACCAGGAATGGCCCGGTTACTGTTGCGTTTGTCAAGAAGCAATAGCCCTTATCTCCCTGAGCCCGTCTCCCTGCTTTCTGGGGCTTTCCATCTCCAGATACCTTTCTAAGAACTCAGCCTGCTGCCCTTCACCATTCAGCAGCGAGGAGTCGATTTAAAAAAAAACAAATATAAACACCGAAGGTGAGGCGCACACACACACACACAGACACACACGCGCACTGCTGCTGGATCCAAAGCCACCCTACCAGTTGCTTTCATCACCGCGCTTTAATTATAAGGGTGGAGCATTGCAATAAATTATTTCAGTAATCCAGTGGAACAACAACGATTTAAATCTTCCCCCTTTTACCAAGAATCCCTGCCCTCATTTCCAGAGCACGCGCTGGGACTCAGCCTGGCGAGGCAGCAGGTTTGGTAATGCCAGCCAGCGGGTCGAAACGCAAGGGCTGCGGAGCCCTTCCTCTGAAAAAGCTGCCTCTGAAGCAGGGAAGCCAAGAAGTGTGTGGGCATCACCTGAAATCCCTGCTAGCCTGGCCCCCAGAGCAGCTTATTTAAGTCGCCAGCTAATCCCATTATTTGTTTCTTGCCCAAATAGTAATTAATAGCGAGGCAGTTCCTGCCCCAAACTTTTACAGATAAGTGAGAGCAGATGCCAGAGGAGGCAGGCACCAGGTCCACTTGGTTTTCCCCCTTTCCGGGCAGTTTTGCTGGCTGCATCCGTGCAGTGTTGGCGTATTTTGAGAGAGGTGTCGCCAGCAGGTCGGGCTCCTTTTTACAGCCAATATTTCATGCAAATGTGAGGTATTCCCCAGGAAACCCTCGGTGCTTATGCGACTGACGGCACGGGGAGTGGGGATGATGGCACAGGAGGGCTTTGTGCGCCAGGAGCCTCCGCCAGGGCTGGTTGGAGGCGAACGGGCTCGGCCGGAGGCAGACGGCGTGCGCGCAGCCCGCTGTTGACAGAAGCCCGTTTAGGAAACGCGAATTATCTCTCGCGCCGCTGCAGCAGGCTGTAAAAGTAGATGGCATCAGACAAGATCAAACAGCAGCTCAGCAGGAGAGCAAACAGCGGGTGGGGAGGGCTGCGCGCCAAGGCGAGGGCCCAGGAGGAAAGGGTTAAGGGTTGTCCCTGCTCCGGGCACATCCCGCAGGGGTGCAGGCGGGTGCAGGGGACTTGTGGCACTGCCAGAGATGGCATCGGTGCCCAGATTGCCATGTGAGACCTCAGGAGATGCAGAAAACTCCTGGTGCTGGATAACAGTGACACTGCGTCCCCCTTGTGCCCATCAGCTGGAGCGGGGGGCTCGGGTAAACCCAG
The DNA here is from genome assembly GCA_011076525.1 of Nettapus auritus. NCBI lineage: Eukaryota > Metazoa > Chordata > Aves > Anseriformes > Anatidae > Nettapus > Nettapus auritus. Next base: position 21,252,739 of record CM021772.1, on the reverse strand, counting down.
GGACGTTTGGGGCATCCCAAATGCCCCCCTCCTATGGGGAACCCCAGAGTCCCTATAGCACCAGCCACAGCATCAGAGCCCAGGGAGCTTCTGCCCTGGGAGAACCTCAAAACCCGGAGCCCCCAGGGCACAGGAGGGGTCCCACGGGGAGGTGCCGTGGGGACGCATGCAGCGGAGCACCCAGGGCTGGTGGGGCACGTGGGGGCCGGCTTCCTGAGAGCACAAAGCGGACCTGGCTGGGTGTTGCTCCCTGTCTTCCCCTCTGCCTGGGGCTGGGCTGCCTGGGGAAGGGTCTGGGAGCCCCCAGACCTGCCCCCCATCTCCCCCAAGCCCCCTTCCCCTCCTGGAAAGAAAAGAGGAACTGAAAATGAAATTAAAGCATAATTCAATCCGGAGCAGGTCCAGAATAAAGTCATCTGCTCTTATCGTGTGCTGGCAGGCTCTTCCCGCTCTGCAACAAACACAATGTTATCAGGGCACAGAGGGCAGATTCGTTTGCACCGGCCCAGCGAGCTGCCGTGTCCGCCCTGCCTGCCCCGGCCTGGGGAGCACCGGAGTGCACGACCAGGACTGGGGGTCTGGGGGGTGTCAGTGCCTCGGCACCACAGCGGGTCCCCCCTCCCTGTGTCCCCCGGCTGGGGCAGCTGGTTCAGGTCCTTCCCAGTGTCTCCACAAAGCCAGCACTGCGGAGGGACAGGCCTCGGGGAGATGTCTGTCCACAGGAGCAAACATGTCCCTGTGTCCCATGGGTGCTCCCCAAGTGCCAGCGCACCCCAGGGGTGACCTGGATGGTGTGGGGGCAGAGCCACCAGCCCTGCAGTTCGCCAGGTCCTGCAGCTGCCAGAGCTGGGTGCCCACTGCTCTCAGCACACGCTCCGGCCCCACTGAACCACAGATCACATCCCACATCCCGCATCCCGCATCCCGCATCCTGCTTTGATCTCCGCCCGCTCCCGGCCCGAGCCCTGGCGGTGCCCTGGCGGCCAGGGCTGCTGGGCTGGCTGTTATGGGGCCAGCACAGCCTTGCGAGTCTTTCTTTATATACCCCTGTTATTTTTAACTCTGCCTACGCAAATCCCAAATCCGGAATGAGCAGCGGCCCAGGGCCAAGGGGAAATGGACATGGTGCAAATTTCCTGCCCTTTTTACCTCTCTTCCTCTATAACATACAGCAACATTTTTCCTCCACGGCTTAACTTTCACTGGTACGGGAAAGCTGAAAGCACCAGGCCCCGCGTGGAGCCGCGGGGGCCACCGATGGACGGGGTCTTCCCCCGGCAGCTGGGCGCTGAAAAGGGGACGTCACACCTGGAGGGTGCCAGGAGAGGTCCCGAGCCACGAGGCACCGCGTCCTCGACACGACAGGCTCGAGACATCCAGCCCTCGCAGTGACATCCTCACGTGTGAACTCGTGTGCTCACGGGGCCGCATCCTGCAGCCCAGCACTGCCACAAGGAGCCGTTCCTCGGGGCTGCCACTGAAAAGAGTGGTAAAGAGGAGCTGTGGCAGCTCAGCATGCCCGGGGGAAATGGAGGGATTGCCGTTTTCTGCTTCTTGGTGATAAACAGGGAAGGCCGGGAGGAAGGGAGGATATTTTTCCCCAAGTTCTATGTTTTAATCTCCAAGAAGAAGCCCCAGCACGCAGTGCCAGCAGGTCGTGCTGGGAGTTTTGCAGTGGGCATTGCTGTTCATGGGAAGGGCACGGCGGCGTGGCTCAGAGGTTGCGTGCTGTGACCTCTCAGGTTGGGGTCTAGTAGCTACACATCACATATGAGCAATTTAATTTCAGACAATTTCAAAATAATTTCACATTTTTGAATAATCCAATCTCAGCCACTCTTTTCTGAGCAACCTCCATCCCTCATCCCCGGCGATGCTGTAAGGGATTCAGCCTCCAATTAACCCGTGTTTTCCTTCTACCCTCCCTTTCCCAAACACACACTAAGCCAGGGAAAGTGCCGGAGCGGATCCCGGTGCTCGTCCCTCCTGCTCCGCGCGGGGACACGGCGTTCCCCAGCCCAGTGCCACCCCGGCTGCAGCAGGTGTGGCTGCGGTACGCGGGGCACCACGGCGGCGGCAGCACGGCAATAACTTTCCGATGGGAGGTGTGGCACAGGGCTGAGCGAACGGGAACGGGCACCGCCGTGAGTCACTGGCACCGCCGCCAGCCGCCGGACACGGCCCCGGTGCGCGGCACAGGGGAGCAGGCAGGGACCAGGGACACACGGACAGGGGACAGGACAGCCCCGGGGGACGAGGGAGCGAAAGCGCATCCTTGGCCAGCGCTGCTCGTAAAGCCTCGTGGCGGTGCTTAGGGAAGTGGTGTTTAATTACCCAGCCTCCCTGTTAGTAAATAAGTTTGCAGTGACAAAAGGGTGGATTTTTTTTTTTTTTTTTAGCTGCTCCGGCGAGCTGGTCCCCTGGGAATGCCAGTTCCAAAATAGAGCTGCTCTCTCTCGTTGGAAGCAATCGAATGGGAATACAAGCTGCCCGAGCCCAAGCCCAATTCCTCCTTTTGTTCTGGGGATCTGGCAGTGAAGGGGTTAGGAGCGGAGCGACAGGAACTCGCCTTCTCTTTAATTGACCTCCGATGATGAAACAATCTAGCAAACAATTTAGAAATGTGCATCCAGTGAGATCATCGGGAAAACTTCTCCGGGAAGGAGCCCAGGGAAAGGAAGGTGGCGGTAATCCACCTGCTCCGGCCGGCCTGGCTGCCCACTGCGGCACGGCCACACAGGGCGAGCCAAGCAGGGGCGAGCTGTAAGTGGCACTGCTTCCCATCCTCCACCTCATTGCCAGCCTTGTCCCAGGTGCCCCCTGTCCCAAAACCAGGATGGTTTTCGACCTCTCCCTGCCTGCTCCCATGGGGCACCCGTCCTCTATGTTGCGAGCCCTCCCTGGGCTTCTCAGTGCCTGTTTGTCCCCTGCCAGCACCAAGTGGCCATGCTGCCCATCTCCATCCCCCAGCAGGAACGTGCTGGAGGTGACACAGCCGCCCCCATGGGCACATCCAAGACAGGACCTGCTCTTCCAGGGCACAGCAGAGGGAAAGCCCCCCCATCCCCAGGAGGGCTGCCTCCCCGGGGATTTCCATCCGCTCCCCGGCCCCCGGCAGCCACCCGGGAAGGGCTGGCGCAGCTCCCTGGCCCTGGCTTCCCCAGCCCGGGTGAGAGCAGGCTCTGGCTTGGCATGTGGCAGGGGCTAATTTTGGCCCAAAGGGTTTCCCTTCAGCAAACTCTGCCGCCAGGGTGGTTTTGAAGACAATCATAGCCCAAGTCTTCCTTCCTCAGCTGCCAGCGATCTGGTGCCGCGCTGCTGTGTTTGTGTTGTGTGTGCGTGTATGTATCTCCAAACCGCAACAAATATTTCATAGTCGTTTTCTTTCTTTTTTTTTTTTTTCCTCCCTCAGAGCCCTTGGCTGTGGTATTTAAATAGTAGGTGTGGTCCCGGCGCTGCATGCCAAAACCAACACGAGCTTCGGAGCAGATAACCCTGCGAGCAAACGCAGCAGCGAAACCACGCCGGAGCCACGGCCAGAGCCAGGACGGGACGGGCAGCGGTGCTGGGGCGGGCACGGCCCCATGGGGCCAGCGGCACGTGGGCACGGTGGCTCCGTGAGTCCCCTGTCCCCATCTCCAGAGCCTGGCCGAAGGCTCTGGGGCTGAAGGAGGAGGCAAAGCGAGGGGAGCTGCCTCCTGCAGGGCCCGGGCACTCCTGGCGTACAGCCAGGGTCGCATGGGATGGACCTGGAGAGTCTTTATTTTTTTGTCTTTAAACCACAACAAAACATTTTGCTTCATTGCCTATTTTCCACCATAAACATATATTTTTTTTTTTAATTAAAAATGTTTCTTTTCTGCCCATTTCTTTCTTTTTTATTTATTTATTTTTTTACAAAAGAGTGTCAAAAACAGAGCGTGAGCAAGCAGGAGGATCCCCTCCAGTGCCTGCAGACCAGCTCACAAAGAAACTTCCGCACACCCTGGTCTTGTTCTCATACAGACTGAAAGCCCTGAAATATGGGGAATGCCTTGCTTGGCAGAATGAATCACCCGAGGCTGCCTGACCTACCCTGCTCGCACCGCTGGTGCTGGTGAGCACAGGAGATGGAAGGGACCTCTGGTGTTCTGGGTCCAAGAACGGACAGGGACAAATCTGGGCAGGGTAAGGATGGAGAGAAGGGGTCTCTGTGCAGCCTCCCGCTGACAGCCCAGCCCTGGTGGGCTCTGGGTGCTGTCCTCAGGCTCTGCACCAGCTGTGAGGGTTTTGGACACAAGCCGTGTGGCAGCAGGGCAGTCGCCATGCTGGGGGATCAGGGGAAAGCAGGAGCCTTCCCACCCCAAACCCGCACACCCAGCTCTGCTCCTCGCTCTGTGGGTGGCCCTGGTGCAGCTACACCCACTCTCTCCTGCCCTCACCTCGTGCCCCGCGGGAAGCAGGCTCAGGGGGAACCAGAAACATCTCTCCAACATGGTCCAATTGGAGACCACCACACTGAATCCAAGGGTTCCTGGGACCCTCCCAGCTGGGGGCAATGCCAGGAGTTGGGGATGCTCCTCCCCACCCCATCTCAAAGGGGACAACAATGTGTGTGCCACACTCTCCCCAGGGCTCCCCCTGTAATCCCAGGGGGGTCTCTGAGCACTAAGGAGGGCACGAACCCTCCTTGCTCCCCAGGGCACAGCCCAGCGGGCTGCCCGGAGGAAGCAGCTTCCCAGGGAGCAGCGTCCCCTGGCCGGATGGCACCCAGGGGTGGCCATGGGCTCCTTGTCCCCGCGGTAAGGCCAAGCATGCAGCGGGTGCAGGTAGCTCACCCCTCCCTGCCTCCCAGCCCCGCAGCGCTGGGCGCTGGAGCGGAGCCGGACAGGTACGCAGCGCCTCGCCAGCAGCACAAGGTGCACAGCGGGGCCAGGATCCACCCAGCCCATGCTGGAGGAGCAGGGGAGGAGGGTCCTTGGCAGACGAGGTGCTGTTTTAAAACCCACAGCTGAGCCGGCTCCGTGCCTGATCTCGGCGCGTGTTTGGGCTACGGGTAAACAGCCCCAAGCCCAAACACTGCCTCCAGACGCTTCATTTGCCCCGGCTCCATTTGCCCCGCTGCACCTCGGGGCCACTGGTGGTGAGGGGCTCGGCACAGCCACCCCATCCCGTGGCTCCTCCAGGCCCTGGGGACCGCTCGGTGCCGCTGGCACGTGTCCCATCGCGGAAAGGAAAATAAGGTTCGGATGTCACCTCCCCAGTCGGGAGAGGAAAATTCTTTCCAGCAAAACACGCGTTTAGTTCCTCGCCGAGCGCAACCAGCATCGGGTTCCTTGTCCCCCCCAGATTTCCAGCCAAACAGGGAATTTTCCACCGACATCAAAGCACAACAAAGCGGTTTTGCCGGAATGGACACTGTGACCCACACACCTGCCCGTGTGCCTCCTTGTTTTGGAAAGCGGTGGTGACCGGGAGTGACCGTGCGGGGCACTGGGGGCTCCTGCCTCCCTCCTGCCTGCCCCACGCACTGCAGGGTGCAGGGGGCCTGGGAGACATTCCCTGGGCGGATGGCCCTAAAACCACATTGACTGAGTGAGCTCGTGACTCCCGGCTGCTCCTAAAGTGACTCAAAATTGGGGGTTTAGCGCGCTGAATCTGCTCCAGTTTGCCCAAACGGGGTTGGGTGGGCATGGCGACTTGGGGCACAGCAGGACTCGGGGGACATTGCGGGGCTCCATCCATGCCCCACTCAGCCTCCGGTGGGGTTCTGCCTCCCCAAAGCCCTCCGGGAGCAGCTTTAGCTGCGGCACCTCCCCGTTAGCCCAATCTGATGCACTTCAAAGCCGCCTGCCCCGGGGCCATTAGTGTCAGGCAGGGGGACATGCGGCCGGGGGGGCGGCAGGAGACGCCTCCGGGAATGGGGCTTTCCAAAAAATGGGCTCGTTTGCGGGAATGCCGAGGCTGCCGATGCCCTGCACTTGAGGCATCAATGGGCAGATTAAGGGGCCGCTCAAGCGGCCTGGGAACCTTTTTGTTTGCGGCCAGGTCTGCTTCCACAGAGGGTGATATGGGGATTCTCCTCCCTCCCAGTCCACAATTGCGGGGTCATTTGCATCTAAAATAGGAGCCGGGCCCTTTAGCAGCTTGTCTGCGCCTGATAGCCCGGCCCGGCAGCCTGCTCGGGGGAGCAGCGGGTACTAAACCCGCTAACGCAATCAGCGGGGCCGGGGGGGCGGCTCTGCACATCAAAGGTCCTGGGCTCTCTTAAAGCAGCCTCCCGGCCCCAAACCTCCCCTCGGCCACCTTTCATCAGTGCCCAGGTGGAGGTGACATCCAGGGGGTGGCAGCTCCTGGGGCCACCGGTGCTCCCCTCTCCATCCATCATCCCGGGCATCTTGGGGCCAAGGGCTCCTCGCCCTATAGATGCCCACAGACTAGGCTATGGGGTTGCTGCGGAGATGGTGTACCCGCACCTGCTGTAATTAATGTGCGGGGTTAATAACCGCACCCAAAATAGAACTGGCCAGGGCAGCGCTGGCCCACATTCCCCGCACCGGGGAGTGGCACCGTGCCCAGCCCTCTGCGAGGTGTCCCCAGGGAAAGGACCGGTGCCCCGCTGCCATGTAACGGGGTGCTGGGCTGGGCTGGATGGGATGGCTGGCATGCCAGGGTGGCCAGGCTGTGGCTGCTGCATCCCCAAGGCATGCTCAGGGATCAGCCAGCAACTCCTCCTCGCGGGAAAGTGCGTTCCTCCTTGCTCATCCTCTCTGCACCCCTCCAGGGCCTCTCTGAGCACCAAGCACAGAGAGGAAGGACACTGCCCTGTGGCCTGAGTTCCCATCACTACACATATGAGCAGGACAGAGCTGAGCCACATCCACATCCTGAGCCGGCTGCCCTCACACCACGGGGTTGGTGGCCCTACAGACCCTAGACCCTTGTTGGGTCACCATGTAACCCTTGCCATAGGGTGTGGATGGAGACCAGCCCCTACCTGGACAACTTTCTGGTTCATCTCTCCTGAAGCCCACCTGTAGCCGTGTCCCAGCTCGGCTGTAGGGACAGCTCGGTGTCCCACTAGGGCACCTGTGGGTGGCACAGGGTTGCTGGCTGCTCTGTCTCGGCGCCATCCAGGGCGCTGGCCCGCGGCGCCCGGCCGACAGTCGCCTCTCACAGCAAACACAGCTGCTGCCCCATCCCCATCCATCCCTCTGTGTGCCTGTTGTCATATGGCACTGGTGTGTACACAGCCTCTGGGAATGCACAGTGCTCCCGGAGCGCACGGGGGGACTCAGCACCCCGCAGCCTCCTGCAGGGAGCAGGGTGGGGGAAAGCGAGTGTCCCGTGCTGCCTGATCTCACCCCCTGGAGATGGGCCCAGGCTCTTGCCACGGCCAGGAGACCCCACATGCTGGGGAAGGAGCTCTTAGGGTCAGTGTTTTGTGGCTGCTGGGTGCTGCCCCACGCAAACGATGGGCACAAAGGGATGCTGGGCAGCCAGGATGGTCCCACCCTGGCAGGAAAAGCTGCAGGTGACTCACGGCCATCGCCGTCCCTGCCTGCTGGGCAGCTCCTCCTGCACCCCAGCCCCAGCTCCTGGCAGCCCCCACACTCTCCCCTTGGCCATGATGGGGACAGCTGGGGGACCTGGGGATGGAGGGACCCCACGCCCTGCAGGAGAGGCTGTGCCGGTCCTGCAGGCTTGAGGCTGTGCCCATGCCCTGGCTTGGTGGAGCCTTGGATAGGGGCAAGAGAAAATGCCCCTCTTTACCCCCCCAGTACGCACCCAAGCCCTCCCGCAGGTCCTCCCCATCCTCCCCTCGGCTCTTGGGGCTGCGTGTGTCCTGCAGGAAGGACGTGTGCAGCAGGTGCATGCAGCTGGGGAGGAAATCCCATGGGGATGTGCCCGGGTGGCCAGCCCCGTTTGCGGTGCCAGGCACGGTGATGGACGTGTCCTTAAAGCAGAGATCCCTTGGTCCCATCACAAGGATGCTCATCCTCAGCCTGCGATGGGGTGGGCACCGGGTGTTGTGGTGGGGTGTGAATGTCTGCGCCGGGGGCTCCCACGCCGGGGACATTTCCAGGGAATCCCTCATCCAGAGAGGGAACACCTTAGTGCAGGTGTTCCTAGCACCTTAGTTCCCTTAGGGCAGGGAGATGCGGGGCTGCAAACCCCACAGGGTGGCTGCAGGAATCCTAAAAGCAAATGCAAGGGAGCAGTGAGCAGGGGACTCCCCAGCTGCAGGCTTGGGGCTGGCAGGGCTTGCATTTTTTGGAGGGTTCCCCACAGCCCCCTGCTCCCTCCTGGGGCTGGGTACAGCGAGGGGCAGAACAGAGGGATCAAAGGGGAGGGCTGCGAGGAGCCACTCGTGAGCTGCGGGTCATTATCTGTCATTAACATCTGTAATCTCCCGGAGAGCAAACTGAGATTTACAGCCTGTTATTAGGCTGTTACTCAACCTGTTGTGCAACAGCTCAATTAAAAAAAAAAAAAAAAAAAAAAGTGATTAATAGCCCGCTAATAAGGGGGAAATCTCTCCTGTTTAATTCAAACAGGCTCTGCCCGGGCTCTCCAGGAAGGCTTGGGCTCGCAGCCCAGCTTCCCAGGATGGATGTTGGGGTGCCCCCCACACCTACCACACGATGCAGCACTGGGTGGGGGCTATGGGACGCAGCTCTCCCTTGGCAATCCCGAGCTCCTGGGGCCCTGAAGCCTTTGGGTGCCTCTGCTGCCTCCTCCCTGTGCTGGATCCAGGTGAAGGGGGTCCCGGCAGCCCCTGGCAGTCCCCCATGGTCAGCATGTGGAAGATGGGGAAACTCTGAGTCAGCGCCGTGCTTATCCCAGCGCCTCACCTCTCGTTTCGCAGTGACTCGCACCTGACTCATGTTGACCCCGCAGCTTCCTGCGCTCCTGGCTTTCACTGCTCGGGGTGGGCAGGGTGCGGGGTGCCTGCGCCCCTGCCCTGGTTTCACCTCGCTGTCCTCACCCCCATTTCCAGGCGTCTGAACCAGAAGGGGAGCCAGGGCTCTGCTGCAAGCCAGCCCTGCCTGCACCATGGCACTGTGGATGCTATGCAGCTCCGTGCTGCCAGCTGAGGGGTTCCCCGGGGCCTGAACCCCTCTATGCCCTCATTTTTCACCTCTCCGAGTGCCCTCTTGGTAGGACAGGAGCAAGCAGGCAAGCATCGCACGATTACTTCCCCCATAACACCCCATCCGAATCCCCATGGGGAAGAGAGGATGCCAACAACCCCCTTCTGTTTTGCAGCCTTGATTTGGCCCCTGCTGGTGACCCTGTTGCTGGCTTTAAGCAGCCTGGTTTTGCCCCAGTGACTGAAAGCCATGGATAATTGGATTGCAGCTGCCCCGCTGCCGCCTCTGCTGCCACCCCAGGTCCTGCCCCGCACTCCTGGGACACTCCAGGAAAGACGCCTGCTGGGACCCACCTCTCTGCAGCCTTTTGCTCTCCATGAAGCATTAAATCCCTTGGCTGTTCTCTCTAGGGCACATGCGGACCCTGCCCAAAGGGACTCACAGGCTCTGCCCAGGTGTGCTCCCTGCACGAGGGGAGGGGGCTGCACGGAGCTGCTGCGCTCTGCTCCCGGGGGTCTTCTCCATCCCTGGCTGAAGCCAACATTGCCTGTGGATGTCGGTGCTCCGGGTCCACCCAGCAATAGCCCATCCTGTGCCCATCCTTAGGCAGCTGAAAGCAGGGAAATGGCTTGCATCACCTCCAGATGACACCTTGGGATTGAGTGGTCCCTGGGCAGCTTCCTCCAGCAGCATGAGGGAGTAAAGGTACCCAGAGATGGCTGAGGCCAGTGGGGACATGCAGAGCTCTGGGGTACTTCGTCATGTCCTAGAGCTGGGGTCTCCCCTCCAAAAAGAGGCTTTGGTTCACCCTGGCCAGCCCAGGGGTCCCCCAATGGAGCTGCCACCACCACCCCATGCACACCCTGGGGCCGAACCTGCGGTCCTCCGGTCCCCAAAAACCGAAGCAGGCGGGCAGCCCCTCTGCCGCTCGCTTGCTCAACACTGCGGAGGAGGGTGAGCTCAACCTGTCCCGGCGACCCACGCACTTAATTAGGGCCTTGTGGCGCCTCGTCAGCAGGGCGCACTCTCTGCCCCGCCGAGCGTCGCTGCACAGCCGGGCGCACGCGGCGCTGGAGCCGCACGGTGCTGGCAGGCCTGGCCCTGCCCGCCGCTCACGTGGCCCCGGCAGCCCAGCTGCATTTTCCACATTCCTCCCACCCCTGAGTCACCGGGACGTCCCCTGCCAAAGCCTTTTCCCCAGCCTGGGCCGTGCCAGCGGCCCCAAATGGCTCCGTGCACAGTGGCATCCCCCAGTGCCAGGGAAGCCTTGGGTTGAGGTGGAATTCCTGCTGCCTGTGCCCACAGCCATGCGGTGACGGCCCCCGGCACAGCCACACCAAGCACCCAGGACCCCGCAGGGAGCTCATTTCTCCCTGAGCAGCCTGGGGATGGGGTTTGCATTCTCTGCCACCGGCGCTGTGTGCAGCCTCGCTAACCTCTTGCCGCTTCCTGCCTTGGCTCCCGGCGCCCAACTCTTTCGAAGAGTGCGGCGGTGCTGCCAGCAACCTCACCCTGCTGGGAGCCCGCCCGGCCCCTGCTTGGGGCCACCTGCGCTGCCCCGTGTCCCCACTGGGCATGCTGGGAGCCTCAGCCCCCAGCACCGGGTGTTGGCAAAAGTGGCCATTACCTTGCCTGGCCCCAAAGAGGGGGTGCGGAGCGAGGGGTAGTTGATGCTTGCTGGGGTCACAGGGAGCTGGGGGTGCTCCCAGCCTCCTGCCTCCTGGGCACTCATGTGAGGCGTGCAGGAGTGTGCACGGAAGGAACAAGGGGGTTGCACACGTGTGCATAGGGGCGCACAGTACTAGGTGCCCGCGCTGTCTCAGTGTGCCCACCTGCGCTGGGTGCACGCAGGGACAAGTGTCACCAGCACAGCGGGTGCCTCCAACTCTCCCGGCGGGCTCTCGTGCGAGCAGGTGGCTTGGGTGCAGCCCCGAGTGGTTCCTGGTGCCTCTCCCAGGAGCGGTGGCCCCAAGCCGTGACACAGGGGCCGGGTTGCCTTTTTTTTCCGGCTGTTTCCCAGCCTGTCAGGCCAGTCGTGTTGGGTCTTGCTGCGATTTCCCGGATGGCTGCTTGGCACCTGCCTCTTCCCCATCCGGATGGGCAAGTTCCTGGAGCACCCTGCTGGGGCGATGCATCACCTTGGCCCCTGCCCCACTCCCCAGCCCCATGGCCTTGTTCCTGCATCCCACCCCGGTACCCGGGCTGTGCTCCCCATCACGGCAGGGTGCCGCGGCTGGGGGGATGCTGGGCAGGCAGCGGTGAAATGGGGCTGTGAGCTCGGGCCCCGGGCAAGCTCTGAGTCACGGCAGGGCCAGAAGGTGTGGGGAGAAACCCGCTGCTGCTCCGTGGGGTGGCTGGGGCAGCCCAACTGGCTCGGTGAGTCAGGCCCGGGCGGGCAGCGCGGGCGCCGTTTGCTCACCGCCGCGGCTGGAGGACGTGCCAGCAGGATCTGTGCTGCTCTGGGGTGGGCATCGCCAAGTGCTGGAGGCTGGGAGTGGAGCCCACCGGGTGGGCAGGGGCTCCCCGGGGCTGGGATGGCTGCGGATGAGTTGGGCTGCACGAGGATGCTCGGCCTCGTGGGGATGCTGGGCTTCTGGCCAAATTCGTGCTGCTCATGGATAAACCTGTCCCTGGCCCTTAGCATCACACAGGGGCTGGGGATGTGCTTTTGAGCACAGGTGGCTGCACAGGAGCCCGTTTGCAGTGCTGGGCCCTGTCCCCATGCTGCCTGGGGCAGCTCAGGCTGTGCCAGCACTCCTGCCCCGGCAGCGGGACAGCTCACGTCCCACTCGCCCGCTGCTCCTCCTCCTGCAGATGGGGAAACCGAGGCAGAGCACGCGGCGGAAGAAACCTGCTGGGTGAAGGCCAGGAGAAGCCGCAGGCACCGAGCCAGCAGCCCTGCCCAGCCCGCACAGGCTCAGAGCATCCTGTGCGGGGAGCAGGAGGCCGGCAGAGCGCGGTGATGCCAGACCCCTTGCAGTGTCTCCAGCAGCCAGGCCAGCTGCCTTGGGGACATCCCCTCCCCTGCGGTGCATCCCTGCCCTCCTCCTGGCCACCACTGCCCCTGGGGGTCCTTGGGGATGGATCCTGGCTGGGAGGGATAGAGCCCCTCCGTGCCTGGAGGCTGCTCCCAGGTGAGCCAGGCTCTCGGGCCCTAACGACATCCCTCCCATCCCCACCATGCCATGGGGTTAATGAGCCCGTGGCTCCTGCTGGGAAGACCCTGGGAACTGCATCCCTGTGTGGCCGTAACCCTTCCCTGCCCGGGCTCCCCCAGCCTGCCCGGCACCCCCTTCTTGCCAGCACCAAGGGAGTGGGGATGCACCCTCCGTAGGGAACAACATTTTGGGGCTGATGCTGAGCCCAGGTGCCTTGGTGGAGCCAGGATGGGATGGATCCCAAACCAGCAGCCTCTGCTCAGGGACATCCCTCACCCCCAGGCTGTGGGGTGCCCCCATGGCTCTGCTCCCCACATCACCCAGTCCCAGAGCGTGGCACAAGGGTCCCAACAAGCCCACGTTGCCCCTGCTGTCCCCCACTTTGTCCCCACTGTCTTCACCCCGGTGAGATGCACTCGCCCAGGGCCATCAGGGCAGAGCAGCCCCCTCCCCAGCCTGCCGGGCTCTAATGGGATCCCCCACTGTTCCCCTTTATGGGGGCTGAATGAGGGGGGCTGGCTGAGCAGGGGCTGTGCAATTAGCAGGGCAGGGGGTGGTTCTGGGCACAGGTAATGACAGGCACTTATCCCCTGGGCTCCTGCCCCCAACAGAGGCAGGTGGATGAGTTCCCCTGGGGCTAACAACGTGTACCAAAGGGCTGAGCTCAGCACCACGCCGTTCCCACCCCCCCATGGTGCTGTGCTAAGGGGATGCCTCAGCCCAGCCCCACCAGTGGGGACATCCCAGCACTGCCCCTGGGCAGGAAAGCCACCAGGTCCCACCGTGGGACACTGTGTTCCTGCAGGAGCCCAGTGCCCTCAGAGGACATGTGCCTGGGCAGTGGGCTCCATCCTGCATCAGCCCCTGGCAGAGCAGCACGGGGCAGAGACACAGGGGCTCTGCGCCCCAAGCAGCCCCACTCCTTGATTGGGGGGTCTTCCTCCACCTCATCCAGGTCCCCCCATCCCTATCCCCCCTGTCCTCTGCCTCTCTGGGGAACAGATGGGGTTTGAGAGGAAAATGGTGCCAGGACACTGCGCGTGGTCCTGTCCCCAGCGTGGCCATCCGCTCCTGCCGGTCCCCATGTCACCCTGCCGTCCTGCCCCGCACAAACATTCCCTCACTCCCGTCCACAGTAAATATTGTTGCAGGGCAAACAGTGAATCAGCCCCCTTTGTTCGAGTGCTGCTGGCAGCCCCGTCTTGTTCAACTGCTGTTTAATGACCCTCCAGTTGTGTACCCTGGAGCTACTCATTAACCCCGGGCTGCAGATGGCGAGGAGGACAGCACCGAGCCAGCCAGGAACAATTTGCTGGCGTTGGGGACTGGCTCTAGGCAAATTCTGGTGACCTTTTACCAGGTGCTGACGTGCTGGCGGTTTTCCTTCACACCTCTGCAAGGTGCAGCTGACCTGCTGCCTGCCCCCTGTGGCACGGCACAACAGGGTGCTGCTCGAGGCCACATCCCCATCACAGAGTCCCCCGGGCTCAACCCAGGCTCACAGTCTCCGACAGGAGCTGCGGGCTCTCACGGAGGGATGCTGAGGGCTCCACATGTGGCACAAGGGTTGGAGAGGAGCCAGGCTGGGAAATGAGCAATGGGAGACCCCAAAATGTGCATGGGCGGCCCCGGAAGGGCTGGGAGAGCAGGGGAGAAGAGGGAGAGGGGAGATGGGGGCACAAAGCTGCTGCTGTCCCCGCTACCTGCCATGGGCTGCCTCGAGGCTGCGCATCCTCCTGCAGCACCGTGGGGCAGCCCCTGCCCTGGGCTGGTTCTCACCTCCCGCTCATGTGGCCCTGGCTCCACCCCAGGAGCGCAGGTTCCACCCCACATTGTGCTCTGGTTCCTCCCCCTGTTGTGGTCCTGGCCCTGCCTCGCATTTTGGCCCTGTCCCGCATTGGCCCCACTGTCCCCAAGGGGCAGCCCCACTGCAGCCAGGGGTGTCCCCATGCACCAACTCTGGGGCTGGGCCAGCGGTGCCTCTGTGTCCCCAGGGCCACCAGGGTGGTGGCACAGGTCCCCAAGGGCGGCAGTGCCATGGGGTCCTTGGGGCTGGGCACTGCCCTAGAGCAGCCACAGCAAATGCCAGGGTGCCAGCCCCGTGTCCCCAGGGAAACCCAGGCGGGCAGCACACCTCCCAGCTCCCCTCCACCAAACAGCCAGAGTCAACAGCTCGTGGTCTTCTCCTTGAGAGCCTGGTGGGATCAGGACAGGGCCACGGTGTGGGGCAAGGTCCTGGTGTAGGGCAGGGCCATGGTGTGGGGCAGAACCCTGTTCCATGTCCCCGTCAGGCCCTGCAGGACGCGGCCATGCTGCCATCAGAGGGGACAGCCCAGGGAGGATGGCGGTGACGGCACGGGGTGCCCAGCACGCTGGAGCAAGGCCGCCAGGAAGACCCTGATAAGCATCTAGCCTCTGTGTTTATTTACAGCCGAGGATATTTATACCTCAAACTCCTTTAAATTTAGCCGGGGACACACCCAGCACCATCCAGACATGGTGGCTGGGGCTCCCTCGAGTCACCACGGGCACGGGGCGCTCACCAGCCGTGCCCCAGGACCGTTGCGCACGGTAGGGTGTGAGGCTCAGCGGGATGGTGGCACTCGGGGAGGGCAGGATGAGGCCAGCACACGGCAGGACAGGGCTCCCTGGGGCAGCATGGACACCGGTGCCACCAGGACTGGCATAGGGGCTCTGGGTCTGCGTCTCCCAGACCCCAACCCACCATGGCCAAGCTTTGCGCCCACCCCAGCTGCTCGTCCTGGGGTGATGAAGTGTGGAACGAGGCCGTGCCGAGCCGAGCCGAGCCGTGCCGGAGCATTCCCGCCCCGCTGCCCGGTGTGTGCCTCCCTCTGCTGGACGCGGCGCTGCGTGCGCCCCTGGCTGGGTGGAGGTGGCACCGCTGTGACATCGCCCCTCTGGGCCCATCGAGTGGCTTTCTTGTCCCCAAATGGACCCAGAAGGATTGGACAGGCACAGTCTGGTTCCCACAAGGCAAAGGCTTTAGGTTCCCCATCCTTTCAGTCTTGGTTACCCAGAGCCCATCCCAGCTTTCACCTTTTCTCCAGGAGAGATGTGACACTCAGCAGCCCGTGATATCCGTGTCCTCACATAATAATCCTGCCCCTCATCCCTCCCTGTCACCAAGCCTTCCACCTCCTGCTTGCCCTAAAACCCCTGCCTCCTCAACCCAAAACCTCCTAACTGATGCTGGCACGCCTGAGGGGGGCTGTGTGCCCGTCACTCTGGGACCCCAACCCATGCACCCCAGTGCTCCCATGGCCTGGGCCACCCCTTCCAGCCCAGCTGCCCCCTCTGTCCCCTCTTCCCTTACTGCTGCCAAGTCACATTAGGAGCTGTGAGGCCAATCAGCAGGTCAGGACGAGGTGCATGTCCTGGGGACAGCACAGCCTGGATGGATGCTTGTCCCTAGGCACGATGCAGAGGTGCCCCAGAGCTCATTTTCATGCGGGCAGGGATATTTGGTTTTTATCTGCTGTGACTGGCCCTGGAGGGAGAATAAAAGCCAGCTCTCTTCTCCAGGGACATGGGTCACGCTGGGATGATCGGTGCCCAGATGCTAGGGGGACACCAACAGCACCCAGCTGAGCCACGCACAGCACCATGCTGCCTCATAGGGCAGCCCAGGAGGAGACAACCTTGGCCCCAGCAGCAGCAGCAAGAGCCGGATCCCCCCAAAAAAAGCCCTGGAAGCGCATCTGGTGGCTGGGATCTGGACAAAACCCTGCAGATCACTATGCCAAACCGCCAGGGACGCAGTGAGGGCGCAGGGCACCCAGGCCGTGCTGTCCCCATGGGGTGCGGGTTGATGGGTGCCGCAGGAGCCGGGCAGCACCGGCTCCCCCCGTCAGCTCTGCCGGAGCTTGCAGTGAGCTTTAACTGTCCGCAGAGGGAGCCCGGCTCCTTCGCAGCCTCCCGGCACCCTGGGGACAGCAGGGCACCCAGCCCGGTGTCCTGCCCCGGCTCCCCCGGCCCCTCTGTGCGCCCCCACAGGGGCTGGGGAGCCCACGGTGCACGGCATGGGCAGACCTCAGCACATCGAGCAGAGCATGGCGGTGGGAAGGGTTAGCCCATCTGGGTCATTTGATCTGTTACGACAATTTCTTAGAATAATAAATAAATAAATAAATAAAAGCCAGTTCATTATTTCTACTGCCAAAGGGAAAGGAGGCTCACGTGAGAGCTGCTTTCGGACAGAGGCACAGATCCGTACGTGCGGGCACCGAGCGGGAGCTCCCCGCAGACACCAGGGCTTGTCCCACGGCCAAGGGAAAACCACACCACGGGGCCGAGCTTGCACAGGGCCAACTGTTGCACAGGTCTCTAGCTGCACAGCACAGGAGGGTGTCGTGGCAAGGACCACGCCAGCACCCTCGCTGGAGCGGGGCTGTCAGAGCCACCAGAGCCACAGAGCCACAGCTCGGTGCTGTGCTCCAGCCCAGGGCAAGCTCGGCCAAATTCCCCCCAGGGAATTTCAGCAGGGGTCAGAGGCGTGATGTGGCAGAGTGGCTGTGTGGCTGCTTGCTCTGTGCGCGTGTCCCATGGGGAACCGAAAGCCCTGTGTCACGCAGGATGGAGCACACGGGGCAGCAGGGCAGGCAGCGCTGCGTTCCTCCTTGCTGCCTCGAGGTGCAGAGGAGATGGGGCTGGGGACCGTCCCCAGGGACCTGCGGCTGCAGCTCTGCCAGGCTGGCGAATGCACTGCTCGTGCTTCCTACCCCCATGCACCCAAGGGATGCTTCTGCTTCCGCCCCTCATGTTTTCTCTGGGAAAATTGCCCCCTTTACCAGGTTGGACAAGGGGAGATGGCAGAGAGGCATGAACCTGGTCCCTGCGTGCTTCTGGCTGGTGGCATGGTGATGGGGACAGGGACAGCTCTCCCCATCTGGGGGCACAGGGGGACCTGGTCCTGGGGGTGGTGCTGATCCCAGCCTGGGGTGCCCCATAGCCAGCAGCCCATGGGCAGAGGGCTGAGCGCTGCAGCAGCGTGGCAGCTGCCTCCAGCTGCTCCAGGTCGCAGGACGCTGTCATGGGAGAGCTGCCTGTGGCCAGGCAGAGGGGGGAGCAGGGACAGCTATTTTGGGCAGCCCAAGGAGCCCCAGCTGTCGTGCTCGCTGCAGCACAGAGCCTGGACTGCAGAAGGACCTGAGTGCTGCCCTGGGTAGCGTTAGGGGAGGTGCACGCTACCCATGGGGTCCCCAGAACCCTGCTGCGCCCTGCACCCAGCAAACATGTCCAGGATAAGGCAGAGTCGATGTGGCAATGCTCAGCCCTTCCAAGCGGCTCTGTTCCTCCCAGACGGGTGCGACCAGAGCACGAGGAGGAACAACAGCCTCGAGACCTACAGCCAAAGCATTAGCTCCCAGCAATGCAGCCCTTGTGTGTGCCCGGGGCTGTCCCTGCTGGGTGCACGTGTCCGTGGTGTGAAACACAAACCAGGCACTGCGTGCTGCCAAGGCGGCTGGCGGGGAGGGCAGTGTGGGGCAGCACAGGGGGACGGCATCTTCGCTCGCAGCCACCAGCCCAAGGATGCCGCGGGGATTTTCCCACCCATCTCCCTGCCTGTGTGGCCGGGCTGGACACTCCACAAAGGGTATTTTTCCAGGTCAACAGCAGGTAGCCGAGTGGAAAGTCCCCGGGAACTGTGGCTGAGCCGCTGGCGACACAGCCGGCATCGGCTCCCCGCAGCCGGGAGCAGCGGTACCCGCTGCGCTCCTCCCAGCCCCGGCAGCACTCGCCTGCCCTGGCGCTCATCCAGACCGCGGGACTTGGCCAAATCCTGCAGCCCGAGGGGGTGAGTTGCTGGCAAAGCCTGGGGCAGGGCAGAGGAAGGGCCGGGGGAGCTGAGCCTGGGGTTGTGCACGGGGCAGCTCTCGGCACTGCGGAGACACGGGGCTGGGCGTGAGGGAGCGCCGGGGCAGGAGGGTGGCACTGTCCCCACGGTGCTGCCAACACACCAGTTCCTTGTCGTGAACGTTTCCACCAGGTGGCTTCAAGCTGTTGGCAGACCAGGAACAATTTTGGGTGCTTTCCATCAGCTCTGATAGCATCTCTGGAGCCGTGGAGCGGATGACGTGCCGTCATGGGCCAGTTCCTCTTCCCCACGTG
The DNA here is from genome assembly GCA_011076525.1 of Nettapus auritus. NCBI lineage: Eukaryota > Metazoa > Chordata > Aves > Anseriformes > Anatidae > Nettapus > Nettapus auritus. The sequence goes on along the minus strand of CM021772.1, from coordinate 21,234,378 downwards.
CTGGGCGGAATGGGGAGAGCACAAGGGAGAAAAAAAAAAATGAGCCAGCAGAAAGGGCAAGGCACAAAGTGGGGGGTCTTCCCTCCCCCTCTGGCAGGGTCCTTCCCGATAACACATCCCCTGCCAGCACAGTCCCCGTCCTGGATCCAGCAGGGAGCTGGGGGACTGGAATGCGGTGTGGTCCCCCAGTCCCCACTGGTCACGAGCTCCGAGAGTTTGGGGATTACCACAACCCTGTGGAAACCTCCAGCACTCGCTGCCGTTTGGGCCGTCCCATCCCTGCCTCAGGTGCTGGGAGCTGGCATTTCCTCCCCACCCTTCACCCCTCTGGCTCCCTGCCCGCGTTTGCCCGCAGTTTCCCAGGAAACAGCACCCATGGAGATGGGCGAGGAGAGGAGAAGAAAGGAGAGGGGAGGAGAGGAGATGAGAGGACAGGACAGGACAGGACAGGACAGGACAGTACAGGAGCCCCCTGCAGGGATCCCATTGTCCATGTGTGGGTCACCGCCAGCCCCACAGATCTGAATGGCACCAGGGAGGGGGGTTTTGGTGTCACCCTCACCACCCCGTGGGGATTTTGGGGATGCTGTGATGCCAGATAGCCCAGAGAATGGATGGCAAGGTGGGAGAGAGATGGGTGCTCCAAGGGAGGGAGGCATGGGGGTGGTTCCTACCAGGTGCAGAGAGATGGGTGAAGAGGGCACAGGAACAGCCTGGTGCTCGCACCCGTCCCACGTCCCTCTGCCACTGTAGCCTTGCAACCCCGGTTTTGCCCCTGGCTGAGGGCTGCAGGGCCCCTCGCTGTCTTTGTATAAGTCGAGATGTCAGAGAGCACAGAGGAAGTGCTCAGAAAGGGACTGAGACCCCAAGGAGCCCTGCGGGTTGGAGCACAGAGACCTCTGATCCCCGTGGGGCTGGCACAGCCCATCGCGCCTGGCATGCCCCAAACCCCGTCCTTGCATTTGGTGTGTGCAAGGATTCAGAAGCTGGCTGCAGGAGCTCTGGAGCCAGCCCTGCCTGCACAAAGCTGTGCTGGGGTTTGAAAGCATGAGCTTCATCCCTGGGAATCCACCCCTGCGGCAGGTCTGCAGCTCCACGGCAGGCAGCTCATCTTCCAGTGCCAGACCCTGGGGCAGGGGCGCGGGCTGCAGCCTGGCTCCATGCGGGACGCCGGGGCCACGATGCTGTGTTTGGGATGCTGCGTTGGGATGCCAGATGTGGGATGCTGGCTTTGGGCTGCAGGGCAGGGCGTGAAGCCCTGCAGGGCCGGGAGCAAGCTGCTAGCGGGCTCCCTGGGCTCTGGAGCAGAGCAAACATGAGCAGGCACCGCAAGAGTGTGGGAGGACCTGAGCACCCGCGGGTTTCGCTGCCACCTTCCCCTTCCTGCTAGGGGTGTCATGGCTCTGCCTCTGCTGCGCTTGCAAAACAAAAGCAGTGAGCAGGCTGCCACCATCTCCCCATCCTTGTAGCCCAATATGGGCCTGAAGTAGCCACCAGACACCCTGAGACTCCCACCCCACCGCTGCTCCCCCCCCCCCACCATCCCATGCAGAGGATTTCCTTCAGCAGGATGTGACCCGTGGGGACAGCACAGGTCGGTGCAGAGCCCTGTACAGGATGCTCCACAACATGGCTGGGGTATGGGGAGGAGCAGCCCAGAGGGGTGTGCAGGGCAGAAGGGAGCACTCCAATGGGGTGGGGACAGGGTCATGGGGTGGTAGGCACGGCTGTGCTGTGGGTGTGATCGCGGAGACGGTTTTGGGGTGAAGGGGGAACCACACTCCTTGTGGTTGCCTTGGGGCCTGGCGAAACGGGCCTGATGCAGGCAGCAGGGCAGGGTGCTGGGGGTGCAGGCACCCGTCCCGGCACGCAGGGAGCCCGGCGGGGAGAGGAGGAGAGGGGAGGCCTCGGCAAGGGGCCAGGAGAGGGGCGGCCCCAGGCGCACCCGTCATGCCTTACTGGAAACATCTGGCAGGGCTGCGGGGGCGAGCGCTGGCTGCTCACGCATGTGCACACACGCACACGGGCGCAGGACCCACGGGCAGAGGTTCGTCTGTGGGCATGGGGGCGCGCTCACGTGCTTCTGCACATGCGTGCCCATACATGCACAGTCATACGTGCGGGCTCGGAGGTTTGCATACGTGTGTGGGAGCATACGCGTGGCTGTGGGTACGGGCATGCATGCTGATGTGTGCACATAGGTGCACACACGTGTGTAAGTAGACATGTGCAGATGTGCACATGTGTGTATACACGATCACTTGCTGCAGCACACGTGCATGGATACACACGCAGCAGTCACATGCATGTGCTCACACACACGGCTGTAACATGATCACACTTATTGCACACATCCTGGCCACATCCTGCAGCCATCCCCTCGTGGTGCTGTGTCCTAGCGGCACACGAGCTGTGCATGTGCTGTGTGTGGCCTTCCCTATGCGTGTGCAAATCCATGTGTGTGCCTGGCTGTGACCGCACAGCCCACACGTGCCCACGCGTGCCCAGGGCCTGCGTGAGCCTGCACGGGGCGTGGGTGCCCAGGAGCCTGCGGGCTGCGTGTGCACGCATGTGCATGCATGTGGGTGTGTGTGCATGCATGTGGATGTGTGTGGGCTGCATGTACACACGTGTGAATGTGTGTGGATGCATGTGGGTTGCATGTAGATGCGTGTACACGCGTGTGCATGCGTGTGCATGCGTACGCACGCGTGTGCACGCTCCCACGCGTGCCCTCCCGCTGCGCGGGCTGCGGGGACGCGCGTGCCGCGGGTACTCCGCTGCCCCCGGTGCCGGTACCGGAGCGGGGCGCTGGGGAGCTCGGCGGCGCGGGAGGCGGAGCGCGGCGGCGGCGGGGGCGAGAGGCGGTGCCAGCCCCCAAACCGACCTCCAAACTTTCATTAACTCGCCAGCACCGGCGGCGGCGGCACGGCACCGGGCCCGGCGATCACCGCTACTGCCGGCGGCCCGGGGGGCGCGGCGCCACCGGGGACCCGCTGGGAGCTGCGGGACGGGCCGGGGGGCGGCGGCATGGGCACGGTAAGGGCCGGCACCTCCGCCGGCCGCCCGGCTCGGCCCGGCACCGGGGAGGGGGCACCGGGAAGGGGACGCCGGGGTGGGGACACCGGAGCGGCGGCGGAGGCGGGGGGGGGATGCGCGGCGCTCCCGCATCTGTTGCGCTCCGGGCGCGGGGGCCGAGCGGGGCCGCCCGGTGCCGTGCCCGGCGATGGGGCCGGGGGCGGCGGGGCCCGGGGAGGCCCGGCCCGGTGCCGTGGAGGGGGGGCCGGCGGTAATTTTCCACGGGCATGTGCCGGGGCGGGGCGGCGGAGCAGCCACCACGTGGCGGCTGATGTAACCCGGGCCCCCCCCCGCTGCCGCCGCACCGGGCGCATCGCGGGGATGGAGGGGGCGAAGCTGGGCTGGGCTCCCCGCGCCCCCCCGGTGTGCCCGCGGGGATGCTGGAGGAGGAGGTGGCTCCGCAGGTGGCAGCGGCCGTGCCGGGCACCCCCGGTGCCACATCCTGCGGGGGAGCACCCGCTGCCTCCTGCATGCTGCCGTGCCGTGCCGTGCCCAGGTGTGGCACGGCGGCGGTGCCACCCGTCACCTGTCACGGACGAGGTGTGCCGAGCGGTCACTGCACGCCGTGACACCAGGAAGGGCATCCGGTAGTCCAGTGCTTGGATGCCCCGGGGGATGCTGCTGATTTGGGCATCCCTGGAGCCACGCATCCTTCCTGGGCCCGTGCCTGGCAGGGTGCTCGCCTTTGTGCCGGGCAGGGAGCCGCAGCCAGCAGCTGCTGTGCACACGTGTGGCCTTATCGCTGCCTGGCAGACCCCTGGGGGAGCGGTGGGCCCTCCCGTGGGTGCTTTGCCCTCCCAGGACGGGCAGGTGACAAGTTCCCAGGCCAAATTCAGGGCCATGGGGAGGGCAGCTTTGAGCTTCTTGGCAATAGGTGTGTAGCGGGGAGTTGGTCTGGCTGCTGGCCCCACGCCTGCACCCTCTGACAGGTTCCCGTGCCACACAAGGAGCAGGGCTTGTTGTGCTCCCCGGGCAGTGACGACACCTCGTCCCCCCCTGCAAACGCAGCCGCTCCCAGGGAGGGGCTTGGCAGTGGGACGCGGTATCTGCAGGCAGCAGCCCGCCTGTGCCGAGGGGCTGCAGCCGGGGCTGGGGGCTTGCCCCGCGTCCCCCGGCCTCTTGCCCTTTATCTCCACCACCCACGCTCCCTCCCAGTACGGCCGGGGCCTTGTGCCCCTCTGCTGATTGCTCCAGACCCACGGCAGCCCGGGGCGCTGGGCCTCTGTCGGGGACCCTTGGCTGGGGGCAGGGGTCCTTTCCCGGCCAGCAAGGGCACCAGGCGCTGCTGTGGGATCTGCAAACACCCGTGCTTGGACACGCGACCCGCAGTTTTGCAAGAGCCCCCATCCCTCCCAGGAGGAAGGTCAAGCCCAGGTGCCCCCCTGGCCCCAGCAGCCCCAGGCTGGGGCAGGAGCAATGGTCAGGGGGGCCGCAGCCCCCTCCCGTGCCTGATGCAGCAGCACCTGGCCGTGGCAGAGCCCGCTGGCTCGGCCCGCCTGCGCAGCACGTGCACGCGATGCACCGGGGCAGAAGGCAATCGTTTCCCATCTGTGTCCTCCACGGCAGCTGAGCCCTGAGCTGGCCCCGCTCTGCGCCCAGTCCCGGTGCTGTCGCCTGCCGCGGCCACTTCGGCTCCAGCTCTCGCTGGGGGACACGCGGGGCCCCCTGACGCCCACCCGCCGGGCGGCTGGGAGCCTGCTGCCCGCAAGGTCGCCTGTCTGCAGCGGGTAAATCTTTAACTGCTTCTTGGGAAACACCTGGGAGCCACCGATCACGGCCATGCTGGGGGGTTCGGAGATGCTGGAGGGGTGGGAGCGAGGAGGAGACCCTCAGCGGGTCCCCCGGCTGCTCCCCCCTGCCCTGCAGCCAGGTACGGGGCAGCCAGCTGCCTGGCACTTCCCCCTGCTGCCCGGATGGAGGGGGAGGCCCGGGGCGGGGACGTGCCCACCCCACCAGTCACGTCCCTCTTGGTTTCTCTGCCCAGCTCGCTCTGCCCGTGGATTGAAGCGTGCGGGTGCCGGTGCCGCAGCCAGCGCGACGGAGAGCCAGGGACCCCGCGGCGGGCAGCCGGGAACGCGCTCCAGCCTCCAGGGATGGCCGATAAGTGCAGCGAGGGGCTGCTGGTGAGTGCCGGGGTGTGGGGATCGGGCTGACCTGGGGGAGCCCCTGTGGTGGACCCAGAGCACCTGATGCAGGGCGAGGGAGCAGGATGTCGGGGCTCCTAATGGCCACCGGGGTGCCCTGCCGGGGCTGTGCCCCCCAGCACGGTGCCCGGGGTGCCCCGTGATGGAGCCGCCAGCGGTCGCTCGCTCCCAGCCCGCTGCCCGCGAGGCTGCAGGCGTGGTGTCTCACTGCCTGCAGATGCTATCTCGCGGCTCAGGCACGCTGCCTGCTTTATCGCCCGCCCCAGCTCTCCAGGCGAAGGCGGGAAAGCCGCACAGCTCCTCCACCTTTGCTGGGCACGGGCACCTCTCTGTGCTGGGTACGTGCTCCTGCAGGGGCAGGGCATGGGGCTGTCACCCTCTGCATCCACCCCGCCAGCACTCCCTGACAACCGGAGCGATGGGACGCGGGCAGGGGCAGGCACCAACCCCACATCCTCACCAGCTCTGCATTGTGGGGTGCGCTGCCCTCACCCCATGCTTCGGTGCCCTGGCACAGGCATGTGCGGTGTCCTCCTGGGAGGTCTGCGGTGGCCCCGTGATGGTCACTGCTGTACCTGCGCACACAAGGGGTTTGGGAGCCCTGTGAACTGCAGGTGAGCGCAGGCTGGGCTGGGCTTCTGCCTTTTCCCCTGTAGGTGGGAACTGAGCTCCGGGGCTGACATGCTCGCCCCCCTCCCCTTCCCAGGGGGCTTCCCGAAATAGCTGCACGCTCCAGCCAGAGGGCCTGGAGCCAGCGCTTCCCTGGGAAGCCGGGAGCCAGGGGAGCGGTGTGCTCCAGTGGGTGCTTCCAGCACGTGCGTGCACGGCTCCCTCACTGCCTGTCCCAGCGTGGCCCTGCCAGCCTTGCCCACGGCAGCACCAAGCTCCCCTCCCGCCCGTGGCAGTGGTGGGAAGACAGATTTCCCCACGGATGGGATCGGTGAGGTGCTGGGGACGTTGCCAGGCTCGGCTGGAGCTCTGCCATCCCCGTGCATGCCGTGTCGGTTCCTCTGTGTGTGCGTCATGTTTGCCAGGAGCCCCGCGTGCCCACGCTGCTGCCGTGTCCTTGCTGTGGCCGCAGCAGCGACTGCGGGGAGCCAGGCGCCCAGCGCCCACCTGCTCCCGGTCAATCTTTAACTTGCTTCTCGGAAGGCCCTGCCCAGCCCACCTCGGGGCCATGGCACACGGGGAGCTGGGGAGGAAGGGAAACCACAGGGGTCTGGCACCCGATGTGCCGGTAACCCCGTCCCGCAGCCCTCTGCTCCCCATTTGCAGGGTGAGGGGTGCCCCAAGCAGGATGGGCGCAGGGCACAGCAGTGCTGGGAACTGGCAGTATCCCTCATGGGAGCATCCCTGTTCCGGGAGCATCCGTACCAGGCCAGCTGCAAGTGCCCTGGGATGAGGTGTCCCGGGACAGGGCCTTGGCTGCCGAGCTTTCTGGGTCATTGGGGAAGGCAGCTAATCTCCTTGGCCTGCCTCCAGTGCCGCGCAAACGGCCTGGCAGAGCGTGGCCCCTGCCCTGCCCTCTAATCCCTGCCAGCAGGTGCGGTTCCCAAGCCCGGCCGAGGTCCCATGGCACAGTCCCTGTGCCCGCCGTTGTGGCCGGGGGGAGCATGGTGCGGCTCGGGGTGCCCGTTTTGGGGAGGACGGGGGTGACGGGTGAGGCTCTCCATCCCCTGGCTGCGTGGTGTGCGGCTGTGCCTCGATTTCCCCACCTGTGGGCTGGGGTCTGCGCCCTCATGCTGCGACAGGAACGCCATGTGTGCGGATGCCCGTGTAATTCTGGGCCTGCTGACTCCAGACCGCAGGAAGGAGGGGGGCTCGCTGCCCTTTCCCCTCCCAAACCCAGCAGAGGCCGTGGCGGCGGGTGCCCAGCGGGCGCTGGCTTGCAGAGGAGCTCCAGGGGCTGGTTCAGTCCCTGTGTGGCCGAGGAGGGGGAATCCACAGCCTCTCCCTCCCTGTCCTTTAAGGACATTTTGTTTTGTCCCCGGCAGCGTGCTTTGTTTGGGCTCCAGCCGTGCCAGCGGCTCCTGACTCCCAGCCTCGCTTTGCTGGCACGGCCGGGCAGCGTTGGGCCGGGGGGGTGCACGGCTCAGGTGGGCTCCTGCCATCACCCTTCCCAGCGCGGGCTGGCACCGTGCTCGCAGGGATTACAAAGCTGGGGGGGCCCTGCCTTGTCCCAGACACCCCCAGCAGCGCGGTGCTGCCGGCCCCGGGCAGGGGGGCCAGCAGCGCAAGCAGGAGCTGCGGAAGCGGCTCTTGGCTGCAGGAGCCCTTCCCGGAATAACAAGGGGCAGCGATGGGGGGGCCGGCGGGGGATTTTTCTGCCTGAGCGCTCCAGGAGAATCGTGTCCGCGCCGTGAGAATGGGGCCGGAGAGAGGCAGCCCCGGCGGGAAGCGCCCGGCTAGGGGATGGTGGCACCTGGTAGGTCCCCAGGCGGCGGCCCTGCCCTGGGCGCCCTGCGGCCCTGCTTGGGGACGGGGTAATGGGGGCTGTAGGGTTGGGAATGATGCTCCCAGAGCCAGAGCACGCAGGGACTGGGGAGCTGGGAGAGCTCAGGGTCCTGTGTCCAGGGAAGGACGTCTGGTGGTGGCGTGTTGGTGGCCCAAGCAAGGTGCTGCAGTGAGTTAGGCCTTGGGGTATGCAAATGGGCACCTTGCAGGGTGTCAGGGCTGCACGTGGAACAGGGCAGGAGGGCTTGGCACCGTCACCCTGTCCCTGCCACTGGGGCTGGCACGAGGGGCAGGCTGCGTGTCCCGGGGGGCACAGCTGGGTGCTGCTGCCCCGTGGCCTGGGAGCATCCTGGGCGGTGGGTGCAGGAGGGGACAGGGATGGGGACGAGCGCTGGGTGCCGGTGTGGGAGGCCGAGCGCCCGCCCCACACACGTGAACGGCACACGTGTGCGCCCGCAGCGCCGCTGCCCGGACCCCAGATGGTCTCCCGAAAGCGCCGTCCCGTCCCCCCGCCCTCAGTGCTCCATCACGCCTCGCTGGCGCTTTGGCTGCGCTCCCCAGCCGGGGCACAGGGCTGGGAGCAGCTGGGGCACCCTGAGCCTTGCTGGGGGGCTCCCTGCCTCTGCCCTCCCATGGGACACGGCACTGTTATGGGGGTCCCAGCCCATGTTGGGTAGGAGGCTCCAAGGGTGAGGGCGGCGAGGCTGGGGGTGTCTGGGCAGTGGGGGGCTGGCAGCGCAGCCCTCCTGCCAGGCAGATGGTCCCCCCGCGGGGCTGTGACCTTGCGATGACTGCCGTGGATCCCTGTGATGCCCAGCGGCTTGGCTGACGTCAGGGCGAGGTGGCATGGGACCAGGCTAGGGATGTGCCACCGGGCAGGCTCGTCCCAGCACCCCCGTCCCCATGTCGGGCCGTGCCAGGTCCCAGCAGTGCTCAAACACCCGGGTTGGGGTCGGATGTGCGGGGCCGTGGGTGATGGGAATGGGGCAGGAAGACGTTTGTGGGGTTGGGGGCATGGGAATGGGACAGCACATGGGGGACAACGAGGGGACGCTGCCCTCTGCCAGGCTCCGGTGTGGGAAGGAGCCAGGGGCTGCGGGGGCAGGATGAGCCCCGCAGGGAGGGCAGCGCTGCCCACCGGAGCGTGCGGGGCTACAAACAGCTGGACCCCACTAATGAGGCCTCATTAAGCGGGATGTGAGCTGTGCCAGGGTTCAGCGCAACGCAGCCCCCACTGCCCGTCCCTGCTGGAAGGGGACACACACACACACACACACACACACACACACACACGCACACACACCTTGCTGGCGGGGGCACGGCTTGTGGGGCGAAGGGGCCGGGCCAGGAGGCGAGCGGGGCGCGACGCCAAGCCCTGGAGGCAGCGGGCGGGGGGAGGCGGGCGGGCAGCGGCCGCTGCGTGGGACCCAGTGGTGCCAATGAAGCCGGGGACGCACGGAGCCGGCCAGCCTGGCCCCCCGGGGAGCAGCCGTGGGCAGCCGGGCCCCCCCCGGCCCCGCCAGCAGGTCAGTGGGGCGGCGAGAGAGGGGTCCGGGGGGCTGCGACACAGGGCCAGGGTGGTGGTGGCTGTGCCAGCGCTGTCCCCTGGGGCTCTCTGAGGTGCTTTGTGCCAGCTCCGGGGTGAGGCTCTGCGGGGCTGAAGCATGGCCATGGCTCTGTAGGGCCCCCCAAGCCCCCCTACCCAGCAGGGATGTGGGGTGCTTAAGGGAGGAGGGTGGCTCTGGAGGTATCCAAATGTGGACCCCCCTGCCCGGGCTGGAGCTCGCAGTGCTACCCCATGGACCCTTCTTTAGAGCATGGCCCCCATCCAACCCCCACCCTGCCACCTCTGCCTCCAGCCCTCCTGGGACCTCAGCTGCGTTGCTCAGGCAAGGGGTTGTGATTTGGTGCTGTTCACTCTGAGACCTACTGATGGCCAGAGGGGTGTGTGGAGCTCAGTGCTGCAGCTCATGTCCCCCTGCGTCCTTCTGCCCCACTTCCCACGGCACCCAGGAGCCCCGGCCAGCTGGAAGAGCAGCAGACACCCCTCTCCCAGTGACCCTGTCCCTGGGGACCCCTCTCCAACTCATCCCATCCCTGGGGGCTGCCCTGCTCCTCGTTATTTGGGAAACGAATAATGAGCATCTATTTATACCTTCTGGCGGCCCCCGCCTTGCCCAGCCCCACGACGCCAGGGCGAGGAGCAGTGATGTGATGTCAGGCTGGTGACATCAGGGGTGACTGACACCCTGCCATGGCATCTTTTTTGGGGGGATAAACAAGAATGGGGCCCCCACACTAACTGGATGGGGTGCTGCTGGGCTGAAATACCCCCATGGGGGCAATTCAAGAAGCAAGGAGATCCATGCTGGAGACACAGTGGGGGTCCCCAGGTGCTCTGCCTCCAGTCACTCCTCAGGAACGTGTCCCCCCCATAGAGCCATCAGCTTCCCAGGCATAAATCAGGGGGAGGGGACGGTCCCTTGGGGAAGTGGGGGGCATCCGGGCACCCCGGCCAAGCTGCCATTGTGCAAGGCAGCGCTGCTTAGCATGAGAAAGGCTCTGGTGCCAGGCGTCGTGATGGATGGTGCCTGCGCTGCGGGACCCGGGGATGCTTTGGCTGTGTGGTAGGGTCCTGGGGAGGAAGGGCACCCTGTGCACCCCAAACGTCCCCAAAAGGGGTGCACAGGGTGCCCTTCCTCCCCGTTGTGCATGGACCTGGGGGAAAATTTGGGGGAATTGGAGCAGGGTGCTGCCCCTATGTTAAGTCCTGGTCCCACAGCACGAAGCAGGGTGGGGGGCTCGTCTCGCAGGCGCTTGGGTTCCCCCCCTTTTTTTGCCATGCAGCTGGGTGGTTAATGAGTGTAAAGGACGGGGCGACCTTCCCAGACTGGGGGGGGGTTTGTAGCGGGCTGATGGGTGAGCATGCAAGCGTGTGCACACGTGTGCGTGCTTGGGCACACATGTGGCTGTCCCCTGATTGGGGACACGCGTGCCGAAGCCCTGTGCTGCAGAGCGGGATGCCAGGGGACCAGCACTCTCAGTGCTCTGCAGCCAGGTGCCTCAAAATTGGGGTGCCCCATGGAGGCGGCAAGTGAGGCCATGATGCCTCTGGGGTCACCCGAGCAGAGGGAGCGGGGTGGCCCCCAGCTTCGGGACAGGGTTGTGGTCCCCTCTGGGCTGTTGGAGCTCCAGGCTGTGTTGGGGTCATGCGGTGTCCCCCAGAAAACCCTTCTCAGGGAGGCTGGAGTGCTGCACCCCCATCCGCCAGCCGTGCTGCTTATTAGGCTGAGCGGGAGGCTCATTAGTGCAAGCATCTCGGCAGCTTTATCAGCTTCCAATGGAATCAGCCTGCACAAGTGCACCCCAATGTGGGAACATTGCCAGCATCACCCCCACACCCTGGGGACCCTCCACCTCACACCACACAGGACCCCAGAAGAAGAGTCTGTGCCCTGTGGCAGATCAGGATCCCAGACCTAGTGCCAGTGGGGGATGCGGGGACATGCGAGGGGGACAAGGGGTGGTCCTGGGGGCTGGGTAGGGGCACCTCACCTCCCAGGGGGCACCCATGGGTGCTGGGAGAGTCAGGATGCTGTGGGCTCATTTTTCTCGTACCCATTTCCTGTAGGGTCTGGCACGGGCACCCCAGTACCCCGGCTGAGCATGGCCAGTGTATTTGCCACGCATTGCCCCTACAGCCCCTCTATCCCAACCCAAATCCCCCCCAGACCCCCACTATGCATCCCGCTGCCCCCACAGCCCCCCCGCCGCCCCCGGCGCGTGCGGGCCCCGCTTCGCAGCAGATGGCTTTGTTTGGCAGCGCGGTGCCGGAGTCGCCGGGCATCACGTCCCGGCTGCGCCGGCCCTAATCGAATGACACGGTTTGGTGCACCGCGCCTGCTGCCTGCGCCCCGCCGGCGTCAGCAAATCCGGAGCGACGGCTCCCGATGGCAGCCCCGCTCGCTTGGCCATCGCAGGGGGCGCGGGCAGTGCCAGCAGCTCCCCAAAATATCACTTGCCCCTGGCCCGACCTGGCCCGGAGCTGGGCAGCGTCTCGGTGAGCTCAGCATGAGCCCGGGGCCACGCTGGGACAGGGCTGTGGGGTGGCGGGTGCCATCTCTGCCAGGGGTGACCGGCACCCGTCCCCTTTGTTGTCGTCCCCGGTGTGAGCACGCATTGTGCCGCGGCCTGCACAAAGCGCCCATTCTTGCCCCCCATCCCTCCCTGCCTTAAGGGACAATGGGCACGGGGGCTGTCTCCTGGGGGGGTCCCACCTGCACAGGCAGGGTCAGGCCCCCTGCCACCCCAGGACACCTTTCCTGGAGCGGGGGGACCCCCACTCGATCCCATTGCTGCACCCCACTCCCCATCCCGGGGCACCCACCCTAGGGCACAGCCTGGGGGGCCGGGGGCCGGTGCTTCCCCCCCCGGGGCAGCGGCCACCCAGCGGGGCCCCTTTTGCTGGGCGCGAGGGGTGGGGGAGCGGGAACAGAGGCCCCTTTGTGCTCTAGCGCCCGAGCCTGCTTTGTATGACTTGCAGGCTCTTCCTTCTCTGCAGCCGGGCTCCGGGGAGAGCTATTCATCGGGCCGGCGTGGGGCGGGGGGGCCGCCAGCGCTGCCTCCCCTCTCCTTGGCACTGCGCGGGCACGGCGGGGGGGTGCTGGCGCGGGGTGGCCCAGCCCGGGGAGGGATGGGGTAGGATGCAGGGGACCTCCTGGCCCTGCTCGGTGGCTGTCACCCCTCCGATGGGCCCGGCGGGGGTGTCCCCACCGTCTGAGGCACCCCGGTGCATCTCTCCGCAGAACGGCGCCGTGCCCGGGGAGCGGGGCAAGCAGGACAAGAGTGTCAAGCGCGGCAACTGGGGCAACCAGATCGAGTTCGTGCTGACCAGCGTGGGCTACGCCGTGGGGCTGGGCAACGTCTGGCGCTTCCCGTACCTCTGCTACCGCAATGGGGGAGGTGGGTGTCATTGGGATGGGGGCGAGGGGAGCGTGGGGTGGGAATGGGGGCATGCGCCCTGGTCCTGAGCTGTGCCGGGGGCACGGCCGTGCGTGGGGCTGCTGCCCGCTCACACCTTGTGGTTCCCGCCCGCCAGGTGCCTTCATGTTCCCCTACTTCATCATGCTGGTGTTCTGCGGCATCCCCCTCTTCTTCATGGAGCTCTCCTTCGGGCAGTTTGCCAGCCAGGGCTGCCTTGGCGTCTGGAGGGTCAGCCCCATGTTCAAAGGTAAGGGGCTGCCCGTCCCCACTCCGGCACGGGGCGCACACCCGCGCTCCCGGTGTATCCCCTGCACACGCCTCTGTCATGTTGTGCAGCCCCGCACAGGCATGTGCTGCTTGCACGGCCCTGCATGCCTTGCACACTTGCTGCCTGTGCACGCACACACTGCTCACGTTGCACAGGTCCCCTGTGTGCTACCTCCGCCAGGACGTGCTGCAGCCCTGGCACATCACACGCATCCCTGCACACCCCACGCGTGCCCTGCACACTCCCCTCCTGCAGCACGACGTACACCCCTGCCCCGGCATCCAGTGCTTGCATTACATACGCATCCCTGCACACGCCACATGTGTCCCCCGCAGAGGTCGTCACCATGGTGTGCTCAGCCTAGGTGCATTTCCCCGTCCTTGGGTGGCCTCTGTCACCGGGTCCTTGCAACCCCAAAGTCACCATGGCCATGCAAGGAGAGCCCCCAGCCCCATGGGTCTCCATGCCTGGAGACCCCAAGCTCACCCGCAGTCCTGCAAGCCATGCACCCCGTATGCCCCAGGAAGGACCCCGTGCACGGCAGGGGGCTGAGCCCTGCATGCTCCTCGCCCGATCCCAAGCCGTGAGACCCGCACTGCCCGCGCCGCGCCGCTCACCCCTCCCCGGTGCTGTTCCCAGGCGTGGGCTACGGGATGATGGTGGTGTCCACATACATCGGGATCTACTACAACGTGGTGATCTGTATTGCCTTCTACTACTTCTTTGTGTCCATGACGCGCGTGCTGCCCTGGACATACTGCAGCAACGCCTGGAACACGCCCGACTGTGTGGGGGTGCTGGACGGGAACCTCTCCAGCCACGCCGCTGTTAACCTCACCCACCTCCTCAACGCCACCCAGAAGCGCACCAGCCCCAGCAAGGAGTACTGGAGGTACTGGGGGGCACTGGGGGGTGGCAGTGGGGCGGTGGCGGGGCCCCGCTGATGCTTTCCATCCCGTGGTGCAGGAGGTACGTGCTCAACCTGTCAGATGACATCGGGAACCTGGGCGAGGTGCGCCTGCCCCTGCTGGGCTGCCTCGGCGTCTCCTGGGTCGTCGTCTTCCTCTGCCTCATCAGGGGCGTCAAGTCCTCGGGGAAGGTACCTGCGTGCCTCGGGGCCAGGACACGCCCCCTCCTGGGTGACCACGCCCCCTTCTCTGTATAACCACACCCCCTGTAGACATAGCCCCTCCCCTCCTGGGATTTGCCCCTCCCATATGGCAATGACCACGCCTTCCCCTGGCCATAGCCTCGCCCCCTGCCCCAGTAGCCCTGCCCCTTTCCCATGGTCCCACCCCCTAACCCAATAGCCCCGCCCCTTTCCCATGGTCCCGCCCCCTAATCCAATAGCCCCACCCCTTTCCCGCGGCCCCACCCACGGAGCCCCCTCCCCGCAGGTGGTGTACTTCACGGCCACCTTCCCCTACGTGGTGCTCACCATCCTCTTCGTGCGCGGCATCACGCTGGAGGGGGCCCTCACCGGCATCATGTACTACCTGACGCCCCAGTGGGACAAGATCCTCGACGCCAAGGTGAGCAGGGACGAGGGGACCGGGGGAACACTGGCGGGGATGTGGCGCACAGCACTGACCCCGTCATTGGTACAGGTATGGGGTGATGCAGCCTCGCAGATCTTCTACTCGCTGGGCTGCGCCTGGGGTGGCCTCATCACCATGGCCTCCTACAACAAGTTCCACAACAACTGCTACAGGTGAGTGCCCGGCCATGCCCCCCACGCTGCTCCCCAGCCCCACTGCCGGCCCTGACCTGTCTCTCCCCACAGGGACAGCATCATCATCAGCATCACCAACTGCGCCACCAGTGTCTATGCTGGCTTCGTCATCTTCTCCATCCTGGGCTTCATGGCCAACCACCTGGGCGTGGATATCTCCAAGGTGGCAGACCACGGCCCTGGCCTGGCCTTTGTCGCCTACCCGGAGGCCCTCACCCTGCTGCCCATCTCCCCGCTCTGGTCCATCCTCTTCTTCTTCATGCTTATCCTCCTGGGGCTGGGCACGCAGGTAGGGCACGGTGGGGTGGGGACAGGGAGGTGACAAGATGGGGCCAAGGCTGACGTGCTTCCCCCTCTGCTCCCCGTGCAGTTCTGCCTGCTGGAGACACTGGTCACGGCCATCGTGGACGAGGTGGGCAACGAGTGGATCATCCGCAGGAAGACCTTCGTGACACTGGGGGTGGCTGTGGCGGGCTTCCTGCTGGGCATCCCGCTCACCACCCAGGTAGGGCACCCTGGGGTGCTGATGGGGTTGGGGGGGTGGTGCTGTGCCATTGTAATGGCAACTGCTGTTATTGCCATTGTCATTGATCCATCATTGCCATGCCAACTATGGTGGCATCCGGGCTGGGTGCTGCCATGGTGGCCCCGGTGCAGCCATGCCAATGGGGTCCCTCTCGCAGGCGGGCATCTACTGGCTCCTGCTGATGGACAACTATGCGGCCAGCTTCTCCCTGGTCATTATCTCCTGCATCATGTGCGTCGCCATCATGTACATCTACGGTAGGTGCCCCTGTGGGCATGGGGACTCATGGCCAGTTGGTGGCTGGCTGCTGGAGGCAGGCAAGGCCGTTGGCCAACGACCAAGGGGCAAGAGGAGCCCACCACAGGGAGCTTGGGGTCTCATCAGGCCTGACGGCTGCCTGTCCCCAACAGGGCACCGTAACTACTTCAAGGACATTGAGATGATGCTGGGCTT
Source organism: Nettapus auritus (assembly GCA_011076525.1). Taxonomy (NCBI): domain Eukaryota; kingdom Metazoa; phylum Chordata; class Aves; order Anseriformes; family Anatidae; genus Nettapus; species Nettapus auritus. The sequence continues at coordinate 21,218,740 of CM021772.1, read as the reverse complement.
CCCACCCCCGTTCTTCTTCCAGATCTGCTGGCGCTTCATCTCGCCCGCCATCATCTTTGTGAGCATTGCGAGCAGGGGGCACGGGGCTGTGGGAGGTGGGGACATGGGGGGGCAGTTGCGGGCACGGGACAGAGCAGGGTGGCTGCTCCCCACCGGCTGATCCTGCCTGTCCCTCCCCAGTTCATCCTGGTCTTCACAGTGATCCAGTACCGGCCCATCTCCTACAACGACTACGTCTACCCCACCTGGGCCATCAGCATCGGTTTCCTCATGGCGCTCTCCTCCGTCATCTGCATCCCCATCTACGCCATCTACAAAGTGTGCCGCTCCGAGGGGGACACGCTGCTGGAGGTGGGTGGTCGGGCCCAGTCCCCACGTCCCAGCCGGGGGTTTCCACGAGGCTGTCTCCTACCCCGGGGCTGTCAGACACCTGCAGACAGCATCCATGGGACATGCTGTCCCCTGGGACCTGCTAGCGTGGTGGGGCGGCCGGGGCAGGGTGTGACGGCAGGAGCTGACCCTGTCCCCTACCATCTCCCTCTCTCCAGCGCTTGAAAAACGCTACCAAGGCGAGCAAGGACTGGGGCCCGGCACTGCCAGAGCACCGCAGCGGGCGCTACGCCCCGGCATTCAGCCCCTCCACCGAGTCCAACCTGGAGGTGCAGCCCCTGCACCCGGAGAAGGCGCAGAGTGAGGCCGCGGCCGCCTCCCCCGTGCAGGGCAGCAACGGCTTAGCCCACAGCCAGGACTCCAGACTGTGACCCCCCGCCGTCCCCGCACCCCCTCTAACCCCTCCCGCGCGGTGACACTTTCGCACCTTCCGCTGGCGGAGCCTGGCTCCGGGCCGCACCAGACGGCGGGGGGCTCTCAGCGCCCGTCCCCGAGACCCCCAACCTCCTCTCCGGTTAACCCCGTCCCCCCCCGTGGCGTTTGTTAACCCTCAAGTTTACGGTAACCTTCGTGCGCGACGCTGGGACACGAGAGGAGGGGGGGGCACAGCCCCGGGAGGGCCAGGAGCCAGAGGCACTTTGCAGGGGACCTGCCCCGTGGGGACTGGCACCCTCGGGCTGCGCGGATGGAGAGGGCATCGGGGCACTTAGTGGGGTGCTGCCCGCCCCGGGACAGGGCACAGACCTCCCGGGCTTGGTCCTATGGGGCCGTGGTGGCAAGGGGTGACGCCGCAGGGAACCCCCAGCCATGGCTGGGTGGCCCTGCGCAGGGATGGCACCTGGGGCACGGGGTGGGCAACGGGGTGAGGGCGCTACCCGCGCCAGCACAAGGCACAAGCACAAGCACTTAGGCACGCGTGCACGTGGGCACACGCACCCCCCACGCACGCGGGCACGCACACTCAGTACCCACGGGCGCGCTGTGCGTGTGCTCGCACCCACGGCCCGCACACCCCCGGTACGTGCAGCGTCCCCGTGTCCCCCACCCTGGGGGCTGCGGGTGCCCACCTGGGTGGTGGCACAAGCGCCTGGCGTCCCCGACGGCCTGGCGCGGGCAGGTGGGACCTTCCATGGTGCTAAGGGGGAGCAGGAAGGACTGGCCCCCAGCTGCTGCTAGCAAGAGGTACCAGAGGAGATGGGAGGGCTGAGGTAACCCGCTCGCTCCCAGCCATCTGGGTACGTTTTGTCCCCGAGCAGTATTAGTGGAGCAGGATGCACTGGCAAGGCCGGGCGGTTTTCAATCTGTCTTCCAGCTACAGCCGAGGGGCCGTAGCTCTTGCTTTTGGGGTGGGGAGGACGGGACCCTTCCCACCCCAAGGCTCCCCTGCCAGCCAGCACCGCGTTCCCTGTGCCGGAGCCCCGAGGCTCATGCAGGGACGCGGGGCGGCGCGGCGGGGACGCGCTGAGGGGCAGCAGGGTGCTGAGCCCCAGCAAGGACGTTCCAGCTCCCGTGGCCCCATCCCGAGCCCCCCGTGCGACGCGGCGGAGAGGCGCAGTTTCCCGCATGGTGCCCGTGCCCTGCCCCATGTGTCACGACGCTACTGTTCACCTCTAATTGTTAGCAATAACGCGCGCGTCCCTGGGTAGCGCTGCCTGTGCCAGTGTCTCTCCCGGTGTAGACTTCTAAAGTATCCTAGGTTTTAATGAGATTTATATTCCTGAGTCCGTGTTCCGCCGTGCCCTTTTTTTTGAGGGACCTGGGGAGGGGGACAGTAAGGGACAGTTTCCCCCAGGTGAATCCCTTCTCCCATGGATGCCCAGCGCTGGCTCTGAGCAGCCAGGATGGGCCCTGGGGATGCTCCTCACCTTTGTCCTGTTGACCCCTATAAAACCCAGCTGGAGCTATGCCAGAAAATGGAGGACAGGGGCTTCAACTTGGAGGGCACTATCCCTGAGCAGAGAGGGCACCTGGCGCTGGCTGGGGCTGGGCCCTTTGCAGGGCAGGAGCTGTCACTGGCCTAGGGCTGGCTGAGGAGGGGGCAGCGAGTGGTGGGAAGTGCAGGCAGGGGGGACATGGTGGCTTCGTCATGGGAGGCAGTGTGGCTGCTTGGTCAATCCCTTTGCATGAGGACCTGCACCCTCCATAGGGCTCTGTCACACCGAGGGACAGCATGTGGAGCCGCCCTGCAGCCACCAAGGGGCTGCTGAGGCGCAGGGGGGGCCTACAAGGTGAGGCTGGGGGTGCCCAGGACACACACTGGCTTCAGCACCAGGGCAGGGAGCGCTGCTGTGTCCCCAGGGCAATACTGTGCCAGGGTTTGTGCTGTCCCCAGACACCTCCACACTGTCCTCACCCCATAGGTTGGGCCCTTCCACCCCACATTCAGCCCTCTTGGCCCCGAATTGTGCCCCACTGTCTCCCAGCCCTACTGGTCGCAGCAGCCCCAGGGGTGCCTTCAACTGCCCCACGTCCACGGTGACCCCCCCTCCCCAGGAACCCTGCGAACTTTTGAAACTTTTATTAAATACAAAAACCCAGGTCTCTACGACCGAATGCTGCATTCAACGTACGCTCAAAAAAAGGGTCAGACATTCAAATGTACAAAAGTCACCGGTGCCCCTGCTGCCCCGCTGCCCCCGGCCGGCTGCGGGGAGGTGGCAGTGCCCCCAGCCCCATGGAGGTACGTGGGGAGGGACAGGGCACCTGCCCCTCGTGGCCCCGTCCTCCTCCCTGCCCCCGGGCTGGTGGGGTAAAGCTGGAGAGCAGCAAGGGCAGAGCCAGTCCCTGTCACCTACAAACGGCACGTGGATGGAGGGAGCCATGGGGCAGCCCCCCCGGCCAAGAGGAGCCATGGGGCTTCGTATCAACCCGTCCCCCAGAGCAGGAAGGGCAGAACAGGGAGGCGCACAGCATCTGCCTTCGGGGAGAGGGCAGGGGACATGGCCACCAGCCCCAGGGACACTGAGGCACGGCGAGGGGCTTCTGCTAATAACCAGAGGTCGCTGTTTGGCAGAGCTGAGACCCGGCTCTGAGCACCAGACTAAAGCGGAGGAAGACAGCGAGCCACGTGTGCACGCCGAGCGGCACCGGTGCCCCGATCCTGCCTGCTGGGGAGGCCGGGGCTGCTCCCCCTCTGGCCGGGGCAGCTCCAGCACTGGTGAAGGGGGAAGCCTGCACCCCGCTTCTTGCAGCACCGGTGGGGACTGGGCGCTGGGCTGCCCCGGGGGCTCATCTCCTCCCTTCCTGGGGTGCAGGCGGGAGCTGGCGTGGGCACGGGGGCTCCTCGCCGGGGCCGTCCCCTCCTTCTGTGCCGGGAGCTGCGCGCAGGGCAGACGGGCGCTTCAGCCAACACACCGAGTATGGGGCAGGGGGCTTGGAAACACACTGGTGGGGACGGGGGACAAAAAGGTTGCGGAAATTCTCAGGACCAACGGGTGGGCTGGGGCACAGCCGTCTCCGAAAGGCAGCAGAGTAGGCAGAAAACATCCCCGTCCAGTCCTTGCCCTGGGGCTGGGGCGACATCCACAGCGTCCAGCCAGCCCCGGCGCAGAGCCGCTGGCCGCCCAAGGGCACGAGCACTGGCCCCGCACAGCTCTGCCTGCTGGGCGAGCGCTAGCCCCGGGCCAGGCGTGGGGGCGGCCTGCCGATCTCCACCGTGATGTTGGTGTACATGGGGGCGCGCGACACCTCCACCAGCCGGTACTGCAGCGAGCTGATCCCGTCCCGCTTCATGGTCATCTTAGTGTTCTGGATCTTGGTGAACCTGGTGGGGACAGGAGCGGGATGAGGCAGGGGAGAAGGGGAACGCCTGCTGTGGGGGGCGGCGATGCCGGCGAGCCCGCAGCAGGACCTTGGCGGGGTGGGCAGAGCGAGGTGACAGCCACAGGCCCCTACAGCTCACCTCTGCGGGTTGGGCTCGTTGTGTTTGTCGCGTTCGTGCTTGATCATGCGGTACCTCCCGATGCGGATGTCGGGCCTCGACACCTTCATGCCGTTCAGGGAGATCCTGAGGGACAGGAGCAGAAGGGGATCAGCACACACCCAGACCCCAGGGTAGGATGTCCTCCCAGGCCGGAGATCCCCGGGGTCAGCCCTCACCAAAAATAAACCCGTCCCTAGCTAAGCGAGAAACAAGGCTGCGCTAAACCTGCTCTCCCCTGGCCAGAGGGGAGCAGAGCCAGGCCACAGCTGGGAACAGCGCCCACAACCAAGGATGCTGCTTGCTCCACAGCAGGGCATGCCCAAAGCAAGCACCGCCAGCTCCAGGTGACCCCCAGTGCTGCAGGCACTCGCTGTGCTCCGCCGGCGCTGAGCAAACACCGCTATTCCCCCGCCGCTCCAAAGCCACTGCTGTTTACATTCTCCAGATGCCGGTGGCCCTGCCCTTCCCTTCATGCAGCATGACTCTGGCCTCAATTGCTTTTTCTGTCTGCGCAGCCAGCAGGTGGGGAGAGATTTTCTTCTCCTAGAATAGTTCATTTAAAGTTGAGAGGCCAAGTGGGAGCAGGAGAGCTGGAGCGATCCCAGCTCACGGAGAGAAGCCTCCCCTCCTCCCAGCAACACAACTGCGCTCAGGCCCGATGAGCAGGCAAGCTGAAATCCAGCGGCTAGGGCAGCCGAGCGGTGGCACGGCCCCCTGAGGGCCCCCTGCACGCTTTTAGGGCTGCCTAAACCTCTCTGAGAGCTCAATTTGCTGCACCTGGTCTCCCCTGGGACCACTCGTCTGCACCGGTTAGTTCCGAAGGGGAACTGTGCCCGCTGCACAGCACCTGCGAGGGGTTCTCAGCTCAGGCCAGCCTCGGAGGCTGCTTTGCACCATCGCCACACGCTGCTCCACTCCCAGCACGGCCTGGCAGCGTCGTGGGACGTGCTGAAACACTGGAGCTCTCCGGCTCCTGCACTCAACAGAGGGAGCCGCGGTCCTGCGTGTGGATCTGCTGCGGCCTGCCGGCTGCCGGCAGAAATGCCCGTTGTGGTGCTGAGCAGCCTCTACAGAGCCACTTCCAAGCTTTGCATCCTGATCCCAGCCTGGAACAGAGCCCGCAGGCGGGCTTTCCCACTCACATGTCTCAGCTGGCTTGAAACTGCAGCTTGCTGCCCACAAAGAGCAGGGGGAGGAGGAGGCCGGGGCCCCCTGCGCAAGGTAGGATGTCCAACAGTCCGAGCTGTGGCACCAGTGTGACAACTCCCAGCCCTGCCAGCCTGGAGGGTAACTAAACTCCTCCCTGTGGTGTGGCAGGGACCCTCCTGGCACGTCACGTATGTCCCAGCACACAGCAGTAAGCCCTGAGCCGAGGCTGGGTACGGGGTTGGCACCTACCGGTTAAAGATGTCGTCGTCCTCTCCTCCCCAGCCCCAGTACTCGTTGGGAAAGCCATTGATCTTCAGGAACTGGGATTTGCTCAGCCCAGAGACACCACCGAAGTAGCCAGCATAAGGCAGCCTGCAGGGCAAGAGTAAAGAGATGAGGGAACAGGGCCAGCCCCACAGGGTCCCCCAGACCTGCCCCCCCAGTGACACCCTCTCACACAGGGCTGTGTACCCTCTGCGATCCCATGTCCACAGTCTGAGCCACTGACCCCATACCTGCCCCAGGCACTAAGCGCACGGGCAGCCCCGGCTTTATCCCCACGAGGCCCCCCAGCCCCCACCCCCACAGCACCCACCGCAGCCCTGCAGGCACCCACCTGAACCCAAACTTGTCCATGCCAACGGCGAAGTGCCGCGGCTGCTCGTAGCAGCGGTACAGGTTGCGGTCATCCATGGGGATGAGGTCCACGTCGCTGAAGATGAAGCAGTCGTACTCCTCGTCGTCCTTGAGCGCCTCCAGGAAGCCCACGTTGAGCAGCTTGGCCCGGTTGAAGGTGTCCTCGCCGTACTGCGGAGCAGGGCACGTGGCACAGAGCTCAGCGACGCCTGCACACCCGCCGCGGCCCCGCCGCCCGCCTCGTCCCAGCCCTACAGACCTGGTTGATGATGTAGATGCCGTAAGCCACCTTCTGCCGGCGCAGGATGGGGTGCAGGTAGTGCAGCCAGTACTTGAGGTGGTGCTCGCGGTGCCGGAAGGGGATGAGGATGGCCACCTTCTGCTGGGGCAGGCAGTCTGGGGGGGTGTACTTGCCGCCCTGGCGCACGTCGGGGTTCTCCCGCTGCACCCGCTCCATGCTCATGGGGGAGCTGAACTCGATGAGCAGGCGGCCGACTGCACGAGCGAGGGCAGGGCGATGCCAGCAGCACGGGACACAGGACAGGTCACGGTCACCCGCCGCTCCCAGCAGGGCCAGCGGAGCAAACAGCCAGGGGGACCCGCAAGGGGGAGCGGCACTGCCGAGGACCAGGGATTCCCAAAACCTCTCCCCGTATCGGCAGCGACCAGCTGCCTGCTACCAAACCTGGGGTTTCCCCAGCCTGGGACCACCGGGAAGCCACGCTGAGCACCCAGGGAAGGGGACACCCGCCACCAGCGCCCAACCGCCCCGCTGTCACCCCGCACAGCTCACCTAAGCCGGGGGGCGTCTCCTGGCAGGGCTGCAAGGGCTTCTCGGTGACGGAGCGGTTGGTGCTGGGCTTGGCGCTGGGGGACGGGGGCTCAGCGCCGGCGGGCCCGTAGCTGGGGGCGGTGCCGTTGGGCCGGGAGGAGTTGGAGAAGGGGTGCGCGCGCGAGGCGTTCCTGGCGTTGAAGCGGCTGAAGAAGTCCAGGTGCTGCGCGTAGACGTCGAAGTAGAGGATCATGATGATGACAAAGTGGAGCAGGCAGAGCAGCAGCACGGCCTTGCAAATCCTTTCCAGGGTCACCCCCAAGAGCAGCCTGGTCATCTTCCGGGCACGGGCAGGCGGACATGTGCGCTCAGCGGGGCAGGGGGGCGGCTCCAGCCACGGTCCCGATCCTGCAGAGACAGCTCATGCTCAGGATGTGGCCGGACACAGCCCCGCTCCGCCAGCACCACCCAAACCCAGCCCCGGTGACAGCAGGGCCCAAAAGGGACTTGGAGCCCCTGCTCTGATGGCACAGCCACGAAGGCACAGAGGACTAGGGACGTCTGGAGGGCAGCGGGGTCAGCGCCACCCGGCAGGGCAGCGACAGAGACCCCAGCTCCATCCTCTGGCCAAACTGGATGCCCCTGTGCCCTTGGCTGCTCCTGCCCCATGTTCCCTCTCCAGGCTGTCCCTCCTCACCTGCCCATACCCACAGCACCCAACGCTTTCCCACCAGGGCAGCAGAGCACAGGGAGGTGTCCCCTGGCAGCAGCTCCCCTGCCCCATTCCCAGACCTACTCCCACCCCCCCAAAAGGAGCCGCAGAGAGCCCCACCGAGGCTGGGACCCTGCAGAAGGTCACACTCCAAAACGCAGCCTGCAGAGTCCCAGAGGCACTGCGGGTGCCCCCAGCAGCCACTCCTGCCCAAGGCACCGCATTCCCCTGCTCCCCATCCCCAGCTGGCCCAGCACTGGTTCTGAAATAGGGCCGGCAGCAAGTGCCGGGCTGTCAGGGCGCTGAGCGGAGCCAGCAGCTGCAGGCAGACACCGAGCCAGGAGGGAGCACGTCCCGGGCAGGCAGCCCCGAGGGGTTCCTGCTGCCTCCGGGGGAGTCCAACTTACAGCAGCGGGGATCCTCAACCCTCTGGTCCCGCTGCAGGGGCCCCCAGGACACCGTGCCCAAGGGAGCTGCCAGGATGCCCTTATCTCACACATGACACCTGGAGCCAGGCCAGCGCTCTGCTGGGAAGGTGGCCGGGAGAGGCACCCGAGCTCCCTGGCCGATCCCTGAACCCTCCTGCCCTTTCCAGCCCCGCAGCACAGCGGCACACCTCGGAGGGGGACGTCCCAAGCCCTCCGTGCCCCCCAGCTCCCAGGCAAGCTGCTAGGACGGGGCCACGCAGAGCGAGCAGCGAAGCCCTGGGGACCCTGCGCCACAGCAGGGACCCCGGGAGGGGCACAACAGGCGGGGAGCCGCGGCAGGGCCCCCCAGCAGGAGCGCAGTTAGGACCCGAGGGTGCTGGCACCCAGCCCGGGGCCTTCAGGGCCGGCCCTACAGCAGCTGCCAGCCCCGGCTGGCTGGGGGGCCTCGCGGGGAGCGGCACGCAGGGGGACACGGCGTGGGAGGGAGGAGCGGAGCCGAGGTGCGAAGTGGGTCCCCCCTGTGGGACACGCCAGGACCCCGACCTTACAGCCAGACGCTTTCTAGGAAGCTGCCCTCCGTGCTCAGGGCTCGAGGGGAGCCGAGCGTGGCGGTGTCTCCCAAACCGTCCTGCGAGGAGCAGAGCCCCGGGGAACAGCCGGCTCCCCAGCCCCGGGGGCGGGCAGCTTGCTGGAAACCTCCCCGAGGCACAGCCCCTGCGGGAGGCTGGTCTGTGGAGGCGCCCGGCAGCACATGGAGCAGCAGCATCTCGGCAGGCAGATGGGGAGGAAGAGGCAGCGCTGGGAAGAAGGGCAGGTTTTCCGGAGCCAGGCCTCTCCTCCGCCAGGCAGCGCGACGCTCCCCACGCCACGAGGGCCGGCGGCTGGCTCGACGCGAACAAAAGCAGAGCACTCAATTTAACCGCAGCCACGGGATGCTGTGGAGGCCAAGAGCACAAGCGGACTAAAAACGCAGGCGATTTCCTGGCAGGAAGGTCTGCCGGGGCTATTAAACATGATGTAACCCCTCCGTGATGAGAGGCCAAGCGCCACCGGCGCGACCTGCCCTCACACCTCTCCTCGAGTGCTCACCCCGTGTCTCACGTGCCTGCAGCCATGGGGCCAGCCCTACCTGAGTCACTGGGGACGCCTGTCCCGGTGGGCACAAGGGGCTCCGTCCCTCTCCTCTCAGCCCCCCAGGGGGACGTCCTGCAGGAGGGAGGCGCAGCGGGACCTGATGGCCCTGGTGCCACCCTGTCTGCGGGGCCGGCTCAGAGCGAGCACGCTGAGCAGCACCGGCCCCCAAATCCTCCGGGAACTCCCTGGGCGGCCAGGACCGAGCCCTCGGCGCTGCATTTCTCCTGGAGGGGACTCGGGGAGCCTTTCGGAGCCCAGCAGGACGGACACCGTGCTGCGCCCACCCGCCCAGGCCCCCCCCGCGCCCAGCACAGCCACCACCGCCTCCCCCCAGCCCCCCGGGGCCTCCCCCCGTTCCTCGGGGCCTGCGGCCGCGGCCCTCCCGCGGCGGGGCCTGCACCTCCCGGGGCTCGGCGCCGCGGGGAACGGCCCCGGCTCCCCCCCCCCAGCACCAGCAGCGCCGCCGCCCACCCGGCC